>CM056049.1:677247056-677953306 GCA_029574335.1 Rana kukunoris | reverse complement strand
ACCCCAAACAGAGAACATTTAACAGTTTTTATGCTGCAACATTTTGACATTAAAAAATGGTTAACAAAAACTTGCCTGAACATCTTTGAATGCTCTTAGCAATATAGACCTACAACCTTCGCCAAAAATGTTGAGAATGACACAAATATTAATTGACACAAAGTCTGCTGCTTCAGTGTCTTTAGATCTTTCCGGGTCACTTTTATTCCTATTACAAGGAATGTAAACATCCCGTGTAATAGAAAAAAGCATGACAGGTCCTCTTAAATATGAGATCTGGGGTCAAAAAGATCTCAGATCTCATATTTAGACAAACATGCAATATATATATTTTTGTTAATGTCATTGTAAAAAAAAAAAATGTCACCTTAACCACTTGTCATCTGCCCACCGTCAAATGACGGCGGGCAGACGACTCCATTGTTCTGACATCACGTCATATGACGTGATGTCCCTTTAAAGCCGCGGGCGGGCGTGCGCGCGTCGCTGGCGGCGCGCACCCGCCGCTCCGCGGGGATCCCGTGCGAGTGCCCGGCGGCAACGATCGCCGCCGGGCACACGTGATTGCTCAGTAACTGAGCTGGGACGTGCAGCTCTGTGTGTAAACACAGAGCTGCACGTCCCTGTCAGGGAGAGAGGAGAGCGGTTGTGTCCCTTGTACATAGGGACACAATCGGTCACCTCCCCCAGTCACCCCCCCCTCCCCCTACAGTTAGAACACTCATAGGACACACATTTAACCCCTTCCCCGCCCCCTAGTGGTTAACCCCTTCACTGCCAGTCACATTTATACAGTAATCAATGCATATTTATAGCATTTTTCACTGTATAAATGTAAATGGTCCCAAAAATTTCAGAAAAGTGTCCGAAATGTCCGCCATAACGTCGCAGTCCCAATAAAAAAAATCGCAGATCGCCACCATTAATAGTAAAAAAAAAAAAAATGCCATAAACTATCCCCTATTTTGTAAACGCTATAAATTTTGCGCAAACCAATCGATAAACGCTTATTGCATTTTTTTTTTTACCAAAAATATGTAGAAGAATACGTATCGGCCTAAACTGAGGGAAAAAATATTTTTTTATATATTTTTTGGGGTTATTTATTATAGCAAAAAGGAAATAATATTGCATTTTTTTAAAAATTGACGCTCTATTTTTGTTTATAGCGCAAAAAATAAAAACCGCAGAGGTGATCAAATACCACCAAAAGAAAGCTCTATTTGTGGGAAAAAAAGGACGCCAATTTTGTTTGGGAGCCACGTCGCACGACCGCGCAATTGTCAGTTAAAGTGACGCAGTGCCGGAAGCTTATATTTTGTCTGGGCAGGAAGGGGGTGTAGGTGCACAGTAGGCAAGTGGTTAAGAGCATTGGGCGGAAGTGACGTTTTGACGTCGCTTCTGCCCTGCAGTGATATGGAGACGGGTGGGGGCCATCTTCCCCTCACTCGTCTCCATACAGGACCAAATCGCCTCTGCCGGTGGTAAAGGGCGCCAGAGAGCGGCAGGAGGGGCCCTCTCCTGCCGCCGATAAAAGTGTCCACCTCAGAGACCGCTTTTATCTGAAAGAGGACTACCCGCTGAAGAAGAAGAAGATATTGGGGTTATGGTAGCTAGCTTCTCCCAAAACAACGGTATTCCTCTTCAAAGCACTGACATATTCCTGCAGCAGGTGGTCCGTAAATGGTTTAAAGTGCAACTTAGGCCCCTTTCACACTGCAGCGACTTGAAAGTCGCACGATTTTGCAGCGATTTTACAGTTATTTTGATGCAATTTTGACGCAATTTCAGGTCACGTCAAAGTCCGACCAAAGTAGTACAGGGACTACTTTGAAGTAAGCGCGACTTGAATTATGAAAGGGGCCTAAACTAAAGTATAATCAGTCTGCATATGCAGAATAACATGCATGTTATAATCACTGTTGAACTTAAGGGATAATCCTCCGTATTGTGTAAAAAGGCTCTTTGATCATGTATGCACAGATCTTCCACGTCCTGCTGGGTCTCTTAGGGCATGGCCAGATAAGACACAGTCAGAGTGGTCCCCCTGCACATGCTCAGTTTGGTCTCTAATGCTGGAGAGAATATTTCCTTGTTGAGCTGAGCTTTTCCGGTCACATGATTTTAACATCACACATGTGGGTGTGTATACAGATCCTAAATGACAGCCCAGTCCCTCCTCCTCCATGCCCAGTAACTTAAAAAGAACACAGTGGGTGGGATGTCACATCTTGATTGATGGATGATCAGCCTTCCATAACAGCATTAGGACACAGGCTGTAGTGGAAATCTCCTCCTGCCTGAACATTCAGCACTCAGGCAGACCCTGCAGTTTATTACGTGACCGTGGTATATAGACCAGCCAAAAAGGTATAAAGTGACACTATTTTAATATAAAAAGAAGATTTATCAAATTTCTATTAATACCGATAAATTATCAAAAGCTTATGACGCCCAAGAACGCAATTTCAAACTGCTATCTAGATTTAAACCGAATTTTCCCATCACAATCAGATTTATGCTGGTGTTGCAATGCCGCTATAGGTAACCTATCTCATCTTTGGTGGGCTTGCCCCTCTATTTATAAACTCTGGGATCAAGTAATTAGTTTATACAATACTGCTGTGGGTGAATTAATTAACAATTCGGTTGAATTAGCTCTCTTTTCCTTTCTACCTCAATCGTTAACTAAAACTAAAAAATATCTTCTTTGTTTTTTTCCCCTTAGCAATTAAACAATTCATACCAAGATACTGGAAACCCTCTACTACTCCCTCATTGCCGCAGTGGATTGAGACTCTAAATGGTATTATGCATATGGAGATACTGGTAGCTGAAAATAACAATACCATACAGAAGTTCAATGGGGTGTGACAGACCTGGATAACATTTAAAGCAGGCCTCGACAAAACCCGGGCGCCAGGTCGCAAAAGCTTAAGCCTGCAGAAGGCCGCAAAGCCACGGCCTTAATTACCGGCCAGCGTGGGACGCGATCGTGGCCTTCACAGGAGAAAGCTGAAGCCTGAAGAAGGCCGCGTAATTGAGGCCTCAGCTTTGTGGCTTTCTGCAGGCCTTAGCTTCCTTCTGTGAAGGCCGCAAAGCCTCAATTACCGGTGGGTGCGCCGCAATCGCGTCCTGCGCCGGCCGGTAATTGAGGCCGTGGCTTTGCGGCCTTCTGCAGGCTTAAGCTTCCCCAGGCGCCAGGTCACAATTTCTTCAATTAATTCACCCACAGCAGTATTTTTATAAAAAAAAATAAGACAACAGTAAAGTTAGCCCAATTTTTTTTTATATTGTAAAAGATAATGTTACGCCGAGTAATTTGATACCCAACATGTCATGCTTCAAAATTGTGTCCGCTCGTGGAATGGCGACAAACTTTTACCTTTTAAAATTCTCCATAGGCGACGTTTAAAAAATTCTACAGGTTGCATGTTTTGAGTTACAGATGAGGTCTAGGGCTAGAAATATTGCTTTCACTCTACCAATCGCGGCGATACCTCACATGTGTGGTTTGAATACCAATTACATATGCGGGCGCTACTCACATATGCGTTTGCTTCTGCGCATGGCTCCTAACTTTTTTAGCTTGCTCCTAGATTCCAAGCAAATTTGTCAAACCCTGATTTAAAGATTCATCAAAGTTGTTGGAAATGTTTTCATTTCTAAAGATCAGTTTTGTCGGAGCATACTTACTCTATTCTTGTTTGCTTCAAATTTTCAAAAGGTGAAGAAAGATTCTATAATCATATTAATGTGAGACACCTCTATAAATGTTTTTCTCAAAGATGTATTAGTGGGGGGGCGTGACCGGATGCAGGAGGGTGTGAGAGTTGTGGTGTGAGTGTGTGAGGCTGTCCACCCCGCCTCTCCTCTGCTGATGTACCGTCCTGTAGCGTGTGCCGGCGCATGTGTATCTCCAGCAAAAGCCGCATCTGTTTATCACCGCTATCGGTAGCGGGATCTGGGACCCACGAGTCTCGCGAGTTCCGACGCCTGGACTCTGAAGCTCTGAGCGGAGGGATTGTGTACGGCGCCTGATCGAATCGCCCAGTGTGCGGCGCCTGATCGAATCGCCTGGTGTGCAGCGCCTGATCGAATCGCCCAGTGTGCAGCGCCTGATCGAATTGCCCGCTATGCGGTGCCTGATCGAATTGCCCAGTGTGCGGCGCCTGATCGAATTGCCCAGTGTGCGGCGCCTGATCGAATTGCCCAGTGTGCGGCGCCTGATCGAACTGCCCGGTGTTTGGTGGAGTCTGGTGGAGCCTGGAGCGTGTACTTGTAAAACTCCGCCGCATTAAAGAACCAGGAGAACCAGGAACGCAGAGGATCCTATGGAGCACCTGCCCAGGGGGACACAGACAGTGTAACCCATAAACCGTGAGAGAGCCTGCACCCCCACATATCTTCACTCCCTTTAATCCCATACCTACTAGCTGGCGGCGGGGGATTGAGCCCTTGAGAAGGGGCCCCTGCAGCAAGATGGCGAGAGCATGAAGTTGACTCGGGTCCAGATCCAGGACAGAGGTAAAAGTTTATATACCCCTATTGCTTTTACTAATTGTCCATATTAAGCCGCATGAAGTGACTTTCTAGGAGATATCTTGGCTTTTTTTTATATAGCTCTGGACTGCTTCTTAAGTTGAGTGGGAGATTGGTTATATAACACCCTGTATACTATTCTTACAAACAAAATATTAACCAGCTATTGTTCGCTTTTCTGAACCCCAATATTAAAGAGAGGTGGGAAGGAGAGTCATAGGGGGAAAAGGGAAGTGAAATATCAAACCATATACTTTCTCAGTTTATTACTGTGCTATATATTATCAGCGAGTGTGTGGGAGGGCTCCACTAAATAAGCCAACAATAGAGCTGGTTGGCCGTCTATTGATCCCCCTTTTTGATTGGATCCTTAAGAAAGGCAAGAATTAGCCACGTCCTATATGTTTACTATGAGTAAAAGTGCGCCCCATCAAGAGGGTGCCCCTATCACAAGGTCAACTAAAGAGAAAGAGAAAGGCAGCCAGGCTGCTGCAGCCAAACTAGAGCGCTTTGCTCACTCCCCTAAGTCTACTAACCATTCCCCTATACAGGGGGGGTTATCATCTACAGTCGCGCAATCCAAGGGCTCGATAGGGGCATCGGTGGATAGGCGAAGCTTAGGATCAGTAACCTCCAAACCAGCAGCCTAAAACATCTAATTTAACCAATCCAACTGGGCCCAAGATTCAAATTGCTCAGGAACTTGGGGAGGAGAAAACTGGTATGGCTGCTACTACATTGGCCACTTTGGCTACATCTGGATCCTCGGCTAGAGCTGATACGGAGCCAACTGAGGAGCCCACATTGAAAGACGTTTTAAGAGCTGTTAATGACTGTAAAGTACTCATGGTTGGCTTTGATAATCAACTTAAGAGCTTGAAAGACGAATTCTCTTTACTACACCAGGATATGAGTAAAGTCGTCGAAAGGGTCACTAATTTGGAAGAGCGAACAAGTACCCTATGAGGGATGAACTAAAGGGGTTACAGGAAAAAAACAATCTCCAAGCATCAAAAATAGATGAAATGCAGAATAGACTTCGCAGGAGCAATGTTCGTGTGATTGGCCTCCCAGAACGGTGTGAGGGCTCAGAGGGATGGCTCAGAGAGATCTTTGACACTGCTATTTTTTCACCTTTTTTTTCTATTGAAAGAGCCCATAGGGTCCCCTCCAAACCCCCACAATCAGGAGGGCGCCCTAGATCCTTGCTCTTTAAATTCTTTAACTATGCTGACAAAGTCACTTTGCTCCAGAAAGCTAAGGAGAAGGGGGACATTATGTACAATGGTGCTAGAGTCTCGTTTTATCCGGATTTCTCCCCAGAACTACAAAAACTAAGAGCGGAATTTGGCCCAGTTAAATGTATCCTACAGCAACATAATTTGATATACGCCTTAGTGTATCCAGCTCGCCTACGAGTTTCAGCACTGGGCAGGACTTTTTTTTTTCAATACGCCAGATGAAGCATCAAAATTGCTGGATGACATCCGCAAGGACTTATAAGCCCTATAGGCTGCAAGAATAAAAATGCTTCCTCTCCCCTCCCCCTTCCTTTCTTATTCCCTGTAGGGATACCCCTTTTTTCCTTTTTTATATATATATTTTTTTTTGGGCGCCACAGTTTAAAATTTTATTTTTGCTAGTTCACTTTGGTAGCGTCAATGAAAAGACGCCTTTCGGGTCCTTCAAGTTATTACTTCTTATTGCACATTTAGTCACAATAATAATAACATAGTAGATAAAAAATAGCAATCTTGCTGAGCTTGCTTCCTTTTTAAGATCCATCCATCTTGATTGGCCAGACCATGATAAAAATCCTGTCTGTGGGAGTTACTTTGCCCTGGTACCCATGCTGTTTTCTTTCTGGTAAAAGCAACGAAGAATAAAAAGCCTCTGTAGTGTATTACTGCTTTACATAAAAAAAAAAATGCTGCACATACAATTATAGGAAAATCAATTCACTGCTTGAAATATATACATGCACAAGCTATCTGTCCTTTCCAGCAAATTAGCATGGATAATGTATGCAAGAGCGATACACTAAAAGTTACTTACGTTTGGTTGTGGATCAGTGTCATGAAAAACTACTGTCTTTGTCTCCAGCACATAGCTGTTTACAAGTCCTTTATCCTCTTACCCTACTTTTGCCAACATCACTTGTATTGGGGGTGTTTGGGGTGAGAGAGCTCTGTACTGAGAGGGTTTTATATAAGAAGATTTGTATTGGAAGGAGGTGTAGACATGTATGGTTCTATTGTATACATAATATGTATTCCTGTATTTCTGACCCCTACATGCTATGCTACACAGTCCTGAATTTTGCACTCCATGCATTACACCAGGGGTGTACAAACTTTTTCCAAAGAGGGCCACATTTTATGAAATGAACATGCTCGAGGGCCGACCATTTTGCCTGACATCCTTTGAACCATTAAAATGTGATCTAAGTGGGTTCGTCTGAGCACTAATACACTGCTCAACAAGAATTATCTTGCCTTTGTGGCTGTGTGTGGAGAAGAGATGAGCTTGGGCGTGTTATTTGGATACACTGTGTATATTTCTTTTGTGGCCCCAACAAATTCCCGAGCGCTGCTCAGGACTAAGGATGAGCTTGGGCGTGTTATTTGGATATACCGTATTTATCAGCGTATAACACGCACAGGCTTACCATTGCCATGAATGCAGCCTCACCATTGCCATGAATGCAGTCTCACCATTGCAATCAATGCAGCCTCACCACTGCAATCGATGCAGCCTCACCACTGCAATCGATGCAGCCTCACCACTGCAATCGATGCAGCCTCACCACTGCAATCGATGCAGCCTCACCACTGCAATCGATGCAGCCTCACCACTGCAATCGATGCAGCCTCACATGTGCCCTGAATGCAGCCCTACCATTGCCATTAGTGCAGCCTGATCAATGCTAATCTGCAGCCTCGGAGGGGACCGGGAGGGACAAGTGCCATCAGATTACAAACAGGAAAATTTCTTGTTTACTTTGTGGCATCTTTAATACAAAGTCCCACCTTCTATGATAAACAGAACAGTCATCCAATGGCATCTCAGGAAACAAACTTCCTATTACAGGCGCCGCCGAGTAAACAGGAGATTCTCTTTATGTAATCTGACAGCGCACGCCCTGTCCCCTCTGAGGCAGCGCCAATATATACGGTATATATCTTTTGAGCACCCATGGCACCCATGGCACATGTGAGGCTGCAATGGCTATATATATCCAAATCTCCAGGGGGGCCACAATTGGACACTCTTGACCCCTACAATACATGATATACATTCTTGATCCCTGCATTATGTGTGCTACACACTCCAGTCACCTGCCCGCTCTCTGTTACATACCCCTGACCCCTGAACTCACCTTTCCACTGTTGAAGTGAAGGTCTATTCATCCCTATTGACAGGCATGTGTTAAAGGACATGTGTCTGTTAACATCCGCCTACCTCTGAGTAACAGGAGAGCACTCCATCCTATTCTGTTCAGGTGGAACAGAACGGAGACAGGTGTAAATGGACAGCAGCCTATAGAGCAAAGTGCGCTCTATCCATGTCCACTCTACATAAACTGGACAAGCAGGTGTCACCCGCCCGCTCTGCTCCAATCAGTACCCAGGGAGTTGTGGGGAAAGGAATGAAGAGGGTCAGTGTCAGAGTATGGTGTGTAAAATTGGCCCCAAAGTAGTTCCCACTCAATTCAAAAGTAAAAGATACATTATTTGGTAGGAGTTGGCCTTTAATGGTCTACCCCAGAACCAGAAAGAGTTAGTTTAGGTCAATTATTGCTTATTACACTTATTGGAGTTGTGTAGAAAGAATACTAGTCAGTTTGAGAACCAGCACCCTAAAATAAGGCTACCTCTAGAGATCATAGACATGACCATTAGCTGAGCAGTATTTCTGTGCTAAATTTCCCTGCAGTTTGCATTCAGTTTTTGGAAGCTGACTTAAACAGCAATCTGTTGTGCTAAGAGCTCCAGTGTATTGATTCCTTCATCTTAGGCCCTGGATGCCTGAAATCGCGTAATAGAACTGATTATGACTAGGAGGCGAAGATCACACTGACACAGCTGGCTAAATTAAACATGTAGTGTATGCAAATCACAAATGCAAGTTCCTATTACACTGTAGAGTAATGAGGTGTATAGCAATGTGCAGAGTATTTGTTGTGGAGTTCCCAGCCATCAGTAAGAATACATGTCGGTTGCCCTACTTTAACATTAACCCCCATGTGTAAAGGACTATAGTGAACTAGTAATATTGGAAATTACCGTATGTTAAAAAAATATCCAACAAATACAACAGTTTGCATGTCTGTTTTATATTGAGCAAAGATGTGAGGAATTCTGCTAAATAAAGAGTAACACTATTATACTAGTGTAGCGCTCACCCTTTAAAGCACAGGTGTCAAACACAAGGCCCGCGGGCCGATTCCAGCCCTTCAGGCCATTTCATGTGGCCCTCGCACCTCTCCTGCAGCTGCAAGAGAACTCCAGCTCTCCTCTGGTCCTTCTCCAGACCCTTACTTTCTGCTTTCAAGCAATGTATCCAGTTCTTCCCAGCAGCAGCATAAGGAAAGGGGGGTGCACTGTCATGTAAAAATTCTAATGGTGGGGTGGCTCTTGACATCTAATGTAAGGGGAGGGGATGCGCTGGACATCTAATCTTACAGATACAACCAGCCCTTTTGAGGACAATCATAATGCTGATGCGGCCCACGATGAAATTGAGTTTGACACTCCTGATCTAAAGGGTCTGCTGTTTTGGTCCCAAGTTCTTTCCACAGTAAGTTCGCTAGCAGCCATGCCCACAGTCTCGGTGTCAGAGAATAATAGGCACAGCTGCTAATAATCATCAAGTTTACAGATTATGGGCGTTTTCCAGCCGCAAATATTGATCCTTGGTGCCCAGGGCCCTATTTAAAGCCAGCAGTCTGAGCCACAAGTCGCTGGACGATCTTCAGCTCCCTGTGTGTTCCTGTTCCTGATATTATTGGATTTCCTGTTATCAACCCAGCCTGCCTTTGTCCTGTCTTGTCTCCATTCCTGGCTTTGACCCTTAGCTTGCTCCATTGACCCCGCTTCTGCCTGCAGATCCATGTATGACCTTTGGAATGCTCTTTGACTCCTCTGCTGCCTGATTACCAATGCATGTACCTGGTTTACTCCTGATTCTGCTTGCTGCTTACCCTCGGGCCTCTGACTCTCCATTCTGCCAAGTCTCATCTGGTACATATAAGGGACTTATGTCCAGCAGTGCATCCTACTTGTCCAAACACCGTCCAGCAGACATCTCCTCATCACTCAGCCTGTCGTGGCCAGCAACCCCTTGTTTACTGAGCATTAGGGATAAGCCGAACACCCCCCTTTTCGGTTCGCACCAGAACCTGTGAATACACCAAATGTTCGTGTGAACTTTAGAACCCCATTAAAGTCCATGGGACTCGAACATTTAAAATCTAAAGTGCTAATTTTAAAGGCTAATATGCAAGTCATTGTCCTAAAAAGTGTTTGGGGACCTAAGTCCTGCCCCAGGGGACATGTATCAATGCAAAAAAAGTTTTAAAAATGGCCGTTTTTTTCGGGAGCAGTGAATTTAATAATGCTTAGAGTGAAGCAATAAAAGTGAAATATTCCTTTAAATTTCGTACCTGGGGGGGTGTAAAGTAAACATGTGAAAAAGCGCATGTTTCCCGTACTTAGAACCGTCTCTGCACAAAGTGTAATTCCTGAAAAAAAAATCATTTAAAACCGGACTCGCGGCTATAATAAATTGTCAGCTCCCGACCCTTCAGGTCTGGTATGGATATTAAGGGGAACCCCGCCGTCAATTAAAAAAAAAATTACGTGCGGTTCCCCCAAATTTCCATTCCAGACCCTTCAGGTCTGGTGTGGATTTTAAGGGGAACTCCAACCCAATTTTTTTTTTTAATGGAGTGGACTTCTCCCAAAAATCTACACCAGACCCCTTATCCGAGCACGTTAACCTGCCCGGCCGCAGAAAAAAGGGGGGACAGAGTGCGCCCCCCCTCTCCTGAACCGTACCAGGCCACATGCCCTCAACATGGGGAGGATGTCCCCATGTTGATGGGGACAAGGGCCCCATCCCCACAACCCTGGCCAGTGGCTGTGGGGGTCTGCGGGCAGGGGGCTTATCAAAATCTGGAAGATACCTGTAACAAAGGGGACCCCCAGATCCTGCCCCCCCTATGTGAATTGGTAATGGGGTAGTCCTTTATTAATAAAAAAAAATCCAGCGGCGGTAATCCACTCTGTCCCGGCTCCCTGCTCAAACGTTGTCGGTATCCAACGACGGGTGATCTCCTCTCTGGTCCAGCGATGAGAAGATCATCCGGGTACCAGAGCGCAGCATCGCCGGACACAGCCCGGCGAATGACGCGGCTGAAGCTGTGACATTTATTTTATTGGTGAGGCGGGGCCAGCCATCACGTGACCCCGTCCCCCTCTGACGCACCCTCTGTTACGTCACTGGGGAAGCACTTAGATTTCTCCCACTTTATCAGGGTGTTCCGAATTTGCCGCGAACACCCCAAATTGTTCGTTGTTCACCGAACAAGCGAACAGGCAATGTTCGAGTCAAACATGAGTTCGACTCGAACTCGAAGCTCATCCCTACTGAGCATAGCACTTCCTGCCACCACCTTCAGGGGTGCCCTGCACTCAGCTGCAAGGGAAGCCCTCTCAGCACAGGTACATGACACCCAGTCACACTTCTGGCTCAGTTATTAGTCCAGGGGAATTCGTTTTTGATACTTTATTGAAAACTTGAACTTGGATGGGTGCAGAATAACTGTGGGATACTCCAGCATTATTAAATAGTAACTTGAGGGCACCTGTCTTCTGAACGTTGCCTAGCACAGTCCTTGCAGCAGCAAACAATGGGCTGAGCTACATACTGTAAAAATGGCAACTTTTAAGCATAAACTAACTGTGATGCAGGGGAGGATAGCAGGAGCACACAGTCACTAAAATCTCACAAACTTGTCTGTACTCACTAATGTGATTGGATAGTTGGATGCCTTTCTTCCAATATCTCCTGGACATTTCTCCTGTGAACAATGTATGGGCCACTGCACAATGTAAGGTCCATTAAACCACGAATGAGAGAGTTTGGCAGTGGCGGCTGGTGCTCAAAATTTTTGGGGGGGCGCAAACGGAAAAAAAATATTACAGCCTCACTGTGCCCATCACATGCAGCCACTGTGCCATGCCACAAAATGCAGCCACTGTGCCATCAATTGTCATCATTGTGCCATGCCATCAAACACCGAAACTGTGCCATCAATTGTCACCACTGTGCCATGCCACCAAATGCAGCCACTGTGCCATCAATTGTCACCACTGTGCCATGCCATCAAACACAGAAACTGTGCCATCAATTGTCACCACTGTGCAATGCCACCAAATGCAGCCACTGTGCCATCAATTGTCACCACTGTGCCATGCCATCAAACACAGCAACTGTGCCATCAATTGTCACCACTGTGCCATGCCATCAAATGCAGCCACTGTGCCATGCAACACAGCAACTGTGCCATCAATTGTCACCACTGTGCCATGCCACCAAATGCAGCCACTGTGCCATCAATTGTCACCACTGTGCCATGCAACACAGCAACTGTGCCATCAATTGTCACCACTGTGCCATGCCACCAAATGCAGCCACTGTGCTATCAATTGTCACCACTGTGCCATGCCATCAAATGCCACCACTGTGCTATCAATTGTCACCACTGTGCCATGCCAAACGCCACCACTGTGCCATCAATTGTCACCACTGTGCCATGCCATCAAACACAGCAACTGTGCCCATCAATTGTCACCACTGTGCCATGCCATCAAACGCAGTCACTGTGCCATCAATTGTCACCACTGTGCCATGCCATCAAATGCAGTCACTGTGCCATCAATTGTCACCACTGTGCCATGCCATCATATGCAGTCACTGTGCCATCAATTGTCACCACTGTGCCATGCCATCAAACGCCACCACTGTGCCATCAATTGTCACCACTGTGCCATGCCATCAAACGCAGCTACTGTGCCCATCAATTGTCACCACTGTGCCATGCCATCAAATGCAGTCACTGTGCCATCAAGTGTCACCACCGTGCCATGCCATCATATGCAGTCACTGTGCCATCAATTGTCACCACTGTGCCATGCCATCAAACGCCACCACTGTGCCATCAATTGTCACCACTGTGCCATGCCATCAAACGCAGCTGCTGTGCCATCAATTGTCACCACTGTGCCATGTCATCATATGCAGTCACTGTGCCATCAATTGTCACCACTGTGCCATGCCATCAAATGCAGTCACTGTGCCATCAATTGTCACCACTGTGCCATGCCATCATATGCATTCACTGTGCCATCAATTGTCACCACTGTGCCATCAATTGTCACCACTGTGCCATCAATTGTCACCACTGTGCCCTTTAATTGTCACCACTGTGCCCCATGCCACTGTGCTCATTGTCGCCTCTGTGCCCTTTGTCACCACTGTGCCCCATGATGCCACTGTGCCCCATGATGCCACTGTGCCCCATGATGCCCCTTTCCCTGTAAAAAAAACACTTACCTGACGCTTCCATGTCCTCCCTCGATGTCTTCTGCCGCCGTGGAGAAGCTTCAGCCAATCAGGTTCCTGATAACCAGAATCCGGGAACCTGATTGGCTGAAACGGCCGTCAGTCTTATGCAAGGACCGCAGGTTGCCTGCGCTCCGAGTAGAGACTTCCGAGAGCCGGAGGGCGGTACTGGAAAAGCCTATCAGAGCCACTGGCTTTGATAGGCAGTTCCCCTTAGCCAACCAGCTGCCGCTATTCAGGTAACCAGCGACCCATGTCCGGTTATATGAATAGACCAGGCAGCTGGCAACAATATCACACGTTCAATGCATTGCATTGAACGTGTGTTATTTGCGAGAGGGGGTGGCGCTGCAGCGCCCTCTATAGACGGCCGCCAGAACTTCGGCTAAAATGTCAAAATGACATTTTAGCTGAATAAAAGTTCTTAAAGGGCCCGTTTTTTTTTTGTGACTGCGGGAGGGGGGGGCGGCGCCCGTGCGTCCCTATGGGCGGGCCGCCACTGGAGTTTGGGGTGGAGGAACTTAATTGGCATGCACAGAGTCTTGACCTTAACCAGATAGAACACCTTTGGGAATGTCCCATAGACACACTGCTAAACCTTGTGGACAGCCTTCCCAGAAGAGCTAAAGTTGTACTTGGAGTCTCAGGTAATCGTGCTAGGGAAAGGTCTGAGGGGAAAACAGGGAAATTGATCTGAGGTGGGAAAGTGACCTGAGGTGTGCCGGGGTCACGTGGTCAGTATGCCTAAAAGGGGGCAAAAATAAAACAGTAGGATGAGCTGGCCAAGAGATTAAAATGAAAGTAACTGTATGCAACCACAAGCCCCTAACGTAAGATAGTCTGTGACAGACATGTGGAACATGTGGACAGACTGTCCGGAAAAGAAAGCTGACTACCACCAATCTAACTCCTCAACAACGAGAATACAGACCCCTTGACGAATGGCAGCAGAAACTGCAACTGTATTGCAAGCACGGCCCGGAGAGGATATCAAAGTTCTACCCTGGTTAAGCAGCAGGGAATAGCTATGAGTCATGCCCTGTGTTAGCAGAGAAGGGAGTACCAGGGAAAGGAAAGTGGCCTATCCCTGAGTACATCCACAAAAGTCTAGTGCTCAGAATGTCCTGGGCCCAGCTTGAAAACCTGTTTGAGCTGAAAGTGGCAAAAGAAAGCAAAAAGGCAAGTAGGAACTGAATGTCAGTGAGAAAAGAACCCAGGATACCGAGATAGAACGACTGGAAGATATCCCAGGCCAAGTCAAGCTTCCTAGGCTGAATGAAAAGGACTTGGAGATCAATCTCAGTCTGTAAAAAGAGAAGGCTGTATCAGGAGTTCAAAGGGAGCGTGCTACCATACATAGAATATGTAACCGGAGAAAGACAGATGGCGGCAAACTCTGCGATATCTGCTGCCCGTGACATGAAATCTGCAAAGAAGAACAACATTGTTAAAAACAACATAACCAATGAGCCCCAACTCACCTTAGGAAAAGGAAAATCCTTACCTCCCTAACCCCTACCTACGTAGGTGTCCGTGATTAACAAATGCCGTAACGTAGAGCAGGAACGAAAACGTAGCAGAAGACTGAAACGTGTCAGTCTCAAGAAACTAGCAAGGCTGAGCAACCTGAGGCAAATCAGGCCAATTAAAAACGTAACACTCAAGCCTATGAACCTGAAGATGTGTCAGGCAAGTGATGTAAGTAGTGAGATAACGTGACGTATGAACGTAATAAAAGCCGTGAGAAGCGGATGAGGGGACTTGCCACCGCACAAGCCAATTAGAAACTAATATCTCAATCCGACAGTACCCGTAGACATGACAGGTAACCAGCAGTGGAGAGTGGCCATGAACTAACATGAATGCACAGACTATGAAAATAAAATGTAGGTAAGTGTAGGACTAATGCAGCTGGACTGAGAATGTGACAAGCCCATGAATTGCAAAGGCCGAGCAACCTGAGGCGTAGCAGGCAAAATAAAAACGTACACTCAGGCCCAATGAACCTGAAGACAAGTCAGGTCATAGTATGTCAAGATGCATGAAAAGTATGAGAAACGGATGAGGAGACTTGCCACCGTACAAGCCAATTAAAAACGCTCATCTCAATCCGTAAGCACCCATAGACGTGATGGGTGACCCCCCCCCCCAGCGGTGAAACGCAATGGGCCAGATTCAGGTAGTCCAGAGCATCTTTGCTCTGGAGTAACGCTTCTCATTTGCGTTGCGCTGCAGAAATTTTAGGAGCAAGTGCTGTCATTCACGAAGCACTTGCTCCTAAAGTTGCGGCAGCGCATCGCAAATGAGCCGGCGAAATTCAAATTGGGCGGGTACGGGGCGTGTAGTATGCTAACTAAGCGCGATCCCGCCGCCAACGTACTGCGCATGCGTCGAGTGTCAAAACATCCCCGTGCGCATGCTCCAAAATCTGTGAATGAACGTCAATGACGTCACATTCCCATTCATGACCGTTTTACGCAAGCGACGTTTTTTTTTTTTTTTTTCGACGCGATGACGACGCCTATACCTAACATAGGATATTCCAACCCCATGTAGGTATAACTATGCGCCGCGTATCCCGTCCGGAAACGTCGTAACGTCACTGCGTCGCACCGGAATGCGATCGTGAATTGCCGATTTCCGCTCATTAACATATTTTTTGAGCGGAAATCGGCGGGAACGCCCCCGGCGCCATTTTTAAGTTGAAGTAACGAAGCGATGGCGAAACTCAGTTACGCTGCTCGCATCGGAGCTTCAACCCGGCGTTTCTTGTTTTCTGGTTACAGAAAACAGAAACGCCGGCTCAAAGTCACAGTTAGGCTGGCGGATCACTGGATCCGCCAGCCTAACTGTTCCTGAATCTGGCCCAATGAATCTACAATGATGATATCAAACTACCAACTAGAAACCATCATGACTGAAACCTATATGATAGACCTGAAGTTGCATGAGCGACGTGAAGTATCATGAGAGACATCAGCACTCAAGCACACGAATAGCATGAGAAGTGAATAGTACGAGAAACGTGAATAGTACGAGAAATGTGAATAGTACGAGAAATGTGAATGGAACGAGAAACGTGAATGGAACAAGAAACGTGAATGGAACGAGAAACGTGAATGGAACGAGAAACGTGAATGGAACGAGAAACACGAATGGAACGAGAAACGTGAATAGTACGAGAAACGTGAATAGTACGAGAAACAAGAATGCATGAGTAGCGTAATACACTTGAGAACATAATACCCAGAGCAGCGTAATCGTATGAGAAGCGTAATCGTATAAGAAGCGCAAACGTATGAGACGCGTAATTGTATGAGAAGCGTAATCGTACATACATACCTTAATAACCAATAATTGCATCACAACTGAAACCTGCAAGAGAAACGTAAATGCCAGAAAACATGAATAGCATGAGAAATGTAATGTAAAACGCACCGTAGAAACAAAAAATAAATAAAAATTGTCTGAAAAAACATGAGACATAACTGTATGAAACAATGTAAAATAGCATGAGACCATAACTAGCCTGAGAAACGCAACACATAAAAATGCAACGCACAAGAATATGACTAGCGTGGGAAACGTAATCGCAAGGGAACATGACCAGCATGAGAAACGTGTTTGCCTGGGAACCGAAACTAGCTCGAGAAATGTGCACATGAGAATCATGACTAACCTGAGAAACGAAAACACACGAGTAACCATGAGAAATGTAATCGCGTGAGAACATGACATCCTGAGAAACGACATCGCATGAAAAACGTAATACATGAGAACGTAACCACAAGAGAAACGTAACCGCATGAAAACGTGATCACCTGAGAACCATGAGAAACGTAATCGCATGAGAAACAATCACATGAGACATGATACCATGAGAAACGTAATTGCATCAGAAACAAAAAACACATGAGCCGTAATCACATGAGAAACGTTATCACATGAGAAATCATGAGAACGCAATTGCATTAGAAACCACAAGAAACGTAACCGCATGAGAAACGTGATGGCATGAAAAACGTAGTCGCATGAAAAACGTAAACGCATCAGAAACAAACTCACATGAGCACATAAAACCATGAGAGAAACGTAATCGCATGAGAAACAAACCCGCATGAAAACGGCAATCGCACCAGAAACGTAATCGTATGAGATTATAATACCATGGGAAATGTAATCACATGGAAACGTAGCCGCCTGAAAAACGTAGTCGCATGAAAAAATGTAATTGCCTCAGAAACAAAATACCATGGGAAACGTAATCGTATCAGAACCTAATACTAGGGTTGTCCCGATACCGATACTAGTATCGGGACCGATGCTGGGTATTTGCGCAAGTACTTGTACTCGCGCAAATACTCCCGATGCTTAAATAGAACACTTAAATAACAAATAACAAATAATGACATGGCTGCAATATGTGGGGGACATGACATGGCTGCAATATGTGGGGGACATGACATGGCTGCAATATGTGGGGGACATGACATGGCTGCAATATGTGGGGGACAGGACATGGATGCAATATGTGGGGGACAGGACATGGCTGCAATATGTGGGGGACATGACATGGTTGCAATATGTGGGGGACATGACATGGCTGCAATATGTTGGGGACATGACATGGCTGCAATATGTTGGGGACATGACATGGCTGCAATATGTGGGGGACATGACATGGCTGCAATATGTGGGGAACAGGACATGGCTGCAATATGTGGGGGACAGGACATGGCTGCAATATGTGGGGGACATGACATGGCAGAATCATGAAACCATGGGAAACATAGTCGCATGGGAAACGTAGTCGCATGAGAAACGTAACACACAAGGACCGTGATCGCACGTGAACATGATGGCATGAGAAAAAAACATCGGAAATGTAATCACATGAGAACTACCATGCGAAACGTAATCGCATGAGAACCAGCATGAAAACCGTGATAGCATGAGAAACGTAACATGATGACCATGATCGCACGCGAACGTGATCGCGTGAGAATGTGACCGAATGTGAAATGAGGACATCACTAGCATAAGAAACACATTGCATGAGGACATTACTAGCATAAGAACACATTGCATGAGGACATGCCTAGCATGAAAAACGTAATCGCCTAACATGAATCGCATAACATGAATCGCATGACATACAACGCATAACATGAATCGCATAAAGAGAACCGTCATCGCCTGAAGAGAAACATAACCATCAGTAGAACCCTAACTAGCAGGAGAAACTCAGGAACTTTGACAGGGAGCCCTCAGCACCCACTGGGCTGTCACTGGGAGACATGTGTCACAGGGGAGGAGACAGGCCGCGCCGGGGAAGATGCTGCTTCAGCCAATCAGCGCTCGTGACACAGCTAGGAGGAAGCAGAGCACGGACAGGGAAAGCACACATGCCCACACACACCCGACCCCCCCCCTGCATCGGGAAGCGACCTCCAATGCTGACTGAGCCCACAAAACTACTGCACCTGACCCAACCAACATCCCCCATGTGAGGTACTAGACTAGCGTGAGGAACCGTGGAGCATGTGACGTCATTGGAGCAAACGGGGGGCGGGAGGAAGAGGCGGGAGGAAGAGGCGGGCAGTCTCCATGGAGCCCTGCACCACGTGGACGTGGGTGCCCAGAGGAGTGAGAGGGAGGACGGCTGGCTCCCCTCTCACCAAGTATGCCTGGAGGAGCAGGAGGGAGGACGGAGGGACCCCCCACAGCGTGAGCCCGAGTGGAGAAGCAGGCGGCCCCTAGATGCTGACAAGTGCCTGGCTGACATGGTGGACAGCCCCCCCAATGGTGCTTGCCACAACTACAGACCTGCACCCCCCTGCAAGCAGCGGGAGAAACGGGGGGGTGGTTGGGGTGAGCGGCGCTCAGCTGACAGAGGAGGATGGGGTACAGACAGTCCGGTCCGCTGGGAATCCTGAGGAGAGCACAATGGACACCTGCAGCAGCTGCCGCCATTGCTCTGGAGAAAAAACAGGAAGTGACGTGCGATACCCAGAAACCCCACACACAAGAAAACCGACGCCCAGAAGGAGGATGGAGGGCGGGTTTAAATACCTCCCGACTCCTCCTACAAACCCAGGCTGACCTGCGGTCAGCCTTTCACTTGTTAGAGTTGCAAAGGGTCAGCCAATTTAATATTCAACCCTACGGACTAAGACTGGGATGCCAGTGTGCACTGGGGTGCGTGTAAAGACAGGTGTCCCAATACTTTTGACCATATAGTGTATTATTGTTTAATGATTGGGGTGGAGGCTCTTTATTCATAGAGGCTGAGTGACTGCAGGCAAAAGCAAATTTCCCTTTAGTGGCTAATTTACAAAACTGCATATTTAATATAATAACCAAAATGTTGTACAGCAAGGCAAGCATATATAATGTCAAGGTCCCATCACAGTTCACGTAGGCACTCACAAAGCATGCATACCTTACATTTAATAGCTCATTGTAGCTTTACAAATGGGAATAGTAAAAATCAGTAATTATACAGCATTTACAAAAAGACCATGAAAAATATGAGAGGGGGTAGGAAAATGGATCACCTAAAACTCAGCACTCTATTTTATAAATCACTGAAGGACAGGCAATTCAGAAGAGATTTGACAAACGCAGAGTTTTAGGATAAAACCTCCTAATATACTGAATGTCAAGGGCAAAAAGCAATCAATTTTCTCCTCCACTACTGATAAAATGCGGTGGTTCTGCTTCAGATGTTCCCTTAAATGAGGTCTCTGCACAGGACACTAGAGAATCCAAGGCTTATCTATGCTGGAGAATTTGGTGATTAGAGAGGCCAGATCTTCAGGACTAAAAGCATTTATTGGCAGTGTTGGGATTCTAGAAGATAATAAATTCCTTCTTTACTTATATTGAATGTATATAGTATTTTCAATGAGCATTTTTTTATTTTAATTTTGGTTACTTTTGCAATCATTGGGCCAGATCCACAAAGCACTTACGCCGACGTATCTCGAGTTGCGCGGCGTAAGTGTAAATATGTGCCTGCGTATCTATGCGCCGTATCCCCAAAACGAGATACGCCTGAAAATCAGATTTTTCCGTCCAATGTAAAAAGATTACACTGGCGCATCGTAGGCGCAAAAATGCGCTTGACACACCATTGATTTGCTATGCAAATATGCAAATGAGGGAGATACGGCGATCCACAAAAGTACGTTTGTGCGGCGCAGGCTACGCCCTGTGCGCATCAGCTGCACGTCCTGTCTAAAGTTAGTCCTTAAAAAAGCAGCTTTAACTTTGCACCAGACGTGTACATGTCAGCTAAAGCAACACCGTTAGGGACAAGCTGAACAGCCACACTTGCAGGACAACAATCTGTATGCCAACATGCCATGGGCATCCTTGCTCATAGCTATACTACTGACTTTAGATGAGCGCAGAAGGAGGAGGGCACGGAGGAGGACACGGAGGAGGGCACGGGAGAGGATATACCGCACACGCATAGACATCTTTGGCATGAGTGATTCTGAGGTGTATCGCATCTTCAGATTCACCCCTCATGCCATCATGGAATTAACCACAACCCTGCAGGAGGACATCACCAGCCCAACACAACGCTCACATGCAGTGCAGCCACTGGTCAAGGTCCTGGCAACACTCCATTTCCTTGCCAGTGGCTCTTTTCAGCGTACAAGTGGAGTGGTGGCTGGGATGGCACAATCCTCCATGAGCAGATGTGTGCACCAGGTTATCCCTGCAATTCTTAGACGCATGGCCAACCAAATCATCAGACCCACCCAGGAGGACCTGCGGCTGAAGGCAATGACAGATTTCTACAGAATTCCCACGCACCGTGGGGGCCATTGATTGCACACATGTGGCACTCCAGACCCCCCATGAGACAGAGCAGATATACTGCAATCGGAAACCACTGACATTCCATCAACGTACCCGTGATAGTCGATGCCCAAGGCCTCATATGGCACGTCCGTGCCAAACACCCCCGGATCCAGCCATGACAGCTACATATACAATCAGCCGCCGTACACACGGCCGAGGTTCTCGCTGAAAACCAGCGAGAACCTCGCTGGAATGCACATTCCAGTGAGGACCTCGGCCGTGTGTACGGTCTCGGCGAGCTTCCCGTCGAGCCGAAATAGAGAGCACGCTCTCTATTTCCTCGACGGCCCGCCCGGAAGAATGGCTGGTTGCCATTCCCGACGGGCGGGTCGCCGATTTCGACGGCCGGCAGGGAACCTCGACGGGCGGAACGATGTGTTCTGCCTGTCGAGATTCCCTGCCGTGTGTACGCGGCCTCAGAGTCCCATCCCAATGCAATTTGAACAAAACGTGTATGGGGACAGCTGGCTGGTTGGTGAGTGACATGGGTGGCAGGCATGTCTGTCCCCCCCCATGATGCAGAAATCACAAGGGGCACATGCACTACTAACATCCTCCTGTCTTTTCCCTTCCAGGTGACTCTGCATATGCACTGGGACCCCATCTCATGACTCCTTTCCGGAACCCCCAAACCCCAGGAGAGGAAAGATACAATGAAGCACACGCACATACCCGTGCAGTGGTGGAACGCACCTTTGGCGTCCTGAAGTCACGTTTCCGATGCCTGGATAAGTCAGGGGATACCCTGTTGTATTCCCCAAACTTTGTTTGCCAGATCATCGGTGCATGTTGCCTGCTGCACAACTTCAAAGTGAGAAAGGGCCTGGAGATTGACATACGTGATGACCTGACCCCCGAACCAGACAATCCCCCCCTAACCGAGGGTCCCCCGTCTTCTAAAGGGAAGAGCAGTCAGGAGACAGCTCGCATTAGGCATCTTTGCACGTTAAACACACACATTAATCATGGCACAATGAGAATGCATGCATGCACACCACTGTGGTCCCTAGCACACACACCCCACATCCACATCAAATTGGATTGGTACCATGCAGGACTTGTGAGCAGCAACGCCGCGCCAAGGCTCCAATTATGTTACTGTACATTCATACACCATTCACACGGACCTGGGGATCACTTCTCCCTGGTCCTGGGGATCTCTTCTCCACCACACTCGAGGGTGACACCCCTTTTCCGGGAGGAATGTCACCCCCACAATCAAACATCATTCACAAACATAAAACAAATCATAATCAACAAAAAAGAAAAAAAACACAGAAAAAAAGAAAAAAGAACGCCGCTGGCATGACCCATGCCTGGGGCGGCCCCGGCCACGGCCCCGGCTCCTCAGGGGAGACTCATGGGGGGGGTGAATCAGGGGAAGGTGGAGCGACCCCTAGTCTCTGCCCACCTGGCGGCCTGCCCTCCAAGGCCACGGCAATTCTGGTCAGGCCATCATTGAGGGTTGCCGTATTGGCCTGGACAGCCTGGGTGAGGGCCCGCACATCCTGACCAACGCCTGCTGTGGTAGTCTACAGTTCGTTTAGGCAATTTATAAGAGCCAGGGAGTTGCAGTCCATGTCCCCAACTGAATCCTTGATGGAGGACAGGCTCTCCTCCATCCGCCCCAAACTCTACGTGACCTGACCCAGATGGCGGGTCTGAAGGGCCTGGTCCCTTCTTAGGTTTGCTGGCAGAACCTCGGCCACCCCCCTGGTTTTGTGGGTCGCCTTTCTGCCTCCAGATGAGGCTTGTGGCCGGGGAGAAGAGGAGCCCCTGGGGGGGAGCTCTGTTGGGGGAGGAGTGGGAGGGGCTACCCCTGATGGAGGCCTGGCTGCTGTCAGCCCTAGGGGGAGACTCCTCCAAATGTACCGTGACATCATTCCCTGACATCACCTCCTCAACCTCCTCCTCCTCAACCTCCTCAGAGGACTCCGGGCTTGCCTGGGGGTCTTCCTCAGACTCATGTCCCGGGGATGGTGCAGACTGGCCAGATGGGCCAGCACCCTCCTGAACATCTGTGGATGACACAAAACATTCACAGGTTGGAGGATCCACACACTTGCCACATATTCCCCCCCCCACACACATGCTACACATTAGATAGGAAAAAACACTTACCTGTCCTCACGGCCTCCTCAATGGAGTCAAAGCCAGGCAGCCCCTCCACTTGCTACCTGTTGAAACACTGGGACACCGCACACTCCTCATCAGTCAGCCTAATACTGCACGGTGGTCCCCCTCCAGTGCCCCTGCCATGTGCTGCAATCTGGGACAGCTTCCCACGGACTACACGCCTGAGATCATTTATTTTCTTTTGTATCCCCTGGCGGGTCTGGGTCTCACCCCCCAAGGAATTTACCTCGTCTGTGATGTCCTGCAATATCTGCCTCTTCCTGGCAGGGGAGGTGTTGGCACTCTCCGGGCCATGCAGGAATCACCCAAATTGGGTGATGGCCCTGATAATAATCTCCTTCTCCCGCAAGGAGTAATTTAACTTTCTCTTCCTATCGCTCATCTGGAAAGAACACTCTCCAAATCACTCTCCAAAAACCACAAAGACATGACACAAACCAACAAACACTAAGGCCTCGTACACACGAGCGGATATGTCCGCTGAAAACGGTCCGATGGACCGTTTCAGCAGACGTCTCCGATCGTGTGTATGGGCTAGCGGACAGATTTGTCCACCCGACAGATTTCAAAGCATGCTTTGAAATCTATCGGGTGGGAATGTGTCCGCCCGACATGTCTGCTGGTTAGTACACTTACCAGCAGACATGTCGTCCCGCACCGCCGCCGCGCCGCCGCCGAATGGATTCGGCGCATGCGCGGAAGTGTTTTACTTCCTGGTGCGGTGAGGTGGCGGCGTCAACGTCACCGCCACGTCACCGCGCCGTCCGCCGGCGGGGAATTTGATCCGATGGTGTGTACACGCCATCGGACCAAACTCCAGATCGGACATATCCGATGGAAACGGTCCACGGACCGTTTTCATCGGATATGTCCGATCGTGTGTACAAGGCCTAACAGACAACGAAACAAAAGCACCTTGCTTCAGGAAGGGAAACAAATTGGATGTACTTTTGCACTGAAAGGGCGTTTCTCTGGGCCTATTTAAGCACTGGGCGTAGCTCACTAAGTTCACCGGGCCTAGTTCCTATCTCACTGATTGCGCCGGGCCGAGTTCTGAGCATGCGCAGAGAGGTGCTGACCATAGTCTGCGTCATGCGCGCATGCACAGTCCGGCCGGCCCTCATTTGCATGGGGTCACGGCTCATTTCAATGGAACACGCCCACGTTCTTCCCAATTTGAATTACGCAGCCTTACGCCTCGGAATTTACGTCGCGCAGGCGCAAATTTGGGAAGCAAATACTCTGTGGGTATGGCACTTACGTCTCTAATTGGAGTCGGCGTAACGTAAAAGAGATGTGCAACGCCGGTCTATATATGCGCCGATGTATGTGGATCTGGCCCATTATGTTTCTGTTTTAACGCCCCTCCTTCTTACCTTTCCTTTCTGCCCCAATGTGATACTTCCATGAGTAAAGGACTGGAGCATGTGACTCATTTCAATACGACAGCCCTGGGCCAATCACGGTTTTCTCACCAGTAGTACCCTCTGTAAGCTTTGAGGACTCCAGGAGAGAAAAAAGGCAAGTATTTGCATCTGTAGAGGTTACATTGGAGTGAATCTGTTTTTTTTTTTTTTAGCCCTGCATGGGTGGGCAAAGCTCATACTCACTTTTTACAGTGCCTTGAAAAATAATTCATCCCTCTTAAATTTTCCACATTTTGTCATGTTATAACAAAAAACATAAATGTATTTTATTGGGTTTTTATGTGATAGTGGCACATAATTGTGAAATGGAAGGAAAATGATAAATGGTTGTCAATTTTATAAATAAATATCTGAAAAGTGTGGCGTGCATTTGTATTGAGCCCCCTTTAACCACTTCAATACCGGGCTTTTATACACACCTCCATACCGGGCCTATTCTGGCACTTCTCCTCTACATGTACAAATCATAATTTTTTTGCTAGAAAATTACGCAGTACCCCCAAACATTATATATGTTTTTTTTAGCAGACACCCTAGGGAATAAAACGACGGTCATTGCAACGTTTTATCTTGCACGGTATTTGCGCAATCATTTTTCAAAAGCCTTTTTTGGGGAAAAAAATTGTTTCATGAATTAAAAAAATAACAAAACAGTAAAGTTAGCCCAATTTTTTTGTAAAATATGAAAGATTAGGTTACACCAAGTAAATAGATACCTAACATGTCACGCTTTAAAATTGCGCACACTCATGGAATGGCGCCAAACTTCGGTACTTAAAAATCTCCATAGGCAAGGCTTTGAATTTTTTTACAGTTTACCAGTTTAGATTTACAGAGGAGATCTAGTGCTAGAATTGTTGCTGCCACTCTAACGCACGTGGCGATACCTCACATATGTGGTTTAAACGGCGTTTACATATGTCGGCGGGACTTGCGTGTGCGTTTGCTTCTGCGCACAAGCTATCGGGGACAGGGGCGTTTTAATTTTTTTTTATTATTATTATATATTTTTTTACATATTTATTTATTTTTTTACACTTTTTTTATTATTTTTTTTATTACTTTTATTCCTATTACAAGGAATGTAAACATCCCTTGTAATAGGAAAGTGTGTGACAGGTCCTCTTTATGAAGAGATGCGGGGTCAATAAGACCCCACATCTCTCCTCCAGGCTGGAAACCATGAGATCGGTGAAAAAAAATCACCGATCTCATGATTACTCTGGCTTATTAGCCGCAATCGCAGCTTTGTTTACTTACAGGACCCGGGCGTGACGTCATCACATCGCGCCTGAGTCCTCCGACGGTCATCTCTATACTTCCTGCAAGCGCCGGACGATTTATTCTCCAGGCCCCCGATGGCACGGGAGAGCCCGGAGAAGCACGAGATGGCGGCGGGAGGGGGGATGGGGGGGATGTCCCCTCCCGCCGCCTGTAAGAACGATCAAGCGGCAGAACTGCCTCTATGATTATTCTTATGTTGTGCAGAATCGCCGGCACAAGAGATGGATATCTAGATGATGCCTCTCGCTGCAGGCATCATTCAGATATCCCCCGCCAAAGTCCAGGACGTCATATGATGTCCACTCTGGATGGGAGAGCCACTTTGTGGACGTCATGTGACGGTGGCTGGTATTGAAGTGGTTAAAGAGGAAGTAAACTCTTTTACATTTTTTAGCATACCAGCTCATTATGATCAACTTACCTGAGAACGAAGCCCCCGAAGTTCTCCGTGCCCTCCATGTCTCCAGCGATCTTCTTCCTGTAATCACCGCTCCGGCAAAGTAAACATTTACTTTTACTGTACTCCTTTAGTAAATCATGGTCATTGTTCACAGGCTTCCCAGTGTCAGGTCACCTGTGGCCTCTAGTGGTGAGGATGGCCTTTCACTCTTTCACTGCAAGTGAACCCAGATCACGGCCCCTGGGGTCCCCCAGGTCACGCTCCATAGGGAGAGAGGGTAATCGGTCACTGAGGTCACAAAGGTTGGTGATGGGTAAGCCATGGTTGGGGCAACAGGCAGAGTAGGGTAACCAAGGGACAGGCCAAGAGGTCAGGGTCACAGGCAAACAGGAGTAGAGAGAGACGAGCCAAAACCGGTACACAGAAACGTAGCACACGGCAGACAGGAACAAGCTAACAAACAAAGTTGAACAGCAAAGCAGACCTACAGTGCAATAGTTAATATAGACTTCATGTGATGGCCTGGGGTGGGGCCATACAGGAAGAAGAGATGATAAAAAGGCAGCCAGAAGAGAGTCAGGCCTCTAATGGACACATGAGGAAAAGGTAAGCTGCCAGACATTATTGCATGTCCATGACACCCAGCAGTACAGTGGGCAAAATGATTCATGAAGTATAGAAGGAAAATAAAAGGTCCCACACATATAGTCCGAGGAGCAAAATAATCGGATATTGTGTTGATACGTCATTATTCTTGCCATTTGCCTATGTAACAAATGTGGCGATTATATGCATATGTTGCAAAATTCCCATGTGTATTATGAAGTCCTATAGTCTTATAGAGGCTTACAGTATATGAATATTTTACTTCCCAGTAAATTTCTGCCTGCATATTAAAAGAAAAAAAACATACAAAATTTAAAAGTTACACAGAATCAAAAATACCATTATTATTCAAGAAATGCCAGGTTTAATAACAACTCGTGGGTCGCTGTTGATGTGGGCGGACAACTCTCAAATGTTGATTAATCCTTCTGCAACCAATAAAAGAAAATGTATGGATAATGCAGGTGATAGGCTTAACATGGCAACAATATATTTATAAAGTGTGTGTGTTTGAGTGCATGTAGGTAAATGATGAAAGCTTGCATATATTTGGACTTGTATAACGCCATTATGTTACAACAATAAATTATCACTTTTAAAGTAAAACTATACTCACCTTAAGGGATAACTCCACTTTCAGAGGAAAACAAATAGCAAATAAAGAAAAAATAATATATTGTATACAATTGCAACACAAATCATATTGTAATTGAATGTCGTTGAAAATTACCTTTTTCTTTTTAATCTGCAGCTCCTGTATTTTTCTGTAAAATACAATATGGCTACCTGGAAGTGTTGTCTGGTGGCCAACTACAAGAAACATTTGACCTCTGTGATTGCCAACAAGGGTTTTGACACCAAGTATTAAAGCAGATCTCCACCCTAAAGTGAAGATCCGCTGATCGTAACCCTCCCCCCTCCGGTGTCACAATTGACACCTTTCAGGGAGGAGGGGGTGCAGATACTTGTCTAAAGACAGGTATCTGCACCCACTTCCGGCCCGCAGTCTCGGGCAAAAGTCAGGTTTTTTTGCGACATCCTGTCGCCCCCCCCCCCCCCCGTTGTGTGCTGGGAACTCTCGGCTCCCAGCACACAGCATGAGCCAATCGGCGGGCACAGCGCGACTCGCACATGCGCCGTAGGGAACCGGGCAGTGAAGCCGGAGCGCTTCACTTCCTGGTTCCCTCACCGTGGATGGAGAGGGGAACAGCAGCGAGACGAGCGAACGCTCGTCCTCTGCTGCGGACGCCGCTGGACTCCAGGACAGGTAAGTGTCCTAATATTAAAAGTCAGCAGCTGCAGTATCTGTAGCTGCTGGCTTTTAATATACTTTTTTAATGGGACATCCGCTTTAAGTTATGTTTTGTGAAGGGGTCAAATACTTATTTAATTTTTTGCGTTTTTCTGTATATTTTCGTTATTCTGTCTCTCACTGTTAAAATAAACCTACTATTAAAATTATAGACTGATTATTTTCCCTCACCGTATACTGTAGTTTGAGTAGAAAGGCACAACTGTAGTATACTGTAGTCCCCTTCCCGTATACTGTAGTCCCCTTCCCGCAGCAGCAGAATGGGACTCTTGCTCTCTGCAGGAAAGCAGTGGTCTTTTTACAGAGCTTCAACAACCCCTACTGGGTCACAACTTTAGCTCTACAATCACCGAAGCTTAAAGGGGTTGTAAAGGTAAAAGTTTTTTACCTTAATGCATCCTATGCTTTAAGGTAAAATAACATCTCACAGCGCCGCCCCCCCCCCCCGCTCCCGAGTCCCCGTTTTACTTACCTTACCGTTCGAAACTCCCAGGCGCGTCCACGTCATCCTCTTCGGTTCCCAGTCTGGCCGTTGATTGGCTAGGCTGGGTGGATTGATAGCAGCGCAGCCATTGGCTGGCACTGCTGTCAATCACAGCAGATGATGCGGCGCGCCGGGGGCGGGGCCGAGTGATTCAGCCGGCGGCTATGGCCGCCGCTGTATCACGTGAGCGCGCTCGCAAAAGCTTTCCACCGTGCGAGCGCCCTCGCATGAAGATGGAAAGCTTTTGCGAGGAGGAGCCCAGACAGCCGCCGAGGGACCCCAGAAGACAGCTTTCCGGGCCACTCTGTGCAAAACGAACTGCACAGTGGAGGTAAGTATCACATGTTTGTTATTTAAAAAAAAAAAACCTGACTTTAGTGTCCCTTTAAACTCTTGAAGGTTCAGAAGGAAGGGGTGGTGGTGGGAGTTGTGTCAGATGACCCCACAGATAACAAGGGTTGCACTCTGCAGTATGCTGGCAGGGGACAGGCTTTTCTACTTAGGCTGCAGTTGCTTTAGAACAGCTTAACTCAATCTTTTAATGTCTGAAGATAACTTAACCACTTCCCTACCCGCCCATAGTCATATGACGTCCACATATGGGATCTCCCATCCTGGGTGGACATCATATGATGTCCTGGGCTTCCAGGCCTTCTAGGTGGCGCATGCCCATGGCATCGCTCGGGACCCGGTGCGCGTTCCCGGAGGCCGCGATGTCCGCTGGGCACCCACCATTGCCCAAAATCACAGCGGGACCATGGATCTGTGTGTGTAGACACACAGATCCAGGTCCTGTCAGAGGTGAAGAGACCGATGTGAGTTCCCAGTACAGAGCAACCCCTTGTGAGTCCCCCCCCTCTACAGTTAGAATCACTCACTAGGGAACATATTTAACCCCTTCAGCGCCCCCTAGTCTTAACCCCTTCCCTACCAGTCACATTTACACAGTAATCAGTGCAGTGTTATAGCACTAATTGCTGTATAAATGTGAATGGTCCCAAAAATGTGTCACAAGTGTCCGATATGCCCGTTGCAATGTCACGGTCACAATAAAAATCACAGATCACCGCCACTACTAGTAAAAAAAAAAATGCAATAAAACTATCCCCTATTTTGTAGACGCTATAACTTTCGCGCAAACCAATCAATATATATGCTTATTGTGATTTTTTTTTACCAAAAATGTAGAAGAATACAAAACTGAGGAAAAAATGTTTTAAAAAAAAATGTGATAATAAAAAAATAAAAAACATTGTCACTCTTCTTTTGTTTATAGCGCAAAAAATAAAAACCACAGAGGTGATCAAATACCACCAAACGAAAGCTCTATTTGTGGGAAAAAAAAAATTTTTGTTTGGGAGCCATGTCGCACAACCGTGCAGTCAGTTAAAGCAACGCAGTGCCGAATCACAAAAAGTGCTCTGGTCAGGAAGGGGGTAAATTCTTCCGGGGGTGAAATGGTTAAAGGAAACTTATGGTCTCAGAGAACCCCTGAAATAATTTTCTGATCTACAACTCATGGGATGTTGGCGTGATCAATGAATCGTATATAATAAGAAAGTTGTAAATAATAACATTTATACTTATAGAAACAGTGTATTTTCCCCCACCACCACCCCCACATACACACACACACACAGATTCGCATACACACTATTCCAAATGCTCCTCTCATTCATTTTATCCTCTAAAATCCTCCCAAGTCCTCTATTCTTTCTATCAACCAAAATCCTTTCCACTTTTCATTCTGCAGATTTTACCCTCATTACTGTCATCAATTCCCATATGATAGATATGTTGTGTTACAAAAATAAAACTCAATACGACAAATGGCATAGGGTAAACTTGTCAACTTGCAATAAACATTTTATTTTAAATTTAGGTCAATATTTTAAAAATTGTAATACATTTATTTGAAACATTTAACCAAAATGGAGCAGCTAAATTATTTTTTTGGGTGATGCAATATGTGACGAACACCAAATCGTAGATGTAATTACAACATAACATATACAATGCATACAAAAGTAGCAATGCATATATCAAATAAAAATATATACAATGCATACAAAAGTAGCAATGCATGTATCAAGTTTAAGGCCTCATTCACACATGGCCGACTCCGTCGCAGTCCGTTTCCGACGGAGTCCGCCAGCTCAGCGGGAGATCAGTCCGCAGATCTCCGCTGAGCTGACGGATTACAAGCTCCGCTCTGCTCACTGAGCGGGGAGGAGCTTGTCGAGCCCCGCTGTCCTCTATGGAGCGATCTGATAAAAACAGACAGCATGTTCGTTTTCATCAGATCTTACCCGATCCAATCCGCATGGACGGATGTGGACGTGAGCCCCATACGTTTGTTTTTAGCGGATCGGATCAGGTCGGATGTCAGCGGACATGTCTCCGCTGACATCCGACGCTCCATAGACATGCATGGAGCGCCCGTTCAGGTCCGCCTAAAAAACTGACAGGTGGACCTGAACGGATCCATGTGTGAATGAGGCCTTAAAGGTGCATAAAAATAATTAAAAAAACACTCAACAGATTGCAAAGTATTGCACACATTTCATAGGTCTTTTCAATTTATGCCAAGAACTTCTATGTGTTTAATCTTTGAATTATAATATTACATTCTATATATCACTGTAGAATATATAGTTTTCCACTATCTAAGTATATACTATTTACATACATGCAAAACCATAACAGTATAAAAACCTAAAGTATCTTCCTGTGTTTAAATAATATAAAGTCACAAATGTTCAAAAAAAATTGTTAATTGTAAAAATGTACCAATACTTTACAGAAATGCCCGATGATATTATTTAATTAATACTGTAAAATTTTAACTGTTAATGTTTTTGCCAAAAAAAAAAAAGTCTTGACTGTAAGACAATACAACTGAGGAGGTATGTTGCAGACAACTTCCATGTATAAAATAATATGCAATTAAAGTTAAATACTACAAGTTGACTAGAACAATAAATATTTTATAGTAACTGTGAATATAAAACTATATTGACACTTTCCACAAAAAAAGAAACACGAAAATACAAGTTTTTATTAATGATTGTGTTTTCTAATTTTGTCTCAGGTTCAAAGGGCATTTACTTCCACCCAAACTTTCTAATTTCCAGGAAGGAATATCACTTTTGGAATGACCCCTGTGTCAACAGACCACACAAAATACCGTATTTGATAAAAGTTGTGCTAAGATAACCAAAGACCCTTGGGGTTAGGTTTCAGCACCACTTTAAAAAAAGGACAGTTTGAAACTCATTTGACCCAACATCGCTGATGGGCCACCAAAGTGTGTGTTTTGTAACTAATTCTAGTACCATTTCTTCCGGTACTAACAGGATTGAGGTTTCTCAGCCTTAACCTTTCAATTCACTCTTCACATGGCAAATCATTGCTGAGTTCCTTTTTTCTTCTGTTCTAACTCCTGAAGACGTTCTTCTCTGGCTTGAGCGTGCTGGGAACCCACCTTATGAGCTGTCTCGGTTGCAGCAATGTCTATTTGGGCATACCTTGTGGAACCTCCTCCTGAAAAAAAGTTACAAAATTGTTAGTCCATATTTGATGATAGGATGAAAATTAATATTGTTTTATGATATCCAGTAACATTGATCATGTTGTTATTTTGTGATGTTCAGTAATTCATCAGCTCCCTTAGGATATACCAGAACTGAAGTAGAGCCAGAATAAAAGCCTAAGCATGTAAAAGCTCAACCATTGCATACAATTAGGAGCTGACTCTTCAATATCATTTTATTTACATGCTCTGTAAAGTTTCCAAGGCAGCGGTTTCCATTTTCCAATGTCCATTCCACCAGCAGTCTTTTCTCCAGTCAACACACATGGACCTGGCTATAAAGGATAATGAGAAGCCTGTATGAATAGACTTTAGCTGGCCATTATTCTCTAGAGAGCCAAGTTCAGCTCATTTATACTGGCTGGAATACCAGCTATAGGAGGATTTGGTGCTACAAGATGGGAAAAGGCCAGACCATTAAAAGCTTATTTTTCTGCATATGAAATCTATACTGTAACTTATCATTTATTCAAGAGGGCAGGTGGTGGAATTGAGAATTGTATTTTAAAATTCAGTTACTTTACTGTAAATTTGAAATTTTTCTCTTTTAAAATACCTTAACATTCATAGTGAGTGTACAATTTACTATACATCTGATAGCCTGGAAATCCCTATATTTAAATTCTGATAAGTTGTTTCTGGAAACATTTATACCAAGCAAACAACACAAAACTTGTTGTAGAACATTTTAAGTGTACTATGAAATATAGGAGAACAACAGGTTGCAATAGGCACCACATTTTAGGCAACGGTGAGTAATATATTACTAAATCATGGCAGCTCACTTAGTAAACATTTATGTAGTTTACAGTTTACAAATTATTCCAAATCTATAACCAAGTTTCTCAAAAACTATTTATGTGGGTAACTCTTATGCCGCTTACACATGATCAGATTTTCCATCGGAAAAACCTTGGATGGTTTTTCTGACGGAATTCCGCTCAAGCTTGGCTTGCATACACACGGTCACTCAAGTAAAAGTTTTTGGAACTTTCGTCCGTCAAGAATGCAGTGACGTACAGCACTATGACGAGCCGAGAAAATTAAGTTCAATGCTTCCGAGCATATCTCCCAAGAAATATACAAAGACTATTCCTGATTTATTTGATTCTGAACTCTACGTGTTAATTGATAGTGCTGATCACATTGGCCTCTGTACAATGTAGGAGACGGTCCATCTGCTACTAGGGGCTCCTGCTATTATGTGAAAGTGTCCTGTGTTTATGATAATGTGTGTTGTGTCTTCTAAACAAAAAGACGGCAAATTTGTCCTGAAAGGTCATACCTCTGAGTCACTCAGCCTGGTTAAATGATTAGTTAATTAGCTATGTTAATTCTGTTTCTGGTTACAGTTTTCTAGGGTAATATGATCTGGGGGGAGGGGGGGTGTCTTCCTGGTGTATATACTTGTGTGAGTTTGTCCAATAAAGGATTCCATGTTCAAGTTGTGTAACTGAGCTAGTCTCATCTGGTTCTTAGTTACAAAATATGGGCTGTAATATCTGATATCTAAGGATCCAGACTGGAGGAAGCAGTGTACTGACGGATTGTACTCAAGTGGAGTGTGACAGGGTTCCCTGACAGTGACAATGCATTAAAATGTTTGTTAACCAATGCTAAAAGTCGGCCACGCAAAATAGGTGAGTTGTAAGCTTTGGTGCACAAAGAGAACTACGATTTAATTTGTATTGCTGGATCTTGGCTTTATTATTCACATGACTGGGTATTAGGAAAATGGTAGTGTAGCGCTCAGAATTGCAAAATGTAACTATAAGGCTAAACTTGCATACATATAAATGGTGTGTAATACACAAGGAGTGATCTGTGCGTCAACATCAAAAATAATATCATAACCTCATAAAAATGAAATAAAGTTCATGAAATAAAGTTCATAAATTTCAGTGACACAAATGATGCTTGATGTTCAGAAGTGAAAAAGAAAAAATCACACCACCGGTGAAGATACAGGCTTACCAGATGAAGTGGACTCTAAGAAAAATAAATTTCTAGAGTCGGTCAGGCTTGGTATATGCTCAGATCTTGATATAAGGTGTCTCTCAAGGAAGGGATCAGCAGATATCTGTGGTGTAGATTCCAATGGTCCCGAGATTGGTTGGAAGTCTCTCGTTCGCGGAAAAAATATAGGTCATCCGTCTCAAAGATGGCATATATGAATGGAAAGTAGAAGAGGGGACGCCATAGTGTAACACCGTAAAGTCAATATAAAAATTTATTAAAATTGCACTTACATATACAGATGAAAGTATAGCGCATGTCAATAGAATGGTGGCAACGATGGAGTCATCCCTGACGCGTTTCGTGTCATTACACGTTATCAAAGGGTGTCCCTCTCATGATGCCAACACAAATATTTATAGTAAAAGGTCCCAAAAGAAAATTGGACTCACCGTCTGCAAACAATCTCAAAACACATGCATTTCCGGTTTTAAAGAAAATGGCGTCCAGGCGTGCGCTCCACGCCTCGTATTGAATCACGGAAGTGTTCTAATTCAGATACTTCCGGAATACGATCGAATATTAACAGCGTGCACTGCACGCCTCGTTTTCGACGTGTGATCGAGACGTACGCCTCACTTTCGAAATGAAATCGAATCCCGATATCCGTCTCAAAATGAGACGCACAAAATGAGACGCTCACTTGTGTGAAGTCGGACGTCGAAAAAAGGCGTCACGGATATTCGTGGGGACGGCGAAAAAGTGGGCGGACATGGCCGACGGAAGTGCAATCCAGCCCTCGTTATGGGGGCCGTTTGCGTTCCAAAATAAATAAAGAGAATACCAAACTGTAAATCGACACATGCAAAATAAGTCTGCATGTGGCGATCAAAATAAAACGAACATGAAATGAATCAGTTCAAAAAAAAATGGTATTCAATATTATGGGACATTAAAGAAAAAATAAATATTAATAATTTAAATATATGGCTCATACAGAATTGTGTTGCCAGAAAAGTAAATATATTAATAATTTGACTCATACAGAAATGCATTGCCCGGGACACGGCAATGCATAATGTGAGTCACACAATACTGCAATGTATGTAAAAAAAGGGGATCAGTGCTCAATGTAAATAGAAGCAAATGATCCAAAGTAAAATACACATTAAAAATATAAAATTAAATGTAATAATAATGTATGGGTCTTCCAGACAGTGAGTCGAATTCCCAAACAAAAGCATACACAATAATATACGTTAATGTTAAATGTAAGTGCAATTTTAATAAATTTTTATATTGACTTTACGGTGTTACACTATGGCGTCCCCTCTTCTCCTTTCCATTCATATATGCCATCTTTGAGACGGATGACCTATATTTTTTCCGCGAACGAGAGACTTCCAACCAATCTCGGGACCATTGGAATCTACACCACAGATATCTGCTGATCCCTTCCTTGAGAGACACCTTATATCAAGATCTGAGCATATACCAAGCCTGACCGACTCTAGAAATTTATTTTTCTTAGAGTCCACTTCATCTGGTAAGCCTGTATCTTCACCGGTGGTGTGATTTTTTCTTTTTCACTTCTGAACATCAAGCATCATTTGTGTCACTGAAATTTATGAACTTTATTTCATGAACTTTATTTCATTTTTATGAGGTTATGATATTATTTTTGATGTTGACGCACAGATCACTCCTTGTGTATTACACACCATTTATATGTATGCAAGTTTAGCCTTATAGTTACATTTTGCAATTCTGAGCGCTACACTACCATTTTCCTATTTTGTTTTTTGCTTCTTGTTTTTCAGTAGCCGTGTTTAGCAGCCATATTTATTCATTTTTAGCAGCGCAGTTTTACACACCACTCCCATTTTTGTATTTCGAAAATCTTATTATTGCAGCAGCTAAACCAGTTATATCTGGTCTCATTTTGGCCATGGATGTCTTTGATTATAGGGCATCCCGGACCGTTAATATAGAAGGTGTCTTTTCCATCACTGGTAATGACTCTGAATTAGGTGGACTCTTTTTAAGACTTAAAAATGTCATGACATCAGAGTTACACATCTTATGGGACATAGCCTTCTTAGAGCAATATATTGCCGAGAGCATGGTTCCACGCAGTCTTCGTTGGAATGTTAATCCACAACAGGGAGAATTAGATCTCAATTCCTGGTATAAATACTTCAACGAAGCTGGGACCAATGTTTTGGGATTTCTTGTTTCAAAAAAAAGGTGCAGATTAACAGCTCTTGATGTAGAGATCAAAGAGCTCAAAGATAAGCTTCAGACACACAAAACCTCCCTTGAGTATAACTCTCTTTCAACCAATTTACAGAGTCATCTTGAAAAGGAAGAAAGAGATCAGAGGATTAAAAAACATAAAAAATACTCAAGAGATGTAGGTGACTACAAAAATGGTTGTGTTTTTGGATGGCAAAAAAATGCTACATCCACTCCACCAATGGATACCACACCTGTAGTTGTGTCTGATTTACCATCGCTTCCTGTTCCATCTATGATTCCTGGTGGGTTAGCGGCCCAATTTGGTTCCAGTCATATGACACCAAGGGGTAACAATACCACCATTGATCCCTCCCCTTTACTATCTGGCCATGCACAGTCTAGCCTCCATATTCCTGATACCCATAATGGAGGCAGAGCTAATGGGAGAGGCAGGAGAGGCGGGAGAGGCCAATCCCGTGGTAACTCTTCACAACATTTACCCCGTCCTTACCAGCGGTACGACGGTTACGTCTCTCCTGGCCCATATAGAGAACACCACGAACCATATCACCAATATCCCCCTCAACATTATACACCCTCCATTTCTACCCAGAATAGATTTTCCCCATTGCGTAATCAAGGTGGCAACATATGCCTAGGCATTATGTTCAGCCTAATACATATGGTAATCAGGGTTTTCGCGAGGACCAGTCCTCAAAGAAAAAAGGTCCAAATCTACGAGAGGGTGCAGAGGGGGTTACAGAATCCAGAAGAAGAAAGAGAAGAAGAGTGTAAGAGGCCTTGGTGTATTTAACCTTAGCAGTAAGACACTCACTAATGCCGAACAGTCAGTACTCGATAAGGGTCTCAAATTTGCTCCCCCTAAACAGCTGAGCAGGTTTGGCACTTTTATAGATATACAAAAATATATACGGAAAATCAACATCCAAAGATATCTGATTTCCAATACATGCAATTACGAAGATCGGGCTGCAACGTCCGGCACGGTGCATTCCGGATTATCCAATCCATCCCTTTTTAATCCGACTGTGGCGGTAGCACCTGCAGTTAAAATTTTTAAGGATTGTGTGTTAAGAGACTTATCCAAGTTGTCAGTTAAATCACCACATCTACCATCCGTTTCCAGTGCGGGCCTCAAGTCCCTCTGTGATCGGAAGGATTTAGTCATACGCCCCGCCGACAAAGGCGGAGGCATTGTGATTTTGGACAAGTCCGATTATGAGACCGAGATGATTCGTATCCTAAACGAACCCGGTACTTATAAAGAAATTCCTACTAACCCTACACACACATATAAAACCCAGTTGCTAAGTCTTGTCAATAAGGGTTATGAGTTGAAAATTTTGAACAACAAAGAAAGAGATTTCTTAGTACCTAAAGTCCCACGCATACCCACCATATATTATCTGCCCAAGATCCACAAACATCCCACTGCCCCTCCTGGCCGGCCTATTGTGAGCGGGATCGATTCGGTCACGTCCCGTATAGGCCGGTATATTGATCATTACTTACAACCTTTAGTGCAGAAAACTCCTTCCTATCTTAAGGATACAGGAGACACTATACGGTTATTGGAAAATACTGTTGTACATGGTGATTATCTACTAGCCACAGCTGATGTCGCTTCCCTATATACATGCATTCCCCATCATTTGGGTATTGCTGCTGTCCAACATTTCCTAAATCAAGAACCTACTCTCGCCTCTTTTCAATGCGAGTATATTTTAGAACTTTTAGAGTTTGCAACCAAACATAATTATTTTTGGTTCAACCAATGCTACTACCTCCAACAACGAGGGGTAGCTATGGGGGCTAAGTTTGCACCCAGTCTTGCCAACCTGTTCATGGCCAAGTGGGAGGAGGATGTCGTCTATGCGCAGGACACTCCATCATTAGTCCTGTGGGCTAGGTACATAGACGACATCCTCCTCCTATGGAACGGCACCCCCGAATCATTAGAGTTATTTTTCAAAACCCTTAATCAAAATGACAGAGGCATTTTATTGTCCTTTGAATACAGTCCAAGTAAAATCTATTTCTTGGACCTTGAGATTGGGTTGGTTGATCGCAAATTTAATTTTCAAACTTTCTTCAAACCAACTGATAGAAATGGTTTCATTCCTACAGATAGTTGTCATCATAGTTCATGGCTACGGTCAGTTCCACGCAGTCAGTTCCTGAGACTTCGTAGGAACTGTACTGACCCAGAATCCTATCTGCTTCAAGCCACTATGTTGCGACAAAGGTTTGTAGATAAAGGCTATCCCAGGGCTGAGCTTGATCAAGAAATGCAGAGAATTCTCTCATTAGATAGATCTTCACTCATCTCAATTAAACCTAAACGTGTACCGGATGAAAGTTTCAAATTTGCCCTAATTACATCTTACTCTATTCAACATAGGCAGGTTAAGAATATTATCGATAGATATTGGGATATACTCAGGAATGATAATGTTCTTAGACCTTTACTTCCTGAACGGGCCAAATTGGTATTTAGAGGTGCACCCTCATTGCAGAATCGCATTGCACCCAATGTCATCAATCCCCCAGTAAAAAGCTCTTTTTTTCAGGATTTAGTTGGTTTCTTTCCATGCAGAAAATGCAAGGTTTGCCATCACAACTCACTGAGGGAACGCAGAATTACACACTTCACATCTACTGTGACTAGAAAGGAGTATGAGATTAAACATTTCTGTACTTGTGAAACCAATTATATCGTTTATCTCATCACATGTACATGTGGTAAACAATATGTCGGCCGCACGATTCGCACCTTTTCGATACGTGTAGGCGAACATATTGCCTTCATTAAGGCAGGTGACAGGGACCATACTGTTCCCCGTCACTTTAAACAGTGCCATGACAAAAATCCTTCTGGCACTCAGTTTACAATTATTGACCGCTATATGCCTCCCTGGAGAGGTGGGGCTAAAACAAGGGGTGTCTCAAGATTGGAAACATTCTGGATTTATGAGCTCCAATCTTATCATCCCTTTGGCTTGAATGTTGATTGGGACATCAACTCATTTATAGATAAGTCCTAGTGGTTGTCTAGTATGTTCAAACAGTGGTGGATCTGTTTTGGGATGTTTCACAATTTTCAACTCTAGCAATTTTTCATTATGTATGTGTTTCAACGTCATGGTGATTTATTTTAACATTAACGTATATTATTATGTATGCTTTTGTTTGGGAATTCGACTCACTGTCTGGAAGACCCATACATTATTATTACATTTAATTTTATATTTTTAATGTGTATTTTACTTTGGATCATTTGCTTCTATTTACATTGAGCACTGATCCCCTTTTTTTACATACATTGCAGTATTGTGTGACTCACATTATGCATTGCCGTGTCCCGGGCAATGCATTTCTGTATGAGTCAAATTATTAATATATTTACTTTTCTGGCAACACAATTCTGTATGAGCCATATATTTAAATTATTAATATTTATTTTTTCTTTAATGTCCCATAATATTGAATACCATTTTTTTTTTAACTGATTCATTTCATGTTCGTTTTATTTTGATCGCCACATGCGGACTTATTTTGCATGTGTCGATTTACAGTTTGGTATTCTCTTTATTTATTTTGGAACGCAAACGGCCCCCATAACGAGGGCTGGATTGCACTTCCGTCGGCCATGTCCGCCCACTTTTTCGCCGTCCCCACGAATATCCGTGACGCCTTTTTTCGACGTCCGACTTCACACAAGTGAGCGTCTCATTTTGTGCGTCTCATTTTGAGACGGATATCGGGATTCGATTTCATTTCGAAAGTGAGGCGTACGTCTCGATCACACGTCGAAAACGAGGCGTGCAGCGCACGCTGTTAATATTCGATCGTATTCCGGAAGTATCTGAATTAGAACACTTCCGTGATTCAATACGAGGCGTGGAGCGCACGCCTGGACGCCATTTTCTTTAGACCCGGAAATGCATGTGTTTTGAGATTGTTTGCAGACGGTGAGTCCAATTTTCTTTTGGGACCTTTTACTATAAATATTTGTGTTGGCATCATGAGAGGGACACCCTTTGATAACGTGTAATGACACGAAACGCGTCAGTGATGACTCCATCGTTGCCACCATTCTATTGACATGCGCCATACTTTCATCTGTATATGTAAGTGCAATTTTAATAAATTTTTATATTGACTTTACGGTGTTACACTATGGCGTCCCCTCTTCTCCTTTCCATTCATATATGCCATCTTTGAGACGGATGACCTATATTTTTTCCGCGAACGAGAGACTTCCAACCAATCTCGGGACCATTGGAATCTACACCACAGATATCTGCTGATCCCTTCCTTGAGAGACACCTTATATCAAGATCTGAGCATATACCAAGCCTGACCGACTCTAGAAATTTATTTTTCTTAGAGTCCACTTCATCTGGTAAGCCTGTATCTTCACCGGTGGTGTGATTTTTTCTTTTTCACTTCTGAACATCAAGCATCATTTGTGTCACTGAAATTTATGAACTTTATTTCATGAACTTTATTTCATTTTTATGAGGTTATGATATTATTTTTGATGTTGACGCACAGATCACTCCTTGTGTATTACACACCATTTATATGTATGCAAGTTTAGCCTTATAGTTACATTTTGCAATTCTGAGCGCTACACTACCATTTTCCTATTTTGTTTTTTGCTTCTTGTTTTTCAGTAGCCGTGTTTAGCAGCCATATTTATTCATTTTTAGCAGCGCAGTTTTACACACCACTCACATGACTGGGTATTATTATTCCTGGCTATGCTCTCTTTTGGTGAGACAGGGTAAAATGTAAAGGTGATGGTGTCTAGCTCTTTGTGAGAAATGATCTCAAAAGGAGTGTGAAAGTGGATGGAGAGTGTGATAAGGCTGAAGCATTATGGGTGAAACTGCATATGGTTGTGCGTACTACATAAGTAGTCATTGGAGTTTGTTATACATCTCCTAGTGGTAATAAGGGATGAACTGAACACCCCCCCGTGTTCAGTTCGCACAAGAACCTGCAAACGGACCGAAAGTTAAAGTCTATGGGGCTCAAATGTTCGAAATCAAAAGTGCTAATTTTAAAGGCTAATATACAAGTTATTGCCCTAAAAAGAGTCTGGGGACCCGGGTTCAATGTATCAATGCAAAAAAAGTTTTAAAACTGCAGTTTTTTCAGGGGGGAAGTGATTTTAATGATGCTTAAAGTGAAAAAAAAGTGAAATATTCCTCTAAATGTCGTACCTGCTGGGTGTCTATAGTATGTATGTGAAGTGGCACGTGTTTCCCGTGTTTAAAACTGTCCCTGCACAAAATGACATTTCTATAGGAATAAAAGTCATTTAAAACTGCTTGTGGCTTTAATGTAATGTCTGGTCCTGTGCAAAGGACACTAAATCAAAAGACTGCAGAACCCTGCCTGTATTTGTATGAGAACACCAGCAATTGTACTCAGGTAGCTTTAGGTGCACACTGTGCAAAGGACACAGTACAGTACAGTACTGCAGCTAGCACAATCACCTGCCTGCCTGTCAGTTTATTTATTAAGAGAATAACAGAAACGGATCTAGCTAAACTGAATACAGTGTATAAATATATATACAACACCTGTGATGCATATATATCCTCTACATGCTGTAACTGAAGCTAACTGACTTGCCTGCCTGCCTGCTCTATCTAACTCAAAATAAATGACACTGTCTCTCTCTCTCTCTGTCTGTCTTTAACCACCACCGTCGCAACACATTACACAAGGCCACCACGCAGGCGGCCTTATATAGTGTGGGGCGTGTACTAAACCCCCTGAGACATAATTGGCCAAAGCCACCCTGGCTTTGGCCAATTATGGCTCTCCATTTTTTCCGCGCTGTTATTGGCCAAAGCATGCGCGTCAGAGTGGGGTTGTATTGCAGCCAGTGGCACAGGGAACATTTCATTAAAGAAGGAAAAATGGATTCAATAAAATTTAAGCAAATTTTGGATGGTAACTTGATGCCATCTGTGAGGCGTAAACTGAAGGTTTTGCCATGGCCTTCACAATCTCCTGACCTCAGCATAATTTAAAATCTATGGATAGACCTTAAAAGAGCAGTGCGTGACAGACAGCCCAGAAATCTCAAAGAACTGGAAGACTTTTGTAAGGAAGAATGGGCAAGATACCTCAAACAAGAATTGAAAGACTCTTGGCTGGCTACAAAAAGTGTTTACAAACTGATACTTGCCAAAGGGGCAGTAGAAGATATTAAAGCGGTTGTATACCCTGTTTTTTTTCACACCTGTAAAGAAAAAGCCATAATGAGCTAGTATGCACCGCATACTAGCTCATTATGAAATACTTACCTTAAAGCGAGGTAAAGAGTACTTACCTGGTCCACGCCGAGCGAGATGTCATCTTGCTCCGGCGTGTATCCGGTTATCGCCGCTCCAGCGCTGTGATTGGCTGGAGCGGCGATGACATCACTTCAATTTGGCAAGGTCCGGCGGCTGCTGGTCCTTTAGCCGAGGATCCCCGCAGTGCATGCGCCACTGCAATCAGCAGCGCATTGCGGGGGGAATATCTCCTAAAGCTCCTTCAAAATTCGGGTATACAACCACTTTAACTCTGCAAACTTTTGCAGACGCCATTTTTTTGTTTTCTGTACTTTTTAACGGGTAAATTATGGAAATAAAATCTATCTTTTTTTGACATATTATAAGAATGTTTAATCTGTAATTTGATGCCTTTTGGAGATTTTTCCATCTTTCCTTGGCTTCGTTATGCACATTAATTCAAATTTTTACCAGGGGTGCCCAAACTTTCGATCCCCACTGTACATACTAGGGGGAGTACAACTGGGGGGATCCATAGTGGAGAAGGATCTGGGGGTTTTGGTAGATCATAAGCTCAATAATAGCATGCAATGGCAAGCTGCAGTTTCCAAAGCAGGCAAAATCCTTTCTTGTATTAAGAGAGGTATGGACTCCAGACAAAGAGATATAATTTTGCCCCTGTAATATATTTTTTTCCTTTTATTGGTGTAACTGCATGGACATGGTCTTTTTTCAACCAGACTATATATTTAACTTCTCTACCAACCAGATCAGTTCTCCATAGTGAGTTTGCACTAATACTGCAACAAGCTGTACCTGATCTCAAGTAAACTGTGCCCAGGACCACCTGTTTCAAGTGGTCCCAGGCGCAGTTTGATTAACTGGTCCCAGCAGCAGCCCGGAGTGATCACACTACACAAAGGATTACACCGAATAAAACTGCTTGTGTGAGTGCACTCTAAAGTTAACTAAAGAGGTTAAACCACGTAGATAAGACTTCCGTATATGCTAACAAACCAAGTGTCAGGGCCTGGGCTTGAACCTGGGACCTTGTCTGTGTCTGGCGTTGTCTCTTCCCACTGAGTTGTCTGGGATGCTGGACAGTTCCCTGCCTGATCTGCTGGATATACCTATATGATCCTTTAGATTACTCTGCTTGGTGTCTTGATTGCCTTGAACCTTGAACCCCTTGCTCCTCCAATGAACTTCCTATATAAGCCTTATCTCAGCACTTCCTCTTTGCCAGGTTATTGTGCCTTCCCAGCCAGTGCCTTGCTATTTGTCTGCTCTGCTGCCATTTGTACCTGCAACCACCCGTGCTTGACCCTCGGCCTGTTCTTTGACTACTCTACTGCCTGATCCCAAGCTGCAACCCCCCGTGTTTGACCATCGGCCTGTTCTTTGACTTCTCTTCTGTTTGATCCCAACCTGCAGCCACTCGTGATTGATCCATTGGCTTGTTTACTGACCACGCTGCTGTTTCATCCTTGTCTGCTTATCTGCTACTGGTGGCATTCTCACCTCCTGGTGGTGTGATCCTGAGGACCATGACCTGGTTCTAAATCCATCTCCACCATCAGGAGCTCTGGTGAACACCGGTTAGCGCTTAGACTCAGCTCCTCAGGTGAGCCCGTGTCATCTGCCAGAAGTGACACCTAAATCCAACTGCTATAGCTACAGCTACTGGCCTCTGAGCCTGACGCCTGATCGTGACACCAAGTTCTATTTAAAATAAAAATTGGTAGATGATGTCATGGTTTGAAACATATGTAAAAGAAAACCTTAACCCTCCAAATGTTTCGCAATATCCACTATTACAATTTAAATTTATTTTGTTCTCCTAAAGGCAAAAATATTTCACTAAAAATGCTATTCATTAAAGTATTGAGCAAACATACTGCTTCAGATTATGTTTGCTCAATACTTTAACGAATAGTATGTTTAGTGTAATATTTTTGCCTTTAGGAGAACAAAATAAATTGAAAGAACAAGGATGACTGGACTGGTGACTTTATTAATTGTTTGGCCCTAATTATAATCATTATGGAATGAATGTGTTCCATTTCTTTTTTACCTGCAAAACATTATTGCTCATTATTTTGTGCTAACATGTAATCACTCTTAGCAGGATACATTTCAGTGTTGCACATATGCGGATGGCCAGGAAATTAAACCTCAATATAATTACAGAAGGTAAGTGGAAGGTGAATAGCATTATGCTCTGGCTGGCTAATTACAAGTGCAGGAGTGAGAAATAGTCACCTATAATGTATTCTGCAAGGGTAAACTATTCTCTGCTAATGTGCAGAGCAATCATATATTATACATTCCCATAAAACAGACATTTATCTTCGGTTGCATGCACAATGGCTTCATAACTTTTATATTATAAAGGGTTTATAAATTCTAAGGGTGGAAAACACCAGCTGATCAAAGCAAGTAGTGCAGTTCACTCAAGCACTGCTTAAGAAAACCTGTAGGAGCTTCATTGTTGTTAATACACATTTACACATGGATATACTGTATGTACTTATTACAGCTCAGTATATATACTCTACATCACACTAACCAGTTGCCAAGGGCTTAAAGGGGTTGTAAAGGTTTGTCTTTTATTTTCTAAATAGGTTCCTTTAAGCTAGTGCATTGTTGGTTCATTTACCTTTTCTTTCGAATTTCCCTCCTAAATGTTTTTTTTCTTTGTTTGAATTTCTCACTTCCTGTTTCTCCTCAGTAAGCTTTCCACCATCATCTGAGCAGTGGAAAGTCATTTAGAACAGCTTACTGAACACCTTACTGAGGAGAAACAGGAAGTTCGAAATTCAGACAAAAAAAAAAACATTTAGAAGGGAAATTGAAGGGAAAGGTAGGTGAACCAACAATGCAGTAGCTTAAAGGAACCTATTTAGAAAATAAAAAATGAACCTTTACAACCCCTTTAACATTGTGTACATGCTGTGGCTCCAGCCTTATCCTTGGCCTTTTATACTCATCTCTCATCTGTGATTCAAATTGTGAACATACACACTGTGCATCCATATAGAGTTAAGGTTCATTCTTGGTGCATGCTTGCAATTCAGAATTCAGCCACCATTACTTACTGATAGGGTTGCACCAATACGGATACCCGTATTAGTGCCAATACTAAGAATTTAGACAAGTATCTGTACTCGTGCTAATGCTCTGATAGCTAAAATCGATATTAGAACCAACGTCAGCTTGGGGGTGGACAGTGGCATCAGTAGGGGGTGCGGGCTGCACATGGGTGACACCTGCGACCCACATGTCCAAGGCAGCTGCGGCAGGTCCTTGATCTAACTCCATTCACCTGGCCTCTGCGTGGCTGGCCGCCCATTAGATTTACTGCATGGTCACTGGGGGGCAGAGACTAGGTTAGCTGACTGTGAAGGGAAGAACCTGGAAAGGCTAACCCCAACGTCGACGTGTCGGGATAGGTGTCACTGCAGGCACAGACATCACAACCTGCAGATAAAGTGAGTACTACTTTCACCACACGTTTGTCACATTTTACAGAGATAATTGTAATAGATGGATGTTTTGGTCACTGTCTCTCTCTCTCTCTCTCTCTCTTTTACAATGTGAGTAATTCTGAGCAGAGAATAACAGAAGGGAAGGCATCAGAGATCAGACTTTGCATTCACTTCACCTTCTGTTATCCTTCGTTCAGTATCACTCACATTGTAAGAGAGAGACAACTCTTGAACCCATCAAGGTGTGCTGCATTTAATAACTTCCCGTTTGCTGCATGTTTATGGACATCCTCAGACGGGAAGGGTGATATCTAGGTCATTGCTGCAGCTGCAGCAATAATCAAGATATAATTCTTTAGCCCCAGCAATTCTGCACTAGACAAAAGTAACCCAGGCAGCTAACAAGCTGCAGGATTACTTTTACAGGTGGCGGAAGAGGGTCCCACCACCGCTGCTGCTTCTACCGGGCACTCCTATGCGATTGGAGAGCCCCAGTAAGGATGCAACTAGTGGCATCCAGCTCTAGGCAGACAGTGAAATGAAGGGATGTTGTTCCTCCCACTGTGTGACATCAGAATTCCGGAAGCGAGAGGAGGATTTCATCACTTCCTGTTTTGGCTATTTGTTTACCTGCCCATTAGTGCCAGTGAAGCAACCAATCACACGATCTGTGTCTGATCAGCTGCATTGGAGGCCAGATGAGAGATTTGGGGTCCAATAGACCCCAGATCTCTCCATAAGGATGACCTGTCATGGCCCATGCTATTATAAGGGATGTTGTTCATCCCATGTAATAGCAATAAAGTTGATAAAAAAAAAGTTAAATAAGTAAATGTACAGTGTTTAAATAAAAAAATTATAAAATAAAAAAAATAATTTAGGATAGGATTAGGATGCATAAGGCTGATAAACTGCAGTTTATTGGCTTTTTTTTTTAAAGCCCATAAACTGAACTCTATGTTAGCCTATGTGCCCATGCACAGCTTTGGTGTTTATTGGCTTTTTTTCTGAACGCCCGAAATTTGTGTTCAAAGTGCAGTTTTTCGGAGGGAAAAAAGTGCAAAAAAATGCAAAGCGCCGAAAAACGCTCATAAAAAAAAAGTTAAAAAAAAAAGCTACACTGAAAAACGCTGATTAAAGCTATTGTAAAAAACACTAAAAACCATTGAAAGGCCCCCTGCATTTTTTTTATAGCTTTTATCAGCTTTAGTGTGCATGGAGCCTTAAGGTGAAAAAACACAAGGGTTTACAATCCCTTTAAGGATGTTTCATATGTTGTGTTTGTTAAATTACTTTTTTGAATACAGTTACTTATATTAGTAGGGATTTAATTGTGCTAATCATAACATATTGAAAATTCTAGCTCTGTGTCTAATTTAGAAGCTGGTGCCAGTATATAATGTCAGAGGTCACTAGAATGGTTAAAACAAGTTCATATAGTGGCAAATTATGCATATATATTGAGTTAAAAGAATGGTTTATGAATATGTATGCCTGTAAATCTTATTTTAATGAGCTCAGTTATTCTACATGTAATTGACTTTAAATAGAGCTCATAATCTCTGCTGACTTTACTGCTGTCTTCCAAAGTCAAGGTCACTATAACAAACCATTTAATTAACAAATATCTCTCCATCTACACGGTCTGTCTATTTTACTGGCTTTCATTATTCCAGTGCATGGCCTTTTTTTAAAGGATCACAAAAAAAAATTTGAAGTCACCTTTGTGTTACCATTAACAAACAGAGTTGTAAATTGTACCTTTATCTGTGAAAAATGTGTAACATATTTAATTAATTGGAGTTGTACTTCTCTTTCGGCAATGGTGATAAAGGGGAGGCAATACTTTACTTCTCAGCAAAGCTGAACAACATATTCTTGACCTGAGTTGGCGAAGTGGCTTTAAATGTTGAGCAATGTGTCCAACATTTATTGGAATTGATAAAGCCACTCAGATGTGAAGTGAGAAGTCTTCAGCATTACAAACAAGCCCTGTTGTATGTGACTATGTACTACTAGCTATTTTAACATCTTGACTTTTGTTCAAAAGTTTTGAGAACTAGTGGTAATATGAACTAATACTTTTTGCATTATGACTAGTGAGTTGTAACTAAGAGCTAAAGGGCACTCAAGGAAAATGTATCTAGAATCTCCACATCTGAACAATTGAAATTCTTATTCTGTTTAATACAATTGAACAGCATTTCTAATCCCTAAAAAATAATAATGCTATATCTAGGCAATCGTCTCATTATATGTAGTTAGTAACATTGAATTGTATTTGTTTTGCAGTCTTGAAATTGTTCTACTACTCATATCTCATTTATACTTGTACAAAATACAATGCTTAATTTAACCACCACAGTGTAAAAAATGTGTCTTGACAGATATCTAGCATAAAACATACAGTATATACAGTATAACTAGAAGTGCAAACACTGTGAACATGGTATTTTCTCAACTTTTTTCACATCCAGCCATGTCTTGAAAATCAGCATCTGCCTTTACACATTTCATGACACCAGGGTGATTGGTGACCTGAGTTGGCCATGTGGCTTTAAATGTTGAGCAATGTGTCCAACATTCATTGGAATTGATAAAGCCACTCAGATGTGAAGTCTACTAGCTATTTTAACATCTTTAATGACTTTTATTCAAACGTTTTTAGAACTAGTGGTAATATGAACTAATACTTTTTGCATTATGACTGGTGAGTTGTAACTAAGAGCTAAAGGGCACTGAAGGAAAATGTATCTAGAATCTCCAAATCTGAACGATTGAAATTCTTATTCTGTTTAATAAAATTGAACAGCATTTCTAATCCCTATAAAAAAGAAAAGCAGCATTTGCAGTTTCCTATTTTCCACAAAAAAATAAAAATAAAAGATAAATTACATTGATTTTTTTTATCTTCGTGAAGGAAATATTATTAAAGTGTATCTTAGGTCAAAGCCTTTTTATTTTTGAATAGAATGAGAAAGCGTTAAAGTACAACTAAAGGCAAAACTTGTCTTAGTTTTAGATAGAGGCAAGATGGATTAGAATACCTGTCAATTTATATTGATGTCTGTGCCCCCATTAAGGAGATTTGCCCCTTTCTATTTCTCCTGTTTACCATTATCATTGAAAGTGAAAATCCCCAATGTTTGGTAGTCTACAGAAAAGTAATAGAGGGGGAATCTTCCAATGGAAACACTAGTTCTGGTGACCTAGGGGGTCCCCAAGAGATGAAAACATTCCTTTAATTTGTAGGGATATCCTCTCACTTCCTGTTTTGGCTATGGGACAGGAAGGAAATGTAAGTCCCTTTGGGACAAAGAGGGCACAAATAAACCTTACAGGGGTTATATCCCTCCTTTATTCCAAAAGGAAAACAAGTTGCCTATCGTTCTACTTTAAGACCCCTATCAGTTTTTTTTTGCTGCCTGTGCTGTGTTTTGTAGGAAATTAGGGAACAAGATGTAAAAGGAACAGGTATCCGGATTGGAGAATTTGCCCTTGCTTTTGCTCTGGTGACCACAGATTTTGGATTTTCCATTACTCGTTACAATGGTCACCAGGTCAAATAAAAAGGCTGAATCTACATAGCAGGGGCACAAGCAGCAATATAAACTTGACAGGGGGCTAACACCTATCCACTTTATTTAGGATAAAAAAAAAAACTTTACTTACAAGTCTATCTATCAGACCCTTATGAGGGGAAAAAACTGGGAAAAAAAGCAGGGTTGCGGCTTGAAAAATTCTGTATTGGCTAGGACAAGATTTACATTTGGACCCCTAACCCTATGGGCCTGGAGAATAGTGCAACTTCTGTAAGTAAATTCCATCTTCAAACATATGCTGGTTGGGAACACTTTACTGTGTGGCTTCTTGCTGGGTGGGTTTGAAAGGTTTTGTAAGGCTTTGCAATGTGTCCACAGAACAAGTCACTGCCAACTGCACAGAAGGCATGAGCTACAGCACAGTGGGCTGGAGCTAAATAAACAAGTAGAATGTTAGTCTTCCCCATGCTTCTTTAAGACACTAATGATGAAGTAGGTTAACAATCAGTCATTGTCATGGTGATGAGTGAAAGATCTCCTTGGATGAGAGCAATGGATGTTACCTCGTATTCCTGTACTAGGATCTTGAAGTTCTAATGCCATGTAATGGAGCTGTTTCTTTGATGTAGGGCTGATAGGGATATTTACATATGTTGCTGTCTCACTGCGAGGTCGGTCAGAAACCAGTGGCTCGGCTGGATAACCTGCTGCCCCTGCTGACCAGATGAAGCAGATATATTCTGATTAATTCATGCTCATGGCATTTTATTGCAGCTCAGATCTGTGAATGTTAGCCAAGAGAAACATTGCAGCACAGGCTGCTGGAAAAATATATATTGACGTAAATATATCACCGTTGTCTGTGCCTACACAAGATATAAATCAGGTTAGGCCCTTATGATACCATTTAAATATGTAATCTGTCATAAAACAAAAGTCTTTTTTTTATTGTGTCTTAAAATTTGAAAATATTTGTTGTAAATTTGGATAACATACCTACCAGCTACCTTTGAAGAGCGCCCATGGTCAACATCTTACATGTGTGGAGTAGACGTCAAATGCTACAGTTCTGAATATGTCCCCGTTTTTAAACTTGCTTGTCTATATTTTTTTGCTTCCATCTACTCTGACTACAACAGAACGTATTTGTTGTTTTATCCAAGTTTGTTAATTAAAATGATTTGAAGATAAAATAAATTACCAGTACCAATATGATATAGCCTTTTCTAGGCAATGAAAAAAAAAGAAACTCTAAATACAGGTACACCTGGAATAATTTACCAGAACCATGTACTATAACTCCCTCTTGACTAGATAAATAATCCGATTTTTAAGAGATTCTTTCAATGTGTGGTGTTGGGGCTAACTGTGGCAGGTATAAAGTACTGACACTGAGGCCACGTACACACGAGGAGACATATCCGATGAAAACGGTCCGACAGACTGTTTTCATCGGACATGTCTCCTGGGATGTTTTGGTTTGATGTGTGTACACACGATCAAACCAAAATCCCCGCGGACAGACAGCGCGGTGACGTTGACGCCGCCACGTAATCAAACCAGGAAGTAAAATACTTCCACGCATGCGTCGAATCCATTCCACGCATGCGGGAGATTTCGGTCCGCTGGTTAGGCGTACTAACCAGCGGACATATCCGACAGACTGCTTTCCAGCAGACAAGTTTTAAAGCATGCTTTAAAACTTTTGTCTGCTGGAAACCTGTCTGCTAGCCCGCACAGACGATCGGATATGTCCGCTGGAACTGGTCTGCGGACCAGTTTCAGCAGATATGTTTGATCGTGTGTACGCGGCCTGAGAGGTGCTTGCACATAACTGTAGCCTCCCAAACCTTCCTGTTATGGCTAAATCTTGGGCCATTCTTGGGCCATAAGCAAAGTTTCAGTAATTCTAGGTAGTGTCAGAGCTTGCCGTCAACCCAAGGCCCCAAACATTCCAGCTGATCCATCATTATGATGGGCACTCTCACTAAGTAATAGGAAGCAGGTTTTAATCGTTTTGCCCTGATACAATACTTTTTAAAATACTAGGATCATACATACATCTTTGACTTAAGTGGTCTCTTCCAATGCACAACCATAAGTTGTCTATCAATGGTGCTCAACTTCGCTGGGAAATCAGAACTATCTATGTAATCATATGAACTGAGTAGAGAAGCAATTAAAATAAATACTGTGGGAGTTGAATAAACTCCCTTATAGCTCTAAGACAGCCTTTCTTAACCTTTTCAACACAGAGGAACCTTGAAATAACTTTCCCATCTGAGGGAACCCCTGATAAAAAAAATTACTAAAGTACAAATGACTTTAAAGAGAACTAGTCATATTGAAGCTTATGCAACAATCTGATTATTTAGTTCTAGATTATAAATATATATAAATATGTATATTTCTGCCAAATGTTACCCTATTTGTCTGAGCCTGACACATTTTTCTGAAATGTAAGCTGTTAGAGGTCATTTTGAGAGAGGGGAGGGGACACAGGAAGTGCCACCTCAGTGTAGTATGTAATATAAAATTCATTCACATGGTAAGTAATACACTTACAAGAAACAAGATAAAATTGGGCTCATCTGTATGAGGATGTAGTGTAGGTATGGTCCGGCATCCGAGATGAGCATCCACTGGTATGGTAGATGTTCTAAGAGCCACGATCCGTCCTGTGGCCACCAGGAAGTCAGCCTGGGCCGGCGTGGAACACAGGGAAATTTCGTCACCAGAAGTGGAGAAGCATCAGGGGAAGAACGCCTGGGCAAGAGCATCAGCTCCTTCTACAGGCCTCTTTATCTTGTTTCTTTTAAGGGTATTACTTACCATGTGAACAAATCATATCTAACATACAACACTCAGGTGGCGCTTCCTGTGTCCCCCCCTCTCTCATCTTAGCTTTTCTCTGAGGGCAGCTGCCGCCTTCCCCCTTACTTTAAGAACTGTTGCTTTGTATGGACTTATGAGCTGATATTGCTCATATATTGCCTGTCGTATCTTTGCATGTACACAAGTGTTTGCGCTTACAGTTATTTATTTTTTATTGGTAAGAGGTGATAAGAAGTTGCTTCAAATTGTAGGTTTGAACAGAAAAAAAAGAATATACCAGGATACCACTAAATGTAGCCCCGACTAAAACTATGAAGCCTTCTTAACTAATAGGGCTTGCATTGTCAGTAAGTGTGAGGTCAGGAATATCACAGGGTGGCAAGTCTCATAAGTCAGATAACCTCTGACCAGTGCAATGGCAACTTAAAATTTCCATTCTCCCAGGTTGTTTTTCAAGAGGCACTCTACATAAATTATGTAATTTTATAAACAAGTTAATGTTTAACATTTATCAACATGTAGCCAGGTGTCGTTTATTTTCTCCACTGCAGGTGGTGCATAACAGCAGCAGATCCTAAATTCCTCCTCTATGGTTTCCTGCGTCACTCAGGAAGCATTCTGGTTGAATCCTGTTGCCCCATATGACTCTGTAAGCCATCTTGAGTCAGGCAGAGCCCATTTAAGGCCCTGGCTCCTGGGTTTGGCATGCTTTATGTGAGTGGGTAGTGCAGGGAAAGATACCCTGTCTGCTAGAGACAGTAATAGCGGTAAAGGGAAAGGTTTCTGATGAGGCAGGAAAGCATAGGGCAGCCATTCTCAACCAGGGTTCCGTGGAACCCTGGGGTTCCTCCAGAGGTGGCTAGGGGTTCCTTGAGCTGTGGCTGATTTACCTCCTATTTGATGGTGCCTACATAGTTCTGAGCCAATTTCACTTGGGGGAGCCAGTGGTATTACACCAATGATCTTCATAGTTCTCTGTAAGGGGGGCATTCTTACCACTACTGTAAAAAAGGGTATTCTTCTCACTGACCACCAAAGTAAGGGGCATTGTTCCCACTGACCCCCGTTGAATGGGTTTTATCAGGGGTTCCCCGAGACCTAAACATTATTTTTAGGGTTCCCCTGGGGTAAAAAGGTTGAGAAAGGCTGGCATAGGGTCTCATCTCTGAACATCTTCCCTGTCTCATCTCTGAACTGAGCATAAGACGGCCCAGCTGCATTCTGCCCCTGTCTACAGATGCTGTCATTCCGGCTGGAACCCACTCTGTTCAAGTTGCTAAAAACATAAGTGCACCCAGTTGGGCAGTCTTTCCACCAGGTTTGTTGTGAACTGTTGCTGCATTACCTCAACACAAGTTTATTTTTGCACCTGGCTGTGTATATTTGTGAAATATAACATTTTAGGAACTGTTATTTAAGGCGGCGATACAATAGTGGAAGTATAATATGTTAAAGCATTTTTCTTGTTTCTTTTCAAGTAGTTTCCTCCACAGACATACTAAAATAATTAATAATACAAATAATCACGTGTTGTCCTATTTATTCTACAGTATTGAGTACCATAAAAGAAAAATAAGTTGCCTATTAAAGATATGTTAATTATATTTTTGATCTTGATTTTAATGTTGAAATTATTAATGAAAGATATTGATGCTCCTGTGAGGGCAATGAAATGTGGGGGAATGTATATGTATTATTGAAAAAAATTATAAATACATTTATAAAAAAAAAAAGATATATACCAGTAAATGTTATATTTTTCATTTCCTGTACAGGTGTGGGAGTTTTTAAACATTGAGTTGGGATTCTACACACATATGTTTGAACTTCATAAAAGCAAATACAAACATTAGCAGCGCTAAGTGGTCAACATTCAGATCAACATATATAAATGTCCTTCTTTGAATCTCTGTGAGTATAAAAGCTGTGAGCCTGTTCCCAATCTGGGTTGAATGGCAAGAGATTGTTGCAATAATGACAGTTCCCATCACCACATCTTGTAACAGACCCCCAATGGGTAATGACTCAGAATGTTATCCAATTAGCATTGCTAATGTTTGTATTTGCTTTTAGGAAGTTCAAACATATGTGTGTAGTATCTTTACTTGTTATAGTAGCAGCTTTGGAGATATTGATACATGTGCGCTGGGAGGAATTGATTATTTAATTGGTTCCAATTGTGCTTTAGCCGAGGTTCACACTGGGTATAATTTGCTTCGATTTGAGATGCGAGATGCCGGCAATTGTCAGCAATGAGACTGTCCTAATCGGTGCGACGCCGCATCTGCTTCAAAAAGTAGTTCCTGTACTACTTTTTGCGATTTCGGGCCGCGATTTACATTGACATCTGTGTAGAAACCTGCACAGATGTCTCTTAAGTCGCGGCCGAAATCGTGACTGCCAGCGGGAGTGAAATCGTGCAAGTTCAGCTGAACTCGCCCGGCTTCACTCCCGCAGCCCAGTGTGAACCAGGGCTTAGATTCAGTTGGGATTGTTAAAATATCTTACACAATATGCATAATTCTTTTTTTTTTGTGTATATCTTCCTAATGTTGTATAGTGTGTATAGTTGCCTAGCCTCGCCCTACACGCTGCTAACATAAGGCCCTGTTAACAGTCTGGGTGGTATAGATACTGTAAATTAGCCATTATTAAATGGAGCGAGCAAAGCTCCTGTCCGGACCGTCAGACCGCCAGTGTACAGCGCCTCATTCCACTCCTCCGCTCAGGAGTCATTGGTTTCTGTAATGGAGATGCCTGTTGTAAAGGGGCACTCTGATGGGGACACCTGATGTAAGGGGGCAGTGTGATAGGAACACCCGATGTAAAGATGCATTTTGATGGGCACACCTAATGTAAAGAAGCACTCTGAAGGGCACACCTGATATGATGGAGACACCTGATGTAAAGAGGCTCTCTAATGATGGAACCTAATGTAATGTAAGGGGACAATCTGATGGGGACAAATGTTGTAAGGGGGCACACTGATGGAATACACCAGATGTAAGGGGGCCTTCTGATGAAGAAACCTGATGTAAGAGGGCACTCTGATGGGAATATCTGATATAAGGGGGCACTCTGGGGACACCTGATGGAAGAGGATACTCTGATGGTAGCAACTGATTTATGGGGGTAGAATGATGGGGACACCCAATGTAATGAATTTCTCTGGTAGGGACACCTGGTGTTAGGGGGAACACTGTTGGGGACATTTACATTTACAGAGTACAGTATTACCAGAGTGTGTGAAGGAAACGGTAAGAAAAGCACCCAACAGCGTTGCTTGTGCGAAAAAAAGGAAATTTACTACCCCTGCTGTAAATAATACCAAAAGAGCTGTAATACCTTCCTGGAGAAAATGCAACCCAATGCTCACTTTTGTCCTGGCAGCATGTTTATAGGGCTAGATACGTTGTCTATTTGGTTATCTGATCTCTGCTGAAGGGTGGGATTAGAGTTTATTTGGCTGAACTTGCACTCTCAGCTCACACGATTAATTGACTAGATATGAATATAGGTCCACTTTAATCCATCACAAAACACTTATTTCTGGAGAAAAAAAAACATTAACACAACATAAAACACTTATTTCTGGAGAAAACCTATTCATATAGTGTCTTGAAAAAGTATTCATACTGTACCCCTTGAAATTTCCAAATTGTGTCATGTTACAACCAAACACTTAATTATATTTTATTCTGATTTTATGTGATAGACCAACACAAAGTGGCACATAATTGTGAAGTGGAAGGAAAATGATAAATGGTTTTCAATTTTTTTTTTACAAATAAATATGTGAAAAGTGTGGTTTGCATTTGTATTCAGCCCCCCCCCCCCCCCCCCCGAGTCAATACTTTGCAGAACCACCTTTCACTGCAATTATAGCTGCAAGTCTTTTTGGGGGTGTCTCTACCAGCTTTGCAAATCTAGAGAGTAACATGTTTTGCCTATTCTGCTTTGCAAATTAACTCAAGCTCTGTCAGATTGGATGGAGAACATCTGTGAACAGCAATTTTCAAGTCTTGCCACAGATTTTCAATTGGATTTAGGTCTGGACTTTGACTGGGCCATTCTAACACATACAGTAATTATGCTTTGATCTAAACTAGGGGTGCCCAACCTTTTGAAGAGCGAGGGCCACTAACTTGGCAACCAGTCGAGGGCCACAATGAGCGGAGCGGGCGGATGACAGGTCACGGCTACGCTTCGGCCCTCCGACACGCCCAGACAGAAGGATACGAACTCCCTTCTGTTTTTCGGATTGGAGGTAGGTGGGCGTAAAGTGACATCTGTCGCTCTATACAGGTGAAATGAGGGTCCCTTTTGGTCAGGCTGATCTTGTAAAAAGGGCCGAAGACTGCTTTCACACTAAAGTTCTGTGGTTTGCTCACACCACGGGTGCACCTGTGTCTTCCCTGTGGCAAAAGCCGGTGCTGTAGAGGAAGCATTGGCTTTTGGGGCTCTGCTCCACAGCCGCTTTCTTCCTCTACCAGCAGCTTCATTCATAACACTGATGCTGTGGTATGGCAGGTCGGCAACATGTGATCTGGGCTTGCCAACCCACCATTCCACGGCAGGAAGTCGCGGGCCGCATCGGAGGGCCCCACGGGCCACTGGTTGGTCACCCCTGATCTAAACCATTCCATCGTAGCGCTGGCTGTATGTTTAGGGTTTGTTATCCTGCTGGAAAGTGAACCTCCGCCCCAGTCTCAAGTCTTTTGCAGACTCTAATGTCCCGTACACACGATCGGATTTCCTGTCGGAATAAACTCAGACGGCTTTTTCAGATGGAATTCTGTTCAAGCTGTCTTGCATACACACAGACACACCGAATTACGAGTGTCGAAAATGCGGTGACATACAACACTATGACAAGCCTAGAATAATGAAGTTCAATGCTTCCGAGCATGCATCAAATTGTTTCCGAACATGCGTGTTTTTTTTCTCCGTCGGAATTCCATACATACGAACGGAATTTCTGATTGATTGTAACATGGTAAAATGTGGAAAATTTCAAAGGGTATGGATACTTTTTCAGGGCACTGTATATGTTAGGGCATAGATGGCAAAAAGCAAAGAGGCATGACCCCTATAGAATAATCATTTTTAGGGATATGACTTTTTTATAATGTGAATTCTGATTTCACATCAGATTTGATTTTTGCTCTTCTGATTGAATGATATCCATTTTCAATTCAATCGTGCCTCTCCAACAACCTTCTGCCTTATTAGATGTTATTAACAATCCTAGTATAATCTACAGACCCTAGGTAATTGGAACGGTGCATAACAGTTTTATACACAGTTTCTTTTTTAGTTTAATTTGTTCCCGTAATTTGTTTTTTTTGGGTGATACATTTAAAATAATAATCAAAAACAAAACAAAAAAAAAAACTACTGTATTTATTGGTGTATATCACACACTTTTTTTCCCCGGAAAATCAGGGGGAAATCACGGTTGCGTGTTATACGCCGACAGCATACCTCAGAGGGGGAGGAGGGGGATGAGCGCCCCACCGAAATTCACGAGCTGCCATCTCCTGTTTACTAGGCTCTAACTCGTCTCTCAGTCGGCTCTAACTCGGCTCTCACGTCACACACACACAGTCCCGCCTCCTCCATCGGCATTGGACCAATGTTCTGTCTATCACAGGAGCTGGTCCAATGGCGATGGCGGAGATGGGACTGTGTGTGTGAGAGCCGAGTTAACAGGAGATGACGGCTCTGTGATTTCCTGAAGTTCAGGTTGCTTTGATGACAGATAGTGAGGCTGCAGATAAGGTAAACAAAAACAGCATTGATAGACTGCAGAGGCACCTTGATCAGGCTGCATTGGGGACATTGATCAGGCTGCATTGGAGACATTGAACAGGCTGCATTGGGGACATTGATCAGGCTGCATTGGAGACATTGATCAGGCTGCATTGGGGACATTGATCAGGCTGCATTGAGGACATTGAGCAGGATGCAGATAGGCATTGATCATACTGCAGATGGACATTAATGGGCACTGAATTTGCTTTTAAAATGGTTTATTTAAAAAAAAATATATTTTTTTTTTTCTGAAACTTCCCTCTTAAATTGGGTGCGTGTTATACGTTGGCGCGTGTTATACGTCGATAAATACGGTATATTTCATTTGTAAAAAACTTTGCCATGCTTGTTTATAGAAATAGAAATGTAATTGTACTGTCATTAAAAAAAGGAAATAAATTAGAATAAAATGTAAACTTTTTATCTACAGTAACACTTATGCCCTGTACACACGTCCGACAGGAAAAACTGTGTTTTTCTTCAGCAGGAAAACAGCTCAGAATTGTCTTGCATACACACGGTCACTCAAATCTTGGCTGAAATTCCGAACATCAAGAACGTGGTGATGTACAATACGTACAACGAGCCGTGATCAATGAAGTTCAATAGGCAGTTCGGTTCTTCTGCTTGATTCTGAGCATGCATGTTTTTTGCATGTTGTAATTGCATACAGATGAACGTGTTTCGCGATAGGAATTTTTCCTGTCACGAAAATTGAGATGCTGCTCTCAATCTTTTCTTGGCAGGAAAACGCACAAAAAAAGTGAGAACCTCGCTGGCATCCTGATTCTGCCGAGAACCTTGGCCGTGTGTACGGATTCGGCGAGCATCCCGTCGGGAATGCCATCGAGCCGAAATAGAGAGCAGGTTCTCTATTTGCTCGACGGCCCGTCTGGATGAATGGCTGGTCGCCTTTCCCGACGGGCTGGTCGCCGAATCTGACGGCCGGCCGAGAACCTCGACGGGCGGAACGATGTGTTCCGCCCGTCGAGGTTCTCTGCCGTGTGTACGCGGCCTAATGGAGCATACACACGGTCGGTTTTCCTGACAAAAACCTCACATCGCACTTTTCCTGTCAGGAAAACTGATCGTGTGGACGAGGCATTATTGTTAAAAAAATCATTCTATGCATGAAGGTAAAAAGCATTCTCTGTGCAACAGTCCCTTTAATACTTACCTGATCCCCATTGCGATCCAGCAATATGCACGAGAGCTTGGCTCTCCAGGGACTATCCATCCTTATTGGCTGAGACAGCAATGGGAGCCATTGCCTCCCACTGCTTTCAACCACAGCCAGTAAGCCAATAAGGAGAGAGAGGGGACTGGGCTGAGCCGAAGCTCTGTTTGAATGGACACTCAGAGGAGCGGCTCAGGAGCGAGCTTGCTTGGGTGCATGTTGTTTGCTGTGGGGGCACTTAGCAGGAGTGCTGGAGGGGGACCCAAGAAGAAGAGGATCGGGGCTGCTCTGTGAAAACCACTGCACAGAGCAGTTAAGTATGACGTTTGTTATTTTTTTGGGGTATAAAAAAAATCCATGGTTCAAAATAATTACTTTTTTACAGCAATTAATCAACAATTATCTTTTTACATTTTTTACAGCTTAATTAAAAAATGGAAATATGGTACCCAAAGGAAGATGATAAGTTACGATCTTAAAAAGGAGGTAGGAAGGAATTCAAGTTCTCACTATACTTACCAGAAAGAACTAACATAGGAGGGATTTTGTGTGGTTTAGAGGCTCCTGTTGATGTTGATGCAGAGGAAGAAGCTGCAACCAGGACATAAAATACAAACAGCAATAAACATATAATTATATTATACTGAAAATAGCAGCGATTGACAATGTCTATTCAAAACTCTAGCTAACTTGGCTGAAAAAGAGGGTTAATATTGACCGCAAAATAAGAATTAAGCCTCGAGCATTACTGGTTATGGTGGAAACTAATGTGATGATAGATATGGTTGATACCAAGGAGCGCCTGCATAATCCATACTTCTTATAAATGTGTATGTTAATGCTCATATATTATGATATTTTAAGAACAGCAGGGCTGAAAAGCCTATTATTAATATGGATTAGTACATATAGATTTAAAAATCACTTTCTAGATCTGGAAAAAGGTAAAGAAAGAGCGGGAAAGAACATGTCATTCCTGACCCTTTTAGATGATGATTATTCTAATACAGCTATTAATGCAAGTAATACAATTAGGAATTAGCAGAAGCAGCCAACAGTAGCAGCAGTAGTAGTAACATAAGATAAACTGCTGGAAACTTCATAAAAATAAGGGAAGATAGAATAGTATATATTGGTCATCTATTATCATGTCCTGTGTTTTGGGATAATCCATAAATGTAACCAACAGAACATACAACCACTGGCAAAAAGTGTGGAATCACGCCTCTTGGAAAATGTTCATTCAATTGTTTAATTGTGTAGAAATAAACAAAATCACAGACATGCCACTTAAAAAAAAAGTGAAAGAAAACTGTAATCAATTGCAACTGTTTTGCAGATCAAGGAGAGGAAAAATGATTAGGATGAAAAAAAAAACACTACTAGTACTTTGTTTCACTACCTCTGGCTTTTATAACAGCTTGAATTCTCTGAGGCATTCTCTGAGGCAGGGATTTAACTATTGAAAAACATTATTCTTCATTAATCCGGCTCCAACTTTCTCTTATTGCAGTTGCCAGATCAGCTTTGCAGGATGGAGCCTTGTCATGAACCATTTTCTTTAGGGTGTGCAAGCACTGATGCAATCTGATGCAGATGTTTGTTTTTAGAACTACAAAGTACATGGTGATTCCATAAATTCTCCTCAGAATTGAGTGATTCCATATTTATTTTTCTCTGCTTGATTTGCAAAAACAGTTGCAATTGACTACAGTTTTCTTTCTTTTTTAATTTTTAGTGTTTTTAGTGTTTCTTAATGCCAAAAGGTTAATTTACACCTTAATCAGCCACCGATTCTGTGTAACAGTGTTAATTTTGTCTTTAAATTTCGATTTCGATTTTAGACACCTAAAATCTCATACATTTTAGTCAACTAAAATTGAATGGGTTTACTTAAATTGTAATGCATTATTTAAACATTTCTTTAGAGTAAAAATCTCATAACATTATTTATGGTATTAAGGATTGAACATGCACTACAGACACACATTTAGCCATTGGGATATACAGGTATAACATCTTTATAAATAAAACCAAATGTCATACACAAACAAAAATATTGCTTTTTGACAGAAGTGCAACTTTAAAATACAAAAATAAAACTGTCAACTCTATTGGTTGTAATGCCATTGCACATATTACCTGAATATATATAAAAAAATATATAAGAAAAGCCTTTTTATTTTTAATTTTTTTTTCTCTTTCAGCAGCTTAGTAGATGCCCCTTAATTATTCTTATGTGGCAGTGCAACAGTGCAATACATGTTTAAACTTTAATGTGCTATTATTATAGGCCATTTTTTTTTTGTGTCATTAAAAACGATCGTGTGTGTGCTCCAGAGCATTTTTCGCAATGTTAAAAATGGGCATTAAAAATTTAGAACATGCGCGTTGTTTTTCACGTTGTCGTTTTTAACGACGTAAAAAAGGGCGTGTGTAGGCTTTAACGATGTGAAAATAACACGCATGCTCAGAAGCAAGTTATGAGACGGGAGCGATTGTTCTGGTAAAACTAGCGTTCGGAATGGAAATAGCACATTCATCATGCTGTAACAGACTGAAAAGCATGAATCGCCTCTCACCAAACTTTTACCAACACAAAATCAGCAAAAGCAGCCCAAAGGGTGGCACCATCTGCATGGAACTTCCCCTTTATAGTGCCATCGTACGTGTTGTACGTCACCACCGCGCTTTGCTCGAGCATTTTTTTTCACGATCGTGTGTAGGCAAGGCAGGCTTAACAATAATCAGGTTGAAAAAAAGTTGCTTTTTCTAGACCATTAAAAATGGTCATGTGTATGCGGTAGTGTTGTCCCGATACCGATACTATACTCGGTATCCGGACCGATACCGAGTATTTGCGGGAGTACTTGTACTCCCGCAAATACCCCCGATACCGAAATAGAATACTTCCGCCCCCCCCCCCAATCACGAGAGGGGGAGTGTCTATACATGGCAGCGTGGGCTTTACAAGTATACAAGCGAAAGGTTGTAATGCTCGCCATTGTCATGCACTGGGATTAACGGCTTTGCGGCGGCTTTGCGGCACATCAGGTATGGGGGACAGGACATGGCTACATATGTGGGGGACAGGACATGGCTACATATGTGGGGACAGGACATGGCTACATATGTGGGGACAGGACATGGCTACATATGTGGGGGGGGGGACATGGCTACATATGTGGGGACAGGACATGGCTACATATGTGGGGGGGGGACATGGCTACATATGTGGGGGGGGACATGGCTACATATGTGGGGGGGACATGGCTACATATGTGGGGGGGGGGCATGGCTGCAATATGTGGGGGGGACATGGCTGCAATATGTGGGGGGGACATGGCTGCAATATGTGGGGGGGACATGTCTGCAATATGTGGGGGGGACATACATGTCTGCAATATGTGGGGGGGACATGTCTGCAATATGTGGGGGACATGTCTGCAATATGTGGGGGGGACATGTCTGCAATATGTGGGGGACATGTCTGCAATATGTGGGGGTCATGGCTACATATGTGGGGGGGACATGGCTGCAATATGTGGGGGGGACATGTCTGCAATATGTGGGGGGGACATGTCTGCAATATGTGGGGGGACATGGCTACATATGTGGGGGGGACATGGCTGCATATGTGGGGGGACATGGCTGCATTTGGGGACACATTTAAAAAAAGCATCGGTATTCGGTATCGGCGACTACTTGAAAAAAAGTATCGGTACTTGTACTCGTTCCTAAAAAAGTGGTATCGGGACAGCCCTAGTATGCGGCATTACTTTTGATGTAAATTTTCAATCTGTTTTAGTTGTAGTTTAAATAACGACTTAAACTAATGTAAATATCTCCTAAATGACAGATGTTTAGGAGGTATTTACACTACCTATAGGTAAGCCTTATTATAGGCTGTGAAATGGAAAAAGACACACATAGCGAGGGTGAAGAGTACTGCGCACCCCGATAACATGATGTAACAAGAAAAGTATCCCCAATGGGGTTTTTAAGCAGCAAAATTCCAAAAGTAGCCGAATTTTAGGATAAAAATGTATTAGATATATACACTGCATTACAATAATGGACATTAAAATTATGCTTCCATATAAATTGTGTAAATTTGAAGTATTGTATGGATAGACCAGGAGTCCACAAAAATGCGCCCTTTTAAATTATATGTATATGTATGATGATGTAATTAGAATACTTTTTTTAATTAATACTTTAATACTTTTTTTCTAATTACATCATCATACATATACATATAATTTAAAAGGGCGCATTTTTGTAGACTCCTGGTCTATCCATATAATACTTCAAATTTATACAATTTACATGGAAGCATTATTAATGCTTCCTACAATGATGCCTCTGATGCTTCATTGCAGGTTCTGGATGTCGGTTCAAATGCGCCCCCGGGGGTGCCTCTTTCCTCCGCATGGCTCCCTGCAAGTCGCATATGGCAGGGCGGCGCTGTGCTCTGGGAGGTCAATTGGCCGAGGGACTTGTGAGATCTCCTTGAGACAATTTTTAGCGGAACTCCGGTAAAAAATTTATGTTTTCAACACACAGCTGATTGGTAATTATATATTTTGCTTTTCTAACTATTGGGTATACACCTAGGTAAAGAATTGAATCTCATTACATAATCTCTTTCAGCAAACCTATAATCCTCTGAAGAAGAACCATCAATTTTGGGATCGAAACGCGTCAGCATTCCTACTTATGCAGATGTTCTCAACTTGTACAACTGTATCTGTAATGTTGTGTTTGCAAACTATGTGTGGAATATTTATGATTTTTGACCAGAGATTCAAATTTTAATGTCCATTATTGTAATACAGTGTATATAACTAATACATTTTTATCATATAATTCTGCTACTTTTGGAACTTTTGCTGCTTAAAAACCCCATTGGGGAGCTTTATTATAGGCTTACCTATAGGTAAATGTCTGCAGACTAAGTTTACTTTCTCTTTAATGAGGACACAGAGAGCAATAAGAACTGTGGGCCAGATTCACAGAGCGATTACGCCGGCGTAACAGGAGATGCACGGCGTAAGTCTAATTGTGCGCGTGCGTTTCGATGCACGTCATCCCCAAAACGAGATACGCAAGAAATCTACTTTTTTTTGTCCAGCGTAATTTCGTTAGACAGGCGCATTGATTTGCTATTCAAATATGCTAATGAGGGAGTTACGGGGATCCACAAAAGAACGTTGGTGCAGCGCAGGCTACGCGCTGTGCGCAACAGCTAAATGTCCTGTCTAAAATTAGACCATATAAAAGCTGGTCTAAAATTACAAAATTCGTCTACATGTCAGATAAAGCAACACTGTTAGTGAGGAGCTGAGCAGTCACACATGTTGCCCAACAAACTGTATGCCAACATGCCAGTGGCATCCATGCTCATAGCTATACTATTGACTTTAGATGAGCAAAGAAGGAGGAGGGCACTGAGGAGGGCACAGGATTTTTTATTTATTTTTTCTAAATTTTGTTTTTAGCTTATATAAACTTTTAAATGTAATCTAATCTAATACAATATTCTTAGCTGATACAAGCCCCTCAATCTTCACTCTTCACTTTTCACGGGAGAGGATATATCACACACGCCTAGACATCTATGGCATGGGTGATTCTGAGGTGTCTCGCATCTTCACATTCACCCCTCATGCCATCATGGAATTACCCACAACCCTGCAGGAGGACATCACCAGCCCAACACATGACACTACCCATGACACCCATGACAGCTACATATACAATCAGAGCCCCATCCCCACAGATTGCGAACAGAACATGTATGTGGACAGCTGGGTGGTTGGTGAGTGACATGGGTGGCAGGCATGACTGCCCCCCCCCCATGATGCACACATCACAAGGGGCACATGCACTACTAACATCCTCCTGTCTTTTCCCTTCAAGGTGACTCTGCATATGCACTGGGACCCCATCTCATGACCCCATCTCATGCCAGCTCACATATGCATCTTTGCACGTTAAACACACACATTAATCATGGCACAATGAGAATGCATGCATGCACACCACTGTGGTCCCTAGCACACACACCCCACATCCTCATCAAATTGGATTGGCACCAGTCCACCATGCAGGACTTGTGAGCAGCAACGCCATGCCAATTATGTCACTGTACATTCATACACCATTCACACGGACCTGGGGATCACTTCTCCCTGGTCCTGGGGAACCCTTCTCCACCAAAATTTAGGGTGACAGCCCTTTTCAGGCAGGAATGTCACCCCCACATTCCCAAATCATACACAAACAGAACCCAACAAAAAAAAAATTGACCAGCAAAAATAAAAAATGGCCATCAAAAATATAATTTAAACAAAATAACAACAAAGAAAACACATAAAAGACAAAAATCACTCTCAAAGACACGTCACAAACAAACAAACGCTAATAAACAACAGAACAAAAGCACCTTGCTGTATAGGGAGGGATACAAAGGGATGTACTTTTGCAAAGGAAGTGCGTTTGTCTCTGTCTATTTATGCTGTCTGCGTAGTTCACTAAGTTGCCCTAGTCCACTTCCAATTTCACTGATTGCGCCGTTCCCGAGTTGTGAGCATGCGCACAGAGGTGCTGACATGGTCTGCTTCAAGCGCGCATGCGCGAGGCGGCCGGCCCTTCATTTGCATGGGGTCACGGCTCATTTCAATGTAACACGCCCACGTCCTTCCCAATTTGTATTACTCCGCCTTACGCCTCTGAAATAACGTTACGCATGCGCAATTTTCTGCGTAAAAGCGACGAGAATAGGGTGATTGCGCGGCTACATTGCGCAAGTCTAACGTAAAGGCGGTGCGCTACGCCGGTCCAATAATGCGCAGATGTACCTGAATCTGGCCCTGTGTTTCTTGTCCCTCTCCCCTCTAACTAATACTACAAAAAAAGTTTTGCCTTTTCGTTATACTTTAAGGCCAGGTTCATACCTGTGTTTAAAGTGTACTGAGATTTAGGTCCATTTACAGTACATGTGTTACCATTAAACTATGAATAACTTGTTTTGATGAAAGTGCATAAAATATGCAGCAGGGTGGATTTTTTTAACACACCACACCTAAAATGCACAGGTGTGTAAATGGGGCCCATCTTGCGCTTTGCAGTCTTGTAGGGGTTTCTAGTTTTATAAAAAAAAAGGCCTGCAGATATTTAAACTCCATTAGCAAGTATGGTAAATAACTTATGCATTTGTATTTCAGCTGTGTATTTGATTGTTTGTCTGGAGTTCAAATTTAATGGAAATGAATCTGCAAAAAAAAAAAAAAAACATTCAATACATGCTGGATCACATTATTTGCTTACCTTGCAGATGAGATACGGTTAAAGCTCCCGGATGCAGGGCTGTAGCACCCTAAAATAAAGATAAAATGCAAATGCGTTGGAATTGTGCTTCCCATTTAGGTGTAGCAGTGATTAAGGTGATGAGATTCACAATCACAATCTTATAAACAATTAATTACTTGTATGTGCTGATTCCCCCCCCCCATACTGCTCAGACCCCCCCCCCCCACCCCATGTCCTACTTTGCCCCCTCATCTCCTGACAGCTACTGCAGGCACACAGGGGCATCACTCACTGTGTTCATTCATAACTGAAGCATAGTAAACTGTGTTTGCTACGCTTCGGTTTGTGAATGAACAGGAAAGCGATGAGCACTTCCCATTCATTCTCTGTTCGGTGTAGATGAGGTTGCAGAGAAAGAGACTGGAAAATCTCCATCCTCAATCCCTTTCTCTGTCTCAAAAGTGAGACATCAGATTTCACCAAAGCCCCTCCAACGGAGCTCCTACAAAAATTGTAAAAAAATAATAATAATATTGTAATAAATAAACCAATAATAGTGTAAAAAATGAAACAAAAAAACGTACAAAATAATAAAAAAATTATAAAATAAAAACTACTCACACCGTCCACTGCCCTACTGACACCAATCACTGCCCTACTGACACCATTCACTTCCCTACTGACACCATTCATTGCTCTACTGACACCATTCATTGCACTACTGACACCATTCACTGTCCTACTGACATTGTCCACTGCTCTACTGACACCAATAATTTTCCTACTGACACCGTCCATTGCTCTACTGACACCATTCATTGCCCTACTGACACCATTCATTGCCCTACTGACACTGTCCATTGCTCTGCTGTAACCATTCATTTCCCTACTGACACAATCTATTGCTCTACAGACACCATTCATTGCCCTACTGACACCATTTACTGCCCTACTGACACCGTCCATTGCTCTACTGACACCATTAATTTCCCTACTCACACCATCTATTGATCTACAGACACCATTCATTGCCCTACTGACACCATTTACTGCCCTACTGACACTGTCCATTGCTCTACTGACACCATTCATTGCCCTACTGACACCATCTATTGCTCTACAGACACCATTCACTGCCCTACTGACACCGTCCATTGCTCTACTGACACCATTAATTTCCCTACTCACACCATCTATTGCTCTACAGACACCATTCATTGCCCTACTGACACCATTTACTGCCCTACTGACACTGTCCATTGCTCTACTGACACCATTCATTTCCCTACTGACACCATCTATTGCTCTACAGACACCATTCACTGCCCTACTGACACCGTCCATTGCTCTACTGACACCGTGCATTGCTCTACTGACACCATTCATTGCCCTACTGACACCATTCACTGCTCTACTGACACCATCCATTGCCCTACTGACACCATTCATTGCCCTACTGACATCGTCCATTGCTCTACTAACACCATTCATTTCCCTACTGACACCATCTATTGCTCTACAGACACCATTCACTGCCCTACTGACACCGTCCATTGCTCTACTGACACCATTCATTGCCCTACTGACACCATTCACTGCTCTACTGACACCATCCATTGCCCTACTGACACCATTCATTGCCCTACTGACATCGTCCAGTGCTCTACTAACACCATTCAAACTGCACATTTGAGAATCCTGTGTCCTTTTTTATAAGAATATGCTAAATTCGCACAAGGCCTCTTTCTCTCTCTTTCTCTCTAGTGTTCAACCCGAGCATCAGAATGGGTAAGAAAGGGGATTTAAGAAACTTTAAGCCCATGATCACACTGACAGCAGAAATGAAATTGTGGGAGCTCAGTCCTGACTTCGGGGGTGATTTCAGAGACATCTGTGCGGCTTGCTGCACAGGAGGAGCGGACGCCGTAAAAAGACGGCGTCCCGGAGAATTAGAACCACTTTGCGGCCGTACAAAGTCGTACGGCCGTCAGCAAGTGGTTAAAATCCTCAGTAAACACTATTTAAAACAATTCCTATAAAATGCAATACGTTATGCTATTTAGATAACAGATGCATCATCAAACAAATTACAGCCTGTATTAGGGAGAAAATGATTGAGTAATTAAACATCTTTGATTATCAATTAAGTCCCTTTGTTCATATTCATCTAAGATTCTTAAAAAAGGAATTGCACACATGGAGTAATTTATATTGTGCGGCTGACAACAAGATGATCTGTAATTATCAGTGACTTTTCTATTGTCCTCTGCTGTTTACAAAAGTATATGTTAAAGATGTTAAGAACCGGGAGAATTCCGCTGACTTGTATCTGGAGAGTAGAAGGCAGGGTCATTTCCTTATATGCTTACAGGAATTATTTTGTTCAAACCACAATAGGCAAAATACATTAATTCTCAAACTTAATCTTTCTCTTTTCTGACTACATTAAACTGAAATCTGACTGGTTGCTGTTTGTTATTTCACTGATTGTTGATTGGTTGGTGTGATGATTGATGTGGAAAAAGTAAACTTGTTGTTTTCTCAGATGCTTAGTAAGTTCTTTTCCGGGTTTGCTCATCATGAACAGATGTCTTGTTTGTTTTATGCTATGGACATGTTGTATAAAGCCCATCTGCATTAAAACTGTGCTTGTCTGCTGCCCTGCTATAGAAAACTACATGACAGACCTGCTTGGACTGTTCCTTGGTGTCCCTGTGTTGTGCGTGGTTTACCACTACAACTACAAGCTGAATCCATCTCCCTTACAACTTGGTGCACGGATGCGGGCAACACCTTACACACACAGACACCTATTGGTATAAAAGGTACACCATACACTGGTATGTAAGTGACCCTATCTGATACTCAGATGCAGGTGATTCTTGCAGAAAAGTAGATAGATCTTTTTGAAATTACCTAGCTGAACTAACATAATTTACCATGACATTGCAACTAAGCCTCATGTCAAGTTACAGTTAAAACCTTATTCTCCGTATTTGAAGCTCAGAGAAAAGCTATTTCAAAAGAGGCACAGGAAATTCTAGACCTTGGTGACGCTTAGCTGTTGCCCTGGTAATTGAGTTGATAGAAAGGTTAGGTACATTATTACACTCAGCCTTACTAAGGATATTAGTAAGTTCCATTAACAGACAGGGCAAAGAAAAATACAGTTTTGCACTACCAGGTGTGCTGTACCAGTGTCTGTTCCTCCATTTTGACTTACATGGGGCTCTGGCCTGATTCCAAAGAATGGTGGGCCCCATTCTTAAGCTCCACAAACCAAATGCTTTGGAATATCTAGATATTGTTGACATGTTTAATATTGACTGGGATTCCCACCTACAGAAGATCCATTTGTAAGACTAGGTTAACAGCCAATCCAAAAAATGCTCAAAAGGGCTTGAAGAAGCCCAATGTTTGGGCTACATCATTTGGCAAGTGGTTCAAGGCTACAATGGAAAAAAAATTTTTGTACAAACAGATATGGCTAATTTTCTCTTGGGAGTATTCTTGTCTCACAAAATCATTGGAAAAGAACATTCAATAGCATACCACAGCTGATATTTAAACCCTGCATAGAGCTTTGGTTACGACTCCTTTGAGAACGACTTACGAATTACGTCATGGCAACAGGCTAGGGGAGTCTATAAGGCCGATTCCAATCTTTCCCCTCATATGCTTCTATGGGGTAACCCACGACTTTTTTGGTTTGCCAGATCCCCAGCTCTGGGCATCTAAGGAGATTACATCTCGTAAACATATCTTTACAGCTGGCAGGGCTTCTGCTTCTTCTCAGAGATGAGGGAAAAATACTTTATACCCATCTTAATGACTAGGGTTGTCCCGATACCACTTTTTTAGGACCGAGTACAAGTACGATACTTTTTTTCATGTAGTTGCCGATACCGAATACCGATACTTTTTTTTAAATGCAGCCACATGTCCCTCTAAGTTCAGCCATGTCCCTCTAAGTTCAGCCATGTCCCTCTAAGTTCAGCCATGTCCCTCTAAGTTCAGCCATGTCCCTCTATGTTCAGCCATGTCCCTCTAAGTTCAGCCATGTCCCTCTGTTCAGCCATGTCCCTCTGTTCAGCCATGGTCCCCCTGAGTTTAGCCATGGTCTCCTAAGACAAAACCAAGTCAATTCCCCCCCCCCTCCTCCCGCCGCTGCTGACATCTACTTACTATGCGCTGGGGGAACACAACAGCTGTCATTTGCTTGGTAGTAATAGTAATAGTAAGTAGATGTCAGCAGCGGCGGGAGGAGGGTGGGGCTTGGCGGCAGCAGCTCTCCTGTCCCCCATACGAGGAATACTTAGCTCCGCTCTCCGCCCCCTCTCCACCCGCACTCCACCCCCTCTCCACCTGCACTCCACCCCCTCTCCACCCGCACTCCACCCCCTCTCCACCCGCACTCAAAAAAAAAAAAGTATTCTATTCAGGCATCGGGAGTATTTGTGCGAGTACAAGTACTAGCGCAAATACTCGGTATCGGTCCCGATACCGATACTAGTATCGGTATCGGGACAACCCTATTAATGACCTTTAGGTATTATCAACTTAGACATGCAGCACAAGCCCAATTTCCTAGTTTTGTAGTCCTTCAGCCTGACTTGGTGGAGCGTTTGCTGACATCATGAGTACTAGAGAAACCTCTGTCTTCCCTGTACCTTCGCTTGGCTTTGGATCATGCTACCTCCCTGATGAAAACACATGACAAAGGGATGGGTGACATCCCGGACTTAACTGATGAGGACTGGGAGGACACAGTAGGCAGCTATATTAGCACAATTATTTCTGCCAAAGACCATTTTATACAATAAAAATGTCTACATAGGCACTACTACACCCCGGTTAGATTGGCTGGTATTTACCCCGATGTTAGTCCCCTATGCTCATGGTGCCAATCCTTCCTAGGTACCTTCTTTCATATGGTGTGAATGTGTCCCCATATCTGTCCGTTTTGGAAGAAGGTGAGAGAAGTTTTGAATGATTTTGGTGACTTGTCCCTTGGGCAAAATACGGCTTTGGCACTACTAGGAAGTATGGAGGATATCATAGCCACCAGGCATCTAAAATTGTTTCTCTTCTATGCTTTGTGTTATGCTAGAAGGGAAATCCTCCTCAGATAGAAAGAGTCCCCACCAATGGTTAATACCTGGATAGCTGCATAGAATTCTGTCTTGCCATTATACAGATTGACTTATGAGAGCAGGAATTGTCCAAAAAAATTTGATAAGGTCTGGCCGCAATGGATAGATGCATATGGTTAGATGTCTCAAGGAACGTCATAGACAGCCTATATATTACTCCTTTGTATGCACCCTTACCTTTTCCCCCTTCCAGTTTTGTCTCCCCTCCCTTCCCCTTTCTTACTAGTACTTAAAAATTAGTACAAATCAAACTAGTTCATCAAAATAAACATATTTACTCTGTAGTCTTAAATATATTTTGGATTTCCCAATTTTCTTTAATTATTAAAGTCTTAATTCAAGCCACATTTTTCTCTGAAGGGCAGAGAAGAGTTGCTAACTTGGTCACCAACACAAGAAGTAAGAGAAATCCCTGCAATGCGGGGGAGGGGGGGACATGTTGTTGTTGTTAGCTGAAATCATTGGCAGGTTTTATTTTTCCATCTGTGCGTTCTTGTATGGTAATGGGGATAGAAAGTAAGGGAAATTCCAACCAACAGAGGTTGTATCCCTTCCCCAACTCTACTCAGAACTAAAAAATGAGTCCTTACACATAATGGAATTGACCCTTGCATCACCTTCTATGCCAGTCTCCTGTTTTTCCAGCTTTTTTCTGATATTCTGCATAATGCAGTGATATAGTTATTACCACTTTGCACAGTGTCACACAGTGCTTCAATAGAATTTATGATGAAAACTACACGAGATCCAGAGAGATTGTTATCCCAGCTTGTTTTAAATGTGCAAATTGGTATCATTAAATTATTGAAAGTGAGCCTGCAAAGAGCACAAATTACTTCTTCATGGTGTAATGAAGACAAGCACTCCAAGGCCTAATTTGAGGAACACATTAATCTGAACTCTGATATGTATGTGGGGCACCATTTATTCTCTAAAGAGGAAAAATGGGGCAGTCTGTCTATACATTGAAGCTGAGTCTCATAGCTTAAAGACATCAGAACATCACAATTTATTCTATATCCTCTCAGGCGATGTCTCATCCAGGTAATGAGTACGACATGGCCTTTTAGAGAACACACATACTTTTCAAATATAATGGATATATATATATATGGTTTGCAGCTTATAAGCAAACCTAGTATGGTTTGGTCTTTAGTGTTGAATTATATTTATCACTTTGGAGGAGCACAGAGTATAGAGATGAATTTAGATGAAAAGAGTCATCCAATACATGAAAATGAATTCTCAAATTTGAGAGACAACAGCAGACAGAACCAACTGTTATATACTATAAGGGGTAATATTTCACATGAATGTTACTAGGGCTGAGTACATTTTTAATAGAATTTCGTTACTAAATGCAACCAGCCCACTTAAAATTTGCAAGATTCATGCAGCAAAGGCTCTACTTTTAAAGGTATACTTCTAAATTCATCTAAAATTCCTGCAGAGAAAACCAAAGAAGCTGCACATGGTTCTTCATCCCTTCCAAGCTATTCATGTATCCCCTTTAGCCATTCAGCTGTGACCTCTTAGCCCTGCAATGTTCTGCCACAATTTTCCATCAGTGTTTCACCAATCGTTCACTTCATCTCTTGCCTGTTTTGGCACATCTAATATCCTGCCAAACTTTTACCTCTTGCCTGCATGGACAACAGGCACACTTTGCTATTTTTTCTTAAAAGAGTAACTCAGATTTTGCATAGTAGAATAGCATAGCATATACAATTGTTACTCAAGGCATTTTACCGTTACCACTTTTTTAACATCGGGTATGAGTGCCGATACTTTATTGCCAGTACTCGCCTATACCAATTACCAATACCTATTATGTAGGTGAGGGGGGTGTTAGGAAGTTGGCGTGAGGACAGGGTGGGGAGTAGAGGGGTAAGTTAAGGCAGGGTAGTTGATGGTGGGGTAAAATAGGGATTGTGGGGTGGGAGAGTTGGGATGGAAAAGACTGTGATCGCTGGGCAAAGACATGGGCACAGCTGGAGGGGAAGGAGGAGGGCACAGGTTGGGCACAGTACAGGGTGTTAGGAGGGTGCAGTACAGGGCGTTAGGTACAAACACTGTACTGTACATTATATACAGACTGGTGTGTTTAACATATAACATATACAGTACAGGGGTTATTTACGAACGTCAAATCCACTTTGCACTGAAAGTGCACTTGGAAGAGCAGTCGCTGTAAATCTGAGGGGTGGATCTTAAATGAGGGGAAGCTCTGCTGATTTTATTATACAATCATGTGCAAACTAAAATGCTGTTTTTTATTGTCCTTGCAAGTCCACCTCGGATCTAAAGCGACTGCACTTCCAAGTGCACTTTCAGTGCAATTTCAAGTGCACTTTGTACTTGTAGTGCACAGTGGATTTGCCTTTAGTAAATAACCCCCACAGTGTTGGGGTACAGACTGGTCTGTATATACTGTATGGTGCTAGTGTATTAGACCAGTCTGTACCCTGTTGATACTGTACTGTACATACTACACAAACCTGTTTGCAGGCCTTGCTCCCCTCAATACTCGGTTCTGCTTCCAGGGACACTTCCACAGCTGCCCCACACTATAGAAACACACATGCTGATGCTGTCCAGCCCCTTGCCCTGGACGACCCACTCTCTGTCAATGGAAAGCATACAACCAGCAATCCAGCCTAGCAGCCAGCTCTATCTTTGTGCAGGAACAGGAAGGGAGGAGTCATGACATCACCACCCTCTTCTTGTTTACAGAGGTAAAGGAGGATCGCTGCAGTGCTGCATAATAAAAAATAACAGCCTGGAGCAGGAGTGTCAGTGTGGCCAGACTTTCAGACTGTTCCCACTGTGCCGAGGATTTTCCCACTCCCATGTCCTGACGCCATAAGACGCATACTACTCCGAGCCCCACTGGAGGGGAGGAGGAAGCATCCTGCCCCCGAATGACATCACTTTTGGTATCGGTTTTAGGTATTGGAGCATTTGCGTTAGTACTGATACTTGCGAAAATGCCTAGTATCAGCACCGAAACTGATACCAGTATCGGTATCGGTGCATCGCTATTTTTAATAATTTCTCTCCATTATGACTTCCAACCAAGTATAATTGTTCATATCTGCTAAAATTTTAATTTTCCTTCCTTTTAAACATTAAAAATTATGGTGATCTGTACATGATTACAGAACTCCACTATAAATGTCCTGCCCTGGACTTCCTGCTTTCCACAGCGGTCTCTCAATTGTTTCAACTGGGGCTGATCATTATGCCAAAGCAGGTACACCCTCTCACTCAGCATGCGGAGTAGGGGAATGAAAGGAATATACATTTATGGATATAAGAGCGTGCAATAAGGGCTTCCCAAATTCTTGAAAATATAGCAAAGACTGTTTGTTTTTTTCTTTTAACAATAATGGAATTACACTTAAAATTCCTGGTCAGGACAACAACAAGGACAGAAATAAAATGCAATGATAAAGAAAATATTTTCCAAACAAGGAAAAACCACTGCGCTAAAAAATAAGTGTATAAAAACGTGAGAAATTCCCACAATGATGTTGGGATAAAAAGCTGGCAGTACCAAAAACCTAGGATGCCAAAACTTTAGAAACAATATAAATAATAAGGTACAGCGTTAAGTGAAAAAACGTGATAAACCTGATGTATGAAACAAGTGTTGATAAATGGCTCAACAAGGGTTAAACCAATAATTGCAAAATGATACAAAATAAATATATACAAGTAAAAAAAATTGAAAAAGTTCCGAAAATAGGTGAATAAGTATAATAGGCCAGAAAGGAAAAAAAAGTTCATATCCAGTGCATATAACTTGAATGCGTAAAAAGAAAGAAGTCTTCTTCTATCAAAAGGCCACTCAAATAGTGATAATGTAGTCTCCTTACCAGAGGTGTATGACCGTTATTACAGCGGTCTCTCTGAGCACAGGGATTTAAAGTCTCCCAAATAGACTCATTACAAACGGTCGTTTAGGCAAAGTCTCACAAATAGACTCACTCCAGATGGTCATTTAGGCACAGGGTGGTAACTCAATGTCTTACGAAATAAGAAACGAAAAGAGGCCCCATAGCATAATACCGTTTAGGAATAGGTTATTCTACTAAAGTATTGCACTTACAATTAAGCTTAAAAGATCTCGTGGTGAGTACAAACATGGAGGGATGCAGCGTCTCCTTGAATTTTCTCCTTTAGTAGAATAAATTATTCCTAAACGGTATTATGCTATGGGGCCTCTTTTCATTTCTTATTTCATGAGACATTGAGTTACCACCCTGTGCCTAAATGACCATCTGGAGTGAGTCTATTTGTGAGACTTTGCCTAAACGACCATTTGGAGTGAGTCTATTTGTGAGACTTTGCCTAAACGACCATTTGGAGTGAGTCTATTTGTGAGACTTTGCCTAAACGACCATTTGGAGTAAGTCTATTTGTGAGACTTTGCCTAAATGACCATCTGGAGTGAGTCTATTTGTGAGACTTTGCCTAAACGACCTTTTGGAGTGAGTCTATTTGGGAGACTTTGCCTAAACGACCATCTGGAGTGAGTCTATTTGTGAGACTTTGCCTAAACGACCATCTGGAGTGAGTCTATTTGTGAGACTTTGCCTAAACGACCATTTGGAGTAAGTCTATTTGTGAGACTTTGCCTAAATGACCATCTGGAGTGAGTCTATTTGTGAGACTTTGCCTAAACGACCATTTGGAGTGAGTCTATTTGTGAGACTTTGCCTAAATGACCATCTGGAGGGAGTCTATTTGTGAGACTTTGCCTAAACGACCATTTGGAGTGAGTCTATTTGTGAGACTTTGCCTAAATGACCATCTGGAGTGAGTCTATTTGTGAGACTTTGCCTAAACGACCATTTGGAGTGAGTCTATTTGGGAGACTTTGCCTAAACGACCATCTGGAGTGAGTCTATTTGTGAGACTTTGCCTAAACGACCATTTGGAGTAAGTCTATTTGTGAGACTTTGCCTAAATGACCATCTGGAGTGAGTCTATTTGTGAGACTTTGCCTAAACGACCATTTGGAGTGAGTCTATTTGTGAGACTTTGCCTAAATGACCATCTGGAGGGAGTCTATTTGTGAGACTTTGCCTAAACGACCATTTGGAGTGAGTCTATTTGTGAGACTTTGCCTAAACGACCATTTGGAGTGAGTCTATTTGTGAGACTTTGCCTAAACGACCATTTGGAGTAAGTCTATTTGTGAGACTTTGCCTAAACGACCTTTTGGAGTGAGTCTATTTGGGAGACTTTGCCTAAACGACCATCTGGAGTGAGTCTATTTGTGAGACTTTGCCTAAATGACCATCTGGAGTGAGTCTATTTGTGAGACTTTGCCTAAACGACCATTTGGAGTAAGTCTATTTGTGAGACTTTGCCTAAATGACCATCTGGAGTGAGTCTATTTGTGAGACTTTGCCTAAACGACCATTTGGAGTGAGTCTATTTGTGAGACTTTGCCTAAATGACCATCTGGAGGGAGTCTATTTGTGAGACTTTGCCTAAACGACCATTTGGAGTGAGTCTATTTGTGAGACTTTGCCTAAATGACCATCTGGAGTGAGTCTATTTGTGAGACTTTGCCTAAACGACCATTTGGAGTGAGTCTATTTGGGAGACTTTGCCTAAACGACCATCTGGAGTGAGTCTATTTGTGAGACTTTGCCTAAATGACCATCTGGAGTGAGTCTATTTGTGAGACTTTGCCTAAATGACCATCTGGAGTGAGTCTATTTGGGAGACTTTGCCTAAACGACCATTTGGAGTGAGTCTATTTGGGAGACTTTGCCTAAACGCTGGCAGTACCAAAAACCTAGGATGCCAAAACTTTAGAAACAATATAAATACAGCAACTGGGTATGCTTGCCTAGTAGCATGCAGTACACCTTAGAGTGTGTGAGCATATAATAATATTAAACTTTGATCCAGGGAATATTTGATTGCCTCTTGGGGGATCAGGAAGGATTTTTATTTTTCCCTGCTGGAGCAAATTGTATCATGCTTTATTGGGATTTTTTTGCCTTCCTCTGGATCAACCGTAGGCATAGGATAGTTATAGGACAGTGTGTATGTAGGTTTTTTAATTGTGTGTGTGTTTTTTCTTTTTTGGTTGAACTGGATGTACTTCTGTCTTTTTTTTAACCAGATTAACCATGTAACAACAGTTTACCTTTAGTCCTCCGCATACCGGGCAAGCTGCAAAAAGTGCCCTTGTAACACCAGGATGGGGGCTACATATTTCACAAGTGTCACTTGTGCCTGTAGCAGCCAAGTCACTTCCTTTTGGTTCAGTTCCCTGCGGCTGTGCTTTTGTAGCTGTCCACTTTGGAACAAAATCCACATAGGATTCATCACCTGAGTCTTTGCTTTCTGGCAGTAACGTTGAGGCTCTGGCCTCTCCATGGGGTACCAATAGCTTAGCATCACTAATGTTTTGAGTTCCTTGCGCCTGGTCCTTGGATAAAGTGGAATCTGAACTCTTGTGTTGAGGTTCTCGAGCAGCTGCCTGTAATACACTTCGGGGTGTGTCATAGAGATGTCTGACAGAGGCAGGAATCTGATATTCAGACCCTCTCTGTGGATCAGCATGCTGACACGTGCATAGATTTTGTTCTGTAGCCATGGTTAAGGGTAAGCTAAGCAATGACCCAAACTCTTCACCCTGGCAAATGTCCAGGCTCTCAGCATAGGAGGAAAAGCTCCCTGAGTAGGAAGAGTGACTGCCCGTAGCTATGCCACTGTCAGAAGAGCTTTGACGGCCAATTTCTTGTAAATGTCTAGATGCAGCAGGCTTAGGAGGTGGCTTGGAGGCACGAAAGGCATCAGAATAGGATTTATCTTCTCCCAGGTGGATGCCCTTTGCTGCTGGCATCCCATGACTCTCCGCGGATGTGCTAGCTGAAGAAGGCTCTGCCCATATGGTCAGTCTGCTTCCTGCACTGGCATCCGAATGGCTGGTGTCTGAGGAGGAGCTGGATATACTTCTATCATCACCTGAAACAAAACAAGCAAATATATTATTAAAGTAGAGATGAAATTATCAGAATTGAGAGGATTTATTTGGTATAGGCTAATAGGCTGTTCACTTTGCAGGGGAATTTTCCCTTAGTAAATGTGTTAAAAATTCACTTTGTAAAAAAAAAAAAAAAAAAAAAAAACACTCAAGTGCAAGGAAATGTTTATTTTGTTTTTGCTTGTACATGTATTCTGTGAATTAGTATACATGTGGGGTTGTTTATGAAAGGCAAATCCACTTTGCACTACAAGTGCAAACTACAAGTTCAAAGTGACCTTGAAATTGCACTGAACGTGCACTTGGAAGTGCAGTCGCTGTAAATCTAAGGGGTAGATCTGAAATGAGGGGAAGCTCTGCTGATTTTATTATCCAATCATTATCCTTGCATGTGCCCCTCGGATCTACAGTGACTGCACTTCCAAGTCCACTTTGCACTTGTAGTTTTCACTTGTAGTGCAAAGTGAATTTGCCTTTAGTAAATAACCCCCATTATGTTAAGGAAGCATATTCATCTGGAACAGGCTGCCAACAAAGCACAACTTACCTAAAATCAGATAAGCATGACTTATTACAATGCAATTGGTTCCCATCTGTGCAATGTGGTGTGCAGAAATACACGTGCATTTGCAAGATGTACTGGGGTGCCATTCAAAAAGGAATTTTACTTTGCTATGTGGTAACACTTGATAAAATGCATGTCTTATTGCATTAAAAGAGAAGTATGGGATATTTTTATCCCATAATCATACTTACCTAGGTGGATGCAGCATCTGTCCCCTGTCGTCTCTGCACTGAGAACCGAGCAATCGAACACTGCCAATGGCACGGTTCTCTCACCTCTCCGGGCAGAGAGCTGCTGCCTGTCAATCAGTAGCTCTCCTGCTCTCCTTCTCCACGCTCATTGGAGCGCTGAGCTGTGGAGGGGCGAGGAGCGGCCATTTCAGTGTCTCAGCAGCTTGCTGAGAGGCTGAGATGCCGATCAGTCCAGGCACCTGGTGGATCCAGACTTCCAGAGCCAGGATGACGCGGTGCCTGGACTGATCTTGGTTATGTCATGAGAGAGCAGACCTCAGACTTCAGTCCTGTGACCCATAGAAGAACCCCTGCCGAATGAGCTCAGGCTGGACTTCTCCTTTAATGTCACTGGTTCCGACAAAGTGTCACTTAGTGTACTATTGTCCGCTGCAATATCGCAGTCACTGATTGCCGCCATTACCAGTAAAATTCCAGTATATATTATATAGTTTGTGGATGTAATAACTATTGCACAAATCAATATTGTTTTTTTTTTTTGTTTTGTTTTTTACCAAAGACCTTTAAAATTCAGATGTGAGACCAGCCTGAACAAAGTATAATGTTTTTTGATTCATTTCATCTTTTTTTTTTCTTTGTGCAAATACATTTAAAATTTAAAAATGTATGTGGTTTTCTAATTATTTATTTTACATTTTTATTTTACAAACAGACACTGAATACCCTCTAGAACAATTTTGCACTTAAAGCGCCCTCTTCAACTTGCACCAATCACTAGATAGAAGTTATCCACTTCATCACTAGGGGAGCAGCTCAGCACTTTAGTGTGTTTCTAATTTTTTTATTTAATTTTCGCGTTTTTAGGCGCGGAAATTATTTATATAATCACTAAATACTAGCTTCATTCATAATACTCATTACTGCAAACTTAAAAACACCTTGCTGCTGATGTCTGAAAAAGTGTGGTAACAGGAGCTCTATAGCAGCCAAGCAGTGTACATCGGTCCTTCATGCATTGCATTGCAGAGCAAGGATGCAGTCATAAAGGGTATTTTCTATTCCTAAGCAGAAGTAACAACATAAAATAGAACAGAAAAGATATACAAAATTCGATTTTTTTAATGATAAAAAAAAAAAAAACTATTACAAGTTGCAATCCTATACAATCTGTGCAAGAAAATAGGTATGTGAACCACAAAAATAGGATAATCTATGAATGGTTTTGTAAATGTAATATACATGCAAGCGCAGAATGATTTATTTCTGCTCGGTATTTAAACTGTAATTTATGTAGGAAGAGGTTGAGACAGAATGTCCATACAGAGAGCTTCCATTGTATAATATACATTGAGATTGACTGTATTCATGTTCCCTTGGGTATTATGTGGTTGTTTCCTGGATATGAATTTTATTGAGAATTCATGTAAATCAATCATAGGCTTCATCTATGTCTATTCACTGGTAACAGGTACTATCTGTCTAGATAAATTTGTAGACTCGCTCAGTAATTATTCTTTGTACATTACTGCCTTTACAAGGGCATCAATTTATTTTCTATCTAGCTTTCTTCCTATTGATTTATTATATTTGCCAATATTTTGAAAATACTTCAAATTTTTGTTCTGTGTTGTTGCTGACAAAACATACAGTATCTATGTACTAACCCAGGCAGTACAATTCCATAATGTTAAATATTTTTATATAACCTAGGGTAAAATAAACCTTAATGCGAAGTTCCACCCATTTAACCACTTGAGGACCGCTGCACACAGATATACTTCTGCAGAATGGCATGGCTGGGCACACGGGCGTACATGTACGTCCCCTTTAAGAGCCCAGCAGTGGGTCTCACAGCACGCCGCTGGCAGCGCTCTTGCGACCTGGTCTTCAGCTCTGTGACCGTCCCCGCAGGAACCACAGACCCGATCGCCGCTGGAGTCCCGCAATCGGGTCACAGAGAGGAAGAACCGGGAGAGGTAAGTGTAAACAAACCTCTTACACTTACTGATCGTCTGTTCCCTGTCATAGGGAACGACGGTCAGTGACATCACACACAGCCACGCCCCCCACAGTAAGAACACTCCCTTAGGGAACATTTAACCCCTACAGCGCCCCCTCCTGGTTAACCCCTCCACTGCCAGTGTCATGTTTACAGTAACCAGTGCATTTTTATAGCACTGATTCCTTTAATAAATGACAATGGTCCCAAAATAGTATCAAAAGTGTCCGATGTGTCCACCATAATGTCCCAGTCACGATAAAAATCGCTGATCACTGCCATTACTAGAAAAAAAATATTAACAAAAATGCAATAAAACTAGCCCCTATTTGGTAGACGCTATAAATTTTGCGCGAACCAATCAATAAACGCTTATTGCGATTTTTTTACCAAAAATATTTAGAAGAATACATATTGGCCTAAACTGAGGGGGGAATTTTTTTTATATCTTTTTCAGGGATATTTATTATAGCAAAAAGTAAAAAATATTGAATTTTTTTCAAAATCGCTTTACTTTTGTTTATAGCGCAAAAAATAAAAACCACAGGGGTGATCAAATACCACCAAAAGAAAGCTCTATTTATGGGGAAAAAAGGACGCCAATTTTGTTTGGGAGCCATGTCACACGACCGCGCAATTGTCAGTTAAAGCGAACCAGTGCCGAATCGCTAAAAGTGCTCTGGTCATTGGGCAGCAATATGGTCCGGGGGTTAAGTGGTTAATTTCCCTACTGACACCGTCCATTGCTCTACTGACACCATTCACTAACCTACTGACACTGTCCATTGCTCTACTGACACCATTAATTTCCCTACTGACACCATCTATTGCTCTACAGACACCATTCATTGCCCTACTGACACCATTTACTGCCCTACTGACGTCCGCGCAATTGTCAGTTAAAGCAACGTAGTGCCGAATCACAAAAAGGGGCCAGGTCCTTTAGCTGCAAAATGGTCCGGGGCTTAAGTGGTTAAAAGTCACATTTAATAATCAGACACTCACCTGTCCCCCTATTTTTGCGTGGAACTCCGTTTTAATGGCAAGACCCAATTTCACAATTTTGACATGTGTTAGTAAAGCTGGCCATACACTATGAAAATGTCTTGTTCAACTTTCTTTTAAATTGACCAAAACCATATAATATGAGGTCAAACCTAAAAACCCTTTCAATTTGTATGGAATCAGGCAAGCCCTTTGCACTACATAGTTGAAGGTAAATCTAAAGGAAATTGAATAAGAAAATTGTATAGTGTATGGCCAGCCTAAAAGTGAACATTTGATTGCAACTACTTTGCGTATCCAAACGGATTATAGGTTCTTTTTTTTTCAGTCAGTATTTAAGCAAGTCTGCTGCAAGTCATCCCACCACAGGGGTCACCGTGGCTGCATTTTCATGCTATAGACTTGTGGAGCTCTTTCTGTAGACTCGCCATTGCAACTTTGCTCTTACTAGAGACTTCCTATTACATTTTGCTACAAATTGGTGTCCACTAGAAATTGTGCTTTAAGTGCTCTGCAAGTGTACAACCTGTCAGTGAAAATGTGCAGAAAGTTAACAGACTTACAATTCAACCCTGCCACAAATTTGTGGCAAGTTATCCTTGCTATTTGGGATGTCGCTAGCAATGCTAATAAAGTGATCAGTGATAATACTGTACACCAGGGATATGCAATTAGCGGACCTCCAGCTGTTTCAGAACTACATGTCCCATGAGTCATAGCAAGACGCTGACAGCCACAAGCATAACACCCAGAGGCAGAGGCACTTGTAATTTTGCAACAGCTGGCGGTCCACTAATTCCGTATCCCTGCTGTACACTGTCACTGTACTAATGACACTGGGTGGGTGACAGGGAAAATCAGGAGGGCAATCGAAGGGTTAACAAGTATATGATGTGGACTTATTTGACTGGCTTTTCATCCTAATCTCAGCTCTGAGCGGTAAGTGAGATCAAGTGAGATCAGAGAGAGCAGCTAGCTATGCACACTTTGTTTACACAGTGATTTCTGTGCTGCTAGCCACATTAGCAGGTTTAAAGACCAAATCATTGACTGTGAGCCTGGTGACAAACCCGTGCGGTGTCCAACCACAGCGAGAATGGCAGGCAGCATGCCAGCAGTAGACTGCTGTTCGGGAAGCAGCGAACGTCTAAACCTCTGAAATGGTTTACTGTGTGGTCACTGTGGTCCGTTACTCTCCCAGTAGAGAATGATACATAATCAGGGCTTTTTTTCAGTGAGAACACAGGGGAGCGCAGTTCGGGAACCTTCAGGACTGAATGTATGTAATGGCAAGATGGTGCCAGGGTATGTTGCAGGGTCAATTGATACTGGCTGCTGGGGAATCTATTGGTGTCGGAGGTGATCTATTTTTTCAGGGGGGTCTATTGTTGCTGGTGGGGGATATATTGTTGCTGGGGGTGGGTCTTATGTTGTTGGGAGGGATCTACTGTTGAGGAAGGGGTCTATTGTTGCTGGGTATTGGAAAGTATATTGATGCTGGCTGTGGAGAGATTTGTTGTTGCTGCCAGGGGTCTATTGTTGGAAGAATCCATTGTTGCTTCGGGGATCTGTTGTTGATGGGGGGGACTCTATTGTTTCTGGCTGCAGGAGATCTATTTTATTGATTTCCTTGTTATCCTTGGCATATTCCATACAAATTACTTAGCACCACAAAATGTTACATGCTTCTGTATTCTCTAAAAGGGGCAGTACTGGGATATGAGTAGGGGTTGGAACCAAGGGACAGTGCTCAAAGGTGGGTAAGGGGTGGAGCCATGGGAAGACTCTGAAAGGGGGAGTTCCTGCAGTTCTATCACGACAGATGCCCTTTTATATATTGTAATTCTTTTCCTTACCTCCTAGGCTGTGATGAGACAGCATGCTAAGCCGTTTCTCCAACTGCAGGGTTTCATGGGCCACTCTGTCCTCCATGTAAGCAGGGTTTAAATTTGGATCTTAAAGCAAACAAACATGTCATCAGTTGGCAACTTAAGATTTGTGAATTTATGTAACAAAAAATAAAACATAATATTGCTATTACACCTTCAAATTATTCTTCATAAATGAGCAAAAATATATAAAATGAAACACTCATATAACATCACACAAATATATTTTTCCTTCTAGAGTGCGTTAAGGGAGAATAATCTATTCACCCCTCACCAGCAGCGGCTCACAGATAAGCGTAGGCCAGCGTCGCTCACCAGCGATCGAGGACAGGCCAGCCCCGCTGTTGCACATGACCCCATTCGCCCAATCACAGGGCGCCAGTGGGAACATGACGGACGAAGCGCAGAGACACAGGAAATTCAAATTAGAAGGACGGAGCTGGACACACACACACTGGTGTGGGATTTTTTCCCCCCTAATGTTGCACCCAGGGCCACGGCCCCCCTCGCACCCCCCACGCTACGCCACTCTACATCACTGCCCCTCACCCCCTAGATTGCCATGACAGGCTATGAATTTAGCTAAGCTACATGTGTCACCAGCTTGTGAGTTCCCAATGTATTCCTATGAAGGATTTTCCATCAACTTCCTCATTGGAATATAGAAATATCTCAGGACAATAATTGCTCAAAGCTGGCCATACACCAGTAGAATTTTGTTTGAAAAAAATTGTTCTTTGAGCGTTTGTTTGATTTTCTAATAGTTAATTGGAACAAATGGATGATGGTTTTGAACTGTATAGATGAGGGGGAAGGAAGGATTTTTTTTCCTCAAATTAATGAAGTTTTAACTCTTCATTTGAGATTTAATTTAAAATAAAATCATACTTATATTAAATTGAATGTAGTACGCAAACCATTTGGGTGTCAACCGATTGAAATTTATCAGGGTCTTCGTATGAAATCTGTCAAGCTCATAGGGGTACTATTAAATGCTCTGACAAATGATTTTTCTTGATTTTTTTACAAACGTTCGAATGGCCAGCTTAGTCTGTAAGAAGTGGTGGGAGATCGCCCTCCAAAATAATAATAATAGTAATTTGAATTGGCGGTGATATTATTATGTTTTTCCCTTGCCGTAACACAAGAAGACCCATTAATGGTGTTCTAACCAAGAAACAGAGTAAATGTAATTAAAATAAGCTTCTACATGCCATTCTAATAATAGTCGGTGGTAATTCTTTTAGAATTTTCCATTCTTCACAGATTTATTTTGCACATCCCCCAGCCTTCTCCTCCTTTGCAACCCTAAACCCTTTAGGATACTGAGCCGTCAGTATGCATGTTTATAATTGGATTTGCAGTGCATTCTGGGGCATAAAGCATTAGCACATAGAGTACATACTTCCCTTTTAGTCCTATCATGCGCAGAGTAAGAACCTATATAGAGCCACATTACATTGTGTCATCCTACAGAAATGTCATTGTGCAATCCTTACACAGCATGATATCTAAATCCTACCGGGGATTAATGTTGTAGAGAACAGCAGTATAATAAAAACATAAACAATACACAGCATTGTAAAGCATGGGGATGCCATTCATCGGACAGCAATTCATAATTTCCTATCAGTGTCAGATGCAGTAGGGCTTATTCACACCAGGCTGCAAGGGATATGCATAGTACAATGCGTGGGGGCTGGTATGAGGAGCGAAGGACAGTGTGATGCATTGTTACAGAGCATTGCACTCTACTTTTTTTCAACTTCATTGAAATGTGACTAAATTTATTTAATTTAACTGTATTCAAGATATGCTGATGTGCCTTGTGCTGTGTAAAAATACCACCGTTTCCTATGTGCCCTTGTGTTGAACCTGCGTCAGTGTAGATTAACGGACATTGTATGAATGAGCCCTAAGGTGGATGTAAACCCTCACATATACCCAGTGAAGTCAACATCCTCAAATGATACACAGAGATGAAACAAATCTCCCTAAATATGCTTTACTTTTATATCTGCTGTCTTTCCCTTCCTACACTCTTTAGAAAGTGCACATAATGTTACAAATCCTTCTTTCTCATTCAGCAGTGGGAGGGGAGTCTGGGCATACACTGTGTGAGAGTTGATTGGAGGAAAGGCACACACCTGCCCTCCACATAGGCAGAGGAACAAAGAAACTTGCAGAGTTGCAGTCTGAATGGACCAGCCCTCTGGTTATCTATTTCTAAGTTGCCTCCTCGACACAAATTTCCAGCTGCTTTTATCTCCTGTGTAGGAGAATTTGTCAGACGTTATTATGCTGATAACAGAAGAACAAAACAGCAGAAAGACACGGCACGCAGAGCTTTGGAGAAAGATAAGTAAACACATGGGCAAAGGAACAAATATGTACCCAGGTCAGATTTCATGAATGGGGTTTACAACTACTTTATGCTCTCTACCCACACACACAGGTTGGACATGGACTTTTGGCTTTTTTCAACCTCACCAACTATGCAACTATGTTACAATCTGAGTGTACAATTTCCTTTAGCTCAATCATGTAATGCAAGGGTCAGCCTGATTGGATACAGAGTGATTGAATAGATTAGGTAGACTTTCATACTACATACATTATTTAAAGGGTTAGTTCAACCATTACCAAAAAACTGTAAATGCATATAAGGGGCACCTGTGGCCTTTGCTATAGGTGTAGGTCATTTACGAAACTCATTATGCCTGACTGGAAAACTCCCAGGACTTTGTTAAGAGAGGCCACACTAGGGTTGCCGCCTGTCCTGAATTCAACTGGACAGTCCGGGTTTTGTACCATATATCTAGGTTTCAGACCCCCTGAAACGTGAATATATTATTCAGACTCATAGTCAGGTGCACCGGGTGTGCCGATCCCAATCACTCTGTATGGCACAGATTCCCCCTGCTGCCCTCTCCCCCCACCCCCTTCCGTCTCTGAAAAAAATACAGACTCTGTTCCACTGCCCTACTGACGCCAATCTCTGCCCTACTGACACCAATCTCTGCCCTACCAACACCATCCACTACTCTACTGACAAAATCCACTGCCCTACTGACACCAATCTCTGCCCTACCAACACCATCCAGTACTCTACTGACAAAATCCACTGCCCTACTGACACCAATCTCTGCCCTACCAACACCATCCACTACTCTACTGACAAAATCCACTGCCCTACTGACACCAATCTCTGCCGAACTGACACCAATCTCTGCCCTACCAACACCATCCGCTGCTCTACTGACAAAATCCACTGCCCTACTGACACCAATCTCTGTCCTACCGACACCTACACAATCCACTGCTCTACTGACAAAATTCACTGCCCTACTGATGTTTTAATAAATTTTTAAATTATTGTTTACATGTGTTTATAAGAGTGTGTGATCCAATGCTGATTGTTCTTCAGAGGGCCAATGCTAGTGTAAACAACCTCTAAGGCCTCGTACAAACAATCGGACTTATCTGATGAAAACGGTCCGCGGACCATTTCCATCGGATATGTCCGATCGGGAGTTTGATCCGATGGCGTGTACACACCATCGGATCAAATTCCCTGCCGCCGGACGGCACGGTGACGTGGCGGTGACGCGGCGGTGACGTTGACGCCGCCACGTCACCGCTACGTCACCGCACCAGGAAGTAAAACACTTCCGCGCATGCGCCGAATACATTCGGCGGCGGCGCGGCGGCGGTGCGGGACGACATGTCTGCTGGTAAGTGTACTAACCAGCAGACATGTCGGGCGGACAGATTCCCACCGGATAGCTTTCAAAGCTTGCTTTGAAATCTGTCGGGTGGACAAATCTGTCCGCTAGCCCATACACACGAGCGGAGATGTCTGCTGAAACGGTCCATCGGACCGTTTTCAGCGGACATATCCCCTCGTGTGTACGAGGCCTAATGGGGTTAATTGTGTGCTCACTATTTATAGAGCATTGTATGAACGTTTTGCATGGTCAATGTGATATATACATAGTTCAGATTCTAGGACAATGTTTTGTCAAACACTGTGATATTCAGTGACTCATGCCGGCCCACTACAATTGGGGCTCATTCACAAATATATTTTGTTGAGCTGCATTGATTTGCATAGTTGAACTCTGGCTCAATGCAAAGGCACATAGAAAACAATTGTTTACACCATGAAGCTGTGTTGAGATGGATGGCAGGGCATTGAGTAAAAGGAGATATGCTGCATTTTTAACTTTGTACACTGCAGTACATCAAAATACACTGCAGTGCATAAACTTGAATAAAGTGTAATTTTGTGACACGTCAAAAAAGAACAAAAAAGGTAAACAGTGCCTTGTAACAAGGGGTCACTACCCATAAAACATGGACTCCAGCTAAAATGCATGTGTACTTTCAGGTGTATCTAAAGATCCCTCCTAGATAGGTGCTAGAATTGAGTATATTAAGTTTTGTCTCACTGTGTTCAATAGAGCTGTATTTTTGTTTTAGGTGAATTTAGCTTGTCTCACTGTAATCAGTGTAGCTGCAATTTATGGGTTAGGCAAATTTAGATTTAGCTCACTGTAATCAGTGCAGCAGCATGTGATTAGTTAGGTTTGATTAGTGTTTCAGCTTCTGCTGGCTTGCTTGCTTCCTCTGCTTTCCAGAGAACAGTAGATGTCTCTGGAACATAGGTGTGGAGCAATGCAGATAGCAGTATGAATATTTATACAGCCCTGACTAATCCCAGGGAGGGTGGCCCTGAATGCTGCTGGGAGTCTGTATAAATATTCTGAGACACAGAGCTTCTGGGAGGAGACATCCAGCCTGGAGGGCTTGCTACCCTCTAGGCAGCCCTGCCATGTGTTTGCTATTTGTGGGCCTGAGGGGTCTGGGTGCTGAGAGCTGACTCAGAGGCTGTCATCTGAAGATCTAGTCTGGTATCACAGGAGAAAGGTGTTGCATGGATGTTGAAAGGGGGCAACCAATTTCCCAAGGACATTTTGTGAGTATAGTCTGCTGTGAGAGATCCTTTTGGCCTGCTGCCTCCCACTCTGGGGTTAAAGAGTCAACTGTGGCTTTATTAAAAGGGGGCATCGACTGGTGTCCTAAAGAGCTCAATCGAGCTAGCTTTATGTGAAAGTACTCTGCTCTTGTTGCCTAGGAACGTTTGTGCTTTTAACTACTTCTAATACAAAGCCAAGTCCATAGTTTGCTTTTGCATGGACTTCTGCTTCAGCTCCACAGAAGGAAGTTTGCTGTCCTCATCTTGTACATAGATTTTTTTTGGAGAATCTCACTCAATTCCCCAACCCTATGCAAGTTACCATGAAAATAAAAACACTAAAAAAAGACCCCTAGACTTGTTATTTAGCCAAAGAGTGATTGTAAATGTATGCCTGACTACAAGGCAAATACTCAGAAAAAGAACCTGGGCAATTTCCAGTGGCTCCTTCAGGGGCAGTGCTACATGAGTTTTGGGTAGAGTGGTAAGTGGAGAGTTAGAACCTCTGTCATGTTTTTATTACTGTTTTTACACTCTCTATACATCCTGGTGACCATTGTCATCAGGACATGAAATCTTTAAACTTTGTGTTGTGTCTACATGACAGGAAGTGAAGCAAAATCTGACAAATCAGGCATAGATGGAAAAAAAAACAGACAGGGGTTTTAACCATTTCCTACTCCATCTGAAAGAAATGGAAAACAAATTTTGATAGCGAAAGACAGACAGATAGATAGATAGATAGATAGATAGATAGATAGATAGATAGATAGATAGATACAGTGCCTTTCGAAAGTATTTGGCCCCCTTGAACTTTGCGACCTTTTGCCACATTTCAGGCTTCAAACATAAAGATATAAAACTGTATTTTTTTGTGAAGAATCAACAACAAGTGGGACACAATCATGAAGTGGAATGAAATTTATTGGATATTTCAAACTTTTTTAACAAATAAAAGCTGAAAAATTGGGCGTGCAAAATTATTCAGCCCCCTTAAGTTAATACTTTGTAGCGCCACCTTTTGCTGCGATTACAGCTGTAAGTCGCTTGGGGTATGTCTCTATCAGTTTTGCACATCGAGAGACTGACATTTTTGCCCATTCCTCCTTGCAAAACAGCTCAAGCTCAGTGAGGTTGAATGGAGAGCGTTTGTGAACAGCAGTTTTCAGTTCTTTCCACAGATTCTCGATTGGGTTCAGGTCTGGACTTTGACTTGGCCATTCTAACACATGCATATGTTTATTTGTGAACCATTCCATTGTAGATTTTGCTTTATGTTTTGGATCATTGTCTTGTTGGAAGACAAATCTCCGTCCCAGTCTTGCAAACTCCATCAGGTTTTCTTCCAGAATGGTCCTGTATTTGGCGCCATCCACCTTCCCATCAATTTTAACCATCTTCCCTCTCCCTGCTGAAGAAAAGCATGCCCAAACCATGATGCTGCCACCACCATGTTTCACAGTGGGGATGGTGTGTTCAGGGTGATGAGCTGTGTTGTTTTTACGCCAAACATATCGTTTTGCATTGTTGCCAAAAAGTTCGATTTTGATTTCATCTGACCAGAGCACCTTCTTCCACATGTTTGGTGTGTCTCCCAGGTGGCTTGTGGCAAACTTTAAAATTACACTTTTTATGGATATCTTTAAGAAATGGCTTTCTTCTTGCCACTCTTCCATAAAGGCCAGATTTGTGCAGTATACGACTGATTGTTGTCCTATGGACAGAGTCTCCCACCTCAGCTGTAGATCTCTGCAGTTCATCCATAGTGATCATGGGCCTCTTGGCTGCATCTCTGATCAGTCTTCTCCTTGTATGAGCTGAAAGTTTAGAGGGACAGCCAGGTCTTCCTAGATTTGCATTGTTCTGATACTCCTTCCATTTCAATATTATCGCTTGCACAGTGCTTCTTGGGATGTTTAAAGCTTGGGAAATTTTTTGTATCCAAATCCGGCTTTAAACTTCTCCACAACAGTATCTCGGACCTGCCTGGTGTGTTCCTTGTTCTTCATGATGCTCTCTGCGCTTTAAACGGACCTCTGAGACTATCACAGTGCAGGCGCATTTATACGGAGACTTGCTTACACACAGGTGGATTCTATTTATCATCATTAGTCATTTAGGTTAACATTGGATCATTCAGAGATCCTCACTGAACTTCTGGAGAGAGCTTGCTGCACTGAAAGTAAAGGGGCTGAATAATTTTGCACGCCCAATTTTTTAGTTTTTTATTTGTTAAAAAAAGTTTGAAATATCCAATAAATTTCGTTCCACTTCATTATTGTGTCCCAATTGTTGTTGATTCTTCACAAAAAAATTACAGTTTTATATCTTTATGTTTGAAGCCTGAAATGTGGCAAAAGGTCGCAAAGTTCAAGGGGGCCAAATACTTTCGCAGGGCACTGTAGATAGATAGACAGATAGATAGACAGATAGATAGCTAGACAGATAGATAGATAATAGATATTTCTGATATTTCTATCTGTTAGTAGAGTGGTCCTCATAACTTGATCCTTGCAGTTCCTCTGCCTCCTTTATATTAACCTGGGAGTACTGGGCGAAGTCCAAACGGTCCTTTTGTCGGAGAGATGCCTCGGACAATACAGTCAAACAGGAAACTGATTTGATCTCCTTCGGAACTGGAGAGGAAAAACACACCAGCCCCTGCCAAGAGAGAGAGAATAAGATGAATGCTTGCTTAGAATAAGTTGTTTGTATTTTATCATTTTAAATCATAATTACTGATTTTAGGAATACAAATAAATGAGAATGTATAGCAAGAGTGCTTCTGCAAATGAGAGTTTTGTGTATTCTATGCATTATGGGATGATGTATTATCAATGCATTAACAATTCTGAAACCATTACTAGGACTTGGCTCTTTATCATCGAGTTCTATCTTCTTGTTCATCCATCCAGACAATGAGAGATCCATTAACAAAGCATTTAATACAAAGCAAGTAGCACTACCAATATGTTATTTTTCAGCTATGGAGAAAATGTAAGTACCGTAAATCGGCAAAGAACAGATATAAAATATCATTTTTGTTTACATAAAAAGTACTAAGAGGGCTATGTGGTGCACTGGTGCCCAAACGATGGACCGTTTTCATCACACCAGGCTGAAGTGGTCTGATGGTCTGATGTGTGTATACACCATCGGACCAAAAATCCGATCAGACAAGAACGCGGTGACGTAGAACACACCGACGTGCTCAAAAAAGGAAGTTCAATGCTTCCAAGCATGCGTCGACTTGATTCTGAGCATGCGTGGGTTTTTGGTCCAATGCTTTGGCGTACTAACCATCGAATCTGTCCGACGGACAGATTTTAAAGCAAGTTTTAAAACTTTCGTCCGACGGACAACGGTCCGATGGGCCGTACACACCATCGAATTGGTCTGATGAAACTGGTCTTAAGACCAGTTTCATCGGACCGGTCTGATCGTGTGTACGCTGCCTCAGAGAACACTTTGCATTTGTCGAGAAAAATGCAAAAGTCTAAATTGGTGGCAGTGTTGTGTAAGCTATCCCTTGTGGTTACTATGCTGCAGGTCAGCCGCTCAGTATCCAGAAGACTGCGGCAATCACTGAAGTAGCAGTGACTACTACAGCAATTCTCCACTTCCACAGAGATCCCACAGGTAACTAGGCAATACAATTTCAGCTGAAAAGACTGGAATTTTACCCCTCAGCAACCTCTTGCTTGTGTATTTATTTTCTACAGCTGGTGTGCAAATGAAAGAACGGGCCAGCAATGCCTTCTTTAATTCCTGCAATGCTATAGGATACTTCAACCTGTTACTGCTCTGTAGGCAGATGCAGTTCACCCTCTCTTCTGTAGGGGGCACTGTGTTGCTGCCCGTTATACAGAGAATGTGGAGGATGAGAGGAACATCGTTCTTTTGCAGACTCTGTAGGTGTCACCAGCGGAGCAGTGGTCTGATTGGACAGTGCAGACAGTGCTAATAAAAAGCACTGCCCCTTTTGTGAGTGGCTAGAGTAGGGAAAGAAGCCACGCTTGGTAGGGACAGTACACTAGACATAGAAATAGGTTCTTGTTCGAGAAGGGAAAGATTAGAGACATGCTCCTCTATCCTATGGTGTCCAATGCTGTGTCATAGGACTTGCTCCGCTCTTCTAAGCACCACTTGCACCGACAATCTGCCAATCAGCCACCCCTTATGCAGGTGCTGCTCCGGTAATGTAAGATAAACCAAAGTGACAACCTTTATGCTGGAAAACTGCCAATGTACCACTTAAATTGCTGAGAACACTACTTCTACCATTTCCGTTTGTAGGCTTTGCCTGATGTTCATTAGCAGTACCTACATGGGGGAGTTGGATAAATCAAATAGGACATATTTTCTTGGAACTATGGTTTGCACGAGACAGCTGGATCCCCCTCCCTTACTTTATAGACATAAAGATGCAAATCCACAGAATTTTCAATGAGGATTATTCCTAAGAATGATGATAGATTGGCAGCTTAATTATGCATGCATGGTAACTAGCCATCAAATGGTTTTAAGCAGTTTTAAGACCAAGGTTGTTGGAAGATCCCAATATCACAATAAGTGACTACAGAATCTCTAATTCCAGGCACATCCATCTTGGTCCTAGGAAGAGACAGTAGCCGCAAATGCCTATCAAAGTTTATCTTGTGTACCTCCTACGAGTCGCGTCAGCTCTCCACGCTGTGATGCTTAAATAAAGTACGACTCTGTGCCAGCCACATGCCATTCTGGTATAATTAGCAATGTTTGTAGCTGTGTTGTACATAGGTTAGATGACCGCAGCACATAATTCACTATATCTATTTGTGTTTTATAAGAGCTAAATCTGAAGAGCAGCAACAACAACATAGAGAAGGTATAAACTAGCAACAAGTTGTTTTGTATTATCCAACCGCCATGGTGATTACCGGGGGCGCCTTGCCGTCTACAAAACACAACATGACTTATTAAGGTGATTTTTTTTGTGCGCAGCTGAAAGAACCTTAACGTGTATTTCTACTTTTGCAGATAAATTGGGATAACACATATTTTATATTTGTTACATACTCGCATGCATTTAACGTAATTAAAAAAATTATAATTAAAATTGCTGCCCACATTTTATTTATTTTTTTGCTTTTCTTGCGTTTTCAAATAGTGCAAAGTCAATAAATCCAGGCTTGTTGTTACAAAATCATTGGGCAACATTAGGGTTGTAGAACAGTTTATCATGTGAGCACTAAGTTCCATCAACTTACAGATTGCAACTTACTCATTGTCAAAAGAATATACACAGGTTGTCAATTTCTTACTGTGAGGTTAGTATTCCTCATAGTAAAAGGACAATGAAGTAACTGGAAACATGGATGTGTATCTCCTCCATGATTGGCTTGGCCAAAGATGAAAATATATCTTATTTCCACTGTGAGTGGATAAACCAGACCTCTAATTACAGGCTGCCAATAGGCTCAACTGAAAAAAAAAAAACTTATGAAGGAAAGAACAAAATACAAACATAAGATTGCACCTTATTATTTACAAAAAGGCTGGAGATTGCAACATGCCAGAGCAAGAACCTTTACACCCAAACCAGTGAAGGGAAATACTGAAGGAAAAAACAAGATATAGCTGCTTTTTAGGGCACATTAGAAATATCATCCACAGCAACACATCCTAGAGGCAAACAAAATACTAACATCATTAATCAGACAACCATCATGGGTGGTGTACACTAAAAATAAATTACTTAGAGACATACAGGTGCAGGTTCCAGAGGGAAATATGAGACCCCAAAATATTTCTACACTAACAAAAAGGGATGCTACAAATGTTCTAAGTGCAATATATGCAACACTACATACTACTGCGTACTACAGGGAAGTATCCAGTCTGGGAGGTGAAAGGTTGCCTTATGCTGCGTACACACGTCCGTTTTTCAAAACAAGAAAAACGACGACGTGAAAAACGAGAAAAAATAGAGCAGGTTCTAAATTTTTAATGCCCATTTTTCATCGTCGTGAAAAATGTTCTGGAGCCTACACACGAGCGTTTTTAATGACCAATTTAAAAAATAGAATTTTTCTCGTCATGAAAACAGCTGGCAAGCCAGTAAACAATAACCTGCAAAGTATTTGATTGTTTTCAGTTTTTTTCACTCAAAGCTGTACCGATAATGCCAAGTTAAAGGCCACGTACACACGAGGAGATATGTCCGATGAAAACGGTCCGACGAACCGTTTTCATTGGACATGTCTCCTGGGAGATTTTGGTTTGATCTGTGTACACAAGATCAAACCAAAATCCCCGCAGACAGACAGCGCAGTGACGTTGACACCGCCACATCACCAAACCAGGAAGTAAAATACTTCCACGCTTGCGTCGAATCCATTCGACGTATGCGGGAGATTTGGGTCCGCTGGTTAGGCGTACTAACCAGCGGACATATCCGACAGACGGCTTTCCAGCAGACAAGTTTTAAAGCATGCTTTAAAACTTTTGTCTGCTGGAAACCTGTCTGCTAGCCCGTACACACGATCGGATATGTCCGCTGAAACTGGTCTGCGGACCAGTTTCAGCAGATATATTCGATTGTGTGTACGCGGCCAAACACATATTTTTTTTATGGTATTATAATTAATGGGTTTAGCAATTAGCAGTACAACTTTGAGTATAGAAATTGATTAACTGGTGCACACACATAACATGGTCAGTTCCAATGCATGCACTGCAGGCCTCAGATCAGCCCCCATTTCTGCACCTTCAAACCTCAGATTAGTCCCAATTTCTTTAATTCTAGACCTCAAATCAGCCCCAGTGCATGTACTTCAGACCTCAGATCAGCCCCAAAGCATGTACTTCACACCTCAAATCAGCCCCAATGCATGTATGAACTTCAGACCTCAGATCAGCCCCAATGCAGGCACTGCAGGCCTCAGATCAGCCCCCATTTCTGCACCTTTAAACCTCATATTAGCCCCAATGTTTGTACTTCTAATTCAGTTCGACCCCAAACTCCTGTAATGTTTGAGATGCAGAGTACTGCTGTAGATGCACAGACAGGATTCTGCGGGACAGCACACCAAAGTCCTCAGCCACCAGTGGACTTTCTCTAACAGCAGAGAGGTGGGTGGGCCAAGCTTAGTAAGCCGTCAATTACAACCAATGCCTTCACATGCAGCACATTTGGTGCCTGCTCAGTCACACGTGCCAAGGGTTGCTGATACTTGTGTATATAATTTAGTGTCCGTAGTCTGGGCATAGGTTAATTTTAAAGTATTTTTTAGGTGAGTTGATTTAGGTCCTTTTAACTATCCTCCACCTGTTCTTGTGCCAAAAGATGTCCTGCATTGCATTATTTTACTTTTTTTTTTTATAGAATGATAAACTTACACGATGAAAAAAAGTTAAAAATGTAAAGCAACTATGCATAGATAAATGTAGCACTACCTCCGGAGGAGCTGCTGGATTGTTTTGGGTGGCACATTTTCCTCGTGGCTCTCCATATTCCTAGGGGTGTATGGTCCAAATAGCAGTAGTAATGGAATGTTCGCAACAGGTGTCTTTTGCTGTGCTATTTATTACCCAGCCGGGTAAAAACAATAAACTGGTGATGAAAGGATAGAGTTGAAGGAAGAAGGAGAACAGCAGATTCAGGCGTAGTATTTGGAAACAGTCCTGCTCCCACATGTTACACTTTACGGACCACTCCTGCCTGAGTGGGCTTAGCATAGCCGGACAGGCCTCTCTCACTGACCTGGCAGTCGGAGCATCACTCAAACCTTTTTTTGGGGAAAAGTCTCTGCCACAGACCCTCCTGAAATGGACTCAGGGAGAAACCTCTGCCACAGGCCCTCCCCGATTACAATTACGGAGACAACCCTCCTTAAGGAATTGCGCCTGGATCTCCTTCATCTAGTCGCTCAGGTACTGACTGACAGGTGATCAATCCTTCAGTGTCCGGCTATCTTGATCCCTTGGTTTGTCGTAATCCTTTTGGATCGCCAGCCTCTCATTGGCTCTCCGCAGATGGACTCCCCACCAAACAGCTATACCGCTTGGGATCTTCAAGAAATGGGAACCCAGTCGATCACTGGGTCCCCGCTGCTGCTCAACTGTTCCGGACCAACATGGTCCCGTGACCAGGAACACCGCGTTGGCACACACGCCAGGGCCCGGTAGGCCATAACATTGGGGCGCTGTGATGTGGCCACCCTAAAGGTGGGTGCCACACTGCCCCATAAATACCCTCCCCAGCGAAGCTCAAACCTCCTGATTGGCTGCTGGGGAAAAGCACCCAAACCTTGACTCCACTGCTGCCATCTACTACACTGGGGTGGGAAGAACACCCCAGTACAACAGAATGAGCCCACAGCCAAGCTGGGACAGAGACCCTTTTTAAACAAAACAATTTGGATCAGAGTCTACTAATGCTCTGATCACCCTCTAAATTTCAATAGCACCGGTACTTGGAAGTAACCAGGCGCTACATAAATATATAAAAAGAGAAAGCACAATTTAAAGAACACTAAATAAACAAAACTACCCTAAATACTCCCCCAGCCCACCCCAAAAACAGTATATAATTATTTGAAAGCTATATGGCCTTAGCAGATTGATTAATAAAATTGAAAGCTTCCACCTCAGCTAATGCACTCCTCCCTATCCATGGGGAAATTAAGCTGAATAAAAGGCAGTGGTGGAATCTCTTGAAGGCAGTAACATCTATTGACATCACATAGAATCAACCAGTGTACTGCCAATGGCAATGGAACTGTGAAATTATACAAAACCACAAATTCCACTCAGTTTACCTTGGTGTAAGTTTTGGAGAATTTTCCACTGTATAGAACTTTTTGAGGACCTTGGGATAGGGTGGCAGTCTTTTATCAGATATGCTGTGCTATGCATCCTCATTTTCTGCATGTCAAGCTTCATTCAAGCTGCAGTGGGGAAATTCTACTGGGCATGGCTCCCTTTCCTGCAGAATGACATGGCTGAAAACAGGCTTGATTGGAACGTACCTTACGTAGAAACCATAAAGTGAGAATATGATTCCCTGCTCAACAAGGACATGATTCTCCAGTATATCTAGAATCACAGTCAAGAAAAAAAATAAGCAGTGTAAACATAGGCGAATGCACATGCTGCACATAATTGTTTGTATTGTTATGTATGCTGGAAAACATAGAATGTTGCCTGCCAGCTTTGTCCTCTGTCATATATATTGTCTTTTGCTAGTCTGGCAATGTGACTAGTGATGATGTAATGCCGCATACCTGTGATGTCACACATAGCAGATTGCCAATAAATCTCTTCTTCAAGCTACTTGTATTTTAAGGGGATTATCACACTTCAGCCAGATTTATAGGACAGCTTTGGAAGGAGATAAAAGGATTATCTGACATAAGCGTTCACAAAAGTTATTTACTTTGGATGCTCTCCGTACCATACATACATACTTTTATATTGGTCATATATTATTATTATTATATATGATTTATATAGTGCCAACAGCGCTTTACAACGTTAGGGCAAACAGTACGAATACAATACAATTCAATACAGGAGGAATCAGAGGGCCTTGCTCATTAGAGCTTACAATCTCATATATTAAAATTGCATCTATTAAATCCAATCTGTTCTTTATTTGTTAGCATATTATTCAGTGCATTGATGGCTGAATCCTGATTTACACATCTGTACCAGACACCCTAATGACTGTATGCGTGTATTCTCCCCAGCTGCATTTTATCACAAATTCTATAGTCTGCCCTCCTCATCTGAACAGTAATGAAGACCTAGCATTAGTAAGCAATAATGTGGGTAAGATACCTATTAAAGCGGAGTTCCAGGCTATTTTCAGTTTATTAAAAGTTAGCAGCTACAAAAAGTATAGCTCCTGACTTTTAATAAACAGCTACTCACCTGTCCCACGGTCGGCCGCACGACGGCCCGCTCCTCTCCCCCTCCTCTCCTTGGTGTCTCCATTGGAACTGTGGGCACCCGGCCGTGACAGCTGGTGGCTTTATGGACGGGCGCGCACTGCACATGCACGAGTCGCACTGTGCTCTCCGAATCGATAGGCGATCTTCTGGGACCTGTCACGTGTCCCAGAAGATCACCGAAAGGGAGGGGCCGCCTAGGGGGAGAGGAGGAGACGCCTAGGCGGCCCTCTAGGGGTGAAGAGGAAGTGGGACTTCAAAAACAAAGAACCCACTCCCCCTACAAAAAAATTATATGCCAAATGTGGTATGTAAGGGGGCAAGGAGTACTTAAAGCAGAAGTTCCACTTTTGGGTGGAATTCCGTTTTAAGTTTAGAGCTTTAATCATGCATATACTGTACGCCGCCAGGTTTATTTTCCTTAGAAAGTGGAAAAACCACATAGCATCCAATATAAGTGAAGTTATAAAACCTGTTGATTCAATCACCCTTATATGAACAACATCTGGGAACATTCCCAGTTCCATGCCTCTTGGGACGTCTGGTTACAAAGGTGCAAGACCTAAATAGGGTAACTTCACAATACCAATGTCACTTGTTGTAGGTTATATACAGCCCAGCATCTTGTTTTTATATGAAACCTATTGAATCCGGAGCATAGTTAGAAATGTATGTTAATTTCTGTTTATGTTCTCTTATGCCGCGTACACACGATCGGAAATTCTGACAAGAAAACCGTGGATTTTTTTCCGACGAAATGTTGGCTCAAACTTGTGTTGCATACACGCGGTCACACAAATGTTGTCGGAAATTCCGACGGTGATGTACAACACTACAACAAACTGAGAAAAATTAAGTTCAATGATTCCAAGCATGCGTTAAATTTATTCTGAGCATGCATAGGATTTTTGTGCGTCGGAATTGCAATTGTCAGAATTTTTGTTGTCGGAAATTCCAACAGAAAATGTGGAGAAAATGAAAAGAAAATGTCTGATGGAACATACACACAGGCGGAATTTCCGACCAAAAGCTCATATCGAACTTTTCTTGTCGGAATTTAGCATTACTGTATATTTGTTACTTATACTTTACTACTCCTGGACTTTTAGTCCCTTTATTGGATGCACTGATTACCATACAATATGTAATTGGGAAACTTTTTAGAACAGCTACACTTGTGATCTCCTACTCTATTAGCAATAAAAAGTTTATACAAAAAAAAAAGAAAAAAGTGTCTGCCTTACCATTCTTGGTTGCAAAAAATACATTCAATAGGCGGCTCCTAAGGTCTTTACTCATTTTTATTAATTGAACGAGAATTGGGGTAAGACTAAGTCAGAGGACAGGGGGGCACTTCCCAACTGAGCCAGTACTAATAGATGTATTGATCTGGTGGCTATGAGTGGAGTTACTGGGCCATTCAAATCAATCTGGTCTGGGCTTGCAGTCAGTAACACATTATAGGGGTTATATTTGGTAGAGTCCAATTAAAGAGGCACCATTACACACTTTACACTTTTTGTAGCCCGCAGAAGTCTGACACCACTACGGTAGGGCTGATTGTTTGTCCTTCGCCCCACTTGACACTTTTTGGGGACCAGTGACACTAATACAAGGATGGATTGGAGTCCCAGTCAGCGCACTCTATTTTTATTCAGTAAGTCTCAGACTCATGTATGCATATCATGTAAAAGACATAAAGGCTTCCATAGTGTAAAACAGCTTCACAAATTATTCAAAATTAAAAAATAATGTAGCATATAGAAAGCCTTAAGCCTGATGTGGCGGCCGGACACAAACAGGCAAACCCATCCTTCTATACAGAGTGTAGTGGGTGGTGACGTCAGCGTGCGGCTCCGCTCCGCCCTACGTCGTTTCGTAATAAAGTTACGTCTTCCAGGGGACATTTACAAATCAAATTCAAGACAAAAGGGTTGGGGTGGTCCTTGTAGGAGCTTACAATATGTAATATTCCAGTATAGCCAGACCTATGTAGGATGCAGAGGTTGGGGGTCCTATGAAGTGGTATTTATGTAAGTGGAAAGGCATTTAGTGTGCCAGATTGGAATATGCTATAGTTCTGAATTTATCTGCAGGCAGATATTTATGGGTGCTTTCTAGCTAAATCTCCTTGGAAAACCTAGCTACTAGTTCATTTTCGTAGGCAGCCAAGTGTGCCAGATCATGGAAACCACCTATGCATAACTCTATGTTCTGAATTTATCGCTTTCTGCAGGCACTTGATATTTATGTACAGTATAGCTCATAAATTGTGAGAACAAGCTTTCTAGCTAAATCTCCTTGGAAAGACAGCATTTAGGCAGCCAAGTGTGCCAGATCATGGAAACCACCTATGCTACTCTATGTTCTGAATTTATCGTGCAGGCACTTGATATTTATGTACAGTATAGCTCATAAATTGTGAGAACATGACGTGTGTGTTTACAGAGGAGGGCTATCAGCTTAAACCAATATACTGGAGTGTAATGCAAGATCACAAATTAATTCCATAACTTGTTTCTATGTATCCTCCTAGTACTGGCAGGTAAATTAGTTTATACAGTAAATGTGAACATCAAATGACTGTAGTATGAATGAAGTAGGACATACTATAGTCATAAAACATGTATAAAAGTATCATAAGAAATAAAAAACAAAATAATTGCCATTGGAAAGCCCTAAACATTCCGATAGAGCAGTACTGCAGTGAATACCATTCATGTAGCTGGAACTATCCCTGCCTGTAAATCAAGGAGTGTTGGCAAGAATGCTGAAGACAACCTCGTTGTACGTTCTGTTGGGTTGCCGCTCCTATTGAGTGAGCACATTCCATTCAAATGTCAGTCTTCAAAGACGGGAGAGTAAAATGTTAATTTTCTATCATCACCCTACAGACAGAACTTAATACAGAACTGAACCTAGGTCACCTGACTAGCACAGCTAATATGTTTGATGCAATCAGTATATAATTATTAGTTGACTTTTTTTATTTTTATTTTGGGACATGTTATACGCTATTTTTTTAAAGGTACACTAATGCCCTGTACACACGATCGCTTCATCCGATGAAAACGGACTGATGGATTTTTTTTCATCAGATATCCGATGGAGCTGACTTTTATCAGTCGTGCCTACACACCATCGGTTAAAAAAAACAACGTGTCAGACCGCGGTGACGTAAAACACAACGACGTGCTGAGAAAAATGAAGTTCAATGCTTCCGAGCATGCGTCAACTTGATTCTGAGCATGCATGGATTTTTAACCGATAGACGTGCCTACAGACGATCATTTTTTTCAATCGGTTTTTTAACCATCAGATCATTTTAAAACAAGATCCTAGTTTTATTACCGATGAATAACAACCCGATGGGGCCCACACACGATCAGTTCATCTGATAAAAACGGTCCACCAGACCGTTTTCATCAGACGAACCAATCGTGTGTACGCGGCATTACCTATCGGAAAATCAGTTCGTCTGTATGCAATTACGACAGGAAATAAAACATGCATGCTCGGAAACAATTTTAACGCATGCTCAGAAGGATTGAGCTTCTTTTTCTCGCCTCGTCGTAGTGTTGTACGTCACCATGTTCTTAACGCTCGAAAGTTCAGAGTACTTTTGTGTGACCGTGTGTATGCAATCCAAACTTGAGTGGAATTATCCGTTGGAAAAACCATCCAACTTTTTTCCGATGCAAATTACGCTCTATGTGTACGGGACACAAGACAATTTTTTTAAATGTTTCTTTTAGATGTAAAGCAAACAGGTAATTTTTCTCCTTCATTGATGTGGGCTGATGAGGCTGCACGGATGGACAAAAGAATATCACTGATAGGTGGCACTTATGGGCACTAATTAGGAGACACTGATGAGGCTGCACTGATGAGGTTGCACTAATAGGTGGCACTGATGGTCATTGATAGTCAGCACTGATTGGTGACACTGATGATAAGACACTGATGGGCACTAATTAGCAGTGATGATGGACACTGGTAAGTGGCACTGGTGGGCAAATGTTGGGACTGATGTCCCTTTAACAGAAGCCGGTTATCAATTTTATTCTTTTCTAAACTAATGTACTAATGGGCACTTATAGGTGGCACTTATGGGTACTAATTATGAGACACTGATGAGGTTGCACTAATAGGTGGCACTGATGGTCATTGATAGGTGGCAATGATAGGCAGCAATGATTGGTGACACTGATGATGAGACACTGATGGGCACTAATTATGAGACACTGATGAGGTTGCACTGATGAGGTTGCACTAATAGGTGGCACTGATGGTCATTGATAGGCAGCAATGAAAGGTGACACTGATGATGAGAGACTGATGGGCACTAATTAGCCGTGACGATGGGCGCTGGTAGGTGGCACTGGTGGGCAAATGTTGGGATCGATGTCCCTTTAACAGAAGCCGGCTATCGGTTTTATTATTTTCTCCTCCCGATAATTGGCTTCTGTTTACATTGTGTGATCAGCTATTATTGGCTGATGCGATAAAAGGCTTGTTACTGTCTTTTGGCTATAGCGCAGGCAGGAACCGGTTAACATACCATGCAAGAAGCCCAGCCTCTACACCTTTAATCCTTTATTATGACAGACAATATATAGACACAATACTGTATTTTATAGTAATTTAACTTTCCCCAAATATCTCACTATCCATATCAGTATTTTGGCTCATACTTAAAGAGGAACTGCAGTCTGCTCATTTGTAATAAAAACATCTTTGTCATTCTGAAGCTTCCCTCCAACCACTTCATATTATTTTATATATACTGTGATTCTGTACTTGTCAAATATGCTGCAGAAATCTCCTTCTACTAAGTCTGGCTGCATCCATTTTAACTGTGGGCAGCTGAAGCTGCTGCCTGTTCACTTCCTGGATTTACACAGACACACAGAGGCATGCCTCCAGTTCTGCAGTTCTCATGTGCCCTCTTATGACTCATACCCCCTCCCTTTCTGGCAAACTCTCACAAGAGAGAGAGAGAGAGAGCTGTGAATGATGTTATATGCCTAGGCTAATGACCAGACAAGAAACAGGAAGTAGGCTGTATAAGGTATTTACTGGCAGGACAAAAATGTTTTACTATCCAAAGTTAAAACAACAAGGGCAGAAGATTTATTAGATAGAAAGATGAAAAAAATTACTAAAGTTCCACCTTAAGAAAAACTATAGCTTGGGGTTTTTTTTTTTTTGTAAAAATCAGGAGTTATAATTTTATCTCAAATGGAAGGAAAGCTATTGTGATCATTAATGTTATTACATGTCCATTTTGATAATGGCAAGAAAATTGTTAGTGAACATAGACTGGAAAAAATGCCCAGGTTTTAAAGTGTTCTCACATCTGAAGAACAATAATCAATACACATGTGCTTCCTTCTGTGCTTTCAGTTTTACAAAATCAATCCCAATGACTCTCAATTGAAGGTGCTGTAAAATGCAATCTAAGCTAGTAAGCTACATTTATCTCTGTCAGTGTGACTGGTGGGATAAGAAATGATAACGCTAACAAAACCATGCAGCTCCCCTGACACTTTTATTAGACCAAGTCACCCCACCTATCTCCTTTATTCTGTTAACTCCGTTGCCACTTTTGAACAGACATAGGTGTGCGCAGCCTATTATATTAGGGTGTGCACCCAAAAGCTCAAACACATGTGTGTATATATATATATATGTAGCACTACCCCCGAAGGAGCTGCTGGTTTGTTTTGGGTGGCATGTTACCTTGTGGCTCCTCTGCCTTCTAGGGGTGTATGGTGAAAGTAGAAGTAACAGAATGTTCACGACAGGTGTCTTTTTCTGTGCTCTTTATTACCCAGCCGGGGTAAAAACAATAAAACTTGTGGTGAAGAGCAGAGATTCAGCAGAAGGAGAAATAGCAGATTTAGGCGTAGCAATAGGGAAACAGTCCTGCTTCCAACAACACTTTCTTCTTCTCCACTCTAGCCAGAGTGTTTATAGCGTACCTGGACAGGCCTCTCCCACTGACCCGACAGCCAAAGTATCACTCGGAACTTAAGGGAAAAGTCTCTGCCACAGACCCTCCTTAGGATTGAGATAGCGGAGATAATCCTCCTTAATAGACTTCACACCTGGATCTCCTTCAGGTAGTTTGTAGTTAGGTTACCGACTGATAAGTGACCAACGTCCAGCCTCTCAGTACCCGCTTACCTTGATCCCCGGTGGATGGTCGAGACCCTATTGGATTGCCAGCCTCTCTTGGCTCTCTTCAGGCAGACTCAAAGGAACAACGCTCGGGATCTTCTCAGGATTAGGGACCCAGTCGATCACTGCGGCCCATCCACAGCTCAAATGTTCCGGACCAACGTGGTCCCGGAACCAGGAACACTGCGTGGCACGTGCACCCCGGCCTGGAAGGCCATTTCGCTGGGGCGCCGTGGTGTGAACACCCTACAGGTGGGCGCCACACTGGAAGAAGACCCAGACCAATGGCGTCTGTCCCATAAATACCCTCCCCCAGCATGCACAGCGAAGAAAACCCCTCCTGATAAGCTTCTGGGGAAGAGCACCCAAACCTTGACTCCACTGCTGCCACCTGTCATCCTGTGTGACATCAGCACCCCAGAAACAACAGAATGAGCCCACAGCACAGCCAAGCTGAGAAAGAGACCCACATTTGAACAAATTAGCCTGGTCAGACCTAACAAACTCTCTAAATTTAAATTAGCACCGGTTCTTAGAAGTTACTAGGCGCTACATATATATATACTTCTACTTTCACCATACACCCCTAGATGGCAGAGGAGCCACAAGGTAACATGCCACCCAAAACAAACCAGCAGCTCCTTCGGGGGTAGTGCTACATTATATATATATATATATATATATATATATATATATATAGCTGTAGGCCAATGGTCAGTGTCAGTAGTAGTGGATGGTGTCAGTGGGCAGGGACTGTTGTCAGTAGTTTATTTTAATTTTATTTTTTATTATTACTTTTTACAATTATTATTTATTATTATTTATTTTTTAATACAATTTTTTTTATTATTTTCTTTTACAATTTTTAGGAGCACCATTGGGAGACTTTGGTGAGATATCAGGGGCCTAAACTGACCCCTGATATCTAACTTGAGACAGGGAAAGGGGCTGAGGAGTGAGGACAGAGATTCTTGAGTCCCTTTCTCTGCATCCAAGCAGCAGGGGGATTCTGTGTAGCACAGGGTGATTAGGGTGTGCCTGGGCACACCTGGCACACCCTGTGTGCATGCACCTCAAAGAAGAGCCACTGTCCACCACTGTCAGCCAGACAGAAAATCGAAAATGTTGTCACTAGAAGAGAAATCCTCCATTGAAAGAACTGCCTACAAGGGCATTTCCCCTCAATAGATTTTTCATCACGTTCTGTTGTGCCTATAGGCCAGGAAATGAAAACAAATATCCCCAAAGAATAGAATGGCAAATAAAGAATTTAACCACTTGCCTCACAGGCCAATTCTGACACTTCTTTCCTACATGTAAAAAAATCATCATTCTTTGGCTAGAAAATTACTCAGAACCCCCAAATATTATATATTTTTTTAGGAGAGACCCTAGGGAATAAAATGGTGGTTGTTGCAACTCTTTATGTCGCACGGTATTTGCGAAGCGATTTTTCAAATTGTTCATTTTTTTAATGAATAAAGAAAAAAAAAAAACACTTAGCCCAAATTTTGCATTATGTGAAAGATGATGTAATGCTATGTAAATAGATACCTAACGTGTCATGCTTTCAAATTGCGCACACTCGTGGAATAGCGCCAAACTTTGGTGCTTAAAAATCTCCGTAGGCGACGGTTTAAAACTTTTTATAGGTTGCCAGTTTAGAGATACAGAGGAGGTCTTGAGCTAGAATTATTGTTCTTGCTCTAACATTTGTGGCAATACCTTGTATGTGTGGTTTGAACATCGTTTACATATGCGGGCGCGACGTACGTATGCTTTTGCTTCTGCATGTGAGCATGCGTGCATAGAGGTGCTGTTCATTTTTTTTATATTTTGACACTTTCCCTCTACATTTTTTTTTTATCACATTTTTTGTGAACATTCCTTGTAATAGGAGTGTAGCAAGAAGAGAGGTCCCTGAAGAAATCCATTTGTAAGTACCATTCCTCAGAAAGGAAGCTGCAATACCACTGGTCAGTGTTGACTAAATATTTACTGATTAGGTTTAAATAATCAATTAAGTCTTAGCGAATACTGACCTGCGGTAGTATAATTTCCTCGCTGTGAACTGTGCAGAGAGAGACAAGGAAATGCACACATATTTTTTGCCAACCCAGTACCCGCAGCTGGCTGCTGCACCCATAATGCCCTGAGCACTACTGTTCTTCAGAATATAGGTATTGTTTTGAGATAATAGGATCTTGTTTGAAGTCGTAGTTTGCTATCATGTTTTCCATCCATAGAATGTTGACAATTCACTGTCACAGAGGTCACATGATCGAAAAATGAAGTTAAATGCTTCCAAGCATGCGTCGACTTGATTCTGAGCACGCATGGATTTTTGCCCGATGGATTTCCCCACAGAAGATTGTTTTTTTGTATATTGTTTTTTTAACCATCAGATCATTTTAAAACAGGTTTTAAGTTTTTTCAGCGATGGGAAAAAAAAAAAACGATGGGGTCCACACACGATCGGTTCGTCCGATGAAAATGGTCCGCTTTCATCAGACGAACCGATCGTGTGTACAGGGCATTAAAATTCTCAAAAGCGGCTCAATGACGAGCAGGACGTGAGGACGTGAGGCGCGCGCGCGCGTCGAGGGAGGAGCCGATCGCGCCAAGGAGCCAGCCCGGGGACGGGGGATGGAGGACACTGGTAAGACCAGGGTCATGTCGGAGGATGGTGCGGGGACGCAGCGTGAGAGTCAGCCGTGCTGCTAGCCGCCAACGAACACTCCTCTGACGGCGCTCTCCCCCGCCGACGCACGGAGACCCGCTCCAGCCTTCCGCCGCAACGGGACCTGCTCGGGGACTTCTCGTGCACCCCCCCCCCCTCCCTCTCCTGGCCTGCTGCGGGTGACGAGGCTGACAGGGCTCCAATCTACACCGGACTTCTCAGAAGGACCCTCACCTCCCTGCCTCTTCTATGCTACCAGACCCCATGGCTGTGAAACTATGATACCCCCGCGGTAACCAGGTAATATTACGGCCATAAGTGCCTGGTGCTAGGGAAAACGCATCTGTGCAAAACAAATAGCAACAGAGAAACTGGTAAGAACTTTTTCTTTTCAACTATCTATACAGCATTGTCTGCACACACCTGTGAACAATCCATCGGTTGCAAATTTTATACCTATGCTCGTCTGCCAGTGTATATAAAATAACAAGTTTGTTATCAGTACTGTGCCAGCCTTTCTCCCCATGTATTTATTTATTACGGAAGTGTTCATCACTTATAAAAGGGGTCGTGGCCCCGTACCTTAATTAGGAGGAGACGGGATGTGCACGAGGCGGCCATACCATATTTGAAAATTACGGAGGGGGAGGGGATCTGAAGGGGAGAGTCTGCGAGGGCTCAAGGGTAATTACCACACGCAATCTCTTAAAAAACTGATAGACTCTGAAGGTATATTACCCCACTGCGTACTTGATGAAGACGATCTAATTTCAAGAAAGAGACGGAGCGTACCCATATATTAATAACCAAAGTAGCTTTTCACCAGCTCTCGGGGTTTAGATGGGTCAAGGTGGTAAGATATGAGTTTAAACAGGGGTCAAATTAAAATGTCTTAATATCGCGACAATACTCCCTGTTTGAAACTGGGGAAACGTATCAGATCCAGGAAAAAGTACACCATGAGTAAAACAACTAGGGGGTCCGCCCTGAGAACCCCGAAAGACACCCCTGTTTCGAGTACCATCAGGCAATACATGACCCCAGATGGGAAATCTAAAAATCTCGCCAATGAGAAAAGGGCAGAAAAAACGGGGGTCTCTAAGAAAGGGGTAGGTGGGGCAGACCCTGCACTTACGGATACGATAATTGAGGATGACCCAGACCCTAACTCGCCTGAGGCGCCTGGAGTAGGTACGCACATTCCAACAAAGGTTGAACTGGAAGAGATGTTGACAAAACTTGAAAATGCTATTAAAGAGGAATTAAGTATATTAAGATCGGACATTAATAACATTCTAACAAGGGTGGAGGAGATAGAAACAACAATTAAAAAACAAGATACTGATATACTTCAAATACAGAACCAATATGCCATTATGAAGCGCAACCAGAGGATGTTGAATTATCGATTGGAGGACCAAGAGAATCGCAATAGAAGACAAAACTTGCGAATACGCTCCATCAAAGAAGAAAAGGGGGAAGACTTGAGACAAATCGCTAACAATCTGTTCCTCCCCCTCTTGGAAAAAGGCACGGAAGAACCCCTAAAAATCGAGAGGATACACCGAATTGGCAGGAAAAATGGACGAGGAAGTGAGAAGCCCAGAGATATAATTATTAGGTTTCGCCATTATGAGGATAAGGCTGATATATGGCTAAAACTAAGAAAGAAACCTCCTCTGCATTTTGGGGGCTCCGAGTTGCAGATATACCCTGACCTGGCCTGGGATACCTTGGCCAGAAGGAGATGTCTGAAACCCCTATTGGAGTGTATGAGACAGCAGAATATCATTTACCAGTGGGGGTTCCCGGCATGTCTCATTGGTCAAAAAGGAGGGGTGTCAGCAAAATTGACATTTCCGGAGGACCTTGCCGGGTTCTGTCATAAGCTGGATATGCAGGTCCCTGACCTGCCCGATTGGGTTGATTAATGCTTGGTTGTTCCTTCTCCTTGTTTTGATTTTTTTTATTTCTTTTTTCTTTTTTCCTTTTTTTTTTTTTTCCCTGCTTCTTGTTTTTTCTTCTCTCTCCTTTTGACCCCTTCCGCTCTTCTCGTTATCTGGGGCGGGGGGGGGGCGAGGGGGCGGGATGTAGTGGGGGATCCAGGGGTTGGCTACCAACATCCTCTCCCGGTAAGACCAGATCCCCGATCTCAATACATCACGGGGGTACAGGAGAGGATGAGGCGCTGGGGTGCTTCACCTCACCTAAGAGAACCAAGGGAAACACCAAGGCACGCGGAGGCCGATTGGTTCAAAGGCAATGAATAGGCCAAAAAGGGGGGGGCTAAGGGAGGGGGGAAAGGGGCAAGGGGGGGAGGATCGTGGCTCCCAGGGACAAGAGAAGATTAGGATGTCAGGGGACTGGTAGGACGACATGGGGGAAATAACATTTTTAACATAAAATTTGAAGGGGTTGAATTCCGCTAGTAAGAGAGCCAAGGTAATGGACGAGATTAATCAACTTAGAGCAGATATAGTTTTTCTTCAAGAAACACATTTATCTTTAGAAACAAACATAAAGCTCTTTTCAATAGCACATCCAACTTGGTACTACGGGGATTCCATCTCCAGTCGTGCCAGGGGAGTGGCAACTGGATTTGCAAGAGGAGTTGAGTTTTCTCTCAAAGCAAGGCTGACAGATTCGGAAGGGCGCTTTTTATTTTTGAAAGGTTCGATCGGGAATACAGAATATACCTTGGCAAACATATATTCCCCTAATGTACACTCTATTCAATACCTATGCCGAATTCTCGGTAAATTGCAGAATTTTGCGGAAGGATATGTAATCCTGATGGGTGACCTAAACTTTGCTATTAATCCAAAGGTGGATAGTACGTCCCGTGTGGTGGAGACAACCAATGATCAACTGCAAACAATAAAGCAGAAGTTGCATGATAGTCAATTGGTTGATGTATGGAGGGCTTTTAATCCCTACAATCAGGATTACATGTTCTTCTCTCCCCCCCACGGTACGTACACCAGGATAGATTATATCCTGGTGGACCATAGATTATTGGAACAGGTCACTGAGACAGATATTGGAATTATTACTTTGTCGGACCACGCCCCAGTGACTATGAAGATTAAATCACCTCTGCAAAAGATCCAACAAACGGTTTGGTACTTAAACAATGAGCTAATTTCAGACGAAGAGGGGATAGGAAGGGTAGAAGAGGAACTCAAAACATTTTTCTTACTTAATGATACTGAAGGTATTTCAAGCGCTACCCTTTGGGAATCGCATAAAGCATATATCCGAGGGATCTTAATTTCACAGGGGGCCAGGAAAAAAAGAGAGAAAAATATGAAGTATGATACCCTGACTAAAGAAATAAGGATTTTAGAGCAGGCACATAAAAATCAAAGCTCAAACGAGACGTTTCTTAGCCTAAGTACCAAAAGAGATGAGCTCAAGGGGATGATGGATCAAGAAGCTAATAAAAAGCTTTTAAACATCGCAAGAGAGAGATATTTATGGGGTAACAAACCAAGTAAACTCTTAGCCAAAATGTCTCAAAAAAAGAAAGCTAGGAATTATATTGAGAAAATTAGGAAAAAAAATGGCGACCTGGCCCATTCGACAGCAGATATTGCTGAAACTTTTAAAAATTACTATGAAGAACTTTACACAATAGACCAGACTAAATGGCAGGCTGGTGAAAAGGAAATTGAAATCCGCGCTTTCTTAGAAAAAGCAGGTTTACCCTGTATAAACACAACCGATAGAGTCCATCTTGACCAGGCTATTACCGAAGCCGAAATTAAGAAAGCTCTAGAAGATACAGCCGGCGGGAAGAGTCCTGGGCCCAATGGGTTCTCAGTATTTTATTATAAAAAATTTAGTAACATCCTCATACCGAAATTATGCAAATACTTTAATGGACTAGGTTCTGAATATGAGACCAGCAGGGAAACACTGGCCGCATCTGTGGCAATTTTATTAAAAGAAGGTAAAGATAGAACACTGTGTTCTTCGTATAGACCGATCTCCCTATTGAACACGGACATCAAACTGTTCGCGAAAATACTTGCCGAACGCCTGAAAAGCGTAATACACCAGCTGGTCCACCCGGACCAGGTGGGGTTTATCCCCAACAGAGAGGGTAAGGACAATAGCATAAGAGCGCTTCTCTTGCTTCAGAAGCTGAGGCAGGGTGGGTCCCCGGGTCTATTCCTGTCAATTGATGCTGAGAAAGCCTTTGACAGGGTAGACTGGGGACTCATAATGCAAACTCTCAGTGTAATGGGAATAGGTAGTAGATTGTCTTGTTGGATTAAAACACTGTACCATCACCCCTCCGCCAAAATTAAAATAAATGGATTACTTTCGGAATCATTTGAGATGAAGAATGGGACAAGGCAGGGATGTCCCCTGTCTCCCCTTCTCTTCATTCTCTCTTTGGAACCCCTTCTGTCCACCATCCGGAATGACTCTGCTATTAAGGGTATAAGGGTAAAGGAGAAGGAACATAAGTTAGCGGCTTTTGCCGACGACATATTGTTCTTCTTGACTAAACCGGTGACCTCCATCCCTAACCTTATTCGGATATTACAACAGTTCGGCACGATTTCTAACTTTAAAGTAAACGTTATCAAATCAGAGCTATTGAATATAAATCTGAACAAGACAGAAGAAGGCCAAGTTAAAGCGATATGTAATTTCCAGTGGTGTAAAGAATTAAGCTACCTAGGCATCAAATTGGCGAATAGGATCCAGAAGATATATAAAATTAATTATATACCCCTGTTAAACGAGATTAAAACTGAATTAAAAAAGCTCATAAATAAACCCATTTCATGGGTAGGACGTATTAATATGCTAAAAATGTCAGTGGTCCCAAAAATTCTGTACAAATTTCAGCTTTTATCAATAGCTATACCGCAAAAATTATTAAAGATACTTAATACCCTTCTGATGAATTATGTATGGAAAACAAGGAAACATAGAATTTCTTTGACTATATTAAAACAAAAAAAACAATATGGCGGCTTAGCCGTACCTGATATTAAAAATTACTATAAAGCAGCGGTCCTGTCACGTGCGGTAGAATGGGCTAGGGATAGACAAAATAAAAGATGGGTCCAAATAGAGCAAGCACATACCCGTGTCCCATTGAGTAATATCATCTGGATTCCCCCCCCAACACAGGGCATTAGATCATACTACTTTTGAAATGACCAGAGATACTTTGAAAATGTGGGACAGGGTTCAGATACAGTTAGATATGAAATTTAATTCACCACTTATGAAACTTAAAGAAAATCCTTTTTTTGCACCAGGGGAAAAAAAAATAGGGGGGAATTGGATTAAGAAAGAAGATGCTCACTTGGGTGAAATAATTAAATGTGGCGAGATGATGACCTACGATGAGTTGAAGACCAAAGTCGACTGGTGGATTCTCGATAGATGGCATTATTCTCAGCTGCGGCACTTCGTGGGTCATCTCCCCCGCCCACTACGGACGGAGGAGGAATTGACTCCACTAGAAAAAATATGTAAATCACTAAATTCGAAGGGCACGATCACAAAACTTTATAATTTGTTTATTAAAATAGGAGCACCGGAAGAAGCCCCATTTGTAGAAAAATGGGAAAGGGAGTTGGGGATTCCAAGGGGGGAACATACGTCACAAAGGATCATGCACTGGACACATTTTTCAGCTATAGATACACGAACCGCGGAAACCAATTTCAAATGTATCTCAGGCTGGTATATCACTCCTGATAAAGCTAGCAAATACAAAGTGGATCAGTCTGCAAGGTGTTGGAGGGGGTGTCTTGATGTAGGAACAATGGCCCATTTGTGGTGGTCATGCCCAATTATCCAGAAATATTGGGATACTATATTAAACCTAATTAAAGATATAACGGGCAAGGAGATTAAGAAAAACCCTTGGGGGGTCCTTTTTCACTGTGGGCATGAGGGTAGAAAAAAATATAAGCAATCTCTCTTACCCCACCTATTGAACGCAGCAAAAAGACTAATTCCACGAAAGTGGCAGGAGGAGGATAGCCCAACGGTATGGGATTGGATAAATGCAGTGGAGACCACATATAGGATGGAGGAGCTCAAAAGGAACCTCTTTGAAATAAGGGGCGACTTTTGGGAAAAATTGAAGAAATGGAAAGATTTTAAGAAAACGTGGAGCTATGCTGAGAGACTGAGGGATCCTTAGTCATTTATTGTGTGGGATTGTTTCCGGATTCGAATTAAATTCAGTTGGTTTATTTTCTACCCTTGAAACAAAGATGATTACCAGGTCCTTAGACATCAATGTCACGAAAGTTGTGAAGGGACAAACCTAGAGATGGTCAGAAGCCACGAGGTGGGTGGGAACGGGAGGGAGGGAGGTGGCGGGAGGGTTAAATCGATGTCTAGTCATTGTTTATTGCGTGTTCCTCATTTGTGATTTTTATATGTGTCTTCTTCTTTTCTCTTTTTGACTGTCCTCAACTTCGGTCTTTATGGGCCTAGTATAGACTAGACGATATCCTTGCAAATAATTAATTTAAAAAAAAAAAAATATATATTTTTCTCAAATCATACAATATACCACACATGATGCAAACCTTTTTTGAGACATTAATAAGCATCGTACCATGAGCTTGTCTCCTGAATACGGTCAAAGCTGAAGTGGTAAAAAAAGAAAAAAAAGAAGAAAAAAAAAAATTCTCAAAAGCATCTCAAACTGATGCCAAACTGAAGCCATCGATAGAAGCTCAAAGCCTGTCAACACAGGCCGTATAGAAGGTTTAGAAGTTCTATTGGGTCTTTATGTACATACAGCTCTAGATTGTATGTACATGGCACACTAGCATTGGACTTCTTTTAATTAAAGTTATCATTACTAGACATGTGCACACTGAAATACTTCATTTTCGAATTTTGTTTTTATCCGAAAAAATCATTAATTTAGTTACACCCCAAATACGTTTTTATTTATTTTGTTTAGTTAAAAAATGCATTCGTCTGAAAATCCTAATTAATTAAGGTCGAATCTGTCATTGAAGGATTATGGTGTCTGTCAAATGTTCTAAGAGGATTCAACGGAGCAGCTAAACTGTACGACGCCGCAATCGTACATTTCCGGTCGAATGTTCCACCTACAAGCTATAGAAGAATTCTAATGTTGTATGACACTAGTAATAATTATATTTATAAATTGTTATTACTAGTCAACCAACATTTATGGGCCGAGCATTTGACCGGAAATGTACGTGGCGTCGTACAGTTTAGCTGCTTGTCGAATCTTCTTAGAACTTTCGACAGACACCATAAACCTTCAATGACAGATTTGATGTTTGTATGTTTTTTGCTGCTTCATTGAATCTTCGTTGTTCATTTTTAATGGTCTACTCCAATACTGTCTCTATAATGTTGAATCCTCCCTCTCTATGTAGAATAATTTAGGCCTAATAGAGTTAGGTTAGTGACATTCGACCACACATTCGACCACAAAGATTGCTATTGTCAGCGTAATGTCGAATCTCCTATCTATATCAAACTGTTGTAGCAACAAAAACAAAAATAAAGCATTTTTTTATGTCAGATCTTTCGGATTTCGGATTTTGCGCGCTCGTTTTCGTTTGTTAAAACGATGAGGAAAATACCCTAAATTCGGACGAAAATGCATTTGGATGAAAACAAATGCACATGTCTAATCATTACTATCACCCATGTCCTTGTTTGGTAAAAATGACTCATATTTTAATGATGGCTTAATTCATGCACTAAAATGAATCATATTTGAATGTAAGTGGTAAGGTATTTTACAGCTGCCAGTTATACATTAATGTTTGACTTTTACAACCCACAGTGCTTTAACAAAAGAAGCTATTAAGTCTTACTATACCACACAGTTATTTAAAACATGAGATTAATCTACACATGAAGATGAATGAACTAAGATTTTCTCTATTATAGAATAATTATAGTAGATCACCAATAAAGGTTGTGTAGAAACAAAATTAATTAACCTTAAAAGGTCAGTCACCCTAAAATATACATTTATTTCCACAAACCAAGGTGTGCTATGATTCAGTTGTCTTTTTTGTGTCTTGAACCTTAGCAACATCTTTCTTTCAATTCCCATGTCTAGCTCATTGGCTTCTTGCACTCCCTCTTGGATGACACCTATTTAGATACAGTAAAACCTTGGATTGAGAGCATAATTTGTTCCAGAAAAATGCTTGTAATCCAAAGCACTTGTATATCAAAGCAAATTACCCCATAAGAAATAATGAAAACTCAAATGATTTGTTCCACAACCATTTATTAATAGATCCTTCAGATAATAGTCAATATAAAAAGATTATAGCAATGTGATCAGGTTGTGTAACCATAAAACATCCATCCACAAATGACAGCCTCCAAAAGGGGATTAGAAGCAAAATCCAGCACCAGCAGGAGCTACAGAGTATAAAAAAGAAGACAGGCGCCTCTAAGTGTAGCAATATGTTGCTAAATGTTGTACCTTCATTAAATGTAACCATATTGCTACACTTATGCCGCGTACACACCATCAGGCTTTTGCCTGGCCAAATCACATCGGAATTCCATCGGAGAAAGATAGAACATGTTATATATCTAAACTCCGATGAATTCATCGGAATTTCCGATGAAAAAACTCAGATGTGGCTACACACGATCGGAATATCCCATGGAAAAAAGCGATTCTCTAATCTTTTATACTCCGTTTTGACATGACGCTACTTGTATATCAAGACATCGCTTGTATATCAAGTCAAAATGTATTAAAGTATTTTGCAAAACGCTCTCAAACCAAGTTACTCTCAAACCAAGGTTTTACTGTACAGTACTATAAATATTTGAATTACTAAAGAAAGAAAACATTATCTTTAAAGAGTGCCTCAGATTTAACATTGATTTCTCTGTTTTGGATAAGGTGGAGCAGCTCCACTAGAATAAAGCCCAGCTCCTTCCAGCTTTTTATTTGTTTTGGATACAATGTAGCGTCCCTCACTGGGCAAAATCCGTATCAAAGACAGGTAATGTTATGGCAAGTCTCCAAAAGGAACACAGACATAAACTAAAACAGGATTTTTGACTGCACATAAAATTATTTATTTGGGGTTCATTAAGGGACACAGGGTAAAAGTAATCCTGAAATGTATGGGCTATACTGCTGCTTACAGGAGATTGAGCAAACAAAGCTGTCAGCCAGACAGAATAACCCATTCCTTTCTATCTTACTTCAGTTTTGTGCAAAAGCAGGAGCGGGCGTGATCATAGGACAGACCTTTGGCCTGTAATGACCTCCCAGAAAAGCAGTTTATAGTAAGATAAACATTTTCTTAATCATCCATTAAGACACACAGGGCTCTGAGATGTATCAGACATCTAAGGCCGCATACACACGATCAGTCCACCCGATGAGAACGGTCCTAAGTACCGTTTTTATCGGTTAACCGATGAAGCACACGACGACGTGCTGAAAAAAACGTAGTTCGAAAAAAAAGTTTGATGCTTCCAAGCATGCGTCGACTTGATTCTGAGCATGCACGGCCTTTTAACTGATGCTTTTGCATACTAACGATCTCGGTCAGGTGTTCATCAGTCAAATTTTATAGAAAGTTCTCTTTTTTTTGACCGAAGGATAACTGACCAATGGGGCCTACACACGATCGGTTTGGACCGATGAACGGTCCATTTTCATTGGTTTTGACTGATCGTGTGTACGCGGCCTATCACAGTGAACAAAACATCAACAGGCCTACAACAACGGGGTAAACTGTGGGATACTTGCAGCTCAAAGAGTTACCTGAAGAACCTTATGTCCAAAGCCTGCTTTAGCTTAAGCATGAATATCACCTGCTAACACTTGGAGAACATGTGACAGAAGATCGGGTGGAAGCTTAGGACAGATTGTCTAATGTTGAAAAGTCCAAGGACTTCCTGATCTAGGGGATTGCGCCTTGACAGGAAAAGGCAGAAGCTTGGTCTTATGCCCATAGGCCCATATGCTTGACTAATGACCTGCCTAAGCCAGCTAGAAATAGTGAGACAGGCTTTTCCCTACAGTGACCCTCAGGAATGACAAAGAGGACAGTCTGAAAGAAGATGTAGATAAAGAGATAAACTTAAACAGTTCAACCATTTCAAAACAGACTAGAGAAACTGTCTTGGGATGTACTGGGGCAGGACAGCGAAATGGAAGAACATGTCCTGGTTAAGATGAAAAAAAAGGTCCACCTTAGATAGATAAAATGACCTAGGCATCATGACAACCTTTCCTTGTAAAGGACAAGAAAAAGATTTTGAGCAACACTTTGTACAAAGGCGTTTTTCTGGTACTGAGAAGCAAGCGATCTTTGAAAGAGAATTGCTAGAGCCAAGATCTAACCTTGAGGCGGCGTACACACGACCGAGAAATTTGTCGGGCGAAACACATCGTTTTCCCTGGCTGCGGATGGGCACTTGGGCACACTGGCTGCACATTTACACTTGGGCACACTGGCTGCAGATGGACACTTGAGCATGCTGGCTGCAGATGGACACTTGGGCACACTGGCTGCAGATGGACACTTGGGCACACTGGCTGCAGATGGACACTTGGGCACACTGGCTGCAGATGGACACTTGGGCACACTGGCTGCAGATGGACACTTGGGCACACTGGCTGCAGATGGACACTTGAGCATGCTGGCTGCAGATGGACACTTGGGCACACTGGCTGCAGATGGACACTTGGGCACACTGGCTGCAGATGGACACTTGGGCACACTGGCTGCAGATGGACACTTGGGCACACTGGCTGCAGATGGACACTTGAGCATGCTGGCTGCAGATGGACACTTGGGCACACTGGCTGCAGATGGACACTTGGGCACACTGGCTGCAGATGGACACTTGGGCACACTGGCTGCAGATGGACACTTGGGTACTGCTGATCATTCCTGGAAATGGTGAGTGCATTCCTGGCAATGATAGGTGCTGAATTCCCGGCAATGATAGGTGCTGCATTCCTGGCAATGGTGGGTGCATTCCTGGCAATGATAGGTGCTGAATTCCTGGCAATGGTGGGTGCTGCATTCCTAGCAATTGGGGGTCTGCAGATGGGCACTGACACTTATTTTGCTTCACAGTTCTTTATTTAAAATGTTTTTGTTTGTTTTTTTCCCTGAAACTTTGCTCTTAAAGTGAAGGTGCGTGTTATACGCCAATAAATCCGGTATATCCAAATAATACACCCAAGCTCATCTCTTCACCACACACAGCCACAAATGCCGGAGAATTCTTGTTGGGCCGTGTATTAGTTGCTCGAACAAACACACTTAGACCAAATTTTAATGGTTCAAAAAATGTCAGGCAAAATGGTCGGCCCTCGAACATGTTCACTTCATCAAATCTGGCCCTCTTTAAAAAAAAGTTTGGACACCCCTGGCTTACATCTACCTTCCTTAGGAATCAACCCTGCACAGTAGCATCATAAACAATCCAGTCATGTGATTGCCGACTTTCAATTGACTGAATTGTTTATAATCCTGCCATCATAGGCATGCACAGCCTAATGCAAGTAGGGTGTGCACCCTTAAGCTCAAACACATGTGTATGTATCTACATATATATGACCCCGACACATTGATCTCCCTGCTGGCACAGTGAACGAAAAGAACGAAAACACTTCTCTTATAGCAGACTTGGTAAGAGGAAGATCTTTCCCATGTTCCAGTTGCTACACAGAGCGATAACACTAATGCACATGGGGTGATTAGGGTGTGACTTGGCACATCCGGGACACCCTGTGCACATGCCTATGCCTGCCATGCAAGACTGGCTCTAAACATTCACACACACACACACACAAGTGCGATTCGCCTAGTTTTACTGCATGTATTCATCCTACAATTCACACTGCGGTGACTGGGGTCTTTTAAGGGCCAAGAAACTGTAGTAGAAGCAAAGCTTTTCTAACTGCTAGGACATCATCATATCTGAAACAGAATACAGGTCAACAAGCTTGGGCAAATGAGAGCCAAAACCCAGACGTGCTTTACAGCAACTGTGAAGTCCTTGCATATTGTGAAATCCCATCAAGCTTTGGTTTTCTCCCCTGAATAAATATATACTAATGTAATGAAGTAGACCTCTCACAACAATGCAGGAGCTCCATTCTCCTTTGAGATTCCGCAGCATTTTCACGTTATACTCGTGTGCTAACTGAACTTGCCAGTGATTATGGAATCCAATGCTGGCTCGTTGTATGCTGGTTCAGACTCTAGCAGGGAGCTCTGGAAATAGGCCCGGGACATGCTAGTCCAAGCTGTGACGAAGAACCTCCACAGTTATCTGACGTGGCGAGCAAGGAATCTGTGAATCAGGTTTCATAAACCAGTCATTAGGTAGATTTATGCCACCTCAGACAGTCCTAATTCCAAGAAAGACTTCAGCAGTCTCCAGAACCGAATTATGTCCTATTTATTGTAGCTTTATAGTCCTCACTAGATGGACTTTTTTTTATTACCAGAGCTGAAAGCTGGCATTCACTTCCCAGTGAGTGTCCAAGTATCCTGAGTAAATGGAGCAGGTTCTACTGTCAGAACAAAGCAATTTGTGGGTAATGGATCTTTTTTTTTTTAAAACACAGGGCCAGATTCAGGTAGAGTTAGGCTGGCGGATCAATGGATCCGCCAGCCTAACTGTCACTTTAAGCCGGCGTTTTTGTTTTCTGTAACCAGAAAACAAGAAACGCCGGGTTGGAGTTCCGATGCGATCGGCGTAATTGAATTTCGCCATCGCATCGTTACTTCAACTTAAAAATGGCGCCGGGGGCGTTCCCGCCGATTTACGCTAAAAAAATATGTTAATGAGCGGAAATCGGCAATTCACGATCTTTTTCGGGCGCGACGCAGTGACTTTACGACGTTTCCGGAAGCGATACGCGGCGTATAGATAAAGCAGCCCCCTAGTGGAATATCCTATGTTAGGTATAGCCGTCGTCATCGCGTCAGAAAAAAAAACAAATCGCGTCGTTTGCGTAAAACATTCATGAATGGGGACGTGACGTCATTGACGTTCACTGACAGAACTTGGAGCATGCGCACTGGGATGCATTGACACTCGACGCATGCGCAGTATGTACGCCGCGGGATCGCGCTTATTTTAAATAATACGCGCCCCGTACCCGCCCAATTTGAATTCCGCCGGCTCATTTGCGATACGCTGCCGCAACTTTAGGAGCAAGTGCTTCATGAATAACAGCACTTGCTCCTAAAATTTCTGCAGCGTAACGTAAATGAGATGCGTTACTCCAGAGCAAAGATGCTCTGATCTACCTGAATCTGGCCCACATACTTTATTTAGCAATATTTTCACCCAATATTTACATAACTTTAGGCCAGGGTTCAGACATTATTAAATTGTAGACATGTGCAGACTGGAATATTTTGTTTCGTTTTTTCGTTTTCGTCCGGAAAATAAATTTATTTAGTTACTCCTGAAAATCGTTTTGATTTATTTCGTTTTTCGTTGGGGAATAGCTTTCTTTCGAAAATCCAGATATTATACTTGGTTTCTGTCGAATGGTGTTGAATGGTCAAAGAATATTCGATGGAACATCGAAACTTTACGCCGAATCGTAAATTTCCGGTCGAATATTCCGCCTACAAGAATTCTAATGTTGTATGACTAGTAAGAATCTATAATCTTTCTATAATGTGGATGTCGAATCTATTCTCTCTCTATAATGTCGAATCTATTTTCTCATGAATCGAAATCTATTCTCTGTAATGTCGAATCTATTATTTCTCTAGCGTTGAATCTTTTCCCTATAGCGTCAACTCTTTTCCCTATAGCGTCGAATCTTTTCTCTATAATGTCGAAAAGTACCGCATGTGTGTGTATATCAGGTTCGATAGACAGATTGCTATTCACTGTATTCAGTCAGCGTCATCTTGAATCTCTCTATATCGAATTGTTATCGCAACGAAAACGAAAATAAAGCATTTTTTATGTCGGATCTTTCGGTTTTCTTTTTCTGCGCTTTCGTTATCGTTTGTTAAAACGATAACGAAAATACCTGATTTTCGGACGAAAATGCATTCTAACGAAAACGAATGCACATGTCTATTAAATTGTATGATTTGAATTGAAAAGTGTGTGAATGTTTGGTGAATACAGGAATAAGTTAACCCCATAGAAGCAAGGAGTTTCTATAGACAGGTTTTATTTTCTGGTACGGTAAGGTGACCAGATTTTAAAATGAAATCCGGGGACATATTTTTTCTTTACTAGTAATGGCAACAATCAGCGACTCTCTGCCCATCGCCGTCCGCCTCACAGCCTCTCAAGTCTTACTCTTCGGGCCCCGGATACTACTGGATGGGGAGTGGAGGAAGATCACTCCGCCAGGAAAGGCAAGGAGATAGACAGGTGGCTGGCCAGGACTGGAGCCAAGGCAGAAGAACATGCGAGCGGAGCTGAATGGTAATGCGCCCGAAACTGAAGAAATATTCCCTCTGCTCTGACCAGGACATGATCGTCAGAAAGGGGCACAGATAATGGGAAAAATACAACCCCCCTATGCTAGTAGGCATGGCGGAGCGAGTAATGTGTGTGATTAAATTTTTTTTATTTTAATTCTACATTGACTGTCCTTGAAATTGCCCCTGCCCTCTATTAAATCCAATATGGGGAAAAAAAACTGGGACAGACTTTCGGGGACAGTGTCCTCAATCAGGGGACTGTCCCCTAAAACTGGGGATGTCTGGTCACCCTATGGTACGGGCCCAAAGCGGTGGAACTACTGAATTTTTGTTTGGAGTTTTCCTTTAGGACCTATTGAATTCATACAGCAAAAAAAATATTAAATTTACAGCATTAAAATGTATTTCAAGTAGAAACACTATTGTTTTTTATGTGGTTGGTTTACATATATGTACTGCAAATTGGTATTTAAGTATTAAGGCCCCATTCACACATGCAAATTGGGTTAATTTGCAATTACCCACAGGAGACACAGTGGGGAACTATGTAAATATATGCCCACTGAGTCTTCTGTCGGTAATTTCAAAAGGCCATAATGGGGCCTAAGTAAACTATATGGGTCAATTCACACCCAAATGTGCACCTTAGCCCATCTACATTCTCTATTGAAAACTCAGTCCTTGAAGTGATATTAAAGGCAAAAAAAAAAAATATATATATATATATATTTACTTACCTGCTCTGTGTAGTGGTTTTGCACAGAGCAGCCTGGATCCTCCTCTTTGCGGGTCCCTGGTCAGCGATCCTGGCCCCTCTCTCCTGTCGAGTGCCCCCAGAGCAAGCTGCTTGCAATGGGCGCACTCAGGCAGGCTCACTCCTGAGCCACTGCTCTGCGTGTCCATCCAGACACCTAGCCGCGGCTCGGCTCTGCGCCCCTCTCTCCTCATTGGCTCACTGGCTGTGATTGACAGCAGTGAGAGCTAATGGCTTCCATTGCCATTTTAGCCAATGAGGGGGGGAGTTCCCAGAGAGCCGATGCTCCTGTGCACATCGCTGGATTAAGAGGGGGCTCGGGTAAGTATAAGGGGGTTCAGTGTTCAGTGTTCCGCCTATCACGGACGTCTTCTCAACCTCATTCGTGGGACAAGGGCGAGAGGACTTCTGTGATATGCGGAACATTGAACACAGTCTCTGCTGGAGAATTGTGTGTTCCGGAACAGGACGAGGCGCGACTTTTTTTACACTGGACACCTGCCAAGGACCCTGGGAGTGCTGAAATTAGTTGTCATCCCCCGGAAAGCCCATCCACCTGCTCCTCTCTTCCCCTCCCTCCTCCGATGGCTGCTCTGTCCTCTGCTCTCTGTGTGCGGGTGACGGCTCGGGAAGTGTAGCAGTGCTAGCAGGCTTCAGGCCCAAATCTTGCTAATGTGAACCCAAACTCCCAGAAGGAGCCATTGCACACAAAGTCCTTGTACCACTTAAACAAAACCACACACATCTTCTGCCCCACCTCAGGACAATCCAGAAGTCCACTTTGCAACTCCAGACATTGACGTGTAAATGGCAGCAAAACTAAAGCGGGAGATAATTAGGATTGACTACCGGACACAGACTTCAAAGTAATACAAACTTTTTTTTCACACCGGCCGGGGTCACACTCAGCTCCGACTAACGCGCTGCGTATAAGTTTTGACAGCAATCATATAACTTGCAATTACATCACAGGTGATATAATTCTGTTAGAAATTTAGCAGAAGTTAACTCTTTGTATTTCTAGCATTGTTACCATACAGTGGCTAATAAAAGTCTACACACCCCTTTTAAAATGTCAGGTGTCTGTGATGTAAAAAAAAATGAGCCAAAGATGAATCATTTCAGAACTTTTTTTGACCTGTAAACTGTACATCTCAATTGAAAAACAAACTGAAATCTTTTAAGGGGGGGGGGGGGGGTTAAAAATTAATAATGCGGTTGCATAAGTGTTTACACCTCTTATAACTGGGGATGTAGCTGTGTTAAAAATTAAGCAACCACATTCAAACTCATGTTAAATAGAAGTCAGTACACACCTGCCATCATTTAAATTGCCTCTGTTGAACCCCAAATAAAGTTCAGCTGTTCTAGTAGGTCTTTCCTGACATTTCCTTAGTTGCATCCTACAGCAAAAGTCATGGTCCGCAGAGAGTTTCCAAAGCATCAGAGGGATCTCATTGTTAAAAGGTATCAGTCAGTAGTGTTGCTCACGAATATTCGCATTGCGAATATTCGTTACGAATATTGCATATTCGAGTATTCGTGAATAAATCGAATATCGCGGTGAATATTCGCTATTGCGAATATTCGTATTTTTTCAAATTTATTTTTAAAACAGATCACATCCTAGTGATCTCCATCGACGTCTAAAAGCATTGCTGGTATGATTAGAGACCCTGGGCCGAGTAGCTGAGGCGATCCTTTTATGTTGCCGAATATTCGCAATGCGAATATTCGTATTGCGAATATTCGCGAATACTTTCTCTGCCCTTCTTTTGCATCAGAGCCAATCAGAGTTCTCCTACCACAGTTGTCAGAGGTTAGCAACTTCCATAGCCACCGGGCCCCTTCCCCTACGTGACTAAGAGGTACATAGCACTCATTGTTACAATAAAAATGGGGGGGGGATAAACACATCAAACATGAAAATTACATTTATAAAATACCTTTATAAAGGAACCGACTTTAGTGAAGAGGAGACATTTCTGACAACTGCTGCAGAGTCTAGTCAATGACATCACCCATTGGCTTATTATGGGCCATTATATAAGATCACTGTCATGTCAGGCACTATAACTCCAAGGCATTCCTCACCACTAGCAGCAGGAGCACACTAAGGCGCACGACTCCCTAGCAGTAGGGCGTGTAGCTTTGGCTCCAGGCAGGTCAGGCAGGCAGGTATCAGCTCTCTGTCCCAGCCCAGCCTCACTGCAGCACACCCAGCGCACCCAGGAGCAGCAATCCTCCTCTCCCCCTGACACTCTCAGTCCAAGGTAAGCCCACCTGTATAGCCTGGACTACCCCCGGGGACTGGATACGGCCATCCTTTTCAGGATAGCCGTGGCTCTCCAAGTCCCAGGGAACGAACGACCAGACAACCGGGACCCCCCCCGGCATCCCTCACTCCATCCCGCCGCTCTCGTCACCCCCCCCGAGACCCCACCGCTTTCCATCTCACCACCGCTACCCTCCGCTACCCTCGGGGCTCTCAGACAGCTCCAGAACCGGGGATCGCGGCCACGACTGCGGGAGGGCTTCCCAGGAAAGTCCGCGGCTTCGTCCGCGGCCTAGCGGGGCGCCCCTCCCGCATGCCAAAGGTCCTTAAAATAAAAGAAAAAAGGGAACCTTCTCCCATCCTCGGGCCCCCCGAGGACCCCCCCCCATGCTGTACCCCCTACAGGCCCTTTTTTTCTCCCCCCGTGGCCACCTCCGGTACTTTAGCCCCCGGCTCGGGCCTAGTCCCGGTCGGCGGCCATCTTGGTACACCACAGCACTACAATACACCACCCACCACCCCCCCCCCTCACCCTCCCAGGCATAGGCCTTTTTTATCTAAAAACTAACACCCCTCTCTCCATAAATTGTTCCAGGGTTGCGACCGATCGCCTATTGGAATCAGGGAGGAATTTTTTCCCCAGGTAAGGCAGATTGGCACAGCACGCCTGGGGTTTTTCACCTTCCTCTGGACCAATTACAAAAAAAGGGAGGACATAGTGAAGTGACAGGTTCGCTTCGCTTTTCCTCCCCCCAGCATCGCCAAAACCCCCCCTATAATCTCCATACTTCCCGTTATTTCTGCAACTATGGGTTATCTGAAATACTCTGCAGATACCATCTGGGAATTAAAACCATTCGCCTCAACACTCCCAATGGTCACCGAAAATGCTTTAAAAGGCGAACAACTGTTGAGAATCAATAGACGATCAACAGAAAAAACTTGCATCAGACCACCCCAGTCCAAACACATATCCTGCTCTCTGGTCAACACTAGATCGGCAGTAAAACACCGGCAAGAAATCCATGATTTCATCCTTCTACATGATATAGATTGCCTCTTTATCACAGAAAGCTGGCTCACAGGCGACTGCAACACCATTCTGGGAGAATTGGTGCCTGCAAATTATCGCATCCAAATTCAGAACAGAGTGGGGCAAAGAGGGGGAGGTCTGGCAGTGATCCACAAGATTCACCTCTCGATCACCAAACCAGTCCTCCAATACTCGCTTCCATTCATGGAAACCCTCACTCTTCAGCTGCAAACAAACCCCCAAGACACGGTCCATATTTTACTGTGCTATAGACCTCCTGGCCCAAAAACGCACCTCGTCACGTCATTAACAGAATTTATTTCCTCTTACACCCTAAGCATCAAACACCTTTTGGTGCTGGGGGATTTCAACTTCTGGGCCAACTCATCGTTGGACCCAGTCGCTGACGCTTGCATCGACCATCTAGAAGGATTAGGTCTGCTGCAATTAATACGAGGCTCCACTCATGCCTCAGGCCATACCCTAGATCTCATTTTCAAACAGGATTTGGAAATTGAGATTGGGGATAATGAGCCACTACCATGGACCGATCACCATGCCCATAGGCGTGCCCACGGTGTGTGCCGGGTGTGCCCAGGCACACCCTAATCCATACCTCCCAATCAGGGTCCCGGAATGGCCACGGCGTGTGCGGGTTGCCATGGTTCCCGAATGCCGCGAGTTAGACTTGTATGGCAGCCGCATCGCTCCCCTCTGCCTCTGACACACAAAGTGCACCGTGAACTTCAGCTATCCATTGGCTGAGTAGGCAGCAGGGGGCGGTGCAGCTGATTCCTCTGCCAATGGGTACACAAAGAGCTGTCCTTCCCTTCAAATCCGTCCCGCGGGCTTCCTGTGTTAGTGGGTGTGGGGGATGAAGCAGCTCCCCTGCGGGGAGAAGCCTGAACAAGAGCTGTGAGCAAAGAGTGAAAGTCCTGCAGTGATCAGAGGTGAGTGATCTGCTACTGACTTCACTGCATGTCGCTCTCCTCCTTCACTGAGCTCTCTCCACTGCCATCATCAACACTCTCTCCTTTCTAGTCACTGAGCCCTTCTTCCTGATAAGTTCTCCTGATACAGCTGCACTTCCCCTCCTGTACTACATGTTATGTTTTCTGTAAGACCATGCAGTAATCACACACACTTTCACAACGATCCTCATCCCCCATTTCCAGTTCACTTCCTCCTGTTTCTGCTCTCCACATAAATCTGCACTTTCACCCAGTCTCATGTCTTAGAACTGTTCTGCAGCCTGGTACATTCCTTGCAGTCCCTTATGGAGTAGTACAAGTATACAGTGCAATCACTGTCTGCAGCCATGAATAATATAACCACAGCACCTGTGATCATTATTATAATGCTGGTGAATGATTACACTATATAACTTGTGTCTTACTGTAGTGTATACAGGCTGTACAGTGTAGTCAACAGCATGATAATAGTGAGCACATGTGCTGTGGTTGTATTATTCATGGCTGCAGACAGTGTTTGTACTGTATACTACCAAGTGCTTTTTTTTAGCTGAAATATGGGACTTCTGAACTCCGCACACTACATGAACCCTGTATGTAGCACCCTCTCAACCCTCTTAACCCTGCACCCTGTACGTAGCACCCTCTCAACCCTCTTAACCCTGCACCCTGTACGTAGCACCCACTCAACCCTCTCAACCCTGCACCCTGTACGTAGCACCCACTCAACCCTCTCAACCCTGCACCCTGTACGTAGCACCCACTCAACCCTCTCAACCCTGCACCCTGTACGTAGCACCCACTCAACCCTGCACCCTGTACGTAGCACCCACTCAACCCTGCACCCTGTACGTAGCACCCTCTCAACCCTGCACCCTGTACGTAGCACCCACTCAACCCTCTCAACCCTGCACCCTGTACGTAGCACCCACTCAATCCTCTCAACCCTGCACCCTGTACGTAGCACCCACTCAACCCTGCACCCTGTACGTAGCACCCTCTCAACCCTGCACCCTGTACGTAGCACCCTCTCAACCCTCTTAACCCTGCACCCTGTACGTAGCACCCTCTCAACCCTCTTAACCCTGTACGTAGCACCCACTCAACCCTCTCAACCCTGCACCCTGTACGTAGCACCCACTCAACCCTCTCAACCCTGCACCCTGTACGTAGCACCCTCTCAACCCTGCACCCTGTACGTAGCACCCTCTCAACCCTGCACCCTGTATGTAGCACCCTCTCAACCCTGCACCCTGTATGTAGCACCCTCTCAACCCTCTCAACCCTGCACCCTGTACGTAGCACCCTCTCAACCCTCTCAACCCTGCACCCTGTACGTAGCACCCTCTCAACCCTGCACCCTGTACGTAGCACCCTCTCAACCCTGCACCCTGTACGTAGCACCCTCTCAACCCTGCATTTTTAGATGTTCTTAATGGTGAGGTCTGTGCTGAAGGGGGAGGTCTGTGCTGAAGGGGGAGGTCTGTGCTGAAGGGGGAGGTCTGTGGCGAGGGGGACTGTATAATGTAAAGGAGTCCAGTGGTGCAGGGTGCTGTGTAATGTAAAGGGGTCCAGTGGTGCTGTGTAATGTAAAGGGGTCCAGTGAATCGGTGATAGTGACTGCTCTGTCAAACAAAAAGTGATAAAGGGCTCTCCAACTAGGTGGAGTGACCGCTGGGGGCGGTGAACCTCTATGCAATGATAGGTGTGCAAGGTGTACCAAAAATATATAGAAACAATGTGAAGGCAAACTTCAGTGCAGACTCCTCTTGTGGCTCCTAAATGCTCACCTCACGGCTCCAGCACGGATAGCCTAAAACACCACAGGTGTATCCTCAGATAAGCAGCAAGACTTGTATGTAGCTGGGGGAGGGCTCCACATCAGATGGTCATATGTAGGAAGAAACAGCAAATAGATATATAGCGTAATACTGTGGGGGTACTGTGAGAGATAATAAATCACATGCACTCACATGGAGGCCGTGGATAGTGGGCCTATCTCCAACGAACCGCGAGTTTGTGATGACTCCACCTAGTTGGAGAGCCCTTTATCACTTTTTGTTTGACAGCGCAGTCACTATCACCGATTCATATTTTCCTATTTTCTGGCGAGGACAGACTATCAGGTGGCTGCAGCAGCGCCCCCTAGTTTTTTAGTACCGATAGCACAAGAGCCCTTCCTTTTTAAAGGGGTCCAGTGGTGCAGGGTGCTGTGTAATGTAAAGGGGTCCAGTGGTGCAGGGTGATGTGTAATATAAAGGGGTCCAGTGGTGCAGGGTGCTGTGTAATATAAAGGGGTCCAGAGGTGCAGGGTGCTGTGTAGTGTAAAGGGGCCCAGAGGTGCAGGGTGCTGTGTAGTGTAAAGGGGTCCAGAGGTGCAGGGTGCTGTGTAATGTAAAGGGGTCCAGAGGTGCAGGGTGCTGTGTAATGTAAAGGGGCCCAGAGGTGCAGGGTGCTGTGTAATGTAAAGGGGTCCAGTGGTGCAGGGTGCTGTGTAATGTAAAGGGGTCCAGTGGTGCAGGGTGCTGTGTAATGTAAAGGGGTCCAGGGGTGCAGGGTGCTGTGTAATGTAAAGGGGGCCAGAGGTGCAGGGTGCTGTGTAATGTAAAGGGGGCCAGTGGTGCAGGGTGCTGTGTAATGAAAAGGGGCCCAGAGGTGCAGGGTGCTGTGTAATGTAAAGGGTTCCAGAGGTGCTGTGTAATGTAAAGGGGTCCTGAGGTGCAGGGTGCTGTGTAATGTAAAGGGGTCCAGAGGTGCAGGGTGCTGTGTAATGTAAAGAGGGCCAGTGGTGCAGGGTGCTGTGTAATGTAAAGGGGTTGAAGCTGTTATAGCTGCAAAGGGTGGGCCAAGTAAATTTTAAACCCTATGGACTAAGACTGGGATGCCATTAAAGTTTGTGTATGTGTAAATTCAGGTGTCCCAATACTTTTGTCTGTTTGAGCTTTGGGGTGCACACCCTAATGCAATAGGCTGCGCACGCCTATGACCATGCCATTAAATTTAAAATCGCCAACCACCTCAGGCCAAATAAAATAAGAAAACCGGTGATAACTCACTGGACTAGGTCCCAGAAGAAGCTCCACTCGGAACTCTTCAAAACGACTCTAGAAAAAAAAAATTCCCCAATACAAAATAAACAAACAGCAGTAGAAACGTTGGATGCCATCAACAAGGTGCTACTTCAGTCCGCCGATGGGGTGGCACCAAAACGCAAAACTTGCATTCGGAAAAACAACGCCGGATGGTTTAACGACCAGCTGACGCTGCTAAAGCAAGAGCGTAGAAGAGCAGAGGCTGCCTGGAAAAGGAGCCCTTCAGATAGAAACCTCACTATTTATAAGACAATAACAAAGGAATATCATAAAAAATCTTTATGGCAAAAAAAAATCATTTTGCCAACATCATCACCAAGGCCCTAAATCGCCCCCGCGAACTCTTCAAGCTGGTTTCACAATCGATGAATCCAGCCTGCTTAGAGCCCCCCAATGCTGATTCACAAGAATTTTGTAATGAACTATCCGATTATTTCATTAATAAAATTGAAAGAATCCGGGTAAGCATTGAGCAAAATGGAATCTGCATGAATTCCGCCCCGAAGCCCAACCCTGATACCATTATATACCCGCCTCAAGCACAGAAATTCACCTTAAAACCCATCTCCAACTATGCGCCCATGATACGCCGGCGTAGGCGCCTTAAGCCTTTTTTGGACATATCTAGCTTGGGGAATCGGCACAGAGATACGACGGTGCACATTTCTCCAGATACGTCGGCGTAAGTCCTACGTGAATCCGGGCCTATAACTTTTATAACCAATCAATATACACTTATTGCCAAACATATGTTGAAGAATACATACCTGTATCGGCCTAAACTGAGAAAAAAAATCGCTTAAAAAAAATAAAATAATTGGGTATATTTATTATAGCAAAAAGTACAAAATGTTGTGTTTTTTTAAATTGTTGCTCTTTTTTTCTTATAGCGCAAAAAATAGAAACCGCAGAGATGATCAAATACCACCGAAAGAAATTTCTATTTGTGGGAAAAATAGGACGTCAAGTTTGTTTGAGTACAACGTCGCACAACCGCACAATTGTCAGTTAAAGTGACGCAGTGCTGAATCGCAAAAAAAATGGCCTGGTCATTGAGCAGCCAAATCATCCATGGCTGGAGTGGTTAAAGGATCTGCAGGAATATCTGGCAAGTACTGGCTGTGTGGTACATGTGACAACAATCTCCCATATTCTTCATATGTTTGGGCTATGAGGTAGAGTGGCAAGACAGAAGCGCTTTCTTACAAAAAAAACATCCAAGCTAAATTTTGCAAAAACACATCTGAAGTCTCCCAAAAGCATTTGGGAAATGTGTTATGGTCTGATGAAACCAAGGTTGAACTTTTTGGCCATAATTTCAAAAGATATTTAGGGGCAAAAACACTACACATCACCAAAAGAACACTATACCCACTGTGAAGCATGGTGGTGGCAGCATCATGCTTTGGGCTGTTTTTCTTCAGCTGGAAAAGGGATTTTAGTCAAGTTAGAGGGAATAATGAACAGATCCAAAAAACAGTCAATATTGCCACAAACCTGAAAATGAAGAGGAACTTCATCTTTTGGCATGACAACGACCAAAATTATATATCCAAATCAACAAAGGAATGGCGTCACCAGAAGACGATTAAAGTTTTGGGATGGCCCAGCTAGAGCCCAGACTTGAATCCCATTGAAAATCTGTGGGGTGATCTGAAGAGGGCTGTGCATAGTAGATGCCCTCACAATATGACAGATTTGGAATGTTTTTGCAAAGAAGAGTGGACAAATATTGCCAAGTCAAGATGTGCCATGCCGATAGGCTCATACCCAAAAAGATTGAGTGCTGTAATAAAATCAAAAGGTGCATCAACAAATTATTAGTTGGGGGGGGGGGGGCACACTTATGCCACCATATTATTTTTTTTGTTTATTTTTACTTCCCTCCACCTAAAAGATTTCAGTTTGTTGTTCAACTGAGTTGTACAGTTTATAGGTGACATTGAAGGTGGAAAATGTTCTGAAATTAATTATCTTTGTCTCATTATTTTACATCACTGAAACTTGACATTTTAACAGGGGTGTGTAGACTTTTTATATCCACTGTAGGTTACGCTCCTCATTTGGTCTACAAACACCTACCCTAAATCTCACCTGTATTGCATACCGGAGTGTTGCTTTGTAGTTTTATAGAAAACAGGTGATAAATATTGTTAGATATATCAGCAAAGTCACTTAAAAAAGAAAAATAATGAAACCACCACATCTATGAAGTCCATAGGCTGCAATACCTTATATTTTTGTTCTTGGGTTTAGCTATACCTGAAGTTGTCTCATAGACAATAGTCTCTGCCCTCATCTAAGTTTTAGAATGGCATCATTTTTTTCTATGGACTAACCATGGGAATGTGCTGCACCGCTAAAATATATAGATACATAAGAGATCATGTGTGTCTCCTTGGCAAACAAATAGAAACACCATCATTTAAGGAGAACCATCCTAGTCTCCTGAACCATGGCAGCCCATGTGGCACAGCCCTGTGGCCCTCTAGCTGACCGCTCAGACCGGACCAGCTCCCACAAAAAGGATCTGGCTTTTATCAATGTACATTTTCCGTCCTTGTAAAAGGTTAAAGTCCCAATTCAGAAATCCTACTGCAGCGACCCTACATCTCCGTCATGTCTTGGATCTGAGTTCATCCCACAAATATTTGGCAGCCGAGTTATATGTGGCATGTATCAGTGTAATACCACACAGCTGTTTACTGGATAGAAGGCCTCTCTCTCTCTTCTGTGAGAGCAGAGGGGCTGAGTGTAATGCAATCTGCAGCAAGCCGTACCATGTTAAAAGACTAATCCTGTCATTAGCAACACTTGGCTGTAATGTTATCATACGTTGTACAATGAATTTTCCAAATGCATAGGCAACATTGAGACTTTTGGTAAGCAAGTTATACTTGCTTTAAAGCTGAATTTTACAGCACAAATTTTTTAATTCAAAATGTATTCCTCAGTAGCCACAAAGTATATACAGTATACACAGTTTGTATGTTTCTCTAAATCCAGTTATTATCTTGTAAACATAGCAGTGACCTCATCACTGTGCTGCACATAGCCTGTGCAAAGAGCAGTCACCCAGCAGACTCCACCCACTGCAGGCTGCCTGCAGAAAAGGACAGGAGGGGGCGGAGACAAGACCAGTCACCCTGCACAAGGAGAGAGAGCAGCAGTGACCGGTCTTTAACCACTTCATTACTGGGCACTTAAACCCCCTTCGTGCCCAGACCAATTTTCAGCTTTCAGCGCTGACGCATTTTAAATGACAATTGCGCGGTCATACAACACTGTACCCAAATTATACTTTTATCATTTTTTCCCCACAAATAGAGCTTTCTTTTGGTGGTATTTGATCACCTCTGCGATTTTTATTTTTTGCGCTATAAGCAAAAAAAGACAGAAATTTGGGGAAAAAAAGACAATATTTTTTACTTTTTGTTATAATAGTATCCCAATTTTTTAAAAAAAAAAAATATATTTTTTTTTCCTCAGTTTAGGCCGATACATATTCTTCTACATATTTTTGTTAAAAAAAAATCGCAATAAGCGTATATTGATTGGTTTGCGCAAAATTTATAGCGCCTACAAAATAGGGGATAGATTTATGATTTATTTTTTATTTTTTTATTTTTTACTAGTAATGGCGGCGATCTGCAATTTTTTTTTTGTCAGGCCTGCGATATTGCGGTGGACATATTGGACACTTTTGACACAAGTTTGGGACCATTCACATTTATACAGCGATCAGTGCTATAAAAATGCACTAATTACTGTATAAATGTGACTGGCAGGGAAGGGGTTAACACTAGGGGGTGAAGAAGGGGTTAAATGTATTCCCTGGGTGTGTTCTAACTGTGTGGGGGGAGGGGGGTGACTGGGGGAGGTGACCGATGCTCTGTCCCTATGTACAAGGGACACAGCATCTGTCTCCTCTCCCTGACAGAACGTGGAGCTCTGTGTTTACACACAGAGCTCCATGTCCCTGCTGTGTCACCGCCAATCGCGTGTACCCGGCAGACATCGCAGCCGCCAGGTACACGCATCGGATCCTCAGCGATGCAGCGGCACAGTGTTTACCCGCTGCGCGCCACCCAGTGGTGCGCGCGGGTAATGCACATAAAAAGACGTCCAAAGACGTCCACCCGCCACTTGAGAGCCGCGCTGTGGACGTCTTTTGTCTATAGTGCGGCCCTCTAGTGGCTAATACAGGAAGCTTCTGCACAGAGATAAAGTTTCATGCCGTGATTACTTCACAGATAAGGCTAAATACAAGGCTCACCAAGATTCAAGTAACACAGATCTGTATTCAACGCACGCCTTTTGTATTTTAACAATATTTGCTTCTTCTCCAAACAGAAGCTCAAAGGGGAAGACCTCCTCTCCTGGCAAGAGCCATGCCAGAACACAAAGACCCTTTTTATACAGGTATCCTCTCAAAGACATATTATAACCTTATTTTTCTTCTTCCTCTGAATATGAAGTCAAGGCTTACCAGAATGGTGGTCCTCAAAGCTTAGAGGTTGATATTTGCTCAAGTATGGTATAATCCCCATGCATGAATAGGATTGGACATCTGCCATCTCTGACGTCATATCCTAAGCCATCAGAATCCTCACATAAGAAAAAAATGCCTCAATAGCGCATATCATTCAAAGTTGGTTATTTAAAACTCTTTAAAGTGCTTCAAAGTTTAAAACAAAATGCCTCCTAGAGAGTTACATAATGAGGTCAGCACATGCATTCAAAAGCTCCTCTCAACGAGTTTCATCACCATAGATGTCTTCAAGTGTTACGTATATTTTATGTGTAGTGCCTGGCTACTTTCATAGCAGGTGCTGCTGTAAATTTAGAGGGGGTCAGAGAGTTAGTTGCCTCTGACCATGTTTACTTGGCTAAATTTAAGGGCCTCTGTTCCAGCCCTGGCTGTACTGTGTGCCCATGCTTGTTGTCTGGGGACTCAGGCCCCCTAGACGGCAGGTGGCAGCAGTGAGGCCAGGGTCGTGTGGATGCTTCTTCTTGGCAGCCAATCAGGAGGGTTGATCGCCTCGCTGTGCATGCTGGAAAGAGGTATTTAGGGGGCAGGGTCGTTGTTCCCACACCATCCGCCTGGGCAGTCGTCCCACCACCCCCGTGTGTGGCCCTCCTGGCCGGGGTGTGTGTGTTGCAGTGTTACTGGCTCCAGGACCACATTGGCCTGGAGCAACTAAACTACCTGAAGACCCGGTGGGTAGACAGGGTCTGCAATTTGCAAGTGGTCCTGGGCTGTCCGTCCCGTGGGAGAAAGCCGACCGATAAAGAACCTGTCTAGGGGTTACTGAGCACCAGGCTGGTGTCTCAGGGGAGGCCTACTTGCTCATCGAAGTACACTTTGTTTCTGAGAGGCTGCACGATGGTCGCCTATCAGTTCCTGACATAACTAAAGCTGTTTGAATGAGATCCGGGTGCTGAATCTAGTTGAGAAGGATTTTTGACGGAGACTATTTCCACCTTTAGGAGGGTCTGTGGCAGAGACGTTACCCTAAAGTTTGCGAGTGACACTCTGGCTGCTAAGCTGGTGAGAGAGGCCTATCCAGGTGCACTATACCCACTCTGGAGTGGCGAAGAAAGTTGTCGTTGGAAGCAGGACTGTTTCCAGTAACCAGTTAACTCTGAATCTGCCATTTTCCATTTCATCTATCCATTTACCTATTACTACTTTTACAGCTCTTATCCAGTACCCTAGACGGCGGAGATATAGGGGTAACGTGCCACCCAAATCAAATCAGCAGCTCTTTTCGGGGTAGTGCCACATATATTACCTTGTATCGCTGTGATTTCAGGTGAAGGTAGAATGTATTTTAGTGAGTCTCATTTCAACTTTAAAGGAAGCTATTTATTAATTTGGTTTACATGAAGCTCACTTGTCTTTTTTTTTTTGCGTGATGTTATATGAAACACATGTCAATTCTTCTATAATTTCCATTTGCATGTAAGGCCGCGTACACACGATCAAATCTATCTGCTGGAAACGGTCTGACAGACCATTTCAGCAGACAGATTCGATCGTGTGTACTGGCGGACAGACAGATTTTTCCAGACAGATGCATGCTTTAAAATCTGTCTGCTGGGAATCCGTCCGTCCGATATGTCTGCTGATTAGTACACTAACCAGCAGACATATCTGCCCGCACATGCGTCGAATGGATTCGACACAAATGCGCGGAAGTGTTTTACTTCCTGGTGCGGTGATGTGGCGGCATCAACATCACCGCCACGTCACCGCGCTGTCTGCCGGCGGGGATTTTGGTTTGATCGTGTGTACAGCGATCAAACCAAAACAGCCCAGCAGACAAATCTGATCAAATCGGTCTGTCAGACCGATTTGAACAGATTTATTTAATGGTATGTACGGGGCCTTAGAGTAATCAACATTCCAGATGAACCCACCATCTATGTTCTGTATAGTATCTGATCAAAAGTGAAATCAATAATGGATAAGGGATATTTCAGTTTTCTTCCATATGGGATTACAATTATTAAAAACCACAGAAAATAACAGGATTTGAATGGTGGATTAGGCAGAAGATCGAGCGAGTTCTTAATTTCTATATGGGTCATATGCTTACATTTTTAGACAGAGTGCGAGTTCTTAATTTCTATATGGGTCATATGCTTAAATTTGTATTTATTTTTTTAACTTACAGCTTCAGCATGCTCTGCTGGCGCAATCCAAACTATGTACATGGAAATATATAGATACTCCTGTAGTCAACAGGGTAGCTACTGCAATAACCAAATAACCAAGAGGCAGTGAAAAAAAACAGATGAAGACTGAATAGATATTGGAGTCAATTCACAAAGCTTTATTTTCAGATTGCCGGGGTTATTTTAACGATTTTGCACGTTATTGAAGCTAATTCAATTCACTAAACGATTTAACGCTTTGAAAAATCATCAAATAACGTTTCACTACACAGAACCGATATTTTAAGGTGTGGATCCTTATTTAACGATTCGATCGTTATTTTAAAGAGTCAAATCGTTATTTTAAAGAGTCAAATCGTTAAATATGTACAGAAGTGCAATTTACAAAGATTTTTTTGACAGTTATCAATCGTTAATTTAACACCTCCTTCAGGGTGTCGTTATGACATTTCCCAGGCGATATTTTGTTGTTAGAGGAAGCTTTTTGCGATTTTTGTAGTGTAGTGAAGTTTTTAGTAGTGTTGGGCAAGATGGAACCATGCTCTATTTGAACTTAAAATTATCCAGAGGCGAAGAAGAACACGTTAGAATGTTGTTCAGATTTATAAATGTGTATTCCGTTCACATACTATTTTGGATGACTTTTCTGAAACCCAGGTGATAGCTAAATTCTGATTATCATCTCCCATGATTTATTCTCTGTATGAGGAAATACACATGGCTTTAGAAAAACACACACTAGAAGTTTTGCACATCACATGCTCAATCTGCACGTGTGTCTTGCTTGTGTCTCTCTCTCTCTCTCTCTCTCTGCATCTGCTCTTTTCCACATGCAGCTGTTCTCCTCCCCTTCTGCTCCCAGAATGCATCTCTCCAGCATTATTTAACGATCTTAGACGTTGTTATTATTACGATTTGGGACGTTAAAATAACTCTTGAGTAGTTAGCATAACGATTGGATAAAGAGTCAGTTGAAAACCATAACGACTATGTTAAATAACGATTATAGCTTTCGTGAATACCATGTTTGCTAGCGTTAAATAAGGAGTGCTAATTTAACAACTGAAGAAAACCAATAACGTTTCTCTTTGTGAATTGACCCCATTGTGTCTTTTGTTCCTATATAAGTACCTATATCGCCCACACATAAACTGACACAACTTTTCATACACCACAGGTCTTATACCACAAAAACTACACTCTTGGGGTTGCAGAGACCAAGGAAGCCAGATGTCCCTGGTTTTTGGAAACAGTCCCCGATTTTGGGGGTTTGTCTCCAGGAAAAAAAATCTCCCTGATTTTGTTCCTAGTTAAAAGAATGTGCCCTTAATTTCTTTCCAGCTTTAATAATGGTGCCATTTGGTCCAGGGTATGACCAAACAAAGGAGTTGTGACTTTATATGAGGCAATAACTAAGATTCCACCTCCATCCCTGGTATATTTGAAAATGGAGAGTTAAATAAACCAACGAGTTTAGAACATTGTTGTTTATTACAAAATGCATACACACACTTGTAAAATAGTAGAAAAATTCAATATTGTATTAGTAGGTCATGATAGATATTATCTAAACAAATAATGATAATACACAATTATTTCAACATGATATACATAGTAATGGACCTTGGGTATGTAAAGCAATATTGCAATAGTAGCATATAAACATGGTAACAATGATGGATAGGTGCATTAAAATAAACTATAGTAAAATACAGAGATTACACAAAGACACTGTGACGTGGCATCATAGGAAAGTGCTACGCGTTTCGTGGTTAGAATACCACTCATTAGGGGCAGATATTAGGGAATATCTATAATAGAATAAAAATGCCAGAGAATTTCCCAAAAATTTACAGAGTTTCCCATACCAGATGATCCTGCTTTTTTCCTGCTTCTTTGTTCACAGGTCCCGGTGCTGACTTATAAAAAATCGTGTTGTGCCATCTGATTATTGCTACTAAAAGTGGAGTAACCTTACAGTGGAGAGATACCAGAACACCCTCCATCGCGAGATGGCACAATAGAGTACGAGAGATAGGAGCTATAGAAGTCTTGATCCTTTTAACTCAAAATAAAAGAGAACAGTATATTAAAACATGGACAGGATGGAATCTATTTATGTGCTCTGATGAGGGGAAGAGAATGCTAGGTGGGGAAAGTATGTAGTGAGGAGTCCCCGGCATGGGGCCCATACCTGTAAATGAGATACAATAATAAGAAGGTAGTCCCTCCATCTCTTATGAGGGTTTTGGGGGGTAGGAGGTGTTGGGGAATTTTAATTTAATTGTTGTTGGGAGAGGGAGGGAAGGAAGGAAGGGGAAATAAAGAGATAAGGGTGAATGACGGAACTAAAAATAAAAGTACATTTAGAGATGTGGGTAAGGTGGATTAAGATGTTATTCTTTAGTATAATTACTATAGGGAAAGAGAGATGTAGATATGTTTCTTGGGTGGTAATATGATTATGTATTCCCTTTTTTCTTGATAATTTCTCTTTGTTGTCTTTGATATAAAAATTTAAATAAAGATTATGAAATAAAAAATGCCAAATTGATATGATAGTAAAAAAGAGAATATAAAACAAGACAGAAAGAGGGGGAACATAAAAGATACCAAACACTCTGACCTATCTGTAGTATATGGGTAAAATACCTAATTTACCTATTACTATGTATATCACGTTGAAATTATTGTGTATTATCATTAATTGTTTAGATGATATCTATCGTGACCTACTAATACAAAATTACACTTTTCAACTATTTTACAAGTGTATGTATGCATTTTGTAATAAACAACAATGTTCAAAACTGGTTGGTTCATTTAACTGAGTAGTGTGCTTCATACAAAGTCCCACTATCCCTCTTCCTTTTCCAATCGATCTGGGGTAATCCATCTTAGCAACATTTCTATGATTGGTCTGAAGCAGGAGGAGAGAGGGAGGGTTGTGTCTGCTCTGGGCTTTACCTGGGGTTACCGATGATGTCACATGCCGATTGTACATGGTCTTCCTATTCATTCTTCTCTCAGCTTGTGCAGAAGTTATTGCGGGAGGTAAGAATATGGATTATTTGTCTGCTTGGCCTTGCTTGTAACAGTGACCTGCAGTGCACACCTGGTCTTAACCCAGTGCCATATCGCTTAAAGCCTTCCCACAATTTGGCCACACCCAACATTTGGTGTGGCATGCTTGGTACGCCATTATATTCACCCCCTACTCCAACTCTTCCCCAACCCCAAAAAAAGTGGGTGTAGCCAGAAGGGTGCCCCTGGATTTAGTTTTGAAAATCTGGTCACCTTAAGAGAAACCGCTCTTTTGCAAGATGAGAAGCTGCCATGGGCAAAAGGGGTGTTGAAAATAATCACTAAATTAATGTATTGTGATGCAGCCCTGAAATATTCTGCATTGATGCAGAGAACATCTGCATCGGGATTGCACAAATGATGTCATCCCGGAGCGCCCTACCTCTCCTGGGAGATTCCTGTCAGCGTACTCTAAGGCCGCGTACACACGAGGGGATATGTCCGCTGAAAACGGTCCGATGGACCGTTTCAGCAAACATCTCCGCTCGTGTGTATGGGCTAGCGGACAGATTTCTCCACCGACAGATTTCAAAGCAAGCTTTGAAATCTATCCGGTGGGAATCTGTCCGCCCGACATGTCTGCTGGTTAGTACACTTACCAGCAGACATGTCGGCCCCCACCGCCGCCGCGCCGCTGCCGAATGGATTCGGCGCATGCGCGGAAGTGTTTTACTTTCTGGTGCGGTGACGTGGCGGTGACGCGGCGGCGTCAACGTCACCGCCGCGTCACCGCGCCGTCCGGCAGCGGGGAATTTGATCCGATGGTGTGTACACGCCATCGGATCAAACTCCTGATCGGACATATCCGATGGAAATGGTCCGCGGACCGTTTTCATCGGACATGTCCGATCGTGTGTATGGGGCTTCAAGTAAAAAAAAAAAATCACTGCCAGCCCTTCTGTTTTTATGAATCCATCATACACTGTGTAAGTGTTAGTGTACACCAGGGGTCTTCAAACTACGGCCCTCCAGTTGTTCAGGAACTACAATTCCCATCATGCCTAGTCATGTCTGTGAATGTCAGAGTTTTACAATGCCTCATGGGATGTGTAGTTCCGCAACAGCTGGAGGGCCGTAGTTTGAGGATCCCTGGTGTACACCAATGCCTATAAATACCTTATCTCAGATTTTTTATGGCCGATCATGTGACCTCTGGCCGCTCTTCTCCTCTAATGTAAGGGCTACAGTGGGACGGTCTGACATCCCCTCTGATGTGAGATGGCCACTGTGCTGTCCAGCCATAAAAGATCAGAGATAAGGTATTTAGAGGCACCAATTTACACTGAGGCGCCGTACACACGGCCGAGGTTCTCGCTGAAAATCAGCGAGAACCTCGCTGGAATGCACATTCCAGCGAGGACCTCGGCCGTGTGTACGGTCTCAGCGAGCTTCCCGTCGGGAAGCCCGTCGAGCCGAAATAGAGAGCACGCTCTCTATTTCCTCGACGGCCCGCCCGGAAGAATGGCTGGTTGCCATTCCCGACGGGCGGGTCGCCGAATTCGACGGCCGGGATAGAACCTCGACGGGCGGAACGATGTGTTCTGCCCGTCGAGGTTCTCTGCCGTGTGTACGGCGCCTAACACTTACACAGTGTAGGATGGATTCATAAAACAGAGGGGCTGACAGTGATTTTTTTTCTACTCTAGAGTACACTGCCAGTGCTCTCCCAAGAGACTGGGGGTATCCTGGGAGTGTAGGGGGCTGTATAGTGTTCAGGGGGGCGCTGTAATTTTCAAGGGGACTGTGTAATGTAAAGGGGCTGTGTAATGTTCAGGGGGGCTGTTCAATGTGCAAGAGGGTGTGTAATGTAAAGGGGCTGTGTAGTGTGCAGGGGGGCTGTGTAATGTAAAGGGGCTGTGTAGTGTGCAGGGGGGGCTGGGTAATGTAAAGGGGCTGTGTAGTGTGCAGGGGGGCTGTGTAATGTAAAGGGACTGTTTAGTGTGCAGGGGGGCTGTGGAATGTGCAGGAGATGGGAGACCATATAAAGTGAATGCAAGGTCCTCCGTTTAGTAACACTTTAAAATGTAAACAAAAATGCTCACAGGTAGGATTTTTATGATTTAGTCTCTTCTTACAAAATGTTTGTTTTGCTAAAGCTGAATTCTAGATCAGATATAAAAGACATAAATTAATGCAGATGTGTATCTATTAAAGTGAAATTCCAGGCAAACCCTAACTAGCCTTGCAACTGTCCTATCCCCCTCCCAAAACCTAGCCTGTCTCAGAAAGATGTGTTTACCTATTTTCAGCCCGTTCTGTTCTAGTCACGTGACCCCGTGTCAGCCAGTGGGTACTGCATGGAAGAAAAGAGAGCACTCCGGCACCGGCTAGTAAAGCCTGGAGCAGCGACATCGCCTATAGGCTTTAATGGATCATATGGTGTCATTGGCTTACATTGGTGCTTATCCCTTCACTATCCAGTAACAAATTGGGGCGGGTCCAGCACAACCTGGGCTCAGATGAAGTGAGTTAAAAGATTCTGGCCATCAGACTGATGACACCTAGTGTCCAAAAAGCACTGCAGGGAAAATCCCTGGATTGAAACTGAATATTGCAGCAAAAGCTAGTTTTGTTATTCTATATTTTAATGAGCAGTCCATTTTTATCTTATTTTTTGGCTTGAGTTTTAGAAAGATTATTGAAAAAAGAAACCTTGCACGACCTAAACATATTTTTCACTGCTTTACTATTGCTATATGCTTAAAACTTAGATTTGGATGAAACTTTTTGCTTCTATCTGCAGTTTAATTATACTTATTAAAAAAAAAAAAAAAGAAAGAAAGAAAAGATTGAACGGTATCGCCAATCAGATTCTAGCTGTCGTTTTCTGTGCACTTAAAAATCTGAAGGTAGCATCTGGATGTAACAGACAAAACCCCCACTTCTCCTATCAAATCAGCCATGATCTGTCTCATAAAACGTATACAGCTGCTAGAAACTTTCCCAGCGTATTGTGGGTGTCACTCTGACAGGTTCCGCTGCCTGCTCCGTGAGTCTTTTTAATACAAAGACTCTCAGTGGTTTCAGACTTTCAGCTTCTTTCAGCGGCAGATGGCTGTTAAGGTTTTGACAGCATGCCACTTGCTTCTTTTTCTATTTCTGCTTTATTATGGCAACACATAAGTAGAACTAAATCTAATTTAATATTGTAGTTAGCATAAAGCAAATTAGCAGCATATAAGCATTCCAAACACTTGCTGACCTTGTCTGCAATAATTAGACTGTGCGTGTTCATTGTGTAACAAAACCCAACCACATGGTCTGCCTATTCTATTCGTCTGGCCATTCCAATATCATTTTAGGATTATATAACAGGTATATAAAAATAACAAAAAATCATATATTTAAATAAAGTGAAACTCTGGTCAAACCACTGAATGCACACATCAATATATATATATATTATATATATATATATATATATATATATATATATATATATATATATATATATATATATATATAATACATACAGCCTTGATCTAAAGTTATGAGAATGACACAAATATTAAAATATTATTACTATTTTTTAAAAGAAAGACACAAATATTAATTTTCACAAAGTCTGCTTGTTCAGTTTTCATGATGGCAGTTTGCACATACTCCAGAATGTTATGAAGAGTGATCAGATGAATTGCACTTAATTGCAAAGTCCCTCTTTGCCATGAAAGTTAACTTAAAGGGCTTGTAAAGGATTTTTTTCCCCCTAAATAGCTTCCTTTACCTTAGTCCTCCTTCACTTACCTCATCCTTCCATTTTGCTTTTAAATGTCTTTATTTCTTCTGAGAAATCCTCACTTCCTGTTCTTCTGTCTGTAACTCACCATTGTAATGCAAGGCTTTCTTCCTGATGTGGAGAAAGCCTCTTGAGGGGGGAGGGGGCGAGCAGGCAAGTTAGGACACTCTCTACTTTGCAGATAGAGAAAGGAGCTGTGTGTTAGTGGGCGTCCTGATACTCCTGCTCGCCACCTCCCCCCTCAAGAGACTTTCTCCACACCAGGAAGAAAGCCTTGCATTATTGTGTGTAGTTACAGACAGAAGAACAGGAAGTGAGGATTTCTCAGAAGAAATAAGGACATTTAAAAGCAAAATCGAAGTATGAAGTAAGTGAAGGAGGACTACACTAAGGTAAAGGAAGTTATTTAGGGATTTATTTTTTTTCCTTTACAACCCCTTTAATTCCATAAAAAATAGTTCCCTTGCATTTATGAAAAAGGCTTCAGGGCGCCTAAAAAGTCCAGGAAGCGCCAGGACCGTCTCCTACAGTTTATTCGCCTGTGGGATCGGGGGATCACCAGTGCAGAACTTGCTCAGGAATGGTAGCAGGCAGGTGTGAGTACATCTGCATTCACTGTGAGGCAAAGACTTTTGGAGGATGGCCTGGTGTCAAGAAGGGCAGTCAAGAAGACACTTCTCTCCAGGGAAAACTTCAGGAACAGACTGATATTCTGCAAAAGGTACAGGGATTGGCTGCGAAGAACTGGGGTAGAGTCACTTTCTCTGATGAATTCTCTGTCTGATTGTTTGGGGCATCTGGACAAAACCTTGTCTGGAGAAGAAAATGTGAGCGCTACCATCAGTCCTGTGTCATCCCAACAGTAAAGCATCCTGAGACCATTCATGTGTGGGGTTGCATTTCAGCCAAGGGAGTGGGGGGCTCACTCACAATTCTGCCTAAGAACAGAGCCATGAATAAAGAATGATATAAAAACATCCTCCTAAAGCAACTTCTCCTAACCATCCAAAAACAGTTTGGTGAGGAACAATGCCTTTTCCAGCATGATGGAGCACCTCACCATAATAAGGAAAAGTGATAACTAAGTGGCTTGGGGAACAAAACATTGAAAATTTGGTTCCATGGGCAGGAAACTCCCCAGAGAACTTGTGGTCAATCCTCAATGGCGGGTGAAAAAAAAAAAAATTCTGACAAACTCCAAGCATTGATTATGTGAGAATTGTCTGCCATCAGTCAGGATGTGGCTCAGAAGTTGATTGACAGCATACCAGGGGGAATTGTGAACTGTGAAAACACACAGATCCCGGTTCTTTCAGGGGAGAAATGACTGATCGTGTATTCATACAAAGTGATCTGTCATCTCCCCTAGTAAGTCCCATCCCCCTTCAGTTAGAACACAGTAAGGGAACACATTTAACCCCTTGATCACCCTTAATGTTAACCCCTTCACTGCCAGAGACATTTGTTTACAGTAATTAGTGCATTTTTATAGCACTATTCGCTGTAAAATTGTCAATGGTCCCAAAAATGTGTCAAAAATGTCCGATCTGCCCGCCATAATGTCGCAGTCCTGATAAAAATCTTAGATCGCCACAATTACTAGAAAAAAAAAAAATAATGATAAAAATGCCATAAATCTATCCCTAGGCGCTATAACTTTTGCACAAACCAATCAATACACGCTTATTGCAATTTCTTTACCAAAAATATGTAGAATACATATCGGCATAATCTGAGGATTTTTTTTTTTTTTTTTAATAAAATGTGGGATATTTTTTATAGCAAAAACTAAAAATGTTTTCAAAATGTACGCTCTTTTTTCGTTTATATCGCAAAAAATAAAAACTGCAGGGGTGATCAAATACCACCAAAATAAATCTCTATTTGTGAGACAAAAATAAATAAATTTTGTTTGGGTACAGCGTTGCACAACCACGCAATTGTCAGTTAAAGCGACACAGCGCCAAATTGCAAAAAGTGTACTGGTCAGGAAGGGGGTAAATGCGGGGCTGAAGTGGTTAACAAGAGTTTCAGCCTCTTCATTTATTATATCCAGTAAAGAGTGAAAGTGCATTATGGCCATTCACTGTATTTTATTTTATTATTCACACAATATTTTCAATATATGTCTTCTATGTAATTTATCTATTTGTCATTCAATGAGGTGTCCATTTGTTCACTACCAGCTTTTTAATTTAGTACAAAGGGTAAAAATGTAAATCCTTAATTTAACACATGTAGAGATTGTGAATGTAAACGAAAGATCCACCTTGCCTCTGTTTTTAACAAGCATTTGTCTAAATTTCCTTTTCGTTGACCTGGTTTAAGCTGTTCAATGACACACAATTTTAGATGTATTGGTTGATCTATATGCATTTCTCGCATTTGTGTCTTGCAAGAGTTCTTTCTCATTTCAATATGATATCATTTATATGCTCTCGATGTCTAAACTGGCAAATTGTTTTTCCAATATACAGTATAGGCAAGAGCATGGACACTGAACAGCATGGAGAACTCCTTCAGAACTACAGTTGAAGGATTGTAATTGGATCATATCTCCATTCTTGGGATTAAAAAATTATTTTGTTGTGGAAATGTAATGTATCTACATGCCTTGCAGTGGCCACATTTAAAACAACCCTTAGGTTGATCAGGCAGCTAAATCGATCTAAGCTGCTGCTTAGGCCGCGTACACACAATGAGATATGCCTGCTCAAACATGTCCGACGGACAGTTTAGAGCGGACATGTCTCATCGGATTTTGGTCCGATGGCGTGTACTCACCATCGGATCAAAATCCCCGCCGGCAGACAGCGCGGTGACGTTGACGCCGCCACGTCACCGCACCAGGAAGAAAAATACTTCCGCCCATGCGTCAAATCCATTCGACGCATGTGCAGGAAAATATGTCCGATGTCCGAAAATATGGTGAGTGTACTGACCAGCGGACATATCCCGCGGACAAATTTTAAAGCATGTTTTAAAATTTGTCCGCCGGTCAGACATGTCCGCTAGCCCATACACACGATCAGATTTGTCCGCTAAACTGGTCCGTCAGACCAGTTTGAGCGGACAAACTCGATCGTGTGTACGCGGCCTTAGAAGCTTTCTCCAGATGGCTGTGCACCAGTAAATCTTTTAGATTTTTGCCCCTTCTGTATGTGACCATAGGGTTTTTGGGGAGGACTTTACAAAGATGTTTATCATCATGTAGTATCCTCTAATATCGTCTGATGATATTGAAAATTTGTCCTGATTGGTTTGAATGTGTCCCTATGATACCCATACACCTGCCTGGGGATCTACTTTCCTTTCCCTCGGGCCAAGAAGACTCTGTCTCGGTATTTCTTTAACTCTCAAATAGGAGTTTTTTAGTTTGCGTGTTTCGTAGCCACATTTAAAGCCGCGTACACACGACTAAACAAATTCGATCAAATCGGTCTGACAGACCGTTTTGATCGGATTTCTCTCCCGGCAGACAGCGCGGTGACGTTGACGCCGCCACGTCACTGCACCAGGAAGAAAAATACTTCCACGCATGCGTCGAATCCATTCGACGGATGTGCGGACAGATATGTCCGCTGGTCAGTGTACTAACCAATGGACATGTCGGACGGACGGGTTTCCAGCAGACAAGTTTTAAAGCATGCTTTAAAACTTGTCTGCTGGAAAAACCTGTCTGCTCGCCCGTACACACGATCGGATTTGTCTGCTGAAATGGTCCGTCGGACCGGTTTCAGCAGATAAATTCGATCGTGTGTACGCGGCCTAAGAAAATGTTCAACCAATGCAGTTCAGTTTTGGGCCCCAGTTCTCAAAAAAGGATATTGGGGAACTGGAGAAAGTACAGAGAAGGGCAACTAAACTGATAAGAGGCATGGAGGAGATCAGCTATGAGGAAAGATTAGAGGAACTGAATTTATTCACTCCTGAGAAAAGGAGATTAGGGGGGGATATGATCAACATGTACATATGTATATAAGGGGTCCATATAGTGAACTTGGTGTTGAGATATTCACTTTACAGTCAACACTGAGGACAAGGGGGCACTCTTTACGTCTAGAGGAAATTTTTTTTCACAGTAAGAGCTGTCAAAATGTGGAATAGACTCCCTGCAGAGGTGGTTCTGCCTAGCTCAGTAGATTGCTTTAAGAGAGGCCTGGATTCTTTCCTAAATGTACATAATATAACTAGGTACTAACATTTATAAGAAAAGTTGATCTGGGGAAAATCATATTGGGGAAAATCATATTGCCTCTAAAGGGATCAGGAAGGAATATTTTCCCCTGCTGTAGCAAATTGGATCATGCTTTGCTGGGGTTTTTCGCCTACCTCTGGATCAACTGTGGGTATAGAATTGGGTTTAATTTTTTTATGATTGAACTGGATGGACTTTTTTCAGCCTGACTAACTATGTAACTGTGTATGTAATGCCTCACTTTCAGTTTGGAATGCTGCTTCCGTTATGCAGTTCCATTTTGCCCTCAAAAATTGGCCAGTTGGAATGCCACGTTTGAGAGATCTTGGGATATATATTAGTTTTGAGATAATTTATTTTTATAGTAAGATCTAACAATTTAAACACATAGTAGCGCTATGTGCAAAAATTATTTTGAACAATCCTAAATAAATTTCAACATAAATTTGTGACAAAATATACACATACTAAACCATATTAGGTATATATGAGAAGTGGAAAATAATAATAATAAAATATAAATAATAAAATGTTCCAAAGAAAAACGTTCATCCAGTGATAAAAACAATGGGCCAGATTCTCAGCAGACTTCTAAGAAGCGCCGGCGTATCTATTTTCTGTATTCCGAAAACAAGAAACGCCGGAATTTTGCTTAGATACGAGCGGCGTAAGTCTCTTACGCCGTCGTATCTAAGTTGCATATTTACGCTGGCCGCTAGGTGATGCTTCCGTCAATTAGCCGCGTTGAATAAGCAAATGAGCTAGATATGCCGATTCCCGAACGTAATTGCGCCCGGTCGTCGTATTTTACGTCGTTTGCATAAGCGTAAAGTTACCCCTGCTATATGAGTGGTAACTTTGCGTAGGTGAGGTGTACGCAATGTTAAGTATGGACATCGGGACAGCGTAGATTTTAACGTCGTTTGCGTAAGTCGTTCGTGAATAGGGATTTGCGTAAGTTACGTTTACGTCGAAAGCATTGACTATTTGCGACGTGATTTCGCGCATGCGCACTGGGATACGTCCACGTACGGCGCATGTGCAGTTCAAAAAAAGCGTCAAAAAAACGTGGGGTCACAACACATTTACATAAAACACGCCCACCTCTTCCACATTTGAATTACCCGGGCTTACGCCGGGCCATTTACGCTACGCCGCCGTAACTTAGGACGCAAGTGCTTTGAGAATACAGCACTTGCGTCCAAAGTTGCGGCGGCGTAGCGTAAATAGGATACGCTACGCCCTGCTGCCATTTACGCAAAAATACGAGAATCTGGCCCAATATATATTAACAAGCCAAGTCCATAAGAAATTAGATTTCAAGTGATTTAACTTAAAGTTTCCAAAAAAATCTTCTTAAAAAACTCTTGCTTGAAACCTTCCACTACACCATAGTGCTCAGTGACTCCACACCCAAAGGAATTGTGCTTACCAATTAGATATGCCTTGCATTCACATGCTTGGCAATATAGCTGAATAAATCTCCAAATGAAATATTCAATTCCACCAGTGTTTCAATCAGTCAGAAGTTGCTTCACATGTAAAAGTAAAAATGGCTCCAATAGTGAAGTATATCAAAACGAATTTATTAAAAGCAGCACAAGAAACCTTCACACGTTGCACTCACATTTAGCAAAACAAAGAGGCACTTCAACAATGAACTCGGTAGTGGGCTCCAAACCAAAGACAATTTTGCAATAAGCTTGTTGTATTATGGTCTCGGCGGACCTAAGGTAAAACCGTCAGTCTCACCACCTGCTCCGTTCGTTCCCCTCTTCACTTCAAAGCACTGCACACCCGGTGGTCGATATTCCGAACGTTTTCCTGGAACACGAGTAGTATGCCGTGTCTAAGAATTAATACTGTCATAATGGATCTCGCGGGTAAAGTACATACTGATGGTGTTTATATTTAGCCGGGCTACAAGTTCAACAAAGTCCTCTTTAGGGCCTTTCCATAGGAGGAACACGTCATCAATGAAACGGATCCATAAAAGTATACAGAAGGTAAAATGAATAATTTCCTCCATGAATACTCTAGTACGTTCCCACCTTCCTAGGAATAGGTTAGCATATGTTGGTGCACGGGCTGTACCCATAGCATAGCATGGCGGCCATCTTACCTTGTGGACAAATACTGGATTTTTAACTAACAAACAAGCATGTTTTTACTTCGGAACATGTAAGTGTAAAACTTTTTTTTATCATTTAAAACAATACTTTTACGATATACTGCACCATGAGTATCCTTTATGTTCACATGTGATGGAAATACTTGCGATGTTCATGTTGAAGTGCATTTAAAGGGAAGGTTGTTATTGGAGGTGCTGCAGCTGCATATGTGCTATCCCTTGTTTTGGATCTGTGGAGAGTGAAGGGTTCCTTGTGTAATCCAAACGCCTATGTGGCCTTTGTAATGAGGGTCCACTAGTGAGGGTAAGCGGCTGTATGATTGGGTGCGGTGGTGGTTTCCTCACTTTTTGCCATCTTCAGCTAAACAACCTGTGAAGTGTGCTGGACCTTGGCCCAGATTCACAGAGCAATTACGCCTGTCTAACTGGTGTTAGACAGGAGTAATTTCAAATTTTGCGCGCCGTATCACTAGTTTCAATCCTCAAACCATGATACGGCGGCTTCGGGCTTCGATCCGAGAGGCTTACGTCTTCGTAAGCCTTCGGATCTACGCTGCGATATTTTTGCGGCCGCTGGGAGGAGTCCGCGTCGTTTTCAGCGTCGGGATATGCAAATGAGTTTTTACGGCGATCCACGAAGATACGAGCGGTCTTCGCAATCGCTTTCGTCTATTTTTTTCTACGTACTGTTAGACCAGATTTTTGCTGGTCTAACGGTGCGTAGCCCATGTTAAGTATGGCCGTCGTTCCCGCGTCGAATTTAATTTTTTTTTTTTTTACGTAACTCGTTCGGGAATAGGAATGTCCGTAAACGACGCTACTCAAGAAAAAATGACGTAACGACGTGATTTCGCGCAATGCACGGCGGGAAATTTCTGAACGGAGCATGCGCAGTTCGATCGCCGCGGGAACGCGCCTATTTTAAATGCTTCACGCCCCCTACTCGCGTAGATGGCTTGCGCCGGGAGAAATACACTACGCCGCCGTCGTAAAATACGGCGGCGTAGTGTATTTCTGATACTCTACGCGAATCTAATTGTATCTGAATCTGGGCCCTTGTCTTTTTGAATTATATCCCGTGGACTTTATTTACACGAGCGCTTCACCTTATGTAAATATTTTTTTAATGTAATTTCTGCAATATTGTGCTGGCTGCTATGAATTTAAATTTTTAAGTTTAAGCGCAGTTATTTATCCTTTTTTGTACCCGTAGCAGTGCCTCTCTTCTGTTGATAAATATTATCATTGAAAAAAAATCAGTTTTGCTCCAGCATATACTGAAGAAGTTCAAGAATCAATTCTGTATGTGTTCTGAAGATCACTCCTCTGGCAAGCAAGAAAGATTTGCAATGTCGCTATGCCCAAGTTGTGGTTGATGTTACTATATAGGACTTCGCCATCAAGCCTAGCCAGCCACATGTCTTCATCTAAAGTTATGTCTGTGAGTCAGAGCTGGTGCAAGGATCTTTGACACTCTAGGTAAAACCTAATTTTGCCACACCCATTGGCCCCACCCCTGACTCTACCCACTTTGCCCTGCTGTGACAGGAGGCGGCACTATACAGGAAGCATCAGCTCTGCTTCCTCTAGTGCTGGCTCCAATGCTGCTCCTCTAATTTTACTACCAGCCAGATGGAGCAGCTGCCTGAAACTGAGTTATTTAAATGCTGCAGCCTGTAGAGCATGCAGATGCAGACTTGGGCGTCCGCTGAAAATTTTTCAGGGGGGGGGGCGTGCTTCGGCAGCGGCGATACACAGTCGCATTTTACCCTTTCTTAGACTGCTAGTGGGGGTTAAAAGTGCCCCCCCCCCCGTTAAAATGTTAAAACATCCCACTGTGCCCCCTGCATCTTTCAATATGTCTTTGTCACTACTGTGTACCCCCTCTCCACAACTGCACCTCTGGACCCCTTTACATTACACAGCACCTCACAGCTCTGGACCCCTTTACATTACACAGCACCCCACAGCTCTGGACCTCTTTACATTACACAGCTGGCTCTCCCTGGTGATTTCAGGGGGGGGCAAATGACCCCCCTTGCCCTATGGAGCGGACCCCCATGGATGCAGAGGTAAATCAGCGGTCGGGCACCCCTAGGCAGCAGTGCACCCTAGGTGGCTGCCTAGTTTGCCTAGTGGTAGCCTCTATGCTTATGGTGTATTGGCTAGGTAAATAAACTGAGAGAAATATCTGATTTTAGCAAAGGTGCAATATTTACTGGACAACATTATTAACTCACTAAATACTTTCACTTGTTGCCAGGACCTGTTCTCTAATTCCTCTGGACACCGCTATATCCAATGTTATAATGGCCCAGGTCTGGCATGAGAGATATTCAGTCTCATACCACCAAAGAGTCACATCACTCAGTAATTACACTGTTCCTTTGTGAAAACCTCCCACACCTGACTTCACATGTTATGGCTTTGCTGAGATCCACGAGGAGGCCAGAGGTCCTGTCTACTAAAAAATTATATATAAGAAGTAGAGGCGAGCTTAAGTGGCATCCTCCAAACTCGTCTCTAACCTTAACTCAAAATCCGACTTACTTCAATGAGTTGTGGACAAGGACATTCCTCACACTGCAGCTCACGTGAGCTGAATGATTCAGTTATTTTTCTTGAACTTAAGCATAGATATAATCTTTATTATGGCAAAGTGCAGGGGCTCATTTATATCACTATGTTTTGGTAATATTAATGCAGGGTATGCATGTTGGTGTGCTGAAGTATCATTTACTGTGATTGGCTCCCCAATGCACTCTCACAATGCACTTGTGCTGGCAAATATACAGCAGTTAAAATTTTTAGTCAAATGAATAGGCTGTCTTAACATAACACATGTTAATGTGCAATGTAACACGTATTAAATACACTGCAATGAAGCTGAGTGGCGTGAACAGGCCCTGATGTGAAAATATGTCGTTTTCCTATTTTGATAAATGAAAGCCCATCTTAGGACTAGGGATGGGTGAACAATTCGGCCCGTTCTCCAAACAACCGAATTATCAGGTCAGTCGACCGCTTGTTCGGCCCGCCGAATGACCACAATGCACTGCGCCGCCACACAGTGCATTGAAAGCCCTGATTGGCCGCAGCAATGAAAACTTCACCCAATCAGGGCACAGAGCCCTGTTAGAGCCATGATTGGACACTGTCATGATGTCTGTATCCAATTATGGCTCATTGCTCTTAATCCCGCCTCACACTATAAAAGTATTCTTTCCGAAGCGGCCATTTGTAGTGTGATAGCGTCATGTAGAGGGATAGAACAGGGCTCTCTTAAGTGCTATTAGACTGCTAGTGTGGTATAGTGTGCTATTCTGATTCTATTATCAGTGTAGAATATCAGTTTAGTGTGCATCTAGGGATAGTTCAGTGCGAGTGTAGTGTGACCATTGATCTTTACATTAGTGTGAATGTAGGGATAGTTCAGTCAGTGTGAATAGTCAAACATTCCCATAGACACACTCCTAAACATTGCGGATAGCCTTCCTAGAAGAGTTGAAGCTGTTATAGCTGCAAAGGGTGGGCCAACTCAATATTGAACCTTTACGGACTAAAGCCGGGATGCCATTAAAGGAGTTGTAAAGAATTATTTTTATCACCTTAATGCAATCTATGCATTAAGGTGAAAAAACATCTGATGCTGCTGCCCCCCCCCCCCCCCCCAGAGCCCCCGTTATACTTACCTGACCCCTCGAAAGTCCTGCACGGTCCCGAGATCCTCTTCGCCGCTCAGCCTGGCCGCTGATTGGCTAGAGCGGAAGGATTGAGAGCAGCGCAGTCATTGGCTGGCACTGCTGTCAATCACATCCAGTGATACAGTGAGCTGCAATGGCTATGGCCACTCGCTGTATCACGGGAGAGTGCCCGCAGTTACTCACCACCATGCGAGCTCTCACATGACTGCGGTCAGTACTTGCGGGGAGGACCAGAGACAGCCGCCGAGGGACCCCAGAAGACGTGGATCGGGGCCACTCTGTGCAAAACAAACTGCACAGTGGAGGTAAGTGTAGCGGGGTCAACCTGCCAGAGTCCAGTGACAGGTCTTGCCCGCTGGAACTTTACTTATAACTGTACATATGTTAAATACCTTTTACATGAGTTATGCATTGCGGGACTACAAGTAGCAGGAGAGATGGACTCCATTGACTCGTAGGAGAAACGGACTACGTTTCCCGAAATGCTTTGCCCTTCAGGAGGATGTGACGTTTCACCCAGATCAGTGAAGGAGGTTACTTAAGGAGAGGGAGTGGCGCCTTTTCTCTCTCTCGGGAACAGCCTTCTCTCCTGTGCGGAGCTACTGACAGGGGCAGCGGTGTTTAGGCCAGAATCCTGGGCCTAGAATTGCTGAGAGACCAGCCATCCAGACGGAAGCAAGACTCCAACATCCAGCCAGTGTTTCCGGAGATTGAAGACACAGCCCAGCTGACAACCGTAGCAGTGGAACGTCTCAGTCCGGGGTCCGGTGTGTGTGGGCGCGTCAGAGCGACATCTTACCAGTGCGCCCTTTCTTCCCTGAGGAGAAGTCAGGCGGATTGGCCTGTTGAGTGAGAGAGCATTTGCTCAGTTCCTAACTCTTTGGTCACCATAGACACCAGAAAGTTAGTTTTACCAGCCACTGGCACTCCTTGGCCCATAGACAAGACTAAGAGGCCTAGTCAAACTGCCTCAGGGTTTCAAGGTAGCGACTGACACTGGCAAGCGATCAATCCCATCACACTCTACCATTACTGACATCACCATATGTGTTTTTCCCCTCTAACTGTTGCCTTTGGATTATAATTTAATGTGCACCAAGCGGCCGCTACGCGTACATTGATTGTTCCGGAAGGTTGCCCGGTAGGGGTGCTCGCGAGCATAGACTGATCTCTTATATTCAGGCGAGTGGTGCCCCTCTTAGGTTTTAGAGTAGCTTATTGATCTATGTTAATTTCTGATTCTTGCAAGGGCCCTTGCGAACCAGAATAAACTACTGCTGATTTATTGTGTTTGCGTTTATTGTGTTTGCATTTAAAGTCCTATGCCTGTTATCCATAAGTTCCATGCAGTAAAAGAACTTATCTTTCTTTCATTCAATCATATTCATTGTGTGAAGTGTATTTTCTTGCCTGGAAGGATTGTACCATTGTAGCAGGTAAATTATCAGTATATTGTCCTTGTACATTGTGGGTCTGTTATTGTGACTCTAGTCCAACAGGGGTCACACTATCCCATTGCCGGGTTCTGATGTGTCAAGGGTGGGTTCGAGCTAATTAAAAAGGGGTGAGCTGAGTAAAAAAAGGGTAGGTCCCAAAATCAACCAGCGGCTCCTTCGGGGGTAGTGCTACATAAGTATAACATGTTTGTTATTTTAAAGTAAAAAAAAAAAAATCCTTTACTAACCCTTTAAAGTTAATGTGCGGGTAAAGGCAGGTGTCCCAATATTTGGTAATTTGGTAATATAGTGTATAAAATACAGTGTTATTTTATTTATGAACACTGGATTATGATTTAATTCACCTACTGAATGTTGATTTTGGTAACGGATATATTTAAAGTTACTTAAAGTGGAACTTTCCACCTATTAAGTCTTCTGTCCTTGTTGTTTTACCGTTGGATAGTAAACAATTTTTTTTCTGCCAGTAAATATCTTATGAAATACACAGTTGGGAAAACGTAGTTTTTTCTACATGCTGAAAAACATCGGTTTTTTTTCATGCCGAAAAACGATCGCGTGTACGCGGCATTATACAGCCCACTTCCTGTTTCTTTTCTGGTAAAATGCCTAGACTTATGACATCATGCACAGCTCTCTCTCTCACTCTTGTGATAATTTGGCAGGAAGGGAGGGGGGATGAGTCTTAAGAGGGCCAATGAGAGCTGCAGAGCTGGAGGTGTGTCTGTGTAAATCCAGGAAGTGAACAGGCAGCAGCTTCAGCTTCCCACAGTTAAAACGGATGCAGCCAGACTCGGTGGAGTTGGATTTCTGCAGCATATTTGGCAAGTACAAAATCACAGTATATACAAAATAATTTGCAAAGTGGTCGGAGGGAAGCTACAAAATGGCAAAGATGCTTTTATTACAAATTATGTGAGCAGACTGCATTCCTCTAATTTTTGGGGTTTTGCGATGGTTTGGTTTAAACATAATCCCAGTGCGCATGCGTCGGATAGTATGCCTAAGATACGTCGAAAACTGCCTACGACGTGAACGTAACTTACGCACAGCCCTATTCACGAACGATTTACGCAAACAACGGAAAATTCGACGCTGTCCCGACGTCCATACTTAACATTGCGTACGCCTCACCTACGCAAAGTTACGCCTCATATAGCAGGGGTAACTTTACGCTTATGCAAATGACCGGCGCAAGTACGTTCGTGAATTGGCGTATCTAGCTCATTTGCATATTCAACGCGTAAATCAACGGAAGCGCCACCTAGCGGCCAGCGTAAATATGCAACTAAGATACGACGGCGTAAGAGACTTACGCCGCTTGTATCTAAGCAAAATTCTGGCGTATCTTGTTTTGTGAATACAGAAAATAGATACGCCAGCGCTTCTTAGAAGTTACGCGCTGTATCTCGAGATACGCCGACGTAACTCGTCTGAGAATCGGGCCCATAGTGTTTTAGCTGGCAGCACATGAGTATCTCATTTGCTGTGTTATATTTCTCTATAATATCACTAAGTAATTGTGCTGGAATCACTATATGTACTACTATTCTAATCTTATTGTTATTGATGCAATGTTTAAAAATATGATTGTTGTGCCTTATTTCTTGTATCTTTTATAATTTTTCAAAATAAAATATGTATGTTTAAAAAAAAAAAGAAGTATGAAAAAAGAAATGAGGGGTGTAAAGGGAGAGAAGAAATGTACCTATCTCTTTCTTGTCCTAATTTAGAACTGAAAAAAAAAAAATATATTAATTATGCAAAACCATTAAATATAGAGCCCCTAATTCCAGTAAGTCTGCAACAAACGTATGATTCACTCTTAATACAAAGGATAAAGATTGCTGCTGGCTATTATTCTATGTCTGCTCTTGTTTTCTAAGTATCCCAGTGATTCCTAACAGACACCACAGCCTTCCGAGCTCATACAGACAACCGTAATGCTAATGCGTACAATTACTGCTTTGTTCCTGGTGCACAGTGAGGAGAAAATGCATATTAGGTATAACATTATTTCTATACAATGACCGAACACAATTAAAAAGATTCCCCAAAATCAATTTAATGAATTTCTAGGACGCCTGACTTAGTCTATTCCCTCATTTCTACCCCGTGGGCAATGGCTGTCACTAACACACAGATCAACCTGTCACCTTTCCGTGACATTGGGAGTTCAGAACTTAGAAGAGAAGATTGATGGGAATGCCGTGACATAGACTATTATGTGTGCCGTCCGATTGTGCTTCACTGGTTCTACAACGCTATCCAGTTACTTTCATTAATCTAGCCTAATTGCATTAAATGAGGTTAGCTTTAAATAAGGAACAAATGGCACATCAAAGCCATCATCTGGCTGTGAATAGCACAAAACAAGAGAGAATTATCCTAGTTGAAAATGTGTTCTAGCTGAAGACCACGCTCTAATGCCGCGTACACGCGATCGGATTTCTGATGGAGTAAAATAACATGGAATTTTTAGTCGGAATTCCGATGAAGCTGACTTTCATCAGTCTTGCTTGAGGTCCCTCCACTGGCTGGCCGTAAAGGATCGGATCACATTCAAGACACTCTGCCTCACCCACAAATGCACACAAGGAAACACTCCTCAATACTTATGCGAGAAAATAAAACCCTACATCACAAATTGCATGCTCCGGTCAACCAATCAAAACCTTCTCCAAATCCCCAAGACATGGTACAAATCTAAGGGAGAATGCAGATTTGCAGTCCAAGGACCCCGGCTCTGGAATGCACTACCCATGACCATCCGCCTCGAAGAAAACCATCGGGCTTTTAGGAAAAAACTGAAGACTCACCTCTTCTGATGGATCAGGACGACAATGGATGCAAGCGCCTAGAGGCGATTTAGTTCGCATGTGCAGCGCTATACAAGTTCCTCACTCACTCACTCACTATCAGACTAAAAACTATGCCAAAATGCGGTGACGTAAAACACTACAACAAGCCGAAAAAAAATGAAGTTTAATGCTTCCGCGCATGCATCGACTTGATTCTGAGCATGCGTGGATTTTCCCTGATGGAATTCCACACAGAGGATCGGAATTTACTATCGGAAAAATTTAAAACATGTTCTATTTTTTTATACTGATGGAAAAAAGTCTGATGGGGCCCACACACATCTGGTTTCTCCGATGAAAAAAAGTCCATTTGACTTTTTTCATCGGAAAAACCGATCATGTGTACACGGCATAACAGGATGGTAAAAATAACAAAAAAGGCCCTCCAGAGAAAAAGAAAACCCAGATTTTAAGCATTTTTTTTCTTTCCTCTGCTCACCTTGAAGTGACCCACTACATGGTCACTTTAACCAAGTGATCGTCTTAAAATAAACCTTTATATACTTATATATCAAATAATTAATGTGATTGTAAAGCTTACATTTTTTTTTTAAATAACAAACACGTCATACTTACCTCCACTGTGCAGCTCATTTTGCACAGCGTGCCCCGATCCACATCTTCTGGGGTCCCTCGGCGGCTGTCTCTGCTCCTCCGTGCTTCTGATAACCCCCCTTGGAAGCACTCCCCCAAGGGGGTTACCTTGCAGGCGCGCTCCCAAGTCCTGTAACCAGTGTCCATAGCCGCTGACTACAGGACTCGGCCCCGCCCTTGCATCATTGGAGTTGATTGGCAGCAAACCAATGGCTGCGCTGCTATCAATCTATCCAGCGAAGAGCCGAGAAGACCGGGCCAACATCAAGCATGTTCTCAAGGCAGGACTTTCAAGGGCTTAGGTAAGTAAACCAGAGGGCTAGGGGGCAATCGCCAAATGTTCTTTCACCTTAATGTATAGGATAAAAAAACATGAACCATTACAACCCCTGAAACCCAGTGATTTCACTAAACGCACCACCTCCTGTGAAGTATAACAAGAAAATATATAAGCCCAGAGGGGCAAGGAGTAGATATTACCTTTGTATTGCAAAGTTGTGGCTCCCCAGCCCACCAGCTGCAGGTATTTGACCAGAAGATGAATTGGATACTTCCACCCTCACCCACAAATGCACACAAGGAAACACTCCTCAATACCTACGCGAGAAAATTAAACACTGCATCCCAAATCGTATTCTCCTCCACATCCCAAAGTCTACAAGTCGAAGGTCGAAGGGAGAACGAAGATTTGCAGTCCAAGGACCACGGCTATGGAATGCGCTACCCACCAACATCCGAATGGAGGAAAAGCATCAGGCCTTTAGGAAAAAACTTAAGACCCACCTCTTCTGAAGGATCAAGATGACACTGGATGGAAATAAGCGCCTTGAGGCGATTTATTTCGCATTTGTATTGCTATATAAGTTATTCACTCACTCACCCTCCTCCAGCTGTTGTGGTTCCTCCAGTTGTAAAGGTGTCACAGGGAAAGGAAAGGATGGTAATCTTCCCAATCAAGTCACATAAAATTCTTACTTTGGAGGGTTTTGTTCTAACTTTCTGGTATGTCTCACAGAGAAGAAGTAAAAGGAAATCTCCCTACTGGGGCACATTCAGGGAAAAAATCACAAAGCCTAATGTGGTTTTACCATTGCCTACTATATTTAAAACACATTTTAAAAATCTTTGGGCTTCGATGTACTTTATTTACTGAAGAGTTATTGATGTTTGGAACAGACTTCCAGTAAAGGTAGTAGGTCAATCAACAGTAAGTAAAAATAACGATGCTCAAGAACAAGTATGAGCTTGGGCTCACTTTCGGATTCGGATCAAACCCATGTTCAGGAGAACGTGGAAGTCAGATTTCCATGCTGGCTCGATGAGCCGTCCCACAGCTGCACATACACAAAAGGGTGAGGATGCTTAGAACATCATTGACCTAATATGGCTACAGGGCCATATTACATCAGCGATGTCATGAGCATTACTGCCCCTTTGTACATATGGGGCTGTAGGGCAGTGGTCCTGGCCACAGCTCATTGGCCCAGAAATGACAGTTGCTTTCTGGGTTTAGCCAAATACAAGCTCTGACCGAACCCAAGCTCATCACTAATTGGGACAAACATAGATCTATACTCAGACCACAAATTAAAAAAAAGGGTTGGAGTTGATTGACCATTTTGTCCTTTTTTGTTATTACTCTTCTTTGTTTCTAGATACACAGGCATTGTGCAGTGCCAAGGGAGTGCCATCATCCCAAGGTTAACAATAGAAAGAATACCCCCCCAAAGACCAAGAGGGACTGTTATAGGCGCAACAGACTATTGGAGATCCAAAGTATTGGAGATCCAAAGTATTGGAGATCCAAAGTATAAAAATTTGACTTTATTAAAAAACAAAATATAGAAAATTCATAAAATATGTGCGGCTTATAAACACAACACATGAACAACACAGTACAGGGGGTCCCCGACTTACAAACACCCGACTTACAAACAACTCCTACTTCTGAACGGAACATATGCATTTTTGGCAATTTTCGACAGCGGGCACATTCGACAGAACATCAGTAAACTAAGTATCTCCCGCTCTGCGCGAATGTGGCCATTTGACAGGACATCGGAAAACATTGGAAAATTACGTAATTGCCATTCTGCGCATGCAGTTTCCGACTTACGAACATTTTTGACTTAAGAACAAACCTAAAGTCCCTAACTTGTTCGTAAGTTGGGACATCCTGTACTAGTTATGGATTAAATCCTTGACCATGATAAGCAGCCTATAGAGAAATCCAAACGTGTTTCGACAATAGGGATATTTGTTCTTCCTCAGGGATACTCATATATAAGTACAAGGATGTTCCATAATACAAAGACAATGTTAGATCTCGTATATGTTCATATAGCAATGCTCCTGTACACGTAGTTGTCAAAGTTACTAACCAGACTGTGTTTAATACTTGTATGTTGCTGCTTCTACTTTTTTGTTTCTGTGTTTAATATAGAGCTAGCTTCTGTTTTATTCCCATACCACTCTTTCGGAGGAAGCAAAATACCCAGTACTAACATGTAGGTGTATTTTGTGACTTCCCTTCCTCCAACATGCCAGTGCTTATATTCATTCCAGCAATGACCCATTTTTGTCCCTGTGTCTTCATCAGCTTTGATTTGTAAAACAAATGCAGTGCTTTTTCTCTTCACTTTTGAAACCTGATAGAGGAATGAATGAAAGAGCAAAAGAAAGGTAAATATGCAGCTGGTGGAGTCGGTGTTTACTTGAAGGTCCACTTTAAAATGTATACGCCTCCCTATGAATGCTAACTATAGAATGCAATAGGAGTAGCGCAGAGTTGTGAATAATTTCTTTCTGAAGGATTAGGGCTGTGCACAGGGCCGCCATCAGGGGGGTACAGGCAGTACACCTGTAAGGGGCCCGGGGGTCCCCAGGGGCCCGGATGGGAACCCCCTAAAACCCCCTTTTTTAGCAGTCCGGAGGTGCCCAGAGGCCCCTAGGGCCCCAGATGGTAACCCCCCTCTTTTTTGCTTTATTTTTTATAAAAAAAATATATTTTTTTTATATTTTATTTATTTTATTTTTTATTAAAGGGCCAATTTTTTTTTATAAAAATGTTTTAAATTTTATATATATATAGATAGATAGATAGATAGATAGATAGATAGATAGATAGATAGATAGATAGATAGATAGATAGATTCTTAGTAAAGGGCTCAGAGGTCCCCAGGGCCCCATGTTATTTTTGCTTATATATTTTTTTATTTATTTTTTATTAAAGGGCCCAGAGGTCCCCAGGCAACCCGCTTGTTTTTTTTTTTATAAATGTTTATTTATTTTTTATATATATATATATTTTTATTTATTTTTTATTAAAGGAACCCCCCGCTTCTCAAATCGCGGCAGCCCCCCCCCCCCGCTTCTCAATTTCAGGCGTCACCCCCCCCCCCCAGTTCTCTGCTCCAGGGGGCCCATGAAGCTGTGTAAGGGGCCCCATAATTCCTGATGGGGGCCCTGGCTGTGCATATTTAGACGGCAGGGAGACTCAGATGGGTAAAGTTGGGAAAGCCAGTCCGGCAGAATCATTGGCTGTTCCCCATCAGAACATTTTACACAGAAATGATGCCCCAGTACAAAAACAAAAGGCATATGCACTTAAATTTGGGCCTCCGGTATGCATAACCATGCAAAATTCCCAGCCGGCTACATCAAAAGATAAAAAAAAAAAATGTATGGCTCATTTAGCGTCCACCTTCAAAAATAAAAAGAAGGTCTGTCCTTGGGAATCACAATGATCACATTTGCATGCCATTCTCATAGCTGCCAAAGGTGCTAAATATTTTGGGACAGTCCCAGATTTCAAACATTTGTGGTTGAATTTGTATTCATTGGAAAGCCCCAGCTTTCATTACAGACAAACCGTGCAGCACAATTCCCCATATTATCTGACCTGAATGTCATTCTCGCCATCGTTTCTTGGGCTTTACAGTCTTATTGTCATTGAAGTGTAGTACATACAGCATTGCTCCCAACTGTCCCTGATTTCGAGGGACTGTCCCTGATTTGGAGCAATGTCCATGTGTCCCCCATTCCTTCTCATTTGTCCCCCATTCCTTCTCATTTGTCCCTTCATTTTGGTCTGATCCATATAGATGTATATAAAATGAAATTTTTATGTTTCAAAAAGTGTTTCCCAGTGCTAAACCTTTCATCCAAATTCTAAATTGCTGCATTTGTACATTTTAAAAGACAATATAAAGGAATAGTAGTGGTAAAAAAAAGCACTTGTGGATTTAATAAACCTTCTTTTTTTTGGTTAATTCTTCTTTAAGGGGTGTGACAGGGGTCCTATGCCTACATACATTTACATACAATCATGAATTAAATCACTAGTAAAAAGGCTTGAATTAAATCATAATTTTTAAAGAGCAACTGTCATATCTGTCCCACAGTGGCTCCTTCTCTGACCCGCTGTTGACTCACCAACAGTCTCATTCACTTTAATGCAGCAGTGGACCTCCAGCTGTTGCAGAACTACAAATCCCATGAGGCATAACAAGACTCTGACAGCCACAAGCATGACACCCAGAGACAGAGGCATGATGGAACTTGTAGTTTTGCAACAGCTGAAGGCCCGGTAATTGCTTATCCCTACTTTAATGGGACGTCTGGTGATGCAGCTGTGACACAACAAGGTGAGGGACGTGGTGGCAGCAGGTGAGTGGATCTCCGCTAACAGTCGCTGCCATAATGGATCTGAAATGACAGCTGCTCTTTAAAGTGGATGTAAACCCCCAAAAAATCTGTGCCCAGTCTTGCCACACAGAGTTAATCCAGATCTGAGAAATCCTCTTTTAATGTTCAGTGAAAATGAACAGAATTCCAGATAAAAACTAGCCAAATTATAAAGTCCGTTTCTGCCTTCTTGCTTTGAGTGACAGGTTATTTACATATCTAGCTTGGATATGTTTATCATATGTTATGTTATGTTTATCATAACATGAGGTGATTCACAGTATAAAAAGTGAGAAATCCACCCCTCCCCCACATAACACATCCTGGTAATATACAATGACCTTTGGATCACCTCATGTTATGATAAACATGTCCAAGCTAGATATGTAAATAACCTGTTACTGAAAGCAAAGAACAGAGAAACAGACCTTATAATTTGGCAAGTTTTTATTTGGAATTCTGTTAATTTTCACTGAACAATAAAAGAGGATTGCTCAGCGCTGGATTAACTCTGTGTGGCAAGACTGGGCACAGATGATAGGAAATCGTATACTCTACATTGTGACATAAAAAAAATAAAAAAAAATTTTTTTGGGTTTACATCCACTTTAAATGTAAGGACTTATTGTTGCTGGTAGTTAGAATTTTTTAAATATTTGGAAACAAAATGAAGGTTTCCTATTTAGAATAATCAGCTGTCTGGTTAGTAAAACCGTGATATCAGACCCAATTTAATCAAACAGTTAGTACTTCATTTTAGCTCATGCTTTCTGTGAAATTGTGTGAATGCATCAATGCAGTGCATGTTATCTCAGCTTGTAGAGCTTGGATTCATTGAATGAGTTTACCAAAAATGTAAATATTGCAGAAAATACTGCCTCATGCTACATAACTAAGCTCCATTTCATGCTAAATAAACTAAATTATTAATGTACCTTAAATAGAAAACTATATTTAGATAGATTGTTACTCCAAAAGCATTTTATTAAAATAAATTTGAGAAAAATCTAAAAAAAATCCAATTGAAATTAAAAGAATCTGATTTAAATAAACAAAAATCATTTTTTTTTTTTGTTTTTTTAATCATTGCTTTTTATCCACCCATACATACAACCTGCAAAAATGACATTCCGATTTAACTAAAGGATCAGTAGACTACTCCTGTGAAAGAGCTATTTGTAAGAGGGATTGACTGCAATTTTATATTTCCTGTGAGTTGTCCAATAATTTTTTACATTGTGCTTATTCGTGTAATATACATTTTTCGTCTTGTATGTATATTTATTATTTTAACTAGATATTATTTATGATCCTGCAGTAAGAACTTTTTAATGTGAGGAGAGGCTAATAACATAATTTTCAGGTCTTGTGTCCAGGTTTTCCTTCTTCCAGCATTATATATTTCACGCAGCTGTTCTAAAAAATGGAACATTGCTTGCTTCAGAATCCCCAAACAAGTAAAATGTAATGCACGTTTGTAAAGTACATCGCTTCTTTATAGCCAACTGAGGTAAGGTAAGGCCATACAGCTGCCTTATAAATAGTCTCTGTTTCCACTTCTACTCTGCACTGCAGAAATGACAGTTGGAATCTGATAAGCAGTCTTAATTTTTCTTAAAGCGGAAGTAAACTCCTAGATTTAACCGTTTCAAAAAACAGTTACATTTCCAGCACGTGCCCGGAATGTAACTGACACATTGGTTGGGTTCTCAACTGTCAAGCCATCTAATGAATGGTGTCATGACTGGTCACATGTACAGCATCATGGCAGTTGAAGATTAAACAGAGGCCAAGATGGCAGCTTCCTTTGCTGAAAACGATAGGAGGGTTTACTTCCACTTTAACTCTTATCACACACAAGCCCTGTTTTGGCTAATACCTTACCTCAACAGTTGCTAAATTGAACCACAAATATGAGAGATGCCTGGAACAAGTATACAGACAACAAAAGCCAAAAAAACTGAGTCCTACCCAGCATGCTTGTTCCAGGTCAGTCAGTACATAGTGAACTCAGGATCAAAATGACAACCCCAGAGTCTGAACTTATCTACCCTCATGGGTTTATGCTGAGGAAGAAGAAGAAAAAATCCTGGATGGCCACACACCGTTAAAGGCATCTTTATTGATATCTTGTGTAGCAGATGAAATCCAATACAGTCACTTCATGTTACAGAAAACAGGAAAAGGCTGACGCGTTTCACACAGTATAAAGGTGCTTAATCATAGCTTAGTACAGAGCCCTAAAGGCTTATTTGCAAATCTCTACATTAAAAGTAAAGCTGTCAGGATTGAAATATGCAGGCTGCCATTGTTGATTTCTTTCTGAAGATGCTACTGACCAACATCACTGTTGGTCGAGAATGTGTGCAAAACGCACTGCTCTTTAGAAGATGCCCAGATATGCCATTAAAATAGAACTATAGGCAAAACTTTTTTTCCCATTTTGGAATAGAGTAAGTTAGGGTTCACATACAGTATGTGCGATTTAGATGCAGATTTCCCCACATCCAATTCACAGTACATGCGAGTGTGACCGGCTCTCAATGGAGCCAGTTCACACAGGTATGGGGTGGCCGCGATCCGCATTCCAAAAGGGTTCTGTGTGTGTTTGGATGCAAATTCAGTAAACAATTTGGACCTGTTTCGCACCTGAACCGGTGAACAGGAACACCCCGGATCCCAAGCTGGAAACTGCACACATATTTTCAGTTTCAATACTGTATGGTTCAAAACCAGATGGGATAGCAGCCCTATCTTGGGGTAAGGCATTTACCTGGCTATAGGTCAAACAGGTGTACAATTGTATGTAATAGGGCCTTAGAGCAAATTACAGGGCTCCTTAGCTCCCCAAACTCTAAAATGATCACACAATTTGGTCTTCTGCTATTAACAACACCAAACCCGACAGTAATGCCGCATACACACGATCGGAAATTCCAACAAGATAACCATGGATTTTTTCTGATGAAATGTTGGCTCAAACTTGTGTTGCATACAAACGGTCACACAAATCTTGTCGGACATTCCGACCATCAAGAACGCGGTGACATACAAGATGTACGACGAGCCGAGATCAATGAAGTTCAATAGGCAGTTCGGCTTTTCTGCTTGATTCTGAGCATGCGTTTTTATTGTGCGTCGGAATTGCATACCGATGAGCGGATTTTCCGATCGGAACTTTTTCCGTCGGAAAAATAAAGAACCTGCTCTCAATCTTTTGTTGGCGAAAATTCCGACAGCAAAAGTCCGTTGGAGCCTACACATGGTCGAAATTTCTGTTCAAAAGCTCACATCAGACTTTTTTTGTCTGAATTTCCATTCGTGTGTGTACGCGGCATTAGAGATCGAGCTGCACTGTCAAATTAGTCCCACAGCTTCCTGGGAAAAGTGACATGTCCCAGAAAATTGCCTGGGCAAGAATTGTGGAAGTGGGTGCAGAGACCTATCAGAAAAAGGTATCTACTCTCAAAAAAGAAGAATTTAAATATATTAGAGGAGGAAGGAGAGACAGATTACTGGTACTTTCACTTTTAACAAACCGACCTCTGCAGCTGCAGACACTGCTGTGCAAGTTCATCTTAAAAATTTACAGTAGGACTAGGTAGCTTTCATACCTTCTAATCTCTAATGTTGAACAACTTCACTGCTTCAATTGTGATCTTTGAGGATGAATTCCTCCACAGTGCCTGCAGCTACAGAGGCCAGCATGGGCATTTTTTAGAGTCTATTTACTGCTTTTTAGGAATATTTACCTATTTGATTGCCCACAGCCTGGACACAGTATTGCTTTAAAGAAACCTCATATACTGTATTACGTTTCATACTTTGACAGTATCAGTAGATTAGATAGAAACATCTGTTTAGGTGCTACAAGCAATGCAGAGAATTTCTGTTTCAAATAGTTTGTTCATCTAAGTCCTCAACACTTAGACTAATTGCCGTAATCCAGTCCCCATTGGGTTCATTTGATATGTTTAGAAGCCATTCCATGGAAAAATAACATGGGACGGTGTATAGTTTCTGCTCTGACCATACGTTTATTTATACATTGAAAGTCTGGAGCAGTTACTGTGACCTCTTTACCTTATCTTTTAGAAAATAACATTAGCTGACCTTAACCACTACTGTATATGTAATTCTGACGATGTAGAACATGTCACACAAAATGTTTTTCACAGGACTTTAAAAGGGAGACTCATTTAATCTACTAGGGATCAGTGGCGGCTGTTGCTCAAAATTTTTGGTGGGGCGCAAACAAACTGAAAAAAAAACGTCAATTAAGGCCATTGTGCCCATCAAACGCAGCTACTGTGCCCATCAATTGCCGCCACTGTGACATAAAATGCAACCACTGTGCTATCACATGTAGCCACTGTACCCATTAATTGCTGCCACTGTGCCCCCTAAAACGCAGCTACTGTGCCCATCAATTGCTGACACTGTGCACATCTGTTGCGACACTGTGCCCATCACTTGCTGCCAGTGTGCTCATCAATTGCTGCCACGGTGCTGTGCCCATCAATTGCTGCCACTGTGCCCATCAATTGCTGCCAGTATGCCCATCAACTGCCGCTTCTGTGCCTATCAACTGCTGCCAGTGTGCCCATCAACTGCTGCCAATGTGCCCATCAACTGCCAATGTGCCCATCAACTGCCACTACTGTGCCCATTAACTGCTGCCAGTGTGCCTATTAACTGTCCCTACTGTGTCCATCAACTTCCCCTACTGTGACCATCAACTGCCGCTACTGTGCCCATCAACTGCTGCCAGTGTGCCTATCCAATGCCGCTACTGTGCCCATCAACTACCGCTACTGTGCCCAACAGCTGCTGCCAGTGTGCGTCCCCAACCGCCCAGCACTTACGTTGTCTCGGTGGGGCAGCGGGTCACAGGTCCTCCACGCACCTCGATCTCTTCTCCCACCCTCTCTTCCCATCCTCTGCTATGATTGGCCACCTGATAGGTAGGGTCCAATCACAGTTCCTGTCATTTCAGCCAATCAGGTGACAGGTAACATAGCCCCAAGCAACTGATTGGCTGAGAGGCAGTTCAGTGTTAGGAAAGCGATGAATTAGAGTGAACAGTGAACCCCCAGCATGGTGCCCACTGTTCAAACTTTTGCTCTAATCAGGTGCTTCCAAAAAATACCCCGCCGCTGTAATTCAGGTGCCCGGCACCCGGCAAGGGGCCCGGGCACCTGAATAGGGGGTGGCAATGGTGACCATAGATAGATTCATGCAATGCATAAATCTATCTATGGTGATAGCCAGGTGGCAGGAGAGAGGGGGCGGCACCTGTGCACCCTTTATGGACGCAACGCCACTGCTGGGGATCCTAACCAATCTTGGTCCGGCAGAGAAATACAATTGGTACTCTCGTTCTTTTATTCGTGGCAGATATTATTGGAGTTTCTCTCAATGCTTAACCGAACCTCAAGAAGTGAAGTACTCTTGACAGTGGGGACTCTAGGAACAATATACAGTATAGGGGAGGCACATAAGATACCACACTAATCATTTTCTCCACTGAATCATACCACAAAAAAAAAAAAAAAAAAAAAGCATATATAAATACGATTACAAAATACGAGAGTAATGCGGTATGCAATGACACCTTCTTATTTTACTAACTCAACAGACAAGCTTTCAAGAGTCTGACGGTATTGCTTCAAACATGAGAAAGATAGGAAAACTCTCAAAAGCTTTTTCTTTATAGTTTAAACCAATTTCAGCAAACATCAGGCTGTGTAATTTTCCCCTATGTTGAAAATGTCACGAATGAAGACCAGTGAACAGATCCTGAGTGTGTGCGTGTGTGTGTAACTATCTAATACTAAGTACCATCATGTACCAATTTTACACAGCCAGACACTTTGGGCCAGATTCAGAAAGAATTAGATTCCCGCAGAGTATCAGAGATACTCTACGCCGCCGTACTTTACCTGGCTCTAGGAGGAATTCAGAGAGATTTTGGCCCGTAAGGTACGGCGGCGTAGTGTATTTCTCCCGGCGGAATCAAAATACGCGAATAGGGGGCGTGAGGCATTTAAATTAAGCGCATCCCCGCGACGATCGAACTGCACATGCTCCGTTCAGAAATTTCCCGCCGTGCATTGCGCAAAATCACGTCGTTACGTAATTTTTTTTTTTGAGTAGCGTCGTTTACGGACATTCCTATTCCCAGACGACTTATGCAAAAAATAAAAAATAAACTGAAAGTCGACGCGGGAACGACGGCCATACTTAACATGGGCCGCGTAACGTTAGACCATCTAAAAGCTGGTTTAACTTTACGTAGCGAAAAAATGACATACGCGATTGTGAACGACGCTCGTAACTTTGTGGATCTCCGTAAAAAGCTCATTTGCATACCCTGACGCTGAAAACGACGCGAACTCCACCCAGCGGCCGCAAAAAGATCGCAGCGTAGATCCGAAGGCGTACGAAGACTTAAGCCTGTCAGATCGAAGCCCAACGCCGCCGTATCATGGTTTGAGGATTCAAACTAGTGATACGGCGTGCGAAATTTGAAATTACTCCTGTCTAACACCAGTTAGACAGGCGTAATCGCTCTGTGAATCTGGGCCTTTCTATCTACTTCAAGGTCAAAATTAGACTTTTTTTCTTTTGCATTGGTGCCGATGCACAGAAAAACGCTCAGCATTGGTGCCAGTTTATACAGAAATAACCCATAGCATTGATGCCAGTGTATGCAATAATATCCCCTTGTATAGATACCAGTGTATGCAATAATAACCCGTAGTATAGATACCAGTATATGCAATAATAACCCTTATGCCACGTACACACCATCACTTTATGTGATGAAAAAAAACGACGTTTTCTGTGAAGTAAAAAACAAAGTTTTTGAAACTTCAATTTTCAAAAATGACGTTGCCTACACACCATCGTTTTTTCACATTGCTCTAGCAAAGCGAGGTTACGTTCACCACTCTTTTCCATTGAAGCTTGCTTCATAACTAGCTTCTGGGCATGCGCGGGTTGAAAAACGTTGTTTTAAACGTTGTTCTTTTGCTACACACGGTGATTTTTTGTGAAACAAAAAACAACGTTTTGAAAAACGACACAAAAAATTGAAGCATGCTTCAATTTTTTTTTGTCGTTTTTTCACAAGACATAAAACGACGTTTTCCCCCACACACGGTCATTTAAGTTGACGTTTTTAAAAACGTTGTTTTTTTCCATCACATAAAGTGATGGTGTGTACGCGCCATTAGCATTGGTGCTAGTTTACCAAGGAATAACCCCTAGTATTGGTGCCAATTTACGCAGTAATAACTACTAGTATTGGTGCAAGTTAACGCAGTAATAACCCCTAGTATTGGTGCCAGTTTATACAGTAATATCCCTTAGTATCCCTTAGTATTGGTGCCAGTTTATACAGTAATATCCCTTAGTATCCCTTAGTATTGGTGCCAGTTTATACAGTAATATCCCTTAGTATCCCTTAGTATTGGTGCCAGTTTATACAGTAATATCCCTTAGTATCCCTTAGTATTGGTGCCAGTTTATACAGTAATATCCCTTAGTATCCCTTAGTATTGGTGCCAGTTGATGCAGTAATAACCTCTAGTATTGGTGCCAGTTTATGCAGTAATAACCCCTAGTATTGGTGCCAGTTTACACAGAAATAACCTCTAGAATTGGTGCCAGTTTATGCAGTAATAATCCCTAGTATTGGTGCCAGTTTACACAGTAATAACCCCTAGTATTGGTGCCAGTTTACACAGTAATAACCTCTAGTATTGGTGCCAGTTTATGCAGTAATAATTCCTAGTATTGGCGCCAGTTTACCCAGTAATAACCCCTAGTATTGGTGCCAGTTTACTCAGTAATAACCTCTAGGATTGGTGCCAGTTTACGCAGTAATAATCCCTAGTATTGGTGCCATTTTACACAGTAATAACCTCTAGTATTGGTGCCAGTTTATGCAGTAATAACCCCTAGTACTGGTACCAATTTATGCATAATAGCCCCTAGTATTGGTGCCAGTTTATGCAGTAATAATCCCTAGTATTGGTGCCAGTTTACACAGTAAAAACCCCTAGTATTGGTGCCAGTTTACTCAGTAAAAACCCCTAGTATTGGTGCCAGTTTGTAATAATCTCTAGTATTGGTGCCATTTTACACAGTAATAACCTCTAGTATTGGTGCCAGTTTATGCAGTAATAATCCCTAGTATTGGTGCCAGTTTATGCAGTAATAATCCCTAGTATTGGTGCCAGTTTACACTGTAAAAACCCCTAGTATTGGTGCCAGTTTACGCAGTAATAACCACTAGTATTGGTGCCAGTTTACGCAGTAATAACCTCTAGTATTGGTGCCAGTTTACGCAGTAATAATCCCTAGTATTGGTGCCATTTTACTCAGTAATAGCCCCTAGTATTGGTTCCAGTTTATGCAGTAATAACCCCTAGTATTGATGCCATTTTACACAGTAATAACCTCTAGTATTGGTACCAATTTATGCAGTAATAACCCCTAGTATTGGTGCCAGTTTATGCAGTAATAATCCCTAGTATTGGTGCCAGTTTATGCAGTAATAATCCCTAGTATTGGTGCCAGTTTACACAGTAAAAACCCCTAGTATTGGTGCCAGTTTACACAGTAAAAACCACTAGTATTGGTGCCAGTTTACGCAGTAATAACCTCTAGTATTGGTGCCAGTTTATGCAGTAATAATCCCTAGTATTGGTGCCATTTTACTCAGTAATAGCCCCTAGTATTGGTTCCAGTTTATGCAGTAATAACCCCTAGTATTGATGCCATTTTACACAGTAATAACCTCTATTATTGGTACCAATTTATGCAGTAATAACCCCTAGTATTGGTGCCAGTTTATGCAGTAATAATCCCTAGTATTGGTGCCAGTTTACACAGTAAAAACCCCTAGTATTGGTGCCAGTTTACTCAGTAAAAACCCCTAGTATTGGTGCCAGTTTACTCAGTAATAACCTCTAGTATTGGTGCCAGTTTATGCAGTAATAACCCCTAGTATTGATGCCATTTTACACAGTAATAATCCCTAGTAATGGTGCCAGTTTACTCAGTAATAACCTCTAGTATTGGTGCCAGTTTACGCAGTAATAATCCCTAGTAATGGTGCCAGTTTACGCAGTAATAACCTCTAGTATTGGTGCCAGTTTACGCAGTAATAATCCCTAGTATTGGTGCCATTTTACTCAGTAATAGCCCCTAGTATTGGTTCCAGTTTACGCAGTAATAACTGCCCAAAACCAGGGTTAATAAACACTGACTGGCCACTAATGCGGGATGTGTGAACCGCTTCCATAAAGAACCGGCCACAGTCTTCTGCTATGCAAATTGAATGTGGTGAAACCAACATCCAATTCGCATAGGTGTGAATCCAGCCTTAAACAATCATTATCACAAATGTATTGTTTTGTGATAATGTACAGGACTATGGTGGCCGTAGTTGTATGCACTTTATAGATCTAATGATCAATTTTTGGATGAAAAAAAAAAGCATAAGAAATTTAAAAGATAGTTAATGTTTTTTTATATATGGAGGCACTTTAAAAGTCCCATTTATTTTGTGTTTTCTCCATCTGTATTTTGAGGGATGTTGGTTGTGAACTGTGCAATCTAAGAAACTTGTTTTTAGATCTATAAGATTGAATACAGCGAGGCCAGTTCCTAATCACAGCAGTTTGTGGCTGAGAATATGGGGGAAAGGTTCCCTGGTGGTCCGATCTGCATAATCTAGATTGTACATGCCTATACAGGAATAGTACCATGTCATAGAATTACATCTTTCCCAACATTTTATAGCACATAATTATTATTTTTCTACATTGTAACAGTACATTCAAATAAAAAAAGCAAACGGCGGTATGTTTTCAAGTTCTACTTTGATATTCGGACCTCCTTTAGACCCCTTTCACACAGCATTTCTGAAAATTTTGCAGTGGACCTGATTGGAAGCTTCATGCAAAACTATAGGCAGACATGTGTTCCTTTACATTTGATTATATAAAAGTCCATTCAACTCGGAAAATGGAAACAGACCAGACCCCTGTTGTGAGCTGGAGAGTGTTCTAGTGGAAACACAACCTTTGGGCCAGGGCCGGGACAGGGGGGGCAGGAGGGGAAGCTGCCCTGGGCACTGTGTATTATGTGAGGTGGAATGGTGCCACAAGGAAACTGGAGGGGAGGGACTTGTGCTGGAAGGGGGAATATTAACATATGCTTTAATAGGTTTTTGCATATCCAGAGAGTGTGTTGTAAATTGTCTGTTAGTTCATTACATCTCCAGAATATAGGGGATGTGGAGGGGAACATTTTTGATAACCTGTAAGGGGTCAAGTACTATCTGTTTAAGATCTTTTTTGAATTGTCTTAATGTTCAATACAGAATGATGCTTTACTTGTAATTGATAGTGCTTTTTGTCATTGTTCCCATGTAAAGTTCTGTGATAGATTTTTTCCCATTTAATCATGTTGGTACTTTTATTATTTGAAGCAGTAGAAGAGAGGATATTATAGAACATAGATATTGCTTTCTTTTTTGGGAATAGTGGTGTGTCAGAAATGCATATCAGTGCAACATATCAGTGCCCATCAGTGCCGCATATCAGTGCCCATCAGTGCAGCATATCAGTGCCCATCAGTGCAGCATATCAGTCCCCATCAGTGCAGCATATCAGTGCCTATCAGTGCAGTATATCTTTGCCCATCAGTGCAGCATATCAGTGCCTATCAGTGCAACATATCAGTGCCTATCAATGCAGTATATCTTTGCCCATCAGTGCCCATTAGTGCTGCCTCATGAGCACACACCAGTGAAGGATAAAACTTACTTACAAACATTTTAACAGGAACTAGGAAAACCTTATTTTCTTCAATGTTTTTAGGCTTTTTTGTTTGTTTAGCATAAATTGAAAAAGTGGCAATTAACTTACCAATAAAAGAAATCCCTATTTGTCTCAAAAAAATGCTAAAACTTCATATGGGTACAGTGTTGCATGAGTGCACAATTGTCATTTAAGTGCGACAGCGCTAAAAGCTGACTTTGGCCTGAGCAGGAAGGGGGAATGTGCCCAGTAGGCAAGTGGTTAAGATCTAAAAAATGTACTTTTGATAGTAAGTAAAGCATAAAATGGATTGTTTCCTCTATTACATTGCTACAATTGTCAACTCTAAGGCGCAGTGCGATGGTTGTCATTTAAATTGAGAAATAATTCCAACATGCTTGAATGTTTTTCAAAACGTCGTTTTTTTGTTTCAAAAAACCAAAAATCGTTTAAAACAACGTTTTTCAACCCGCGCATGCCCAGAAGCTAGTTATGAAGCGAGCTTCAATGGAAAAGAGTGGTGAACGTAACCTCGCTTTTTGTGAAAAAACGATGGTGTGTAGGCAACATCGTCTTTGAAAAGTGACGTTTCAAAAACGTTGTTTTTTACTTCACAGAAAACGTCGGTTTTTTTCATCACAAAAAATGATCGTGTGTACGCGGCATTAGGCCGCGTACACACGATCACACATGTCAGATTACACTGGTCTGCAGACCAGTTTCATCGGACTAGTTCAATGGTGTGTACAGCCTATCAGACCGTTTTCCAGCGGACCAAAGTTTTAAAACATACTTTAAAACCTGTCTGCTGGACACCTGTTCGATGGTTAGTACGCAAAATCATCGGACCAAAAACCCGCGCATGCTCAGAATCAAGTCGACGCATGCTTGGAAGCATTGAACTTCGTTTTTTCAGCACGACGTGTTCTACGTCACTGCGTTCTGGTCCGAAGGGATTTTGGTCCGATGGTGTGTACGCACATCAGACCAACAGACCACTTCAGCGTGGTCCGATGAAAACGGTCCGTCGGACAAGTTTCATCGGACATGTCTGATCGTGTGTACAGGGCCTTAGGGACATTCCTCTCTATCTACGCATGCTAAGCTAATCTGGATAGGCTGGGAAAAGGAATAGAATTTATTAATAATTAATTCAAGAAAAGAAGACAGTGGGATAAAGGCACAATAGAGTAGGACAGGACCTCGGGAACACAGGGCCTCTTATATACTTTCAAATATAGGTAGGTTAAGATAATACGTTGAGTTTGAAATGGGGTAGGGAAATGAAATGTTTGTATTTGAAGGGTATAATATATGTATGTTCGATGACTGTTTTGTAACAAATTCAAATGAAAAAAAAAAAGAAACATTGCTACTGTGCTGAAGAGGGACATGGGGGGGGGGGGTAGAGTGTCCCTGTGTTATAACAGGGCATGGGCAGGGGGGTAGAGTGGCCCTGTGATATAACAGGGCATGGGCAGGGGGGTAGAGTGGCCCTGTGATATAACTTGGCATGGGCAGGGGGGGCAGAGTGTCCCTGTGATATAACAGGGCATGGGCAGGGGGGATAGAGTGTCCCTGTGATATAACTTGGCATGGGCAGGGGGGGCAGAGTGTCCCTGTGATATAACTTGGCATGGGCAGGGGGGGCAGAGTGTCCCTGTGATATAACTTGGCATGGGCAGGGGGGCAGAGTGTCCCTGTGATTTAACTTGGCATGGGCAGGGGGGGGCAGAGTGTCCCTGTGATATAACAGGGCATGGGCAGGGGGGGCAGAGTGTCCCTGTGATATAACTTGGCATGGGCAGGGGGGGCAGAGTGTCCCTGTGATATAACTTGGCATGGGCAAGGGGGCAAGTGTCCCTGTGATATAACATGGCATGGGCAGGGGGGGCAGAGTGTCCCTGTGATATAACTTGGCATGGGCAGGGGGGGCAGAGTGTCCCTGTGATATAACAGGGCATGGGCAGGGGGGGCAGAGTGTTCCTGTGACATAACAGGGCATGGGCAGTGTCCCTGGGGGGGCAGAGTGTGTCCCTGTGATATAACTTGGCATGGGCATGGGGGGGGTAGAGTGTTCCTGTGATATAACAGGGCATGGGCAGGGGGGGTAGAGTGTCCCTGTGATATAACAGGGCATGGGCAGGGGGGGTAGAGTGTGTCCTGTGATATAACAGGGCATGGGCAGGGGGGGTAGAGTGTTCCTGTGATATAACAGGGCATGGGCAGGGGGGGTAGAGTGTCCCTGTGATATAACAGGGCATGGGCAGGGGGGGCAGAGTGTCCCTGTGATATAACTTGGCATGGGCAGGGGGGGCAGAGTGTCCCTGTGATATAACAGGGCATGGGCAGGGGGGGCAGAGTGTTCCTGTGACATAACACGGCATAGTGTGTCACACCTCAGTGATTTCATTTGTTTCTACCAAAATGAATAATGATTCCGCTCATAAAAAATCCTGTCTGGAGGGGACAGGTGCACTTTAACACGTTTACTGAGACAAATTATTCCATCGCCTTTCTTTTTAGCTAAATGTTCTGTAACACATAATAAGATTCTTTTTGGGAAGTACAACGGTACCTGTGCCTGGAATAATCATCTCCGGCTGTCTTTTGGGAGGCAGAATGATTATAGATGAGAATGGTTAATACACCGAAGAGAAGAATACCAAGATAAAGGAAATGAACGGAGTCAGAGTCTGCCTGACAAGTACTAAGCAGCGTCTTTCATAACAATTAGTAAGAAGGAAAGTAACTGAATCATAGCGGAGTTATCTCGAGGATATCACCAAACTTAGCTCAACTTAAGCAAAAAAAGTGTTTCTCAGATATAAAAAAAATCTTTTATAGGATTTGTAAAATGAATTAGCATGTACAATAATCCTTCTGGACTAAAAGAGCACAAAAGTGCAAAAACTGCAACTTTGTTATGTATGGAAGTTGTACCACAAATGAAAAATGATATTATCTACATTTTTTCATTTATACATTTTATTTCTTTTTAAACTTTAAAAAGTAAAGAAGATTGAAAAGGTAAAAAAAATACTTTATCAGATGAAAATAAAAGTAAAAAAAATCTATTATAGAATGTGTAAGATGAGCTGGCATGCACAATACTCCTACTGGATTAAAAGGGCACAAAAACTGCAAAACTTCTAAATATAAAAAATAAATTAAAAATAAAAGTAAGATACACACACACATGAAGTTACAGTATTATTATCTGTACATTTTTTTTGTCTGTATGTTTTGTTTTATTTAAAGCAGTTATAAACTGCTGCAGGAAAAAAAACACCTGTAAGACAATGGCATAATGTGCTAGCATGCATCGCATACGAGCACATGATGAAATACTTATACAGTGGAGCCTCGGCTTACAAGCATAATCCGTTCCAGGAGTATGCTTGTAATCCAAAGTACTCACATATCAAAGTGAGTTTTCCCATTGAAGGCAATGGAAACGAAAATAATTTGTACCGCATTGACTTCAATGGGATGCAATAACGAATGCGGCCAGAGGTGAGGGGGCACCAGAGAGCATCAAAAACGGCCGAAAAGTCCAGAGGACACTTTGTCTCATTTTCCTGCGCCCCCGTACCTCAGGCCAAATGAGGTACGGCAGGCCAATGTTTGGCTTTTCTCGGCTCCTGTGCCTCCGTACCTCAGGCCTATTTTCGGCTCTGCTCGGCTTATGCGCCCCCGTACCTCAGGTCAAATGAGGTATTGCAAGCCTATTTAGCTTGAATTCTGCAAGTCAACACTCACAAACCGAGTCAGAATTTAAAAAAAAGTTGCTCGCAAATCAAAACGCTCTCAAACCAAGTTACTCTTAAACCGAGGTTCCACTGTACTTAGAACAAAGCCCTTCCAAAAGTGGGCAGTCACCGCTGAGAGGAGAAGCTATGAAGGCCTGGCATGGTATGCCAGACCTTCAGAGCACTTGCACCACTGACATCAAGGGCTCATAAACAGTGCACGTTTAGGATATATTCATTTAACCTAAGCTTTACTGTATTATAGGCTTACCTGTAGATAAAAATAACAAAGCAGGCTTCCCTACAGCTTTAACCACTTCAGGCCCGTGCTACCGTCGGATGACGGCAACAGCGCGGGCCTGAATGTCCAACATGCCGTCATTTGACGGCATGTCATTCTGGCGTTCCCAGCGCGCGCTGTAGAGTGCGCTGCAGGGAAGCCCTGTGTTGTCCGTGTCCCTTGGACATGGCCAATCACAGATCGCGGCGAACGGCCAATCAGAGTGGCCGTTTGCGATGCGATCTGTGGGCCAATGAGAGATGATCTCTCATAGATCATCTCTCATTGCCGTGTTACACAGAGACAGCGTCCTGTCTCTGGAGAGGAGGAGCCCGATCTGTGTTCCTTCTTACATAGGGACACAGATCGGTCACCCCCCCAGTCACCCCCCCCTCCTCCCACAGTTAGAACACACCTAGCATACACATTTAACCCCTTCCTCACCCCCTAGTGTTAACCCCTTCAATGCCAGTCACATTTATACTGTAATTAGTGCATATTTATAGCACTGATCGCAGTATAAATGTGAATGGCGCCAAAAATGTGTCAAAAGTGTCCGATGTGACCGCCATAACGTCGCAGTACCAATAAAAATCGCAGATCGCCGCCATTTCTAGTAAAAAAAAAATAATAAAAAATAATAATTCTCTCCCCTATTTTGTAAGCGCTATAACTTTTGCGCAAACCAGTCGCTTATTGCGATTTTTTTTTTTTTACCAAAAATATGTAGAAGAATACGTATCGCCCTAAATTGAGAAAAAAAAATGTTTTTTTTTTTTTTAATTGGGATAATTATTATAGCAACAAGTAAAAAATATTGTATTTTTCTTCAAAATTGTCGCTCTTTTTTGTTTATAGCGCAAAAAATAAAAATCGCACAGGCGATCAAATGCCACCAAAAGAAAGCTTTTCTTGTGGGGAAAAAATGACGTACATTTTGTTTGGGAGCCACGCCGCACGACCGCGCAATTGTCAGTTAAAGCGACGCAGTGCCGCAAGCTGAAATTTTACCTGGGCAGGAGGGGGGTGGAAGTGCCCAGTATGCAAGTGGTTAAAGTGGATGTAAACCTGATTCATATAATTTGAGCTGAGCACATATATCTGCAGTGTTTTCTTATCTCTCTCCAAAGCCCTGTGTCCTCTAGCTTTCTGCAGCTCTGTTCTTCTGTTATCAACATGAGAACTTCTGACAAGTTCTCTGACAACAAATAAACGCAGCCTATAAATAGATTAGCACAGAGCTGAACAATTCAACAAACAGCTCTGAAAGTCTATGAGGGGAGGGGGGTGTGGGCCTTTCCTCCAATCAGGTGTCTTGGCTGTATTTCCAGACTTCACTGCAGTGCTAAACAGGAAGAGAAAATCTCCTAACACAATCTGTACTTTGTAAAGAATATACAGTATAAAGCAGAAGACAGCAGATATACATGTAAAACCTATGTAGGGAGATTTTTTTGCTCCCTGTGTATCATCTGAGGCTGTTCACTTCACTGAGTGTATGTGAGGTTTTAGTTCAGTTTTATCATCTGCTGTCCAGCAGTGGGGTCCTCAGAGTCCCTAAAACAGAACCAGTGAGGGACATCAGTGGTGGAACTGTGTTGGCAAATTTAGATGAGTAAAAAATGGGGGTTTCGATGTATTTTTTTTTAATTTAAAGCGGAGGTTCACCCAAAATGGAACCTCCGCTTTTCAGAACCCTCCCCCCTCTGGTGTCACATTTGGTACCTTTCAGGGGGGAGGGGTGCAGATACCTGTATAAAACAGGTATTTGCACCAGTCCCGCCTTTTGTGTCACCCCCCGCTGTGTTCTGGGAAACACCTGGCTCCCAGAACACAGTGGGGATCAGTGAGGACGGTGCGGCGCGACTCGCGCATGCGCAGTAGGGTACCGGCAGTGAAGCCGCAGCGTTTCACTTCCCGATTCCCTCACCGAGGAAAGCGGAGGGGGAAGCCAAGAGCCGAGCGGTAGCTGCCGACGTCGCAGGTGACCTGTACAAGTAAGTGTCCATTTTTTAAAAGTCAGCAGCTGCAGTATTTGTAGCTGCTAGCTTTTTTTAAAAAAAATTCTGGTGAACCTCTGCTTTAACATAATTGTAAATGAGTGATACTTTGCCCAGGGATGTCTTTAAAAGATTAAGGGCCCTTTCACACCAGCGGACGAACGATCCGCTTTTTCTAAGTCCGTTTACGGACTTAGAATGGTGCCCTATGGGATCACAGCCATTAGCGGATGAGTATCTGCTAACGTCCGTAATCACCCGCCTCCGTCTGGATCCGGTTTTCCAGATGGAAGAAAATCCTATTTTTCTTCCGTCTAGCACAGGGATCCTCAAACTACGGCCCTCCAGCTGTGGTAGAACTACACATCCCATGAGGCATTGAAACACACTGATATTCACAGACATGACTAGGCATGATGGGAATTGTAGTTCCTGAACAACTGGAGGGCCGTAGTTTGAAGACCCATGGTCTAGCAGAACGGATCAGATGAATACGGACACACGGCCCATATTCATCCGATTCCCCATAGGGGAGAAGAGACAGGGCGGTCCCTGCACAGTGTGCGGGGACCGCCCTGTCAGCCGCCAGCTCAGCGGGGATTTTACGGAGGATCCCCGCTGAGCAAACGGGCTAACGGAGCGGGTCCATTACGGAACCGCTCCGTGTGAAAGAGCCCTAAAAGAACAACGTGCATTTAATTCCAGAGGCTTTAAATGTTTTCTTTCTATATTAGTATGTAAATATGTTTTTATAGAAATTTACGTTTTTTTTGTTTTGTTTTGTTTTGTTTTTGTAATTAAGCTCATGTATAATTCTAATAGCTTGGAATTATAAATTCAGCTGCTACAATAAGAAATTCAGTAATCTGTTTTTGCTGAACTAAAAGTTCATGTATATAAAAAAAAAAAAAACTTTTTAATTTTTTTTTTATAGGGGAGGGTTAGATCTACTGTCAGGTTTTATTGCTATCTATTAACCAATTGGGAAGATGCACTCCTTTATATGTACTGGTGACCACTGTCACCAAGAATGAAATGGAAAATCCAAAATGTTGTAGTATAACTATAGGCAAAACCTTGTTGTTGTCCATTTTGGATTTAGTAAGGGAGGGTTATAACCCCTGTCAGAATTTTTCATTTTCCTTCCAATTCACAATTATGTGCCACTTTGTGTTGGTCTATCACATAAAATCCCAATAAAACACATTTACATTTTTGGTTGTAACCTGACAAAATGTGGGAAAATTAAAGGGGCATAAATACTTTTTCAAGGCACTATACATACAAAATGAATATTGTGACAGGAAGTCAGGTAAATCTGTGGGTGCTGTCACAGCCTTGTTTAGACAATACCGAGCTACCCCCTTACAATATGCATTTATAAAATTATTCACATCAGTCTGATGTCTTTAAAAAATGCTTATCTATAAAGGTATTGCTTAAAATTATTGTAAATGAACACTTTAATTATAAACCCATTCCGTTTAAAATGTAAATGAAAGGCAAAACATTTGTGCATAGATATATAAAAAAATATATAAAAATACAGTTTTCCCTTTTTTTAGAAGTGATCACATTCCCTTTGCTTTCAGCTGCATGAGAGTTGGGGGGAGGAGAAGCAGTAGTACACTGAGCTTCCCAGTGAATGGCTTGCAGGGAGGGGCATGTCAGGACAAGCCTGATCATTGGAAGAGAGCACACTGAGTTCCCAGCATAGCTAGAGAACTGAACTATGGTGTGCTCTCCTGCTTAGTGTGGTCAGTTTTTAATAGGAAAACAAAGGGAATGGCAGGAACAATAGGGATTTCACACAAAGGAAGCAATACAAAGAGAACAGCTGGCACATTTCAGGAATATGAAATTCTGGGGTAACAAACATTTTAAGCTTCTAACTTTCAAAAAAAATCATTAAAGTGATTGTAAATATATTTTTTAAAACAAAAAATAGGTCTATATCTACCAGTTCTGTGCAATTGAATTGAACAGAACAGCTCCAAACCTCCTCTTCTTATGTCCCCCGCCAGAGCTCCTGGCTCCTCCCCTTCGGTAAGTGCCCCCGATGAAATTTGCTTTCTATGGGGGCACTCTTGCGGGCTCGTTCCCCGGTCTCACTGTCTGTGTTATTGACTCCACCCTGCCACCCACTCCGTCACTGGCTTTGATTGACAGCAGCGGGAGCCAATGGCTCCCATTGCCTTAGTGAAGCCAGTGAGACAAGGAAGTGAGAGGAGAGAGTTGCTGCAGACGGACACAGTGCTGGATCGAATGAGGGCTCAGGTAAATAAAGGGGGGATACTAATGCTTGAGCATTTGTTACCTTAATGCACTGAATGCATTTCATGATTGCTTTATAAACACTTTAAAACATTATATATTTAATTTAGGATACGTTTCAGGAGATTATCTCCTTTGTAAAGCTCAACGCCAGGGAAAAAAATTGCCACCTGATACAGACTAATTCAGCTTGTTCAACTGCCAGTTATATCTTTGAGCACACTTTAATCACTTACAAATACCGTAACTTGCACATGAAAGTTGTACCATATGCCACAGAACACATAGGTCCAGGGTCCTCTTAATAGCATCATGGGCCCTTAGGAAAAGTAATACACTAGGGCCCCTACTAACTTGCCCCAATTTACACACCTACTCTCAAGAGTTAAAGTAGAACTAGTCCATAAAATTAAAAATATATTTATTAGTACTTTCAATAAAAATACATTTTAAACAATAAGAAAACATGCCATGAATCAAAGGCTAATCAACACAAAGGGTACAGTACAGGGGGGAGGTTGGAAGGGTACAGTGCAGGTTCCAGGACATGGTCATCTTTGTACAGCTTAGTAAAAATCATGGCTATCCCAGAAATCCCGGATAGTTGGCATGTATGATGTAATGCAAAATGATCATGGTGCCCGTGCATTAAGATGGCCCTGCATAGGTCCCTAAACAAAAGTACCACTCTACAGAATGTATCACTAGCTTGCCAAAGACTGTAATATTCCTATCTCTCTACCAGGGCACCTGTAATATTTCCATATCTCTACCGGGGCTCCAAAATCTCCACCAACTCCAATGCAGGGTGATGACGTCACAGAGACCTCACCTAGCTCCTCCTCGTATCCCTATTTAAATAGCCGACGCCTATTTCTTGATGTTCGTGCTAGGAACCTGATGGCAGGCAAATAGCTCCAGTAGCTGACGGCTGCCTTCCTTCCCTAATGGGCCGGACAGAGCCAGACTGCCATCTCCTTTTTGGGCCGGACAGAGCCCCTCCAACTACCAACTATTGAGCCAGATAGAGCCGCTCCAACTTCCAGCTTCCTCTTCTATGCTGGTAGTCAGAGGCTCTCCACTGCCCAATCCTCAGTTAGCCTACTCTACAGGCAGAATCTCCTACCTACACCACTACTCCAAGCTGACCAGTATATCTCTTCAGAAGCCACTGGGTGGCACTAACAACAGAAGACCACTCACAGCAAGTACACTTACGTTCACGATAAACTGTATTCCTGTGTACTGCTACTAAACTTAAGTTAACCCTGATGCTCCACATTGTATTATCAGACTAAATAAAACCTTACATACCCAAATTATCGGAGTCTTCCTACCTGATCTCTGCCAAATTAAAGTTAACTGTTAAGAATACCATATCCCTAGACTTCCAAAGCTGTGATCCTCACCACCCATTATAGTAACTCTGCCTGAAGCATTACAAAGACTTTGAAAGGCTACAGGAAGTGGGCCTTGGCACTGCACCTATCCCTCCCAGGCAAACTAAAAAAACACCATGAGGGACACACAGCAGCTAGACGACTCAGTGTGCGAGGGGTCTAAATGTTCCATTGTGTTCACGCACATTATGATACTCACTACTGTACATTTCATTTAGGCAGCCCGCTCCTAATCACTGTGCTGTCAAAGCACCACAAGGACAAAACATTAACACACAAAGGTTCATGACTATATAGAAAATTGATGATGGACTTTGTAGGCACCACAATGACAAAGTTATTAAAATTCAATTAACTTTATTACATAATGAACAAATTAACAATAAATAAAAAATGTTTTCCATTCACAATACAATAATATTGCCTACTTAAAGTGGTTGTAGACCTAAATGCTGGGTTGTCCAGTAGCAGCGGAGCTCTGCAGTCGATGCCTCTCTATGCGTTGACTGCATGTAATTATTCTACAGTGTGAGGGAATTTATGGATGGTTTGAAAAACTTCTTACAACCTCAGCCACCAAACAGCACCCAATCCAGATCTTTCTATCTTTAGTCTGTGTTTGCTATACTGTACAACACATAAAAATATTAAGCTGGGTATGCTGTGGAACTGTTGCCGTATGTAGATTATTGTAATATTTGGCACTATATCCTCGCATCTCCTGTTGCATCCTGGATACCAGCTCTTTTGTACATAACCCTTAATCAGCGAATTGCTACCATGATTAAATGATAATATATGCCTAATCTCCTGAAGAAGCGTTCTCACGCATAACATGTAGAGCTGAACTGAGCTATGACACACCTCCCATCATTCAACACCAAGTCTGATGTTACCAAATCAAAGGACCTAGTCCTATGGCCCCCTGATGAATAGACAGTTCATAGGTGGCGTGCCTTGTGTTAAGTAGGCAACATTGTTCTATTGTGAATGGAAAACGTTTATAGCATTGTTAATTTGTACATTATGTAATAAAGTTAATTGCATTTTAATAAAATTGTCATTGTGGTGACTACAAAGTCCATCATCAATTTTCTATATAGTCTTGTAAGCATATCGGGACGTGGCACATTTGTACTGTCTCTTGTATCCACAGCACCACTTTGTGATGATACAATTAAACTTTTTCTACTCTTTTTCACCAATGTAGAACACCGCAATGCACAGAAATTTTAAACTGATATTCATTAATTGAGGTGAAGCTAAGTGAAAATTAAAATGTAATTAAATTGAAAAAATAAAACAGAATTAAATTAAAATGTAATTAAATTGCAAATAAGCATGCCCAAGAACAAAAAATCAGGATCTCTGCTCACAAATGATTATATAAATAAAGTCAGCATGTACATCATTCACTAAACGAAATGAAACTTTTCAGTCTATCAGCCCCACAGTGTATAGAAAATGCACTATAAGGTGCCAAGCCCTATACAAATCACAGCTCTTTTTTGAACAGGATTTTCAGCGGACTCCAGCGCTGAGAGAGCACATTGAGAGTAAGACCCGAGTGCCTTCTATATAATCAATGTGTCAGGTTTTTTGTAGGAGTGTACTTACGCTTTACAGAAAAAAACTATGAATATTCATGAATAGGAATAAAGAGTTCATCACATAAAAACAAAGGCATTGGGCATGCATGCCAGGACAGCTGTGTACATCATTGTAGTAGTGTGATATCATTACATACATTTATATACACAGTTGCCCTTTCTGTAAGAACTCGAACTCCCAATGCTTTTGTTTCTATGAGATCAATTCTTTATGGTTAACTCATTATTTTTCTGTATAAAGCTTAAGCCCTAGCAATGTACATCACGTCCAGTCCTGTGAGATGTATATGTTTGCTTACTTTATTGTATTTCAATGTGTTAAAGGCTTAAGGGCATAAGGGGCTCAGGAAACCACAAAAATGTCAGTTATTGTTTTGTATGGCATATTACATTATTCAACTTTAGTAAGTTTAGTGGGAGTGCTGAAACTGTCGGACTCATTCTTTTACATTGTTATTGTTGTGTCGGCTCTGAAATCCGGAACTCCAAAGAACATATTTTTGTGTGCTGTTAACTGTTCATTTGTCCAGTGGGGAAAATAATTATTTGATCCTGACCCTGCAGATTTTTTCAGTTTGTCCACAAATGTTCTAAATTGAGTTGCAGTTCAGTGAGTAAAATAAGTATTTGATTCCCTACCAACCAACAATAATTCTGGCTCCCACAGACTGGCTGCAGTATGTGCTCATGTCATAGATTAGTCCTGTCAATTTAAGAAGGTGCTCTGAATGACAACACGTTATGTGTATAAAAGACACCTGTCTACAGAATCTCTTCCTTTCATTCAAACCCACCAACATTGGCAAGACAAAAAGCTGTCAAAGAACGTCAGGGACAAAACTGTAGATCTTCACAAGGCTGGAATGGGCTACAAGATCATCAGCAAGAAGCTTAGTGAGAAGGAGACAACTGTTGGAGCGATTGTTTGCAAATGTAAGAAATACTAAATAACCACCAATCATCCAATCATCCTTGGTATTGAGTTCCATGCATGATTACACCTCATGGGGTGGTGATCATGAGAAAAGTGAGGGATCAGCCCAGAACTACATAGGAGAAGCTTGTAAATAAATGATCTCAAGGCAGTTTGGACCACAGTCACCAAACAAACCATTGGTAACACAATACGCTGCCATGGATTGAAATCCTGCAGTGCCCGTAAGGTCCCCCTCCTCAAGAAGGTACAAGTACAGGTCCATCTGAAGTTTGCCAAATAATGTCTAAATGATTCAGAGAAGGATTTGGAAAAAGTGCTTTTGTCAGATGAGACCAAAATGTTGCTCTTTGGCATTAACTCGACTTGCTGTGTTTGGAGGAAGACCCTAAGAACACCATCCTTACAGTCAAGCACGTAGGTGGAAACATTATGTTTTGGACTGTTTCTCTGCTAAAGGTACAGACTGACTTTGCCACATTGAGGGATCAATGGATAGGGCCATGTATTGTAAAATCGTGGATGAGAATCTTCTTCCCTCAGCCAGAACACTGAAAATGTGTTGTGGATGGGTTTTCCAGCATGACAATGATCCAAAACATACTGCCAACGAAGAAGTAGCACATCAAGTCCATGGAGTGGTCTACCTAGTCTCCAGACTATAATCCTAATAAAAATGTATAGAGGGAGCTGAAACTTCGAGTTGTCAAGTAACAGACAAAGTACCTTAAGGATTTAGAGAAGATCTGTAATGCAGAGTGCACCAAAATCCCTCCTGAGATGTGTGCAAACCTGGTAACCAACTACAAGAAACGTCTTACCTCTGTGCTTGCCAACAAGAATTTCTCCACCAAGTACCAAGTCATGTTTTGCTTAGAGATCAAATAATTATTTTACTCACTCAACTGTAACTCAATTTATAACATTTGTATCATGTGTTTTTTCAGGATTTTTGGTTGATATTCTCTCTATTATTTAAAATACACCTATGATAAAAAAAAAATTAAAGAGCCTTCATTTCTTTATAAGTGGGCAAACATGCGAAATCTGCAGGGGATTAAATAATTACTTTCCCCACTGTGTGTGTATGTGTGTATGTATATATATATATATATATATATATATATATATATTATATATATATATATATATATATATATATATATATATACAGGGCTTTTTTTCAGGGGGAACTTGGGGGAACTCAGTTCCACCACCTTTGACTCAGACCCTTTGGTGCCTGCTCACCACAATCACTTGTAAACACAGAAGTCTGGTTTCTGTGTTTACAAGTGAGAGCTCTGCACTTTGTGTGTAACCCCTGAACTCTGCACTCTGTATGTAATGCAATCCTGGTATTTAATGCCCCTTTAAGACCCTTCTACTGTTTGTGAAATCTGAACGGGGTCGTTGTTGAGTTCCTGCACCTATTTTCTGAGAAAAAAAGCTCTGTATATATATATTTATGTGTGTATGTGTGTGTATATATAGGCAAGCAGACCTAATTCTAGTCACTAACCTGCACTCTGTTCTATGAAATAGACATGTGCAGACTGGAATATTTTGTTTAGTTTTTCGTTTTTCGTTTTTTCGTTTTCGTTTGGAAAATACATTTATTTAGTTACTCCCGAAAATCGTTTTGATTTATTTCGTTTTTCGTTGGGGAATAGCTTTCGTCCGAAAATCCAATACTTGGTTTCTGTCAAATGGTCAAAAGAATATTCGATGGAACGTCGAATCTTTACGTCGAATCGTACATTTCCGTTCGAATATTCCGCCTACAAGAATTCTAATGTTGTATGACTAGTAATAATGTCGAATCTATTTTCTCATACATCGAAATCTAATCTCTGTAATGTGGAATCTATTATTTCTATAGTGTCAAATCTTTTCTCTATAATGTCAAATCTTTCCCCTATAATGTCGAATCTCTCTATATCGAATTTTTTACCGCAACAAAAACGAAAATAAAGCATTTTTTATGTCAGATCTTTCGGTTTTCGTTTCTTGCGTTTTCGTTATCGTTTGTTAAAACGATAACGAAAAAAACTGATTTTCGGACGAAAATGCATTCTAATGAAAACGAATGCACATGTTTACTATGCAATAAAATTGCAGAATTGTCTGTGCACAAGTCCAAATCACTTACATATATAGACATAAAACCGACTCAGTAATTGTCCTATGATAAGGAATCCAGGGGGTTCCGATCATTATTCCTGCTATTCGCATGGAGGCTTTGAATAGCTACATTAAGTGACTAAGAGATGATATCACCTTTCAGCATATGGGCCCAATGAGTAAAGAAGAATGTCACTTGGACCAATACATGGGAATGTTAGGAGGACAGTGAGTTGCAAAATTAATATATGAAGTTTCACTATGCAGGCTTACTGTAAGTAGACTCTCATACCTGCAACTTCTAAATATATATATATATATATATATATATATATATATATATATATATATATATATATATATATATATATTACCAAAAGTATTGGGACACCTGCCTTTACATGTACATGAACTTTAATGTCATCCCAGTCGTAGTGCGTAGGGTTCAATATAGAGTTGTCCCACCTTTTGCAGCTATAACAGCTTCAACTCTTCTGGGAAGGCTGTCCACAAGGTTTAGGAGTGTCTATGGGAATGTTTGACCATTCTTCCAGAAGCTCATTTGTGAGGTCAGGAAACGATGTAGACAAAAGGTCTCCTCTTTAATTCATCCCAAAGGTGTTCCATCGGGTTGAGGTTAGGACTCTGCGCAGGCCAGTCAAGTTCTTCTACCCCAAACTCACTCATCCATGTCTTTATGGACCTTGCTTTGTGCACAGGTGTGCACATGGCGCGAACGGAAGGCACTATTCAAACAACTCGGGCACTGCCCGAGGGCCCGTTGGAGGGGGCAAAGCCCGGTATGCTCAATGTCACGCTCCTAAGGGGCCAAGCCCAACACCGCAAATGGATGGCTCATCATCGAGCCGTCACGGGGATGTTTAGTGACAGGCGCTCCGGCCATATGTCACTGCCGTGGGTGGGGTACAATCTGAAGTAGCTCAGACTGGCGCCGCGGCTCCCTCCTCCCCTTCGGGATCCCCTCAGAAGATCCGTTGCGATTGTGCAGGGGAAGTGCTTGGGGGAGCAGGGAGTGAGGCAGAGACAGCATGGGTGCTCGGGTTCCGACCGTCCCCACACACACCTCCACACAGCGCGGGGCGCGGCTACAACTCTGTTCTCACTGCTGCTTTATCCTCACCATGTGACACCATCCACGCTACAGTCAGCACCTTCTCTGAGGTATGCTACAGGAGTACTGTATTGCAGAGGAGGGGACATAGTGGGGGGGGGGGGGCATTTGCAGGTAACAATTATGCTGCCAGGAGTTATTTTAGGGGGTTAGAGAATGGGTGCTAGGGGATGCTCTTTGTTTTGGTTAGAGAGGAGTCGTCGTAATAGAAGTAGGAGGGGGCAGATTTGAAGTTTGAACACCCCCCACCAAAGCACCCCTAGAACATATCCTTTAATCCCCCCCCCCAAATCAAAGGTCCCATCCAGCTCCACCCACCGCCCAATCCTATACCCGCTCATCTATCCCCTGATCCCATCCCGACTCCATTCACCCCCCCCTGATCCCATACCAGCTCCACCCATCCCCCTGATCCCATCCCTGCTCCATACAACCCCCTGATCCATCCCAGCTCTATCCATTCCCCCCAATCCCATCCCGCCTCAATCCATTCCTCCTGATCCCTTCCCAGCTCCACCCAGCCCCCGATCCCCTACCCACTCCCGTTATCCCTCTAATCACATCCCGGCTCTATTCATCCCCCCTGATCCCATCCCTGCTCCATACAACCCCCTGATCCCATTCCAGCTCTATCGATTCTCCCCAATCCCATCCCCCCTCAATCCATTCCTCCTGATCCCTTCCCAGCTCCACCCATCCCCCTGATCCATCCCTGCTCCATACAACCCCCTGATCCATCCCAGCTCTATCCATTCCCCCCAATCCCATCCCGCCTCAATCCATTCCTCCTGATCCCTTCCCAGCTCCACCCAGCCCCGATCCCCTACCCACTCCCGTTATCCCTCTAATCACATCCCGGCTCTATTCATCCCCCCTGATCCCATTCCTGCTCCATACAAACCCCTGATCCCATCCCAGCTCTATCCATTCTCCCCAATCCCATCCCCCCTCAATCCATTCCTCCCGATCCCTTCCCAGCTCCACCCATCCCCCTGATCCCATCCCTGCTCCATACAACCCCCTGATCCCATCCCAGCTCTATCCATTCTCCCCAATCCCATCCCCCCTCAATCCATTCCTCCCGATCCCTTCCCAGCTCCACCCATCCCCCTGATCCCATCCCTGCTCCATACAACCCCCTGATCCCATCCCAGCTCTATCCATTCCCCCAATCCCATCTCGCCTCAATCCATTCCTCCCGATCCCTTCCCAGCTCCACCCAGCCCCCGATCCCATACCCACTCCCGCTATCCCTCTAATCACATCCCGGCTCTATTCATCCCCCTGATCCCATACCCGCTCCATATATCCTCCCTGATCATATCCCCACTCCATCCATCCCCCTGATCCCATCCCGGCTCTATTCATCCCCCTGATCCTATATCTGCGCCATCCATCCCCCTGATCCTATCCCTGCACCATCCATCCCCCCCTGATCCTATCCCTAAGCTATCCATCCCCCCTGATCCTATCCCCGCTCCATCCATCCCCCCGATCCTATCCCTTCTCCATCCATCCCCCCGATCCTATTCCTTCTCCATCGATCCCTCCTGATCCTATCCCTTCTCCATCCATCCCCCCTGATCCTAACCTCGCTCCATCCATCCCCCCTGATCCTATCCCTTCTCCATCCATCCTCCCTGATCCTAACCCCACTCCATCCATCCTCCCTGATCCTATCCCTTCTCCATCCATCCCCCCTGATCCTATCCCTGCGCCATTCATCCCCCCCTGATCCTACCCCTGCTCCATCCATTCCTCGATCCCATCCCTACTCCATCCTTTCCCCTGATCCCATTCCCCCTGATCCCATCCATTGTGGTAGGTTAAGGGGCGGAGCCGCACCGACGCACTAGCCTGCTTAGTGCCAGGGGGTGGGGGTGACACCAAGTATTACCGCACCAGGTAACACTAACCCTAGTGACGCCACTGAAGGAGCTGGAGGCAGAGAGCACTGCACATAGAAAGGAAAAGACTGAGTCAGCTTGAAATTTCACAACGGCACCCACACTGACATGCCTTGTGTGCAGCGTCAGCAGGTCAGTGTGATAATGAAATCACCACAGTTACTGTATCTGTGTCTGTTATAAGAGCCATGCTGAGTGTTACTTTCTGGTTCCTTCCTTATTGCCCTGTGCTGTGCGCCTATATACCAGGTCAGGTGCTATTCACTAATGCACACTGATATCTGGTACACTGAATGCCACTCAATGCACATAGTGTATAGATATCAGTGTTATAAATAGGGAATAGCACTTAGCCCTGGTTCACATTGGAGCAATTTGCCATGCGATTTGACATGTCAAATCGCATGGCAATGGCACTACCTGAATCAGTGCAATGCCCCATTTGTGGCGCTGCAACGATTCCCAAAAGTAGTTTCTGTACAACTTTTGCTGACTTTGGGGTGCAATTTCCATAGACACCTGTGCAGCAACCCGCACAGATGTCTCTGAAATTGCCCGCCAAACTCGCACTGACATGCAGGTTAAAAAATGTCCTGCAAGCAGCATCTTTGGAGTGGTGAAGGAGCAGTGTGTACACTGCTCCTGCCCATTGAAATGCAGCGGCGATTTGCGGGTGGTTTTATCCCTCTTTCAGACAATAGCAGGGGTTAAAAGCACCCCACTAGCGGCCGAATACCTCCTCAAAAATCACGGTAAAGCGCCGCTAAAAATAGCCGCCGCCACCCCAGTGTGAAAGCAGCTTAATACTGTCATCTGTACACTAAGAATGTGCCTTACATTGGTGATCAGTGGGAAGAATGTCCCTTACATTGGTGATCAGTGAGAAGAATGTCCCTTACATTGGTGATCAGTGAGAAGAATGTTCCTTACATTGGTGATCACTGAGAAGAATGTCTCTTACATTGGTGATCAGTGGGAAGAATGTCCCTTACATTGGTGATCAGTGGGAAGAATGTCCCTTACATTGGTGATCAGTGGGAAGAATGTCCCTTACATTGGTGATCAGTGGGAAGAATGTTCCTTACATTGGTGATCAGTGGGAAGAATGTCCCTTACATTGGTGATCAGTGAGAAGAATGTTCCTTACATTGGTGATCAGTGAGAAGAATGTTCCTTACATTGGTGATCAGTGGACAGAATGTCCCTTACATTGGTGATCAGTGGGAAGAATGTCTCTTACATTGGTGATCAGTGGGAAGAATGTCCCTTACATTGGTGATCAGTGGGAAGAATGTCCCTTACATTGGTGATCAGTGGGAAGAATGTTCCTTACATTGGTGATCAGTGGGAAGAATGTCCCTTACATTGGTGATCAGTGAGAAGAATGTTCCTTACATTGGTGATCAGTGAGAAGAATGTTCCTTACATTGGTGATCAGTGGGAAGAATGTCCCTTACATTGGTGGTCAGTGGGAAGAATGTCCCTTACATTGATGATCAGTGAGAAGAATGTTCCTTACATTGGTGATCAGTGAGAAGAATGTTCCTTACATTGGTGATCAGTGAGAAGAATGTTCCTTACATTGGTGATCAGTGGGAAGAATGTCCCTTACATTGGTGATCAGTGAGAAGAATGTTCCTTACATTGGTGATCAGTGAGAAGAATGTTCCTTACATTGGTGATCAGTGAGAAGAATGTTCCTTACATTGGTGATCAGTGGGAAGAATGTCCCTTACATTGGTGATCAGTGGGAAGAATGTCCCTTACATTGATGATCAGTGAGAAGAATGTTCCTTACATTGGTGATCAGTGAGAAGAATGTCCCTTACATTGGTGATCAGTGAGAAGAATGTTCCTTACATTGGTGATCAGTGGGAAGAATGTCCCTTACATTGGTGATCAGTGAGAAGAATGTTCCTTACATTGGTGATCAGTGAGAAGAATGTTCCTTACATTGGTGATCAGTGGGAAGAATGTCCCTTACATTGGTGGTCAGTGGGAAGAATGTCCCTTACATTGATGATCAGTGAGAAGAATGTTCCTTACATTGGTGATCAGTGAGAAGAATGTTCCTTACATTGGTGATCAGTGGGAAGAATGTCCCTTACATTGGTGATCAGTGAGAAGAATGATCCCTATATTGGTGATCAGTGGGAAGAATGTCCCTTACATTGGTGATCAGTGGGAAGAATGTTCCTTACATTGGTGATCAGTGGGAAGAATGTCCCTTACATTGGTGATCAGTGAGAAGAATGTTCCTTACATTGGTGATCAGTGAGAAGAATGTTCCTTACATTGGTGATCAGTGGGAAGAATGTCCCTTACATTGGTGATCAGTGAGAAGAATGTTCCTTACATTGGTGATCAGTGAGAAGAATGTTCCTTACATTGGTGTTCAGTGAGAAGAATGTCCCTTACATTGGTGATCAGTGGGAAGAATGTCCCTTACATTGGTGGTCAGTGGGAAGAATGTCCCTTACATTGGTGATCAGTGGGAACAATGTCCCTTACATTGGTGATCAGTGGGAAGAATGTCCCTTACATTGGTGGTCAGTGGGAAGAATGTCCCTTACATTGGTGATCAGTGGGAAGAATGTTCCTTACATTGGTGATCAGTGGGAAGAATGTTCCTTACATTGGTGATCAGTGAGAAGAATGTTCCTTACATTGGTGAGCAGTGGGAAGAATGTCCCTTACATTGGTGATCAGTGGGAAGAATGTCCCTTACATTGGTGATCAGTGGGAAGAATGTGCCTTACATTGGTGGTCAGTGGGAAGAATGTCCCTTACATTGGTGATCAGTGGGAAGAATGTTCCTTACATTGGTGATCAGTGAGAAGAATGTCCCTTACATTGGTGATCAGTGAGAAGAATGTTCCTTACATTGGTGATCAGTGAGAAGAATGTTCCTTACATTGGTGATCAGTGGGAAGAATGTCCCTTACATTGGTGGTCAGTGGGAAGAATGTCCCTTACATTGGTGATCAGTGGGAAGAATGTTCCTTACATTGGTGATCAGTGGGAAGAATGTCCCTTACATTGGTGATCAGTGAGAAGAATGTTCCTTACATTGGTGATCAGTGAGAAGAATGTTCCTTACATTGGTGATCAGTGGACAGAATGTCCCTTACATTGGTGATCAGTGAGAAGAATGTCCCTTACATTGGTGATCAGTGAGAAGAATGTCCCTTACATTGGTGATCAGTGAGAAGAATGTCCCTTACATTGGTGATCAGTGGACAGTATGTCCCTTACATTGGTGATCAGTGAGAAGAATTTAATTCCTACAATAAACATTTAATTTTGAACATTGTGTAGAGAAATTCTTTGAAAGCATGCAATGTAGGCAGTGCAATATGTAGGTGGGAATTTGTGTGGATGTAGATTGAACGTGGGCGAGGACACAGGGGCCCCATGATCTCCTTTTGCCCGGGGGCCCCATGAGCTGTCAGTCCGCCCCTGGGTGTGCAGTCATGTTGGAACAGGAAGGCACTATCCCCAAACTGTTACCACAAAGTCGGGAGCATGAAATTGTCCAAATTGTCTTGGTATGCAGATGCCTTCACTGGAACTAAGGGGCCAAGCCCAACACCTGAAATACAATCTCACACCATAATCGCCCCTCCACTAAATGATTTGGACCAGTGCACAAAGCAAGGTCCATAAAGACATGGGTGAGCAAGTTTGGGGTGGAGGAAACTGACTGGTCTACAAAAAGTCCTGACTTCAACCTGATAGAACACCTTTGGGATGAATTAGACAGAAGACCGTGAGCCAGGCCTTTTTGTCCAACATCAGTGCCTGATCTCACAAATGTGCTCCTGAAAGAATGGTCAAATATTCCCATAGACACACTCCTAAACCGTGAAAGTTGAACATTAAACAGTTGTGGTGAGGTTCTGCAGCTGTTCAAATAAATTTTCCACCCCAAGCAGTCTTCACCTTACCAGCAGCCCTTCCACAAGACTTTATGTACCTACCAGCATAGCTCCCAACTGTCCCTTATTTGGAGGGACTGTCCCTGATTTAGAAAAATGTCCCTCTGTCCCTCATTTTGGTCTGATCTATATAACTGTAGATAAAATGCGCTTTTTATCTATTAACAAGTGTATTCCAGCGATAAATCTTTCATCTGATTTCTAAATTGCTGTATTTGTAAATTTCAAAAAGCCAATATACAGGAATAGTAGTGGTAAAAAAAAAGCACTTGTGGGTTTAACCAATCTTGTTTTTTTTGTACAATTCTCATTTAAGGGGTCGTGGCAAGGGGTGTGTCATATTCCTGCATACTTTTGCTGATAGGTGTCCCTCATTCTCATCTCAAAAAGTTGGGAGGTATGCCTACCAGTGGTTCGATGTCTAAGGGACATTTAAGCTTGAATAAAGCATCTGACCACTAAGTTGCCAAGACCATTCAAAATTGCCAGAACAAGAAAGTAAACAACGAACATTTGAAAACCAAAAAAAAAAAACAACATTTAGGTTCAGAGCCATGACAGGCAGCACAAATTAGCAACTAGGAATGCACTAGTTGAGTATTTAAGCGTATCCTTCCAGACTAAATATACCTTGTGATGGGTAAAAATACAAAGTAAGTAATATCCTGAAGTAGCCAGTCAACTGCGCCATCAATCATTGGGACAAATGCAACAATAAAAACAATGTCCTGGGGATAAGCATGTATATATGCACGTTGCTGTGCAAGACATACATTGTGATGACATATGCATGCATTTATGAAAGTGCGGAGAGTAATAAATAGTTTTTTTTAACCATGTGTTATACGCAAATCGTTAGAACCAAGCTTAACAATCACGTGTAAACTCCAAGATAAACCAGTATAGCCACCAATCATCAGGGGTGACACTTTTCCGACAAGTCTTCTCTCATTTGTTAAAAATTATCCAAATAATCACATGCATAATGCACTACTTACAGTATCCACACCGTGTTCCTCCTTCAAAGACAAAGCCATTCGGAACAGCTCCATATCGTCTTAAGTCAGTCAACTTCCATTGCCCCATCGCAATTGGTGGAAGATCTCTAGCGAGAACTAAGATGTCATTGCACAGATGCAGTGTGGCAGGTCCACTTTCCAATTTGGTGCCAGGCTGTACTCCAACATGGAATCTGTGAACTGAGATTGTAAAAGTACTGTGGTCAAATGCATCAGCATGTTGTTTGTATGTTTCTTTTAGAACACTTGTGTGACTTTCATCTATTTCTCCAGCATACTAAGGTCTTGTACTGCTTCCTAAAGAGACTACGTTGTCTGTATGGCCGCGTACACACGATCGGTCCAAACCGATGAAAACGGACTGAAGTTCAGTTTCATTGGTCCAAACCAACTGTGTGTATGCCCCATCAGTCTGTTGTCCTTCAGTCCAAAAATTAGAACTTGCTTTAAAATCGGACCGATGGACGCCTACCGATCGGTCAAAACCGATGGTTAGTACGCAAAAGCATCGGTTCAAAACCCACGCATGCTCAGAATCAAGTCGACGCATGCTTGGAAGCATTGAACTTCATTTTTCTCTGCACGTCGTTGTGTTTTACGTCACCGCGTTGGACTCAATCGGTTTTTGAACTGATGGTGTGTAGGCACATCAGACCATCAGGCCGCTTCACCGTCGGACCATTATCATCGGATGGACCGGCCATGTGTACGCGGCCTTATACATTTCCACTCATTATACCAAATTAAAAAAAATCCTGCTACCGATTAATTTTAAATGGCTGTATCTTCTGCAGTATCTTTGTATAGAAATATTGATATGGAAGCTTTGTGGACTTGGTACCTAAATGGACAACAAACACATAAATTATCTAAAAAACATTTTTTTATTACATCATTCTATTAAATTATTGTGACTTGACATGAGCACTAAAAGCAGCACTCTCTCTAGAGTGGATAATTACATACTGATACCAATAGCTGGATCTTATGGTCTATCACATAAAGTTTATTTGTATCTTCTCAACATGTTTCATGGTTATTATTAGCTTCTTCAGAAGTATTTTTAAAGAGCAAAATCATCAATGAAAAGACAATAATTAATCAAAACAAAGAAAGTACAACACTGTATAATTTTGCTCATCCATTCAAGAGGGTACACAGCCTATGGAAGGTGTGGCATTACCAAAACAATGGAGCACTTAGATCCTACCTAACAAATGTATAAAACATTGCAATTTTAATTAATGGTCTAAAATATATGCCAAAGGACCGCAATTATTGATGATCATTTTAGCTAGAGCTATCTCCAAGTTTTGAGGATTTTTACTCTGACACAGTGTGTACTGTGATACAAAGTTTTAATTTTAGTCCTTTGGCATATATTTTAAACCATTTATTAAAATTGCAATATTTTATACATTTGTTATGTAGGATCTAGGTGCTTTATTGCTTTGGTGGTCCCACACCTGTCAGGGGAGATATGTGCTCTTCATGCCCAACAGGCCGTGTACCCCACTCTGTTAATGAGTATGTTTCTATGCATCTCCATCACTTGTTTTTTGCCCATTCATATAAAATGGTACTGTGTTGTACTTATAATTATTGTCTTTTTATAAATACTTGTGCTCTCCAAAAATACTCCTGAAGAAGTAGATATAACCGCAAAACATGTTGAGAAGATACAAATAAACTTTATGTGATAGACTATTGGTATTACTATGTAATTATCCACTCAAGAGAGAGTGGTTTTAGTGCGTATCTCAAGGCACAATAATGTTTTATTGAAATTATGTCATAAAATAATGTTTTTTAAGTCATTTGTTGTTTATTTGGGTACCATGAATGTCCACATATCAATTTTTCTATACAATGATTCCAGGACGAAAGTATTTTTAAGCTGTTAAATAACTATTGGCACACATCTAACATTTCTGCAGTATCTTCATACTTGTAGTAAAACCCTTTGTAAATTCAAGCCTAGCCTTGCTCATTAAAATTGTCCTGCTTCTGTGTCATCCTGTCTGTGCTCTTTGTCTCTAGAACATTTTGTCCAATTCTACTTCATAAAACTCTGCTGCTGGTAAGTTTTAATGCTGTTGTATCCTCTGCAATCTCTTAATTAAGTCTTAATGAGAGTGTGATAGAAATTAGCCAGTGACGAGACAGTTTTACAAGAACAGGGTAGCCTCAGTGAACTACTGGCCAGTTTCTATCTGTTTCCTTTTACCACTTGATGAATGACTATGTGTCACTGCTAAAGCTACCTAACAAAAAACTTTTGTTCTCAAACTACAGTGAACCCAATTAGGTGATGCTCCTTTATATAAGCCACGCTAATTCTAAATAAAAAGTACCAGTATATGCTGTTGCTGGGACTGTTGTTCTCTTTAACACCACATACAGTTTTAGTGCATCTCCAGTGGCGTACCACCAAGTGTGCAAGTGTGTGCGGCACACAGGTCCTGAGGGAAGGGGAGCCCATTGTGCCCAATCACACACAGGGAGTAATTCAGCCAATCCCCACAGCACCACAGTTTGCCCCCCCCCCCCCAGCAGCACCAAACCACTGTGGCTCCCCTACAGCCACCATCTTCTCCTCCTTTCCCTTCACATCGAATTCAGATGCTGCAGGGGAGCCATGGGGGATTTACCTTTGTAAATAGATCTTCCATGTTACTTTGACTCCCCCCTATGATCCCAAATTGCTCCCTCCCCTGAATCAACACAGTGAGCGATTAGTATCACTTCAGCTTGTTAATGAATGCTTCAGCCTGTAAATGAATAAAGAGCAAGACTCTTTACATAAGCTTATATTCATTCATCTGCAGCATAGGCTGCAAATAAAAGGAATGGAGACTCTAAGGCCGCGTACACATGATCGAAATCGATCCTGTGTACGGGCGAACAGACAGTAGACAAATTTTAAAGCATGCTTTAAAATCTGTCTGCTGAAACCCGTCCGTCCGACATGTCCGCTGGTTAGTACGCCTAACCAGCGGGCAAAAATCTCCCGCATGCGCCGAATGGATTCGAAGCATGCGTGGAAGTATTTTACTTCCTGGAGTGGTGACGTGGCGGCGTCAACGTCACCACCACGTCACCGCGCTGTCTGTCGGCGGGGATTTTAGTTTGATCGCGTGTACACGGATCAAACCAAAATCTCCCAGGAGATATGTCCGATGAAAACGGTCTGTCGGACCGATTCATCGGACATATCTCCTCGTGTGTACGCGGCCTTAGTCCTCAGTCCATTTCTCTGTTTAAAAAATAAATAAAAAATCATGAGTCTAAAACCCCATTACCCCCCCCCCCCCCCCCCAAAGTAAAAAATACTTAAAATATCTTTAAAAAAAGAAACATAGTAATATCTTGTCCAAATTACATAAACAGGACTGCCTGCATGGGGATGCATGGAACGCTTGTGCATCCTCATGTGGTCAAAAACGGTCTCGCACGGGCGTACACCCCATGTGAGCAAGGTCTATATATGTTCTATACGTTACATAGAACTTACAGAAGTGTTCATTTTCTCAATGCTCAGTCAGGCAAAATTATATCTTTTTGTTTGCAGAAAAGCATATGTAAATTAAAGTTTTTATTTTTTTAAATAGGAGAAAAAAAAGCCACCGTCTTGAAAGTGTAACTGTTTGTAAGTCACCATATCCCTAATGAATATAGAAAAACACAAGAAACCCCTCAAGGGTGGGACTTTTAAAGTGACACAAACAGGAAACTGTTTGTGTCACTTTAAAAGTCCCACCCTTGAGGGGGTTCTTGTGTTTTTCTATATATTTTTTTAAAATGATCCTTTGTCCTGGGGTTTATGTGTGTCTGTGAGACTGACAACTGTTGTACAGTAATTAGGAATTTGTTATTAGTATAATGACTGTGGAATATGTGTAGAGTGCATACAGGGACTAAGCACAGGTTCTGTTTAATCCATCAGTAAATGTTCCATGCTATGTCAGTGAAAAAAGTTGTGGGAGCCAAACGGCTGCATAAGGTAATTAATCCCACATCCGCCAGGCACCTTTGCATTACTATGTAACCAGAAGGCAGTATACATAGGCCCACTGCATTCATATGCAATATTTGTGCATTTCAATGTTGCCCTCAAAGCTGCATGCAAAGACCCTCTCCCAGGTATTCGATTTTTTTTTTTTTACTGCATTAGCACATGTTCCCAGAGGCAGAGTTCATCTCCCCATGCCTTTTTGACAGTTGTTTTTCTGTTAGCTCTAAAAATGGACAAAACTGGAACATTGACAAAAGGCAGATTTGTTCATCCCTAGTAAGAAGCCACTGGCATCATTTTATGCTCACAACATAGAGTGCCTTGAGAAAGTATTCGGCCCCCTTGAACTTTGCGACCTTTTGCCACATTTCAGGCTTCAAACATAAAGATATAAAACTGTATTTTTTTGTGAAGAATCAACAACAAGTGGGACACAATCATGAAGTGGAACGAAATTTATTGGATATTTCAAACTTTTTTAACAAATAAAAAACTGAAAAATTGGGCGTGCAAAATTATTCAGCCCCTTTAAGTTAATACTTTGTAGCGCCACCTTTTGCTGTGATTACAGCTGTAAGTCGCTTGGGGTATGTCTCTATCAGTTTTTCACATCGAGAGACTGAAATTTTTGCCCATTCCTCCTTGCAAAACAGCTCAAGCTCAGTGAGGTTGGATGGAGAGTGTTTGTGAACAACAGTTTTCAGTTCTTTCCACAGATTCTCGATTGGATTCAGGTCTGGACTTTGACTTGGCCATTCTAACACCTGGATATGTTTATTTGTGAACCATTCCATTGTAGATTTTGCTTTATGTTTTGGATCATTGTCTTGTTGGAAGACAAATCTCCATCCCAGGTCTTTTGCAGACTCCATCAGGTTTTCTTCCAGAATGGTCCTGTATTTGGCTCCATCCATCTTCCCATCAATTTTAACCATCTTCCCTGTCCCTGATGAAGAAAAGCAGGCCCAAACCATGATGCTGCCACCACCATGTTTGACAGTGGGGATGGTGTGTTCAGGGTTGATGAGCTGTGTTGCTTTTACACCAAACATAACATTTTGCATTGTTGCCAAAAAGTTTGATTTTGTTTTTAATCTGACCAGAGCACCTTCTTCCACATGTTTGGTGTGTCTCCCAGGTGGCTTGAGGCAAACTACACTTTTTATGGATATCTTTCTTCTTGCCACTCTTCCATAAAGGCCAGATTTGTGCAGTATACGACTGATTGTTGTCCTATGGACAGAGTCTCCCACCTCAGCTGTAGATCTCTGCAGTTCATCCAGAGTGATCATGAGCCTCTTGGCTGCATCTCTGATCAGTCTTCTCCTTGTATGAGCTGAAAGTTTAGAGGGAAGGCCAGGTCTTCGTAGATTTGCAGTGGTCTGATACTCCTTCCATTTCAATATTATCGCTTGCACAGTGCTCCTTGGGATGTTTAAAGCTTGGGAAATCTTTTTGTATCCAAATCAGGCTTTAAACTTCTCCACAACGGTATCTCGGACCTGCCTGGTGTGTTCCTTGTTCTTCATGATGCTCTCTGCGCTTTAAACGGACCTCTGAGACTATCACAGTGCAGGTGCATTTATACGGAGACTTGATTACACACAGGTGGATTCTATTCATCATCATTAGTCATTTAGGTCAACATTGGATCATTAAGAGATCCTCACTGAACTTCTGGAGAGAGTTTGCTGCACTGAAAGTAAAGGGGGTGAATAATTTTGCACGCCCAATTTTTCAGTTTTTTATTTGTTAAAAAAGTTTGAAATATCCAATACATTTCGTTCCACTTCATGATTGTCTTCCACTTGTTGATTCTTCACAAAAAATTACAGTTTTTTATCTTTATGTTTGAAGACTGAAATGTGGCAAAAGGTCACAAAGTTCAAGAGGGCCGAATACTTTTGCAAGGCACTGTATATACTAAGGTAGATTAATAGAAGACATTCATTGATTATTGAGTTTCCTGTTTCCACCATGGATAATTTTCTACCAAGATAGCACCAGGATACCACTGGCAGCTCCCAACAGACCTAAGAAAAGATGTCATAGTTCTTCAACATGGTTGTGCTAAAGTAGCCTGCTACATCACCAATCTTCATATTAGATTCTAAAGCGTATTTTTTGATCTTTGATCCCTACTGACAAAGTATAATGGGTGGCATCATTGGTTAAAATGAAGACAAGGACAGTAGAAAGGGGCATGCCACAGGTTTGAGAACAATAGATCTTGTTGATATTTTAAGGCCTCGTACACACGAGTAAATGTATCTGTTCAAATCGGTCGGACAGACCGATTTGAACAGATCTGTCTGCTGGGACATATTGGTTTGATCGTGTACACACGATCAAACCAAAATCTCCGCCGGCAGACAGCGCGCTGACGTGGCGGTGACAATGGCGGTGAACTTGTAGAGCCGCCGACCGACGTCACTGCGGCACCAGGAAGTAAAACACTTCCGCACATGCGTCGAAATCAGTGGCAGACATGTCATGGACGGCACAAGGCTGCGGACGGGTTTCCGCAGCCGACAGATTTGAAAGCAAAGCAAAGCTTTCAAATCTGTCGGCTGGCCAAATCCGTCTGTTTGCCCGTACACACGATCAAATCTGTCTGCTGAAACGGTCTGGCAGACCGTTTCCAGCAGACAGATTTGATCGTGTGTACGCGGCCTAAAAGAACTCCTCCGATTTTTGGGATATCTGATTGCTCTGGGTATAAACATGCTGTCATGTTACACATACATTGGCCCAGATTCAGATAGAATTAGACTATCGTAGAGTATCAGAAATACACTACGCCGCCGTTTTTTACCTGGCTCTACGTGGAATCCAGGTAGATTTTGTCCAGTAAACGACGGCGGCGTAGTGTATTTCTCCCGTCGCAATCCATCTGCGCGAGTAGGGGGCGTGAATCATTTAAAATAGGCGCGTTCCCGCGGCGATCGAACTGCGCATGCTCCGTTCGCAAATTTCCCTCCCGCCGTGCATTGCGCGAAATCAGTCGTTACGTCATTTTTCTTGAGTAGCGTCGTTTACGGAGATTCCTATTCCCGAACGAGTTACGTTAAAAAAAAAAAAATTTAAATTAAATTTGACGCGGGAACGACGGCCATACTTAACATGGGCTACGCACCGTTAGACCAGCAAAAAGCTGGTCTAACAGTACGTATAAAAAAATAGACGAAAGCGATTGCGAAGACCGCTCGTATCTTCGTGGATCGCCGTAAAAACTCATTTGCATATCCCGACGCATGAAAACGACGCAAACTCCTCCCATCGGCCGCAAAAATATCGCAGCGTAGATCCGAAGGCTTACGAAGACGTAAGCCTCCCGGATCGAAGCCCGAAGCCGCCGTATCATGGTTTGAGGATTCAAACTAGTGATACGGCACGCAAAATTTGAAATTACTCCTGTCTAACACCAGTTAGACAGGCGTAATTGCTCTGTGAATCTGGGCCATTGTTTTTTGTTTGCCTTTAAATAATTTGGTCTTTCCTTACTCTGTAGTTAGGGGATGTTCTATGTATTTAGTCCCACCCTTCTTTTTTCATGCTTTAGTCTCCATTCATCATATGTGCTGTATTCTGCTAGAGCTAGACACACTATGATTTTTTGACCTACTTGATGTTAATCTCTGAAGACATCCAAAAGTTTTTAATTAAAGCTTTGTACAATTTGCAGGATGTCATTCGAATCGAGTCACTGTCTGTCAAGCTATTAGACTTTAGGTTAAGCTATTTCACCACAACTGAATCAATTATAGAGATCACACTTTCAGTGCTTAGATTTCAAATGCAGAACACATGCAGACATCTGGATGTGCCTGCATTGTCTTACTTATGCTTGTTTATGATGTTTTTCAACCCATGGGTTCACTTTAATGACTGTTAAAGAGGAGCTCCAGGCTCCCCCCAAAAAATGAAAAGTCAGCATCTACAAATACTGTAGCTGCTGACTTTTAGCAAAAGGAAACTTACCTGTCCAGGTATCCAGCGATGTCTTCCCCAAGCCGATTTTTTGGCTTTGCATGCAAGCACTGTCATCTGAAGCCAATTTCCAACTGCGCATTTGCAAGTAGCTCTGTGCCTTGTGAATGACCCGTAGTCTTCTGTTGTGTCTGTTGTGTAATTTTGTTGCCCTGCTCTGAGCTCTCACCAGCTCTAGCACATCCTTTCTAAGGATTGGTGACCAGAAATGGATGGAATACTCCAGATGTGGCCGAAACAAGACTTTTATAAAGTTTTAGGGTTATCGTTTTATCTCTGAAATAATTTTTTTTTTTAATGCATGATAACATTCTGCTGGCTTTGCTTGCCGTAGCTTGACAAGGCATGCTATTGCTAAGTCTGTCATCTACTAGGACCCCCATATCCTTCTCCATCCTGGATTCCTCCAAAGCATATCCCCCTAGTAAGTAACCTGCATTTATATTTTTAACCTCCAAGTGCATTACTTTACATTTTTCAATGTTAAACTTCATCTGCCATCTAGTTGCCCACTCCAATAGATTATTGAGATCATCTTGTAAGGTTCCTACAGCCCTGCTGTGATGTTATCATCCTACTTATTTTTGTGTCATCGGCAAAGACTGAGATTGAGCTATCTATCCCATCCTCTATATCGTTTATAAATAAACTAAACAGAATTGGTCCCAGGACAGAACCTTGGAGTACCTGACTTCCACTTTAAACCATTCTGAGCACACATTATTAAACACCACCCTTTGGAGGCGCCCCTATAGTCAGTTTTATATCCAAGAGCAAACGCTATGGACCATGTTAAAACAGGATATAAGTGAAGCGCAATATAAACAGTCAAAAATGTTAACAAATTAGCAAGTGCCAGATAATAAATAATATTAAGGTAAAAGTCCAGAGAGACAGTGGACACCAGGTGCCAGAAAGCCTTCACCAGTGATGATAACAATCCAAAATGCGTGACAGTCCCTCCACCTCTGGTCTAATTAGCTACTCTCACCTAAGGCATGGACTCCTGATTTACCAGGTAGTCATGCAATCAGATTTCAATGTCAAAAGATTGACATGGACCATATACTTTATTCCAGTCTCCTCAGTTCTCAGCAGTTTAAGGTCGCGTACACACGATCAAATTTGTCCTCTGAAACTGGTCCGACGGACCATTTCAGCGGACATCTCCGATCGTGTGTATGGGCTAGCGGACATGTTTTCCCAGCGGACAAATTTCAAAGCATGCTTTAAAATTTGTCCATCGGAGACATGTCCGTCGGATATGTCCGCTGGTTAGTACACTAACCAGCGGACATATCTGCCCGCACATGCGTCGAATGGATTAGACGCATGCCTGGAAGTTTTTCACTTCCTGGTTCGATGACGTGGCGGCGTCAACGTCACCGTCACGTCACTGCGCTCTCTGCCGGGGGGGATTTTGATCCGATGGTGTGTACATGCCATCGGACCAAAATCCGGAGGAGACATGTCTGCTGCAAACGTCTGTCCGTCCCTCCGTGTGTACGCGGCCTAACTGTACAATTTAAATTGTGTCCAAATACAAAGTACTCACATTAAAAGTCACTTGATTACAGCATGTATTGCAAACATATGTCAGTTTGCTTCTAAATGATAGCAGCGGGTGACGTCATACGCAGCTCCTCCCCCGTATGGGCCATGCCTACAGACCTAAGTTTATAGATTAAGCATTTGTGGGGGACTGTAGCAAATGCTTTTTTTTTTTGCAAAATCCAGATACACCACATCTACCTGCCTACCTTCGTCCAGATGGCAGATCATTTCCTAACGGGTTGGTTTGGCAAGAACGACCTTTCGTAAACCCATGCTGATCACTTCTAATGATACTGTTTCATCAGCAAATTCTTTCATATAGTCTGGCTAAACCCTGTTTGAGTTCCTTGAGGACTCTCGGGTGCAAGCTGTTAGGTCCTGGATTTGTTTGTTAGGTCGCGTACACACGAGGAGACATGTCCGCTGAAACTGGTCCGCAGACCAGTTTCAGAGGACATGTTTGATCGTCTGTACGGCCTAGTGGACAGGTTTCCAGCGGACAAAAGTTTCTAAGCATGCTTAGAAACTTGTTCGCTGGAAACCTGTCCGTCGGACATGTCCAATGGTTAGTACGCCCAACCATCGGACCTAAATCCTGCGCATGCGTCAAATTGATTAGACGCATGCGTGGAAGCATTGAACTTCCGTGTTTGAGCACGTCGGTGTCTTCTACGTCACCGCGTTCTCTGTCCGCAGGGATTTTGGTCTGATGGTGTGTACACACATCAGACCAAAATATCCCTTCAGACATGTCTGATGAAAACGGTCCACAGGGCCGGTTTCATCGGACATGTCTCCTTGTGTGTACAGGGACTTACGTTTTTCTAGTTTTTCTGGACACTGACTTCTATAAGCTACAAGTTTGCATCCTGTGACGTGTCACCAATAGTACAGTTGTGGTTGTAATCACAGTTGTGTAATAACTAAGAAGAAGAAAGCATTTAGTACAGTTGCCTTCACTTTGTGATCTGTAACCATGTTCCCCTCATCCCCCTTTTTGGGGCCAATGAGCTCTGACCTCACTTTTTTGCTGTTTATATATTTAAAGAATTGTTAGAGAGCATTTAGAAACATGGAGCAAAGTACTACATGTACTTTGTCCCATAGATGACCAAACTGTAAAAATAAATTATAATGATAGATCTACTTTAAGGCTGAATCTAATGCTGCTTCTCTGCTACAACTAAGCAATACATCTAGGTCCTCTTCCTGCCCCCCGCCTGTGACAAGACAGAACAGCACCTCTGGGCTCACACTACTCTCTACTTTCAGCATGCTTCTTGTCAGCACATGTGCTTGCCAGCATACCTGATTGGCTCTTCGTGGTGCCCCTCCCTCTCTGTTAGTGCCACTGTACAGTAGTTCACAAACAGCTGATATCAACTCAGAAGTATTTACACTAGCTTCAGTTAAAAAATACATTTTGTTATTTATTTATTTTTAAAACAAATATAATACTGCAATAATTGGTGTGCTCTTATACCTGCTTGGAGTTTGGCTTTTAGTATGGGATAAAGAGACTGCACTGAGCTAGAAGAATAGCAAACCTGAAGCTGTACTTAGCACTTGTCAGCAATTCTGTTTTCACTTTTTGCTGTAAGTAAATTTTGTCACGATTCCCTGAAAATTTTAAATCAATTTTCTATGGTCTTTAGCATTTGAAGATGGGATAATCCACATACAAGATAAATTCACATATTAAAATACCATATGTCCAGATTGGAATAAAAGTGAGAAAAACTCCATAATAACAAATTATACCAAAGCCTGCTCTAACTAATTTGCGGGATTAATAGTGGTTGATCAAAGTTCAGAAAATGCCACTTACTGAATTAAATCCTTACTTCAGGAAGACATATAAGACACAAATTAATGCAACTCTGCTATTTATTCAACTGCCAGTAATTCTTCATGACAAGTACGGTATTTTTTACATGCAAGCAGTGTAAGTACCTGAATTTGACTTGACATTAGCCACATAAAGTCCCTGTACAGCAGAGTTTAGAAAAAGGGAAGGAAAAGCAGCTCAAGGAGACATTTAGAAGTGCTGGAGTGTAAGGATCATGCCTGTGGGCAGGTGAGTTAGGTGGGCAGCAGCAGTAGTTGTTAACCCAAAGAGTGTTGCTGCTGCTGCTTCACCAGGTTAGTGGTAGTAGGAAGTAGTGAAGGGTTAATCTGGTTGGTTTTAATTCGAGAGCAAGTTTGGCAAACAAGTCCTAAAATCTGTGCACCGTAGAGTTTAATGTGAGCCTCATTAACCACTTGCTTACTGGGCACTTATAGCCCCTTCCTGACTGGCAATTTTCAGCTTTTAGCATTCTCACACTTTGAATGACAATTGCGCGGTCATGCAACACTGTACCCATATTACATTTTTATCATTTTTTCACACAAATAGAGCTTTCTTTTGGTAGTATTTAATCACCAATGTTTTTTTTTTTTTCTAAACAAACAAAAAAAGACAAAAAAAACAAACAAAAGGTTTTACATATTTTGTTATAAAATTCTGCAAACGGGTAATTTTTCTCATTCACTTATGGACACTGATGAGGTGGCACTGGTGGGCACTGATCAAGAGACACTGATGAGGTTGCACTGATTAGGAGGCACTGGTAGGCACTGATTGGCAGGACTGATGGGCACTGATAGGTGGCACTGGTGGGCATGGATTTGCAGCACTGGAGTCCACTGATTAGCAGCACTGGTGGGCACTTAGGGACTAATGTCCCTCTAACAGAAGCCAATTACCGGCTTTACTCTTTTCTCTATGCTGACAGCTGATCACATGGTAAAGGGCCCGCTGTGATTGGCCGTTTACCCTGCTTTGTTATCAGCTGAGTCCCAAGAACTCAGTGATCATAGAGCACGCCGCGCGTGCCCCCCTGGGGCATGCAAGTGGCATGAGAATGGGAGGACATACATGGACGCCCTCTCGGTATTTGAGGTCCGCATTGTAGCTGTCTTTCAGCTATAGCACAGATGTCAAGTGGTTAACCACTTGCCGACCAGATCACGCAGATATACTACAGCAGGTTGGCAGTGCTGCGCGCATCGCCGTGCCTGTAAGGAGGTTCGGGCGGCCACATGCTGGCGGACGCACTCCCACTGCATTCAGCGGGAGTGTGTCCGTGGATTCGGGTGAATTCGATGTCCACTGGCGACCGGCGACCGCCTAGTACAGAGGCAGAATGGGTATCTGCCAGTGTAAACGAGGCGGATCCCCATTCTGACAGGGGATATGTCAGAGTTCTTCTGTTCCCAGTGATCGGGAACAGTAATCTCTGTCATGTCTCAATGAGCCCATCCCCCCTACAGTAAGAACACACCCAGGAAACACACTTAACCCCTCAATCGCCCCCTAGTGTTAACCCCCATTTTTATAGCATTGATCAATGTAATATTGTCCCTGGTCCACAAAGTGGCATTTTGGGTCAGATTTGTCTGCAATAATGTCAAAGTCCTGCTAAAAATCGCAGATTGGCGCCATTACTCGTAAAAACAATAAAAAATAAATAAAAAAGTCCCTAAATGTATCCAATAGTTTGTATAGTCGATAACTTTTGCGCAATCAATATACGCCAATTGAGTAGAAGAATATGTATTGGCCTAAACTGATGAATAAATGTGTTTTTTTGGGGGGTTTTTTGGGGGGGTATTTATATTATATCAAAAAGTTAAAAATAAATAAAAATTGTCTCTCTTTGTTTGTTAATAGTGCAAAAAATCTATAAACTGCAGAGGTGATCAAATACCACCAAAATAAAGCTCTATTTGTGCGGAAAAAAAAGAACGTAAATTCTGTTTGGGTACATCGTCGCATGACTGTGCAATTGTCAGTTAAAGCGAAAAATGACCTGGTCATTAAGGGGGTAAATCTTTCCGGGGCTGAAGTGGTTAAAATCGATGGTAGGAGAATCTTGAAAATCTATTTCTCAATTTTCAAGGCTAATAGGCAAATGAATGTCAAAGGGCATTGGTAGCTGGGCTCTGTCCTGGGGGATAAGTACTAATGTAAAATGAATGTTAAAAATATATTTTCACAGGGAGCAGCAACTCTATTTTTATTAAGGCATAAAGAGGAAGCAAATTCCATTAAATAACATGTTTGGGAAATATAAAGTGAAGTACATATCTGTAGGATGTACTACAACAAAAGTGACATTTACAATAATAAAAAAAAAAAAAGAAAACGATTAAATTGCCTCTAAATGACATTTCCCAGCTGCTTCAATGTAAAAAAAAAAGCAGCTGGATATTCCCTTCATCTATACCTGACTCTGATCCTAGGCAAGCGTCTGGTATAGCATGTAAGGGGGTCCCTAGGAAAGAAAATGGCAATTATGAACAAACAGCAGCCTCCTGCATCAGGAATCACAGGTGTATTGAACAGCTGTGTCTAGGAGACATGTGAAAATGAATAACAGGCTGTCGGCATTTATACATGAAGCAATTGAGTCCAAAGTCGATCATCTGTCCCTAGCTGAAGGTTTTTGCTCCATGTGCAATTCCATGCGGACAACTACAGACAGATGCAACTTCTGTCAGCCTTGCATTTATTTGTAAAGACTTTCTGGCTGCAACTGTTCACATACACCTGGGACTAGGGACACCGGAATCCAGTGTTCATTAGTAATTGACAATTTGTCTGTGTGAATGTAGCCTTATCTTTGATGAGGGTCTGGTATAGATTTTAACACCCATGCAAAAAAAGAAAAAGAAGAACAAAATGACCATTTCACTCCCCCCTTTTTTTTTTTACTTTGCTATGTTTTATTTGTTCATTTTTTTCTTTATTATATTTGTTTTTTGTAGTTTTTTTGTTTTTTTCTTTACGACTTAATACTTATATTTTGATTTGAAAGACTAATAAAAACCATTGAAACAAAAGAACAAAATGGCATAAAAAAACAAACAAACAAACAAACAAAACCAATCCCCATATTTTGTCATGGCCATATATGGTCAATGACATCAGCCAGGATCCCTCATCCCTGCGTTTAAATTTAGCTGCCGACTGGGGAAAGGATTATGATCTACATTGCTGTACCATTAAGAAAGACATTTTTCAAATGTGTGGTATGTTTATTTACATTGTAATTCTTTTTTCTTTTTTTTTTTGTGAATGAGCAACCAAAAAGGTAAAAAATTTTCCCTTGCTCATTCATGAAAGGGGGGCAGATAACTGGTTGCCCCCTTTTTTTAACCACTTTCTTACTGGGCACATATACCCCCTTCCTGCTCATGCAAAATTTTAGCTTTCGGCACTGTCACGTTTTGAATGAAAATTGCGCGGTCGTGCGACGTGGCTCCCAAACAAAATTGACGTCCTTTTTTTCCCACAAATAGCACTTTCTTTTCATAGTATGTGATCACCTCTTCGTTTTTTTATTTTTTGCGCTATAAACAAAACAAAACTAACATTTTGAAAAAAAACACAATATTTTTTACTTTTTGCTATAATAAATATCCCAATTAAAAAAAAAAAATGTTCTCAGTTTAGGCTGATACGTATTCTTCTACATATTTTTGGTAAAAAAAAAAGATGCAATAAGCGTGTAGTGATTGGTTTGCGCAAAAGTTATAGCGGCTACAAAATAGGGGATAGAATTCTGACATTTTTTATTCTTTTTTTTTAATAGTAATGCCGGGTTATCAGGACTGCGATATTGTGGTGCACACATCGAACACTTTGGACACATTTTTGGGACTATTCACATTTATACAGCGAACAGTGCTATAAATATGCACTGAATACCGTATAAATGTAGGCAGGAACAAGAAGTGTTTCTCGACAGCCGCACTCTGAACAAATTGTAGCCTTTATTAAAAGAAGCGCAGCACTACAAGTCACAGCAAAAATGTAAAAAAAACTTGGCTGCTGACCTGTTTCGCACTGGAACTAGTGCACTGGAACTAGTGCTTAGTCATAGCTATGACTAAGTACTAGTTCCAGTGCGAAACGCGTTTCCCTATGTACAAGGGACACATTATCGGTTTCCTCTCCCTGACACACAGAGATCCACGTCCTTGGCTGTGTAACAGGCGATCGCGGGTACCTGGCAGTCATCGGCATCTCAGTGACGCACCGGGCACGCACACACCCCAGTGGCCGGAGGAGCCAAGGCTCGTAAAAAGACGGCCGTAAAAAGACTGGCATTGTAGAGCCAACTTGTGGCTGTCTTTTTTACAATGGCCCGGATCTGAAGAAGTTAAAGGGTGATTTCCAGATTCTGACAAGTCCCCCCTTCAGACCCCGACATTCACACGAGGCCCTTTTCCTCATCAACATGGGGACAAAGTGCTTTGACAGGACAGCGCCCTCAACAAAGTACCATCTTCATGTTAAGGACATGTGACCTTGTATGGTTCAGGAGGTAGGTAGCCGAATGCTGGTACCTTTCAAGACTGCATGCTTGGACAAGAGTCAATAAATGTCAAAAAAATTCCTCTAGTGATGCTTTAATAGGAAGTGCTACAACAATCCCATGATCACTAACCCACTATCCTTTTAGTCCTAAACACAGTGGTAACAAGCCTGACATTTGCTACAGGCACTAAGTGGTGCACAGCATAGGACCAATCTTGGGAAGGCTCTTCTAAGGTTTATGTCTAGTTTTATACAGAGATCTTGCACGATTTCAGTGGCCATTTTTGGAGCAGATGTGCTATCTATAACACAATCTGCATCACAAAAGGGACCTTTAATAATGAAACATGTAGTCAGGTAGAACCTTATAGGATAGTCAGGCTTAAGCCGTGTACACAAATGTGTGATGACAGGCTGTTGTTGTAAAATCTGAGCATTTGTACGCTCCGTCGGACAATTGTTGTCAAATTTTCCACGGACAAATGTAGGATAGCATGCTTTTAATTTTTTCCTCCAACAAATGTGTGTTGTCGGATTATCTGATCGTGTGTACACAAGTTCATCAGACAAAACTTCAAAGTACTAACACACATTCTCAGATGCAATGCTCACTATAACACATTAGCAGAAGTTGCCCAAAGGGTTGAGCTAAAGAGCTGAAAAAACACATTGTTTCGTGTTTGTTGGCCGACAATTATTTGCTGTTTGTATGCAATACAAGTTCCTGGCCAACGCCCTTCGGATAAAAGTCTTACGCATTGTCCGCAGAAAATCTGATCTTGTGTATGAGGCTTAATAGTAAGGGACAGGGTACGTTGTTTTTAGGGACAGGCAGGCCTTGGAAAGGCTGTGCCCATGCAGTACGGACCAAGCAAGAATAGGAGAGACCAGAGAGTTATCTGCTGGGAGGTAAAGTTTGTCTGCCGAATGTTCTACTTTACTACTGGGCAGCCGTTCTGGTTACAGTGCAGTGGTGGTTTAGTAAATCAAAAAACAACCCAGTGGTGACTCTGGACTCCGCTCTCCTTGGGTCCTATGCTGCGTTGAGTAATTTGGTCTATCATGGACCCACAGCCAATCCCTTTGTTACGGTCCCTATGCGTATGACTATTTAGAGTTTGGGTGCAGGTTAGAGAGGTTTCATGGGTGGAATCTATCTCCTCCCCTCATATTCTGCTTTGGGGTAACCCTCAGTTGTGCCGCCTTTTTCACTTACTAGATCCACAGGTGTGGGCTTCTAAAGGTATGGTGGCCTTGAAACATGTCATTACACATGGGCGATTTTCAACATTCGCGGTGTTGCGGGAGAAATTTGCGGTGCCGGCCTCCCAGTACGTTATTTACTTGTCGTTAAGGGCCTGTTCCCTTAACCAACTGTATTGCAACCGGACACGGTGGAGCGTCTGTTGTCCTCCCTTTACCTCCCTTTTTAGTGGTGCATGCCTCAACCTTGACTAGGACGTTTGACAAATGGAAGAGTGATATTCTGGACCTCACTGAGGATGACTGGGAAGACTGTATATTTTACCAATAAGATCTTTGCTAAGGATAGATTTATGCAATTAAAGTTTTTACAAAGGGTATACTACACCCCTTAGAGCCTGGCTACAATCTACCCCATGGTTAGTCTTCTTTGTACACGTTGCCATGCCATTTGATGTGGCAGTGCCCACTTATTTGCTCCCATTGGGAGTCAATGATTGATGCTCTAAATACTCTTTGTGATTTGTGTCTTATGCCGCGTACACAAGATAGAAAATTCCGACAGGAAAACCGTGTATTTTTTTCTGATGGAATGTTAGCTCAAACTTGTGTTGCATACACACAGTCACACATAATTCCAACCGTCAAGAACGCTGTGACGTAAAAAACGTACGACGAGCCGAGAAAAATGAAGTTCAATAGGCAGTGTGGCTCTTCTGCTTGATTCAGAGCATGCGTGGATTTATGTGCATCGGAATTGCATACAGACAATTGGAAATTCCGACAAGAACTTTTCTTGTCGGAAAATTTGAGCGCCAGCTCTCAAATTTTTGCTGTTGGAAATTCCAACAGAAAAAGTCAGATGGGGCATACACACAGTCAGAATTTCCGACCAAAGGCTCACATCGGACTTTTGCTGTCGGAATTTCCGATGGTGTGTACAGGGCATTAGGCTTGATCCACAACTTGTGCTCCTGGAAATCACGGGGGACATAGAGACTACTAGATGGTTGAAATGATTCCTTTTTTATTATTTTTATTATACTCGCAGGAAAATTGCGAGGTGGCTAGCTGGAAAACTGAAGTGTATGTGATCTTACCGCTTTATAAGTTGATATATGAGAGACAGAACTGCCCTAACAAGTATGGTTAGCCTGTATTGATGCTCATGTGTCAGATGTTTCTGATGATTTGTACACATAGGCCCGGATTCCCAAAGCACTTGCGCCAATGTATGTCCAGATACGCCGCGTAAGTGCAAATATGCGCCGTCGTAACTGTGCGCTGGACCCACAAACTAAGATACGCCTAAAAACAGACTTCATCCCACCGACGTAACTTGCCTACGCCGGCGTAGAGTGGGCACATATTTACGCTGGACGCATGTAGCGCTCCTATTGATTTTCTATTCAAATATGCAAATGAGGGAGATACAGCGATTCACAAAACGTACATGCGCCCGGCGCATGATATATGCGGTTTACGTAAGTTTTACGTCCGGCGTAAAGTTACTCCCCATAGATGAGGCGCAACCCATGCAAAGGTATGGACCAGGGAACACAAGCCTACGTAATGTACGTTGGACGTATGTGAATATGGGCAGACGTGGGTCTTGCTGGGCATAGGTTACGTTCACGGCGTACACAGTGATCCGGCGTATCTTAGGCAGTTGTTCCGACGTGGTTGTGCGCACTGGGATACGTCTACGTCTCGATGCATGCGCAGTTCATTTTAAGTACTTGTCTGGCGCTCGGCCCATCATTTGCATGGGGTTACATTTCATTAGCATGGATCACGCCCACTTCCAGCCCACTCCCACCTACTTCCACTTACGCCAGCTTACGCCTACGAAATATACGCCGCGCTGGAGCAACGTTGGGAGCATTTTCTTTGTGAATTCCATGCCTGCCTCTCTGCGCTGCGTCGGCGTAGCGTAAAAGAGATACGCTACGGCGGCATTAATGTGCGCCGATGTCTGTAAATACGGGCCATATTGTATATTGGCTCTGTTTTTGCTGATATTTCTCCCCTTTCTTATCCCTTCCCCCTCACTCCTTCTTTCCCCCCTTCTTCCCTGGCTCTTTGTCTTTGGTGGTATTTGGCTCCCTTTGTCCATTTTCCTGTTCCCGCTTTTCCCCCCTCCGACCTAATGTTTATTATTTTTTTACTGCCAAGGATGATTCTACATTTTGGCGCAACTGGCTGGCCAAGGGGCCAACTTGGACTGTTTAGGGCTTTCATGTATCTGCATGTAAATATCAACTTGTTTGTCTCCTATGAGAGCCCTATAATATGACCTGCTGTATCTGTGTACAATCCATATCCTGTCAGGTGAGAGGAGACCGATGGTGTGTTCCCAGTACAGAGGAACACCGATCGGTCTCCTCCCCTTGTGAGTCCCCTCCCCCTACAGTTAGAATCACTCCCTAGGTAACACAATTAAACCCCTTTGATTGCCCCCTAGTGTTAACTGTCAGTGACATTTACACAGTAATCAGTGCATTTTTATAGCACTGTAAAAATGTGAATGATCCCAAAAATGTGTCAAAAGAAAAAAATTCCATAAATCTATCCCCTATTTTGTAGACGCTATGGGCCAGATTCAGATACAATTAAATTGGCGCAGAGTATCAGAGATACACTACGCCGCCGTATTTTACCAGGCTATACGCCAAATTCTGGTAGATTTTGTCCCTTACGGTACGGCGGCGTAGTGTATTTCTTGCCGCGTAATCGAAATACGCGATTAGGGGGCGTGAAGCATTTAAATTAGGCGCGTCCCCGCGGCGATCGAACTGCGCATGCTCCGTTCAGAAATTTCCCGCCGTGCATTGCGCGAAATAACGTTGTTACGTCATTCGTTGTTTGAGTAGCGTCGTTTACGAACATTCCTATTCCCGGACGAGTTACGTAAAAAATAAAAAAAGACGCTGACATTCGACGCGGGAACGACGGCCATACTTAACATGGGCTGTCTAATATTAGACCAGCAAAAAGATGGTATAACTTTACGCAGCAAAAAGATGACTAAAGATGCCGTAAGAGATTGCGATTGACGTTCGTAATTTCGTGGATCGTCGGCAAAAGCTCATTTGCATACCCCGACGTGGAAAACGACGGGAACTCCACCCAGCGGCCGCAAATTTATTGCAGCGTAGATCCGAAGGCGTACGAACACGTAAGCCAGTCGGATTGAAGCCCGCAGCCGTATTTTCATGGTTTGAGGTTTCAGAGTAGTGAAAAAACGCGCGTAATTTGAAAGTACTCCAGTCTAACGTTAGTTAGACAGGAGTAAGGGCTCTGTGAATCTGGCCCTATAACTTTTGCACAAACCCATTTAATACACGCTTATTGTTATTTTTTTTACTAAAAATATGTAGAAGAATACATACAGGCCTAAACTGAGGAAAACATTTGTTTAAAAAAAATAAATGGGATGTTTATTATAGCAAAAAGTAAAAAAAAAAATTTTGTTTATCACTCTTCTTTTTGTTTATAGCGCAAAAAATAAGAACCGCAGAGCTGATCAAATACCACCAAAAGAAAGCTTTATTTGTAGGGGGAAAAAAATGTATAAATTCATTTGGGTACAGTGTTGCATGACAGCGCAATTGTCATTCAAAGTGCAACAGCGCTGATAAATAAAAATTGGCCTGGGCAGGAAGGGGGTGAAAATGCCCTGTATTGAAGTGGTTAATAAAATGTTAAAAGAAGTGTGAATGTATTTGCCAGTTCATTGGAGATTCCTTAAAGGAACAACTGTGTTGATTTGGACCTCTACTTAGGTTTGCCACCTATCCAGGATTCATCCGTATAGTCCAGGTTTTGAATCATGTGTGAAGCCGCGTACACACGGCAGAGAACCTCGACGGGCAGAACACATCGTTCCGCCCGTCGAGGTTCTCTCCCGGCCGTCAGATTCGGCGACCCGCCCGTCGGGATTGGCAACCAGCCATTCATCCAGGCGGGCCGTCGAGCAAATAGAGAACATGCTCTCTATTTCTGCTCGACGGCATTCCCGACGGGATGCTCGCCGAGAGCGTACACACGGCCGAGGTTCTTGCTGGAATGCAGCTTCCAGTGAGGTTCTCGCTGGTTTCTAGCGAGAACCTTGGTCGTGTGTACGCCGCCTCAGGGTTTCAAGCCACCTGAAATCCAGACACATTATTCAGACCAAGCTGTGGCTCCCTAAGGCTGCATTCACACCTAGGCGTTTTTATGCCCTACGCCCGATGCTCGTGCTGCTGGAGGGGTGGATTTACATTGTTGTCTATGGAGATGGTTCACATCTCCACGCCGAACGCCAAAACGCCGTACGCCTGAAGCTCAAAACAAGTCCCGGACCCTTTTTTCAGGCGGCATTCGGCGTTCGGCATAGACAACAATGTAAAGTAAAAAAAAAAAAGGTTTAAAACGACCCGTTTTGTCGCGGCAAATCGCGGTACAATACACCGCAATTTTCCGCGGAAAAATACGCGCGTTATAGTGTGAATGCAGCCTAAGTAACCGAGATAATCATACACAAATCTGTTGCCGCTGTTTGGGGGCAGTTTTGACATCACTGAAGTGAGGGGTAATGATGTCAGCAAGGGCAATTTGGTCACACCCACTGACACGCTCTGTGTGCTACGTTACTACTCTCCTTGAGGCACCCAAATGTGTCCCGGGTCTTTTATGATCCTATAGTCTTTACTGCAAAAAAAAAATTGCCCTGTGTTCGGGTTTGGCTTGAAGAAAAAGTGGCAACCCCACCTCCACTTCTGTCTCCTGCAGTGATGTAGAAGCAGGGCTTTTTTTCTGGGGGAACTTGGTGGAACTCAGTTTCACCACCTTTGGCTCAGACCCTTTGGCACTGGTTTCTGTGTTTACAAGTGACTGCTTTGTAACCCCCTGAACTCTGCACACTGTATGTAATGCAATTCTGGTATTTAATGCCCCTTTAAGAGCCTTCTACTGTTTGTGAAATCTGAACGGGTCGTGGTTGAGTTCCTGCACCTATTTTCTGAGAAAAAAAGCTCTGTGTAGAAGAGATCAGGAGGAACCAACAAGAGCAATGGGGGACCAAGGAGACTGATGTATCCAGAAATGTTGGTTTGCCTATTTGCATCATAATATTTGTACGCTTTAGGTAAGGAAAATATTGGAGGGTCAAGTTTTTAGGGGGGGAAAAATGTAGTTACCTTCCCCTAAGCTGTAACGTATCCGTACATCCCAGGCATTCATTATTTCCTTACTATCAAATCCCAGCATGACGACTTGTGAGAAACAAATAATGGCAACAGTGTGGCCCACGCCCTCATAGGAAAGCCCAGCGTCTACTCCACAGATGTCCTCCAATGTGACACTGATCTTCTCCTTGTGCCCCTTCGTCCTGTCTGACTTATCCTTGTACACCAGCATCAGCAGGCAGTCTGGAAGAGAAGAAACACTCATTGGAGATGAGAACGTTTACAATATTCTATATCTGCCTGGACAGGAATAATCTGGAGCCTTTTAATGAAGTGTTACATTTCCTGTCAAATTCCATATTATTTTTATGCAGAGCTCAGTTATGTAAATTACATTCTTCTCTTTCTTTCTACGCTATAATAATAAAACCAATACAACAATATCCAGTTCTGCCTGTTATTTTTGCCCATGCTTTATTTAAAACAACTCAGAGTGTTCTTAGCCAATGTATAAAATGTAAACATGCGAGCTGGACAACTGTCTTCACCCTGGTGTAGGTTACAGCCATGTAATTAAAGATGTGTGTGGGAGAGCTGGCTTTGGGTAGAGCCTATAGGCACTAAAATTGAAACTCCAATATTTTGTGAAAAAAAAAAACTTTAATTATGAATACAGCATATATTTTCGAAAAAAATAAAAATCTACTTTACTATTTAACCACTTGAGCTCCGGAAGGTTTTACCACTTTCCTGACCAGGCCATTTTTTGTAATATGGCACTACATTACTTTAACTGACAATTGCGCGGTTGTGCGACACTGCATCCAAATTTATGTACTTTTTTTCCCACAACTAGAGCTTTATTTTGGTGGTATTTGATCACCTCTGCGTTTTGAATTTTTTGTACCAAAAACAAAAAAAAGCTAACAATTAAAAAAAAAATACAATGTTTTTTACTTTCTGCTATAAAAACAAAACCAATACAGTGGTCAGCGCTGTAAAAATGCACTGATCACTGTATAAAAAGCACTGACAGGGAAGGGGTTAACATTATGGGTGCTCAAAGGGTTAAAGCAGGTGGTCCATGAAAAAAAAATATTAAAAACCAGCAGCAACAAATACTGCAGCTACTGACTTTTAATATTAGGACACTTACCTGTCCTGGAGTCCAGCGGCGTCCGCAGCAGAGGACGAGCGTTGGCTCATCTCTCTGCTGCTCCCCCCTCCATCCACGTAGAGGGAACCAGGAAGTGAAGCGCTCCTTCACTGCCCGGTTCCCTACAGCGCATGCGCGAGTCGCGCTGCCGATTGTCTCCCGCTGTGTGCTGGGAGCCGAGAGTTCCCAGCACACAACGGGGGGGGGGGGGGGACGGGAAGCCAGAAAAACCTGTCTTTTGCCTGGCCGGAAGTGGATGCAAATACCTGTCTTTAGACAGGTATCTGCACCCCCCTCCCCCCTGAAAGGTGTCAAATGTGACACCGGAGGGGGGGAGGGTTCCGATCAGCGTGACTCCACTTTAGGGTGGAGATCCGCTTTAAGTGTTCCCTAGGGAGGTGGTTTCTAACTGTCAGGGGGGTGGGCTCACTGGGAGTAGAGAGAGATCGCTGTTCCTGATCATAAGGAAACAGCTGATCTCTCTCTCCTCCCCTGTCAGAACGGGGATCTGCCTTGTTTACATAGGCAGATCCCCGTTCTGCCTCTGTGAGGAGCGATCACGGGTGGCTGGCGAACATTGTGGCCCAGGCACGCACATCGGTTCCTGTATCTACTACACAAAATGTACAGGTACGTCATTTCGCGCAATAGAGACGCTCCCCGTCTCAGCATATATGCGGTGGGCGGTCTTAAGGCATTCGGGCATTCCACTCTGCAGGCACTCTATTCCAGCTCCCGCTGCTCTAAGACTACTTTGGTTCAGTCTGTCCCTTTGGTGCAGCCTTTGGAACAGCGGAGGGGGAGGGGCAGTGCTCGGAGCAGATCTTCCATTGCCATGGAAGTGGTGCAGTGGTTGCTAGCTGACCTCCTGGCGGTGGGAATATCGAGGAGCGGCTGGATGGCGGGGACTTCTACAATACTGCCTGGGATGAGCTGGACAATGAGGCCACGGAGAGGTAAGGAGGAGGATGGATCCTCCGATCTACATTGTACTGTGCGTGGGGGGGATGGGGATGTGAGTAGTGCAGGAAGTATGTGTCAGGTAGATTAGTGCATGTGTCAGGTGGGTGAGTGTAATGCCTTGTACACACGATCACTTTTCGGCATGAAAAAAACGTCATTTTTCAGCATGTAGAAAAAAATAAGTTTTTCCAACTTTTGCCCACACACCATCGTTTTTCAAAAATGATGAGCAAAGCGTGGTGACGTACAACACGTACGACGGCACTCTAAGGCCGCGTACAAACAATCAAATCTGTCTGCTGGAAACGGTCTGCCAGACCGTCCCAGCAGACAGATTCGATCGTGTGTACGGGCGAGCCGACGGATTTGGCCAGCCGACAGATTTGAAAGCATGCTTTTAAATCTGTCGGCTGGGAACCCGTCCGCCCGACATGTCTGTTGGTTAGTACGCTAACCAGCAGACATGTCTTCTCGCACACGCGTCGAATGGTTTCGACGCATGCGCGGAAGTGTTTTACTTCCTGGTGCGGTGACGTGGTGGCATCAACGTCACCGCCACGTCAGCGCGCCGTCTGCCGGCGGGGATTTTGGTTTGATCGTGTGTACACGATCAAACCAATACATCCCCAGCAGACAGATTTGTTCAAATCGGTCTGTCCAACTGATTTGAACAAATCTGTCTGCTCGTGTGTATGGGGCCTTAAGGGGAAGTTCCATTCAAGCTCCCATCTCATAACTTGCTTCTGAGCATGCGTGGGTTTAAAACGTTGTTTTTAACATCGTTTTAGCCCACACACGATAATTTTTTACAACCCAAAAAACACATTTTTTTAAAACGACGTTAAAAAATGCAGCATGCTCGAATTTTTTTTTTTGGTCATTTTTCAGAAGATGAAAAACGATGTGAAGCCCACACACGATCATTTTAAATGACGTTTTTAAAAACGTCGTTTTTTTTCATGCCGAAAAATGATCGTGTGTACGCGGTCAGGTAGGTGAGTGCATGTGACAGGTAGGTGAGTGTAATGGTCAGGAAAGGTGAGTGTAATGGTCAGGTAGGTAAGTGTAATAGGTAGGTGAGTGTTATGGTAAGGTAGGTGAGTGCATGTATCAGGAAGGTGAGTGTAATGGTCAGGAAGGTAAGTGTAATGGTCAGGTAGGTAAGTGCAATAGGTAGGTGAGTGTAATGGTGAGGTAGGTGAGTGCAAGTGTCAGGTAGGTGAGTGTAATGACGCGTACACACGGTCATTTTTTGCGATGAAAAAAAACGACGTTTTTTAAAACGTCATTTAAATTGATCGTGTGTGGGCAAAACTTTGCTTGAATTCCAACATGCTTGAATTTTTTGTGTCGTTTTTTTAGAATGTCGTCTTTTGTTTCACAAAAAGTGATGGTGTGTGGGCAAAACGACGTTTAAAACAACGTTTTTAAACCCGCGCATGCCCAGAAGCAAGTTATGAGACGGAGCTTCAATGGAACAGAGTGCAGTCGAAAGTGTCTTACGTAACCACGCTTTGCAAGAGCATTTTCAGAAAATGATGGTGTGTAGGCAACATCATTTTTTAAAATGAAGTTTGAAAAACGTTTGTAGCGCTTACCCCCTAAGGAGCGGCTGAATTTGTTGGGTCTTCTGGCCCTCCTCCGCAACACTCGATCCACCGCACACCAGCACACCTGAGGAAAGTCCCTAATACCAATCCCCCTGACTGAGTTATGATGCAATAGCACCAGAATTTTTTGAGTAACAAGTAACTCTTCAAGACACCAAAAAATTAAAGCAAATATCAATTTTACTCAAGAAAGATCAATACCAGTTAACAAATTAATCATCACACATACAGTTAATATAATACATATAGTACAAGGTGATAGCTCCCTAACACCCTCTTCCTGCGGCCGCAGGGATTTAACTGGTAAGATTATGTATGCTGCGCAGCAGTCAGCAAGATTACTTTAAACTAACTGTGGTACTTTACCCACTAGAGACCCCTTTAAACAGTTTACTGAACTATATGTCCCAATCTGCAAGGCCTTGCTGCAGGAGTGTAAGTGCACTAGTCCGAGGTCTTCGTTTTCTTCGCTAGCAAAAAATAGAAAGGGCCCTATTTGTAATCCAACAGGGGTATCTGTAGTATCCGATGCAAACAACCGGTGAGCGAATCTTTTAGCAGCAGACCGCTCAACAGTGGACTAACGTTCTCGGGCCCTGCGACAAGTATTTGAGTATGTCTCTGGAACCCTCCGATGGTACTGGTCTAGTGTTCTCCACAACACAGCTCAGATAGTCCCTCAGATGTGTGTGTGTGAGTGTGGTATAGTATGAAACAGTTGGGCGCAAGCCCTCTCACCACACACGGCCCTGGTGACTGGAATCCTCTCGGCACGCGACCCCCGTCGGATCTCCAACGCTCGTCCGATCACACGGCTCTTGTCTCAGGGGAACTGCAGGAAACTCTTTACTGCTGCCCAGACATCGCTGGCTGCTTTCCACGAGGTAGGCCGGAGTTCAGTCACACACTCACAGGAACAGTTCCTCACAGGTGTGTGTCCCAGGCTGGAGAGAGTTAAGATGGCTGCCATCAGGTCTTTTATCTCTTCCCAAGATCCTTTGCTCCCCTGGGCGTTCCTGGGAGTGGCATTCTCCTCCGTCCTGGGTTGTTCCAGAAAAAGTAAAACTTTGAGCCCGACGTCCCACTTCTGGTCAGCAGAGGGCACCAAATGTCTATTTTACATACACTCCTGCATAATCCTCTCTAAAGCATAAGCTGACACCGCTACACTCTCCCCCCACTTAAATCCTTTGGGTCCCCCCAAAGGGTAATCTGTATCAATTTTAGATGCAACATAAAATTTGGCTAGACCGCTCTACTATCTATATTGCACATAGATATGTGCAGTCTGTGACAACGTCTAGCAAGTAGGACAGGCAGAGGGACACTCCACCAAGGTGTGCTGATGTCCCGTTTTGGGCACGTGGCCTTTGACACTTCTGTGAGTACAGTGGGCACTTCAGGAGATCTGTGTACAGTCACAATAGCTTCTTCTGTGCTGTTTCCTACTGAATTGTACGTGAGTCTCTGAGGAGGTCGCACCAGGCGTTTTGGCCTTGTTTCTAGAAGCCTGGATGGACCTTCGTCTGCTGAGCTCTCTTCTTCCTGTTGTGTTAGCTGAGGCAGTTCAGTGACCTCCTCTTCCTGAGCAACAGAAACATCCTCAGGTTCGGAGGCTTCCGGCAAAGAATCCTCCATTTGAGAAGATAAGGAGACATTCTCATCAGTTTGGGGCACAAATTCCGGAGCATCCGGTCTCAAGGTACTTGAGTCCTGCTCAGAAATTGGATTGACTGAATGAACATCCATAGAGTCAGGTGGCCACATCCAGCTCGGACACCCATCCCCCTCATCACTATCATCCTCACTTTCTAATGTGGGTGGTGATTGCTGTGACCGAGTGACAGGTGTTTTCCGAGAGGTGGAAGGAGTGGGTGAAGGAGACTCATCTCTCTCTGGTATCCGAACAGCCTCATTTAAGGGTAGGAGATGGTTCCGATGCCAATTCTTCAATGGTCCAGTTTTTCCCTCTGGTCTGATTTGGTACACTGGCAGGCCAGGCAATTGCTGACAAATGACATAAATTTGGGAACTCCATCTATCGGCCAGTTTGTGCTTGGCTGAGGCACCTACATTTTTCAATAGAACTCGATCACCAGGCTGTAGGTCCTGCACACGAACTCTCAGATCATAATTTCGCTTATTCCTCTGTTCTCTACCCCCGGATGTTGAACGGGCCTTTTCAAAGGCAGAAACCAAATTCTTCCTCAGTCGGTCTACGTAACCTTCATGAGAGGCAACAGACGTTTGGTCAAGAGAGAGACCAAAGGCCAAATCCACAGGCAGCCGGGCTTCTCTTCCGAACATGAGCCGGTATGGTGAGTATCCGGTCACATCACTTTCTGTACTGTTGTAGGCATGCACAATGGTAGAGATATGCCGACTCCAGTGCTGTTTTTCTTTGGTGGACAGTGTTCCCAACATATTTAATAAAGTCCGATTGAACCTCTCTGGTTGTGCGTCACCCTGGGGGTGGTAAGGGGAAGTTCTTGATTTCTGAATCCCTAACAGATCCAAGAGCTGCCGGATGAGTCGACTCTCAAAATCTCTGCCTTGGTCGGAATGAATTCTTTGGGGTAGCCCATAATGGACAAAGAACTTCTCCACTAGTACCTTGGCCACTGTGTGAGCACGTTGATCCTTGGTTGGAAAGGCTTGAGCATAGCGAGTAAAATGGTCTGTCACCACCAGGATATTTCCTTGTCCACTGGTGTCGGGCTCTAAACACAAAAAGTCTATGCACACTAAATCCATAGGGCCTTGACTCTGCAGATGGCTCATTGGAGCCGTTTTAGAAGGTAGAGTTTTCCTCTGAATACACCTCAAGCAGGAATGGCAATAGCCTTCAACCTCGGATCTCATACAGGGCCAATAAAATCTGTCACGGACCAGTTTGAAAGTTCTCTCTGCGCCCAAATGACCATGATCATCGTGTAAAGCCTTCAACACACTTTCTCTATGTTTCTCGGGGAGGAACAGTTGCTGTTTCTCTTCTGCGCCATCCGAGGGGCCCCTTCGGTAGACCACCCCGTCTAGCACTCTCAACCTCTCCCACTCTTTGTGGATCAACCGAGCCTCCTTCGGCGAATCAGTTAGCAAAAGTCCCCTTTGGTTGTCTCTCAAGGCCCTCAGTATCAATCCGATTAAGGGATCTTCGGCCTGATCCACCCTTAAATCCTTTTTTGTGAAAGTAGGCAGGCCTTCACTCCTCAGTTGTGCAGGATGGCAGTACAGCTTGGGGACACCGGCAGCCATGACTCCTATGGCCTCTGCGCCAATCACTCCCTTGGCTCTACATTCCACCCCTTGGCATAGGGCTTGGACCCCGTCTGGTGTTAAATGGGTCCATTCTGATTCTGGGGCCTCTGTACTGTAAGGTCTCCTGGACAGGGCATCCGCATCCTGGTTGTTGGCCCCGGGGCGGTACTTGAGACTGAAGCGGAACCCTGACAAGGCGGCTAACCACCTGTGTCCAGTGGCATCCAGTTTGGCTGTGGTGAGGATATAGGTAAGCGGGTTGTTGTCCGTTCTGATTACAAAGTCGGCTCCATACAAATAATCCTTCAGTTTATCCACCACTGCCCATTTGAGAGCCAAGAACTCCAATTTATGTGTAGGATAATTCCTCTCCGAAAGCGTCAAACTTCGGCTTACGTAGGCAATGGGACGCAGATGCCCGTCATGCTCCTGATAGAGTACCCCACCTAATCCATCTCGACTGGCGTCTACATGTAACTCATAGGGCCTTGTGGGGTCTGCATAGGCCAAGACTGGGGCAGATGTGAGACTTCCCTTCAGCTGCACAAAGGCTTCCTCACACTGTGGGGTCCATTCATCTACAATTGGCTCCTTTTTTTTTCTGGGCCCCTCTTTGGGTTTTCCAAGCCCTTCAGAGTCTGTCTCAGCCTCCTCCTCATTTTTTAACAGTTCAGTGAGTGGACGGGCTATTCTGGCAAACCCTTCCACAAATCTTCTATAATAGGAACAAAATCCTAGGAAAGACCTGAGCTCAGTCACATTGGTTGGTCGGGGCCAGGAGGTGACAGCCTCCAGCTTCTGTGGATCCGTGGCCACCCCTTCTTCGGACACAATATGCCCCAAATAGCTTACTGATGACTGATAAAACCTGCACTTTTCCATAGACAGTTTTAAGCCTTCCTCATGTAGTCTACTCAGAACTTTCTCCAGTCTTTCTTCGTGCTCTTCAAGTGTCCGGCCGAACACTATCACGTCATCTAGGTACACTAACACCTCGATCAGATTCATGTCGCCCACGGTCTTTTCCATCAACCGCTGAAAAGTAGCTGGGGCCCCTGACAGACCTTGTGGCATCCTGTTAAACTCAAAGAACCCCACTGGGGTGATGAAAGCCGTTTTCTCTCTGTCTTCAGGGTGCATGGGGATCTGATAATATCCGCTCTTCAAATCCAGTACACTAAACCACTTCGCCCCAGACAGGCTTTGCAAGGCGTCCTCTATCCTGGGGGTGGTGTACTGATCGGGAATGGTCCTCCGATTCAGTGTTCGGTAGTCAATACAGAGCCGCAATGACCCATTCTTTTTCCTGACCACCACTATGGGGGAAGCGTAGGGGCTTCGGGACTCCCGAATGATGCCCGTCCTCTTCAGCTCAGCCAGCTGTTCTCGTAAATCTTCCAGGTCTCCCAATGGGATACGCCTGACCCTCTCCCGAAAGGGCTTGTCCTCTTCCAGCCGGATCCTATGCTCAGCACTTTTGGCCAGCCCCACATCGAATTCGTTCTTCGAGAACGCCATCCTCCATCTTAATAGCTGAGTCTTCGCTCTCTCCAGCCAACAGGGGGGGAGGGGGGTGTCTGTTGGGAAACACTCTTCAAAAAGGGTCTCCTCTTCCGCTTCTGGTATGCCTTGGGGAGGCACTGGGGTTGCTGATATCACTTCCCCTAGCAAGGCTTTAGCTGGTACTTTTATAGGAGATGCTGTGGTGTTCTTAACGCGGATGGAGACCTTCCCTCGGTTCCTTTTTAACAATTTGGTCGGCAACAATTCGGGCACTATCTCCAGTCTGTTATCCCCTTGTCTTGGGTCTGTCTCAAGGACAATGAAGGGTCCTGGCTGCTTCCAAGATAACTTGACCGAAGCCCTCAGACAGACTACTTCGCCAGGCTGTACCACTTTCTCCCATCTATCCAGGCGCCAGACTCTTCCCACTCTGTCTTCAGGCGCTCTCTGCTCCTGAAGCAGGTTCCGGTACACTTGGGTCAGCATTGGGTGCACCCTGGTGTCTGGTGTATCCTGTTGTTGCATAAGCGGGGACAGGAGCCTCCGGACCAAATGGGTATTCGTCCCAACGATAATGGAGTTCTTTTCAGCCCCTGACGGACGGGGGCACACTACGGCTAAGGCATCAAAAGCTTCAGCTTCTCCGGCCACGCTTGGATCAAAAGCGAGCTTTATGGACAGGAAACCATCATAAGGGCAATTCTGCGTTCCCAAGCCCCATATCTCTAGCTCTTCCAGCTTCTGTAGGGGTAAGTGTCGGAGATGCCTCTCGTAAAAGTCCCGATAAAGGAGGGTCACCTGAGCTCCGGTGTCCAGCAGGGCTTTTGTATAAACTCCCTCCACTTGAACAGGGACAATGGGGGAGGGTCCCACCAACTCAGAAGGAAATCCACGCGGAGGAGCAAGATCAGCCTGCTTGGTGACCCTTACCTTCACGCCTTTTCTCCTGCATCGTTCTCTCGGTTTCGCCTCCCTCCGCTCTTTAGGGGTGGAAACGACAGAGGGGTTTTTGGAGTTGACCGATGTGATCGGGCGCCCAGCTGACTCCTTCACTGGGGCCCCCTGAAGTTTAAAGCCGGCTTTGGGGTTCTTGCTTCTGTCTTCGGCGGGCTTGGGCACACTTGGCGGAAATGTCCAACTCCTCCGCAATTGTAGCAGACATTTTGCGGTCTCCTGACAGGCACTACCCCGGTGGTAGCTTCAGGCACAGGTTCTGGAGGAACCTTTCCAAGGGGTGAATTAACCCCTGCAGCCAGTAGGGTTAGCATCTGTGTCAACTGAGTGACTTGGGCCTTCAGTTCATCTATCTCCGGACTTCCACTTGACACACTAAACGTCCGAACTTCAGCAGAGGATGAAAACCCTGAACTTTTTTTCTTCTCTGCTAGGATTGCCTCCTCTTCCCTCACTGTCCGTATAAGATCGGGGTATCGCAGAGAGGTCCCTCCTGGCAGAGTCTTCAACTGAATCCAGACAGGATCAGAGCTTAGAGCGCCTCTGAGTATCTGTTTCATCCTGACCTGATCCATGTCCTTTGCGTCTATTCCCTTCTTCAGCACAATCTGGTATAGCATCTTATTCAAGCGCCTTATGTACTCGGACAGTGCTTCATTCCTCTGCTGGTACATATGTTCAAAGAGAAAAAGTAAGTCTGTGGCTCTTTCGGTACGCCCAAACTCCTCCTGCAGCATGCGAAGATAATCATAGGCTGTACAGGACCCCTGACTGAACTTCAGATTCCGAATGGCTTCTGCTGCAATGCCCTTTAGACCCTCAGTGATCCATTGTTTTTTTTGTATTTCCGGGACATCCCATTCTTCTAAGGCTTGCATAGCCTGCTCCATCCAGGTCTCATATTCTTCCTCTCCCTGGGGTACGGGCTGCGTCCCTGAGAAGATTCGCAGCTTCCGGTAGCTATAATTTGCAGAGGGTGAGGTGAGTTTGGCAACGCTCTCTACTAACTTTCCTATGTCCTTGAAGAAAGAGGCTGGAGGGTAACTAGAAGTTGGCTCAGATGTGGTAGTTGCTCCTACAGTTCCCAGTGGGGACTGACTTGGTCCCTCAGAACTACTAACTGGGTTGGCTAAAGATATTAGCCGCACTTTAACTTCCCTTGTTAGCTGAATGCTATCACCCCGGTAGCAATGTGGGATTCCTTTCTTCCATTCCAGCAGGGCATAGGTGTGGGAGCCTTCTTGGTTTGTTATGGTGTCTATGACAAACACTTTCTGGTCAGGCGCTAAGGTAGTTACTGCTTTACGGATCTGTTCCTCTGTCCATGTGCCATCAGGAATGTCCATCACTACACTCAGCCCGTCCTGGGCGTTTTGTTCTTTGCACCACTTTGCTGCGGCTGTCAGATCCATGGTTGGGCTGTTGGTGTGGTTATCTCTGTGCGAGGGGTATCAGAAGTATCCCGGACGAGCCCCCACGTGTAGCGCTTACCCCCTAAGGAGCGGCTGAATTTGTTGGGTCTTCTGGCCCTCCTCCGCAACACTCGATCCACCGCACACCAGCACACCTGAGGAAAGTCCCTAATACCAATCCCCCTGACTGAGTTATGATGCAATAGCACCAGAATTTTTTGAGTAACAAGTAACTCTTCAAGACACCAAAAAATTAAAGCAAATATCAATTTTACTCAAGAAAGATCAATACCAGTTAACAAATTAATCATCACACATACAGTTAATATAATACATATAGTACAAGGTGATAGCTCCCTAACACCCTCTTCCTGCGGCCGCAGGGATTTAACTGGTAAGATTATGTATGCTGCGCAGCAGTCAGCAAGATTACTTTAAACTAACTGTGGTACTTTACCCACTAGAGACCCCTTTAAACAGTTTACTGAACTATATGTCCCAATCTGCAAGGCCTTGCTGCAGGAGTGTAAGTGCACTAGTCCGAGGTCTTCGTTTTCTTCGCTAGCAAAAAATAGAAAGGGCCCTATTTGTAATCCAACAGGGGTATCTGTAGTATCCGATGCAAACAACCGGTGAGCGAATCTTTTAGCAGCAGACCGCTCAACAGTGGACTAACGTTCTCGGGCCCTGCGACAAGTATTTGAGTATGTCTCTGGAACCCTCCGATGGTACTGGTCTAGTGTTCTCCACAACACAGCTCAGATAGTCCCTCAGATGTGTGTGTGTGAGTGTGGTATAGTATGAAACAGTTGGGCGCAAGCCCTCTCACCACACACGGCCCTGGTGACTGGAATCCTCTCGGCACGCGACCCCCGTCGGATCTCCAACGCTCGTCCGATCACACGGCTCTTGTCTCAGGGGAACTGCAGGAAACTCTTTACTGCTGCCCAGACATCGCTGGCTGCTTTCCACGAGGTAGGCCGGAGTTCAGTCACACACTCACAGGAACAGTTCCTCACAGGTGTGTGTCCCAGGCTGGAGAGAGTTAAGATGGCTGCCATCAGGTCTTTTATCTCTTCCCAAGATCCTTTGCTCCCCTGGGCGTTCCTGGGAGTGGCATTCTCCTCCGTCCTGGGTTGTTCCAGAAAAAGTAAAACTTTGAGCCCGACGTCCCACTTCTGGTCAGCAGAGGGCACCAAATGTCTATTTTACATACACTCCTGCATAATCCTCTCTAAAGCATAAGCTGACACCGCTACACGTTGTTTTGTTTCATGAGATAAAACGACGTTTTTTTACATCACAAAAAGTGATCGTGTGTACGCGGCATAATGGTCAGGAAAGGTGAGTGTAATGGTAAGGTAGGTGAGTGCATGTGTCAGGTAGGTGAGTGTAATGGTCAGGAAGGTGAGTGCAATAGGTAGGTGAGTGTAATGGTCAAATAGGTGAGTGCATATGTCAGATAGGTGAGTGTAATGGTCAGGTAGGTAAGTGTAATAGGTAGGTGAGTGTAATGGTCAGGTAGGTAAGTGTAATAGGTAGGTGAGTGTAATGGTCAGGTAGGTGAGTGCAATGGTCAGTGAATGTGTCAGGTAGGTCAGTGTATGTTGCATAGTGTATTCTGAGCACAACGCACTCCTGAACCTTGCATTCCGAGGGAAACTCCCGGTAGTCCCAATGGCCAGTCCATCCCTGCCTCCCTTAACCCCTCCTTTCCCATAGGCTCGAGCTTCCAGGGGGATTGGCACAGGGCTGCTCCATATACAGCGTTTGCTGTAATCCCGGTATTACCCTGGAAAATCTGACCTGCCCCAAATTACCTGGCATCCGGATGGCTTTTGCCATATTTGTTACAGTCCATGTGTTTATGGCATGTATGTCCTATATGTGTGTGAACTGTCTGGTCTGTGTAGTTGATAAGCCAGACTAGATTTTTAGTTCCACAACAACATTTATGTCCACCTACCATGTTTTAAAATAACCAATAAAGTGTTCCATAAATGAATTACCCTGGTATTCTTAAAACCCCCTTTTTCTTCTTCCCATCTGGTTGGGATACTTTCTTTAAATATTAGTAATTGCAGATCTCTGTCTGATTGTTTGTATCCGGTATGTCCACCAAACTCTTCTGGGGTTGATTTAGTAAAGGGAAGTGGGCTGTTCACTTTGCAAGTGAAATTCCCCTGCAAAGTGCAGCTTCCCTTGCACAGAGAACAGCCTATTTACCTTTTAACTCAACTGTAGTGCAATATCCTGCAATACCACCCTCCATCAGTGACTCCATTCTAAATCCGTCTGCTTTTTATTTCAGGAGGATGATTAAATACTGAGAAATCTATCTACATACTGTTCAGACTACAGAACATTGATATAACCAGCCAACGCTTTCTAATAATTATTACACATTTATATCTGAATCCCAATAAATACATTTTAGATTTAACACATTTTATTAGAACATTGTTGGAGGTTAGAACTCTGGATTAAAAAAAAAAAAAAGAATTGTAGCAGAAGGAAAAAGGTATTAAATATTTTTACATACATGACTCACTGTAGGACCCGTGCACGACTATATACGTCCTATTTTTGTAGAGGGATATCTCGGTGACGGCAGCAGCTGCTGCCACAACCGAGATATCCATCTCTTCACGCGCCGGTCCTTTAAACGATAATGGTGGTCTGCGTGGTGGATTCGCTGCGAGATCACCGTTATCAGCGGCGGGAGAGGGGCCCCCCGCCGCTCTCCCGCGCCCTCTGCCGCTTACTGGAGCCGTCGGCAGCGGCGGAGGTGATCGGGTCCTGTCCCCTACTTGGCTGGGATACGAGTGAGGGCAAGATGGCCCCCACCCATCTCCATAGCATAGCAGGGCGGAAGCGACATCAAAATGTCACTTCCGCCCATGCTTCTAAGGCCATGTACACGCGATCAGTCCATCCGATGGGAACGGTCCGAAGCTGACTGATGTGCCTACACACCATCGATTAAAAAAAGGATTGTGTCAGAACGCGGTGACGTAAAACACAACGACGTGCTGAAAAAAACGAAGTTCAATGCTTTCAAGCATGCGTCGACTTGATTCTGAGCATGCGCGGCTTTTTAACCAATGCTTTTGCATACTAACAATCGGTTTTGACCTATCGGTTAGGCGTCCATCGGTTAAATTTTAGAGCAAGTTCTCCTTTTATTGACCGAAGGATAACTGACCAATGGGGCCCACACACGATCGGTTTGGACTGATGAAACGGACCTTCAGTCCGTTTTCATTAATTTTGACCGATCGTGTGTACGCAGCCTTAAAGGCACATTTTCCTGTTGTCATATTTTCAAATGACAATTTTTTTTTTTTTTATTATCGCATTTTAGTCTAAATATGAGATCTGAGGTATTTTTGACCCCAGATCTCATATTTAAGAGGACCTGTCATGCTTCTTTCTATTACAAGTGATTTTTACATTCCTTGTAACAGGGATAAAAGTGATAATTTTTTTAATTTTTTAAACAGTGTAACAATTAAAAAAATGTATTAAAATAAATAAGAAAACAAAAATGTTTTTTTAAAGCGCCCCGTCCCGACGAGCTTGCGCGCAGAAGCGAACGCAAACATGAGTAGCGCCCGCATATGAAAACGGTGTTCAAACCACACATGTGAGGTATCGCCGCAATCGTTAGAGCAATAATTCTAGCCCTAGACGCCCTCTGTAACTCAAAAGATGCAACCTATAGAATTTTTGAAGGGCGCAATTTTGAAGCGTGACATGTTGGGTATCATTTTACTCGGCGTAACATTATCTTTGACAATATAAAAAAAATTGGGCTAACTTTACTGCTGTCTTATTTTTTTATTAAAAAAAGTGAATTTTTTCCAAAAAAAGTGCGCTTGTAAGACCGCTGCGCAAATACGGTGTGATAAAAAGTATTGCAATGACCGCCATTTTATTCTCTAGGGTGTTAGAAAAAATATATATAATGTTTGAGGGTTCCTAGCAAAGTCTGAAAAACAGACAAGGTCCTTAAGTGGTTAAAAGGACGGTGTGATTTGCCCATGCAGGACTAAGTGACGATGTCTCAAACAGAACCCCCCAACTCCTTGTTCCACCTTTTTTGTAACCATCTACAATACCTTTTATGACTGAAGCAATGTCAAAAGAAAAGATCCATGAACTGCACATCATGAAGCAGACCCATTTGTATGAAGTGAGATGAATGGCAACCTCAGCTCAGACAACAGCCAGGCCACCCCCCCCCGCCCACCCCCCACAGCATGCATTTCCTGGCTGGAGTCCGGGCTGAGGCTGCCATTCATCTCACTTCATACTCATTAATCTGTTTCATGATGTGTACGGTTGACATTGCTGCAGCTTGGAACTAGGATGAGCTCCCTGCCCCTGCCTGCAATCACAGCGGTCTAGTTGGACTTTACGTCTCTATCTGAGCAGCGCCTAACTTTTATCTTTTTAGGGTCACCTTGTATGATTGGTTAGGCAGAAGCCCATGACCTCCTCCCTTTTGACAGTGCTAGCAACCAATCAGTGGGTGCAAGCACTGTCATGTGATTGGGAGAATGATTTCACTGCTCCTTCAGGTTTTTTTACCCAAATTTGTGCCGCCCATTTCCATTGTCCGTTTCTGGTTGTCTGTCCCACCAACTTTATGGTGTGCTATATGCGATGGTACCCTATCTGTCTTTCACAGATAGGAGCCACATCGTACATGAATGGGTTTTGCAATATACGTTATATTTGTGTGTCAATTGTGTTTTCTGTCTCTTTGTGTCTTGTGCTGTTTTTTTCTCATTCCTATGTTAGGAGATTCCCCCATCCATTGATATGTATGTGCTTATATGTATCGATTGTTGTTTATATCAGGGTGGGAGAGGATCAGGGCCGGCCTTAGGCCTTTAGGCGCCCTGTGCGAGAAAGATTTACAGCGCCCCCTGGTGACCACGCCCCTCAGTAACCACGCCCATGATAACCACGCCCATTCGTAACCACACCTGCCCCCTGCATCCTACAATATCTCTGTCACTACTGTGTACCCCTCTACACAACTGCACCTCTGGACCCCTTTACATTATACAACACCCTGCATCACTTTACATTACTCCATACAGTCTCCCCCTACAGTGCAGACCCATCCCCCTACAGTGCAAACCCCCCTTACAATACAGACCCACCCCTACAATACAGACCCATCCTTACAATACAGAACCCCCTCTACAATACAGATTCACCTTTACAGAGCAGACCTCCCTACAATACAGAACCCCCCCTCCTATAATACAGAACCCGCCTACAATACAGATCCACCCCTACAGTGCAGACCTCCCTACAATACAGACCCCCCCCCCCACAATACAGAACCCCCCCTACAAAACAGAACCCCCCTACAATACAGAACCCCCCTACAATACAGAACTCCCCCTACAAATTAGAACCCCCCACAATACAAAACCCCCCTACAATACAGAACCCCCCCTCACAATGCAGAACCCCCTCCCCCTACAATATAGATCCACCCCTACAGTGCAGACCCCCCTACAATACAGAACCCCCTCCCCCCTACAATACAGAACCCCCCCACAATGCAGAACCCCCCTCCTATAATACAGATCCACCCCTACAGTGCAGACCCCCTACAATACAGAAACCCCCCCTCCACACAATATAGAACCCCCTCCCCCCCTACAGTACAGAACCCCCCCACAATACAGACCCCCCACAATACAGAACCCCCCACAATACAAAACCCCCTACAATACAAAACCCCCCTACAATACAAAACCCCCCCTACAATACAACCCCCCCACAATGCAGAACCCCCTCCCCCCTACAATACAGATCCACCCCCCAATGCAGAACCCCCCTCCTATAATACAGATCCACCCCTACAGTGCAGACCCCCCTACAATATAGAACCCCCCTCCACACAATACAGAAACCCCTCCCCCTAAAGTACAGAACCCCCACAAAACAGAACCCCCCCACAATACAGACCCCCCCACAATGTAGAACCCCCTCCCCCTTACAATACAGAAGCCCCCCCACATTGCAGAACCCCCTCCCCTCTACAACACAGACACCCCTCCCCACTTTCAGACCTGTATACCAGGCAATCTGGTCATCTGAGCCACGTGCTGCACACACACAGCACAGGATGGAAAAGGGGGAGGCGGCTGCACCCTGTGACTGAGACAGACAGCCGAGACTCATTAGACCCGTGGCGCTGCACACTGTGCACAGGGAAGGAGGATTTTTGCTTCCGGGTCCCGGGTGTGCTGACGGCTCGCTCGGGTGTGACTTGCACCCTCCCTGCTGTGTCTCTGCCGCTGCCTGCCTGTCACCCGGCGCCCGCTAACGGCGCTAAGTCATATTCAGTCGCTGGGGGGGGGGGGGCCATTGGAATCTGTGGAGGTTGCCAGGCGCCCATGTTGCTATGGCGCCCTGTGCGACCGCACGACCAGCACACCCCAAAGGCCGGCCCTGGAGAGGATACTGTTGTCTATTGGTTAATTGTTTTAGAGTGTTATGCCCCGTACACACGATCACTTTTTGTGATGGAAAAAAACGACATTTTCTGTGAAGTAAAAAACGAAGTTTTTAAAACGTCACTTTTCAAAGACGATGTTGCATACACACCATCGTTTTTTTCACAAAAAGCGAGGTTACGTTCACCACTCTTTTCCATTGAAGCTCGCTTCATAACTAGCTTCTGGGCATGCGCGGGTTGAAAAACGTTGTTTTAAACAACGTTTTTTCTACACACGGTGACTTTTTGTGAAACAAAAAACGACCTTTTTTAAAAACGACACAAAAAATTCAAGCATGTTGGAATTTTTTTTTGGTCATTTTTTTTAAGACAAAAAACGACGTTTTGCCCACACACGATCAATTTAAATGACGTTTTAAAAAACAAAGTTTTTTTTCATCGCAAAAAACGACCGTGTGTACACGGCATAAGGACTCGGGGTGACACAAGACTATAAGGTGTTTTATGATAATGTTTTAATATTTTTTATATTTAGTCTTTATAGAACAACACTTTGGGGTTGATTTACTAAAGGCAAATAGACGGTGCACTTTGTAAAGTGCAGTTGCACAATGCAAGTACAGTTGCTCCAGAACTTAGTAAATGAGCAGAAACTCTGCTGACTTCCATTCTCCAACAATACTGGAGTCCTTTCAGTAACTTAAAGTGGATGTAACCCAAACATTTTTTTTTTCTTGATGTCACAATGTAGAGTATAAGATTTCCTATCATCTGTGCCCAGTCTTGCCACACAGAGTTAGGCTGCATTCACACCTAAGCGTAGGCGATTTGCGGTGTTTTTTACTGCGATTTGCCGTGACAAATTGCGGCGTTTTTTTCTCTGCGATTTGCCACGACAAAACGCATCGTTTTTTAACGCGATTTTGTACAGGTCATTGTCACCAATGTAAAATGCCCAAGCCGCCCGATTCGCGCGACAAAAAAGGGTCCGGGACTTGTTTGAGCTTCAGGCGTTCGGCGCTCGCCGTTTTGGAGTGGAGATGTGAACCATCTCCACAGAGAATAATGTTTTTTTTCCCCTCTAGCGTTTTTGAGCGTCGCGCTTCAGGCGACAAAACGCTCAGGTGTGAATGCAGCCTAAATCCAGCTCTGAGCAATCTTATTTTATTGTTCAGTGAAAATCAACAGACTTCCAGATAAAAACCTGTCTAAATAAAAAGTCTGTTTTTCTCTTCTTGCTTTGAGTGACAGGTTATTTACATATCTAGCTTGGACATGTTTATCATATGTTATGTTATGTTTATCATAACATGAGGTGATCCAAAGTTCATAGTACCAGGATGTGTTATGTGGGGGAGGCGTGGATTTCTCACTTTTTATATTTTGGATCACCTCATATTATGATAAACATAACATAACATATGATAAACATGTTCAAGCTAAATAATAGTGTAAATATCCTGTCACTCAAAGCAAGGAGAGAGAAACAGACTTTATTTAGACAGGTTTTTATCTGGAAGTCTGTTGATTTTCACTGAACAATAAAAGAGGATTTCTCAGATCTGGATTAACTGTGTGGCAAGACCGGGCACAGATGATAGGAAATCTTATACTCTACATTGTGACATCAAAAAAATATTTTTTTGGGGGGTTTACATCCACTTTAAGTTACTAAAAGGACTCCAGTATTGTTGGAGTATGGAAGTCAGCAGAGTCTCTGCTCATTTACTAAGTTCTGGAGCAACTGCACTTGCATAAAAAAGCCTTCATTAATAAATACCTAACATATAGCAACAGTATATTTTTTCAAAAAGCTGTACATTTTATCACTTGCCTAGTCTGGGGTGAGGCTCTCAACTGCCGTCCGGAGGAAGCATTTCCTCATATTTTCACACCTAATGTATGGACTGCAAAATTGTAACTTTGTAGCGAGTCACAAAGTGAGAGGTTGCAGTAATGCCTAGTCTGTGTCCGACAATTTTAATCTCCATCAAGAATGGCACAAGTGATGCCGCGTACACACGATAATTTTTCGGGTTCTGAAAAACGACAAAAAGATAATTCTATTTTTTAACAACGTTTTAAACAAGTTTGTTTTTTGGGTTGTAAAAAATGGTCGTGTGTGGGCTTTAACGACGTGAAAAACCCACGCATGCTCAGAAGCAAGTTATGAGACGAGAGCGATTGGTCTGGTAAAACTACCGTTCGTAATGGAGTGAGCACATTCATTGCGCTGTAACAGACAGAAAAGCGCAAATCGTCTTTTACTAACACAAAATCAGCAAAAGCAGCCCAAAGGCTGGCGTCATCCGAATGGAACTTCCCCTTTATAGTGCCGTCGTACGTGTTGTACGTCACCGCGCTTTGCTAGAGCATTTTTTTTTCACGATCGTGTGTGGGCAACGTCGTTTTAAAGATGAAGTTGAAAAAAACAAGCCGAAAAATGATCGTGTGTACGTGGCATAACAGGTTTTCTATACTAAAGAAAAGCACCATCTTTGATCAGGCATTATCAAGGTCCTGGACAGAGATGCTGTTTCAGGGATAACACCCTGAAACAGCATCTCTGTCCAGGACCTTGATAATGCCTGATCAAAGATGGTGCTTTTCTTTAGTATAGAAAATGCAAATAAAAGCTTTGAAAGAGGGAGTTCTATCATTTCTGTGAGGCCCCGTACACACGACCGAGCTTCTCGGCAGAATCCAGCGAGAAGCTAGCTGGGATCCATATTCTGCCGAGAAGCTCGATCGTGTGTACGTTTTCGCCGAGCAAACTGGCGAGCGAGGCGTCGAGCCAAAATAGAGAGCAGGTTCTCTATTTCCTCGACGGGCCATCGGGACTAATGGCTCAACGCCTTTTTCGACAGCCTGGTCGACGAACTCGCCGGACGGCCGAGAACCTCGTCGGGCGGAACGATGGGTTTAGCCCGACGAGGTTCTCGTACATGTGTACGCGGCCTCAGAGGTAATAACCCCCTTTAGTTGTCACATATGACATGTGCACTCAGCATGGAAAACTATATGCTAGGTCCACTTTAAAGCGGAGTGTCACCCTAAAAATGAACTTTCTATTAACAGATTTCCTTTAATGTAAAAAAAAAAAAAAAAGTTTCACTCACTTCTATCTGGCTGTTACTAGGCAGATTTCGTAATCTGCCTAGTTCCTGGTCCTAGGTGGTTCAACTTCCTGTCCTAAGACCCCATTGCCTCCTGGGAAATTATGGCACTCATTTCCCAGGAGTCTCTGGGCATTACTGTGCCTAAAAATCTCCTAGCATGCACCTCTCCCTGAAAACCAGGAAGAAAAAGGAACTGGGCTTCACATGGCCACACATATGATGGATACGGCCACAACATGAGCTGGAGGATATAAGGCACGTGATTTCTGGAATGATTGGGAAGCTAGTAATATGTTTTAGGGACTATTTAATGTGATTAATTTTAGCTTGCAAAAAAATGTTTAAATTATGCCTGTAACCCCGCTTTAAAAGTCACCTTTTCACAGGCTTGAAACCACTGAACAAACAAAAGTTGAGGTGAACCCTGATGATTGTGGTCCATGGGTAGAAGCTGTCCACATTCTTTCTTGCTCCACCATTGATCATGTGATTTTGACCCTGCAATCCATTTATTTGCTGTAGGTCACTAACTGAGCACTGGTAGACATTAGCACCCTTTGCATCGATAGCACACTGGTGAAGCTCAGTATTTCATTTATGTACTTCATTTTAAATGAGTGTCTGTCATTCACTACTGACAGTTTGCAAATTTCATATTCATCATATTCTACAAATTTTAAAAGGGCAAAAACCCAAAGGCCCCTTCTGTTGATGTTCAGTGATGGTAGCTCTAGCACCGTGTGGAATGTGGCATAGGTCACCCGCAAACCTGTCACTATCACTTTTTATTGCCAGCTTTACATAAAACAGTAAACGATGCACAGGGGATAAGAAAACATTGGATTGTCGCCTAAACTTGACCTCAGATTGTTAACTGGACTACATTGCTTTTCTACAAGCCCTGACCCCAGAACAGTTTTTGGACTACACAAGCTTACTACCTGCCCTGACCTTGGGCTGTCTCAGAATTCCGTTACCAGCCACTGTCTAATGTGTAACCAGGTTTGGCACTACAGGTTCTCTTCATTGTCTCAGTCATTCAATCCTTTTACCATTAGGCCATAATCTATAATATTATGTTCTAAGACCTGGGGGCAACCAAGTACCAGCTTGCCTGTAGTTAGGTTGCCAATTGCAGTTTAGTGCTGCCCCAGCCAGAAGGGTTAGAATAAATTGTTTCCGAGACTTTTCTTGGCGGGCTACTTGGGTCAGCCCACTGGTCCTGTTTATTATATAAGGAACAGGGGTCTGGATTGCTCATTGCCTTTTTCAACTTCACTGCTGATGCCATTGCTAAAGTCCATCCTACTAGTCTGCCGTTGTCATAGTTCCTGCTGATGAAAGCCTGATTTCAGGAGCCTTCCACAGGGTAGAGTGATTGCTGGGACCTGCAGTTCATTCTGAAAATACCAACCCTGGACACTGCCACAGTGGATTTTTCCAAAAGAGGATTTTTACCTGTACAACTAGGCTGGGGCAGCCACAAACCTTGAGCCAGTTAGTTTAGAGAAAGATTGTTGCCTTTGTTTGACTGGCGCTGTCTAAGTTATTTGAGTAAAGATTTGCAGACTTCTCTTTGCCTGTTACTAAAGAGGTACAATGCAAGTAACCAACACACATAGGCCCGGATTCACATACATCGGCGCATATATTTGCCGCCGTAGCGTATCTCTTTTCCGCTACATCGACGCAACGCAGAGAGGAAAGTATGGAATTCACAAAGCAAATGCTCCCAATGTTGCGCCATCGTAACATAATTTCGTCGGCGTAAGCCAGCGTAAGTGGAAGTGGGTGTGACCTTATGCAAATGATTGTCCGAGCGTGGTGCAATGCTTTTCCCCCCGCGTATCATGAACGGCGCATTGGGCATTGGCTATCACCTGTACGTTGATGGAATGCCACTGCTTACGATTGCGGTAAATGTGCTCTGTGGCATGGGGGGGGGGGCGTAGTGCCACATGTGTGCAATCAATGGCCCCGATGGTGCGTGGGAATCTGGCAATGCTGTAGAAATCCTGCATTGCCTTCTGCCGCAGATGCTCATGGGTGGGTTTGATGATGTGGTGGGACATGCATGTGAGGATTGCGGGGACAACCTGGTGCAGACATCTGCTCATGGTGGATTGTGACATCCCAGACACGACTCCACTTGTACGTTGGAAAGGTCCACTGGCAAGGAAATGGAGTGTTGCCAGTACCTTGACCAGTGGCTGCACTGCATGTGAGCGTCCCGTCTGGCTGGTGATTTCATCATGCAGGGCTGTGGCTAATTCCAGGATGGCATCAGGGCTGAATCTGAAGATGCGATACACCTCCGATTCCCCCATGCCAAAGACGTTCATGCGCGTTCGGTATGCCCTCCTACGTGCCTGTGGAGACAGTAGTAGTGCTATGACCATGGCTGCCCCTGGCATGTTGGCATACAGATGTGTTGTCCTGTAAGTGTGGTTGCTCAGCTCGTCCATAACGGTTCTGCTGCAGCTGCTCTCCAGCTGACCTGTGCATGTCTGTTGCTGAGTTACACCTGCTTTATGAGGAATAACTTTAGGCCGGACGAAAAAACTTACGCGCACAGCGCGTAGCCTGCGTCGGGTGAATGTACGTTCGTGAATGGCCGCATCTCCCTCATTTGCATATTTGAATAGGAAATCAATGGGAGTGCCACATGCGTCCAGCGTAAATATGCGCCCACTCTACGCCGGCGTAGGAAAGTTACGTCTGTCGGAAGAAGCCTATTTTTCTAGTTCTGTGGGCACGGCGCACAGATACGACGGCGCATACGTAGTTACACTTACGCGGCGCATCTCGAGATATGTTGGCGTAAGTGCTTTGTGAATCCGGGCCATAGTCTACAGCTTGGGTCAGTTAAAAGCACATTGGGGTATGAAGACAGCTTCGTAAGTGATAAAACAGTGTGGAATACAAGCAAGTGGAATCAAATGTTTATGAAGGGTAATGAAGGTTTAGCTAAGAGCCTGTTGAGAAGCGTGTGCCTGTGGTAGGTGAGAAAACCTCTTGCAGCAAGGGAGATGTTGTCAGTCCTTCTCCCATAGCAATGAGTGGATAAAAATTGTGTAGCGCTAAATATAGACATATATAAAATGAAATAAAATAAGTCCATATATTGTGTAGAATATCAGTGAATCATGAATAAAATCAATTGTAGTCAGAGTCTACACCGAGGAATACGATACCCTAACTACCCAGGCCTGAGGTGTGCCATTAGCCTCGCTGGACAGTATGCCTATAAGTGGGCATACCCTGAAGTGATTATGAAGAAATGAATGAAGAAAATGATAACATGAAAAAAGGGGGAACGGGTGGGTGGGTACCCAGAAACCCCACCGACGCCGGACATTAGAGGGGAGGAGGGATAAATAGCCCTCCGACTCCTCCTACAAACTCAGGCACGCCTGCGGCCCCGCCTTCCACTTGTAGTCAGAGTCTACACCGAGGAATACGATACCCTAACTACCCAGGCCTGAGGTGTGCCATTAGCCTCGCTGGACAGTATGCCTATAAGTGGGCAAAAATACCCAGAAGTAGGTGTGATAAAAGAAATGGAAGAGCACGAATATCTGTCTGGTAGAGAAAGCACGCCCCGACAGTCACAAGAACGGCTCCGATAACCATCCGTTATGACAGCAGAAAAACCAGCGTCCCAAGAACCGATGATTGGAAGGAACCCCGAAACCAAATGACTGTCCCGTGCCTGACCGACTAAGCTTTCCTCCAAAAGCACAGACATGGGAACCACTGCTGGTGGCGAGAGGATACGTGGGGGACTGGAACAAGGGCCGCCCTGAGGAGCCCTGTGAAAGCAACACCACCCAATAGGAAGCAACCAGTGCCCCATGTCAAACCGCCACAACCATTGACCTAACTATCCATACCTGGTAAGGGGACGTGAGAAGGAGAGATGCAAAAAATGGACAACTGATAGGAGGGAAGGGGTTTGAGAGCCGGGTACCCGAAAGATGAGTCGCTGATGTTAATGGACGAGGCCAACACGCAGTAGCGATATGCAACGATACAGAGACAGAACCAGACATGGAATGACCCGACCTACCCGAGTAACTGGGACCCCCTATCAACAGGCCGGGCAATGGACAAAGAGCCTGGCCTGACAGACCCGCCCCGACGATCTGGCAACCTATGAACAAGAGAACAGCCCCAAAGATAAGAAGCAACAACTCCATGGATGAGAACCCTAATAAAATTGCCCTAGCAGGAACGGCCAGAACACGCCAGAACACATGTGAAGCAGCCGGGACGGAACTGGACCCAAACTGAAATGTACCGCCTACCCTGCTGCGGCCGGAAAAAAGGAAAACCCCTTGTAGACTTACCACCCTGCTGAGCCAAGTACGGGCCAACCCCTGAGTGACGGCGTACTGCCATGCTCTGTACCCCCCACGTGGAGCAGGCGGGATGCACCAGAATGTGTCGCCCCCTAAACGTGCCGCACGCCCAACCCTAGAAAACCGAAAGAAAAGACAACAGACAACAAAACATGACACCCCCCCACTGTAGCTGCCTGGGCCAAAGATGTGAGCAGAAATGACCAGACCTCAGCGCGTGAATGAACCTGACGACAGATCCCCCCCCAAGTGTATGTGACAAGTGTAAGCAGTAAGCGAGCCCGAGTAACCTGCCGCGCAGACAGGTAATTAAAAACGACACACTCAAGGCGCTGTACCCACAGACCGTGGTGGGTAGATATATAGGCGTAAGAATGAACGTGCACGTATGACGTATGTTATACAGGCGAGAAGATTGTGGTCAACAATCATTTAAAAACGAAACCTCAGCCCGTATGGATCTGTAGACGTGACAGATCCTGAGATGCGCACCCTGGCTAACTATACCCGAAAGAACAGTATGACGAGACAAAGAAAACAAATAAAGCTACAAAGCTGTTTGTGCTGTGACTGCATCGCACCGACAAGCTATGTGACCAACCCTGCTGGAGTAGGACCCCCAACCGAAACACAACCCACTCTGTGCCTACCCAAGTATGAAGACATGGCAGTGACGGAGGGACCCCAGCATGTCAATGAACCCGACGACCCCCCTGTGAATAGCGTGAGTGAGCGCAAGTGACCTGCTGCACAGCAGAACACTGAGGACCCGTGCACCCACAGACCGTGGTGGGTAGTCCTGCCCGTGAAATGAAACTCAATGCATCGTAAGACGTGACATGACAGGCGAGAAGTACGAGGTGAACAATCACCTGGAAAACGAAAACCTCAGCACGAATGGATCTGTAGACGTGACAGACCCCGAGATGCGAGCCCTAGCCAACTGGACCAGGAAAGCAACCTATAAAAAATAATGAGACATGGAAACGAACAAAGCTAGAACGGCCACTGGTGCAAGCTGAACCTGCGTGACAACAGAAACACGCCATGACAGAAACACGCCATGACAGAAACACGCCATGACAGAAACACGCCATGACAGAAACACGCCATGACAGAAATACGCAAAAGACTGAGCTGCTGTGCTGAATACTGACGACAGAGCGGTGACAGTAAAAACGCTCCGCGACAGAAGCATGATGCTGACAGCACCGCTATGACCTGACAGGAACCTACAGTGACTGCAACCACTATGACAAAAAATGCTACGACAGAAAAACATGCTACTGACAGCCCCGCTGAGACAAACATACTGACAGCCCCGCTGACAACACATACTGACAGCCCCGCTGAGACAACACATACTGACAGCCCCGCTGAGACAACACATACTGACAGCCCCGCTGAGACAACACATACTGACAGCCCCGCTGAGACAACACATACTGACAGCCCCGCTGAGACAACACATACTGACAGCCCCGCTGAGACAACACATACTGACAGCCCCGCTGAGACAACACATACTGACAGCCCCGCTGAGACAACACATACTGACAGCCCCGCTGAGACAACACATACTGACAGCCCCGCTGAGACAACACATACTGACAGCCCCGCTGCGACAACACATACTGACAGAACCGCTGAGACAACACATACTGACAGCCCCGCTGAGACAACACATACTGACAGCCCCGCTGAGACAACACATACTGACAGCCCCGCTGAGACAACACATACTGACAGCCCCGCTGAGACAACACATACTGACAGCCCCGCTGAGACAACACATACTGACAGAACCGCTGAGACAACACATACTGACAGCCCCGCTGCGACAACACATACTGACAGAACCGCTGAGACAACACATACTGACAGCCCCGCTGAGACAACACATACTGACAGAACCGCTGAGACAACACATACTGACAGAACCGCTGAGACAACACATACTGACAGAACCGCTGAGACAACACATACTGACAGAACCGCTGAGACAACACATACTGACAGAACCGCTGAGACAACACATACTGACAGAACCGCTGAGACAACACATACTGACAGAACCGCTGAGACAACACATACTGACAGAACCGCTGAGACAACACATACTGACAGAACCGCTGAGACCACACATACTGACAGAACCGCTGAAACCACACATACTGACAGAACCGCTGAGACCACACATACTGACAGAACCGCTGAGACCACACATACTGACAGAACCGCTGAGACCACACATACTGACAGAACCGCTGAGACAACACATACTGACAGAACCGCTGAGACAACAAATACTGACAGAACATACTGACAGAACCGCTGAGACAAAACATACTGACAGAACCGCTGTGCCAAAAAACATACTGACAGAACCGCTGTGACAAAAAACATACTGACAGAACCGCTGAGACAAAACATACTGACAAACGCTGTGACAAAAACATACTGACAGAACCGCTGAGACAAAAACATACTGACAGAACCGCTGAGACAAAAAACATACTGACAGAACCGCTGAGACAAAAAACACACTGTGACAGAAACACACTACTGACAGGACCGCTGTGACAGAAACATACTGACCGCAATGCTGTGCCATGAACCACGTGAGGCAAGAACCCTGGGGCAGAAACGCTGAAACAGAAAACGCTCAGACAGAAACCCCGGGATAGAAACGCTATGACAGAAAACCCTGGGGTAGAACTGCCGACCGTGGAGACGTGATTGGACAGCCCCCCCCCCTACGCTGCCAGTGTGACCCCCAGAGTGGGTGGACAAACCCTCCCTTGCTGCCAGCGTGACCCGGGAGAAGGTTGGACAGCCCCTCATGCTGCCAGCATACCCAACATCATGAAACTGCAACACACAGTGGATGCCTGGCAGGCAGACCTTGTGCACGAACGTATGCCAGATAACTAACATGTGACCAGACACCGACCTGCGCTTGCTGCATGCGGGCTGCGCCACCCTGAAGATTCCCCTGCCCGTATTGCACTGTCGGTACGAGCGGCGGGAGAAAGAAAAACACCCAACGTGCATACCGGGAAGTGGGTAGCCATGTGAGCGCCCCCCCCCCCCCCAGAAGACAGGGAAAAACGGGAGGTGTGCAGGCGTCCCCTCCATGGTGCACGGCGTGTGCTCCAGGGAGGTGGACTGGCGGGTGCATGGGATGAGGACGGACGCCCCTCCGCCGGCATGACGCCGGAAGAAGTGCCCAGCAAAAGGCAGCTGGATGGACGGACATCCCCCCCCCCCCCCATGGGAGCCCCGTGGGAAGCGGGCGGCAGCCCCCCGATGTCCAACGGAGCCCTGGGAACCAGAGGTGGCCATCGCCAGCATCCGACGCCCGGCCGTGCGTGCTGCCACTCTGAGCCCTGTGAGGGGGATCGGACGGACCCCCCCCCCCCCCCCCCCCTCCGGCGAGGCCAGCGGGAGAAGCGTGCGGCCTCCTTGCTAGAAGGAGCAAGGATAGTAGGTGGATGCGCGCCCCCCCTCCCCCGGCACGAGCACCGGGAGAAGCGGGCGGCCTCCTTGCTAGCAGGAGCAAGGATAGTAGGTGGATGCGCGGCCCCCCCTCCCCCCACACGAGCACCGGGAGAAGCGGGCAGGTGACAGCATAGGGAGGGAGAGGGAGAGAGAGCGGCACCCCCCCCTACCGTAAGGACCGAGGGAATGGACCGGGCTGCCCCTTCCTGGATGGCGCCGGGAGGAACGCACGAATAAGTAGGCGGGCAGCCCCCCTCGATGTAGCCTGGTGTGAGCACCGTGAGGGGAACCGCCACGAGACCTCAGCAGCCGACATGCTGCTGAGCTACAACCGGAAGTGACGACAGCTGCTACCCAGAAACCCCACCGACGCCGGACATTAGAGGGGAGGAGGGATAAATAGCCCTCCGACTCCTCCTACAAACTCAGGCACGCCTGCGGCCCCGCCTTCCACTAAACACCAAATAGGAAAAAAGTGCAGATGTATATCTTTGTTTCCTGTACCTTGATGAGATCCTGACCAGTGTTGGATGTTCCAAAGCTTATTTGACTCTCAAGTCTATATTGCTTGTAGAGTCCATGCAATCCGGTAAGCCTCCATTCTTTCAGTGGGTGAAGGTCTTCTCTTCTATTGTCACCAAGCAATATACCATCTAAGGACACCATTTGCCTACATAGAGCACTCTCTTTTTGTTGATTATCATTGGACACTTTTCATAGTGTTTTTTGGTGTGGACACTTTTTTCCTATTTGGTGTTTATTGATTTTATTCATGATTCACTGATATTCTACACAATATATGGACTTATTTTATTTCATTTTATATATGTCTATATTTAGCGCTACACAATTTTTATCCACTGTATTTTTTTGCTTATTGTTTTCTATTAGCCGTGTTTAGCAGCTTACCATACGCCATTTTAGCAGCGCGGTATTTATCCAACCTATCCATTTCCCATAGCAATGAGAGCAGATCAGCACCACAGAGGTCCTCAACTTATACACAGGTACGGAAGGAGAACAGTTAAGTGAGTACTTGCATGGCGTTAGCACTAGGTACATGGTGGAACCCCATTCCATTACTGGGAGTGAGGTGGCAGAGATTCGCTGGACAGATGGAAAGGTCATTGGCTCTGCATGTCCCTCCTAAATGCAACGGTGATAGTATTGGTCTACATTAACATGAAGAGCGTTAACTAGAGTTCGTTCATCTGTATAAGTGTACACGGTGTGTGACCATCTTTGAGTTAAGCCTCGTACACACGCACGATTTTCTCGGCAGGAACCAGCAAGAAAACTGTTGGCCGAGCATTCTTGCCGAGAAAACCATGTGCGTGTACGAGGTTTTGAGGTTTCTCATCAGGAAATCTGCCCAGAATCTCAACGAGAAAAATAGAGAACCTGCTCTCTATTTTTCTCGTCGGGATTCTCGGCAGTATCTTCCTGCTAAGAAACCCGAGCGTCTGTATACTTACCTGTCGCCGTGGAAACCTGCGCATGCTCGAAATTACTTTGATGCATGCGCAGTAGCTTCCAAGGCATAGGTAGGGTGTAGCAAGATGGCGGCGACGGCATCGAATGGGATGAGCGCATGATCGTCGTAGTCGATGATGTCACCGCGTTCGTGCCATTCAAAAGAACGGTGGTTCTTTTGATTGGAGTGTGTGTACACTCGGCCGGCAAGAGAATCTTGCCAAGAATCTCTTCAGGAAAAACAACGTTTTTTTCCTGACGAGATTCTGGGCCATGTGTACAGGGCTTTAGGCGGCGTACACACCTACGAGAACCTCGACGGGCGGAACACATCGTTCCGCCCGTCGAGGCTCTCGGCCGGCCGTCGAAATCCGCGACCCGCCCGTCGGGAATGGCAACCAGCCATTCATCCAGGCGGGCCGTCGAGCAAATAGAGAGCCTGCTCTCTATTCGCTCGACGGGTTTCCCGACGGGCGGGGCGAGCCAGGAGCGTACACACGGCCGAGGTTCTCGCTGGAATGCAGCTCCCAGCGAGGTTCTCGCTGGTTTCTAGTTAGAGTTAGAGCCTTAAGAATGTGTTATCCCTGAAATTGGGTTAGAGCCTTAAGAATGAGTTATCCCTGAAATTGTGTTAGAGCCTTAAGAATCAGTTATCCCTGAAAGTGGCATCCACCCTGTACCAGGGCATTGGTTGAACAGGGTACAAGTAAAAATACCCCATGCCTAAGGCAGTGACCCTATCTAAGGTGCCTAGCATAGCCCTATGTGACCTACACTTGGCGCAAAACGAGGAGGGGAACATGGAGGAAGTGTCACCCACCTACTACCCCAGTCCCCTCTGGGAGAACAGGAAGGAGGGGTGGTGAACACCGGGGCACCTCACCCTCTTTTCCTCCCTTTTATCTATCACACCCTTCCCCACATCCCCTAACCCCCTTCTATTTTACCTATCCTCTTTCTTACTCTCCAAATGGGTTGAGTCAGTTTATTTCTATCACCTTTGACGCACCCCCCTCCCTACAGGGACCACAGCACCATAACTCCGGAACTGTCATCAACACTCAGCATGTTGTTACACACCACCACACCAGGAAATGGACACTTTTATTATTCCATGTCTTGAATCTTGGTAAGATTGCATAAGAATGTTTGGTTGCTACATGCTTGCCCTGTTTTGGAAAATAATTTGCAAAAACAAATTAAAATGGTTCTGGTCCCTTGCATCCAGAAAATAGGTGCAGGAACTCAACCACGACTCACAAACAAACAGTAGAAGGGTCTTAAAGGGGCATTAAATATCAGGATTGCATTACATACAGAGTTCAGGGGGGGGGGGGGGGTTACACACAGAGTGCAGAGCTGTCACTTGTAAACCAGACTTCTGTGTTTACAAGTGATTGTGGTGAGCAGGCACCAAAGGGTCTGAGCCAGAGGTGGTGGAACCAAGTTCCCCCTGAAAAAAAGCCCTGCTTACATCTAGTAAGCATCTGATCTGTGCTGCCACCAGAAATGTATTTGCACTTAACAACTTGCACTAAGTAACAGAGATCTCATTGGATGATGCTAGGCAAAGAAGCAACTCTTCTTTTCCTCCATTTCACTTTTATTTTTTCAAATAAGCACATCATCAGATTTGTTTAAGACCAAGAAAGATGAAGAATTACCAAAGAATAAGCAATATTTTTAGAATGCATACGTGACTGCCATAATTTAACAAAAAAATAAGCCCTGTCACTAGCCACTTTCTTTATTAATTTGATTTTCGTTGGCAGATTTGAGGTTTACTTACAGATTTACAGAGTTATGTAAATGCCTTTTTACAAATGCTGAATAATGATAGCATAGAAGGCCCATGTTTTATTCATGATGCTCTGCTTTTGATGCAGTTTTGAAATTTCTTCAATTTATTTATAGAGGGATGCAGGGGTAACAGAAAGGAAAAGGAGTAATAAATGCAAAAAAAACTACTGTATGTACGGCTGGAAAAATTATTGAATTACAAAAGAGCTCAGGACTCGAGTCATATGGGACAAATAATTTGCACGGTCAAACTCTGAATTTTAAAAATTAAAGTAAAGTCCATTATAAGCTCAGGTTTTGGTATACAGAGCTTATCCATTGTAATTAGATGATTTGTAATAAATGAATGTTACAAAATTGTAAGCTATAATATAAGGAGATTATTTTAAATGAAAACTGGAGTGGGAAAAATATATATAGTCTGTTTTCTTTCTAAAAATGCTATTTGCCTAGCTGGGTGACTGTACTACATTGGCTGCCACAACTTTACTAGCACACCACCCCAGGGATGTCACTACTCTTCCAGCACACCACCCCAGAGCTGCCACTGCCTTCTCTGCACACCACCCCAGGGATGTCACTACTCTTCCAGCACGCCACCCCAGAGCTTCCCTGCACACCACCCCAGAGCTGCCACTGCCTTCTCTGCACACCACCCCAGGGATGTCACTCCTCTTCCAGCACGCCACCCCAGAGCTGCCACTGCCTTCTCTGCACACCACCCCAGGGATGTCACTCCTCTTCCAGCACGCCACCCCAGAGCTGCCACTGCCTTCTCTGCACACCACCCCAGGGATGTCACTACTCTTCCAGCACGCCACCCTAGAGCTTCCCTGCACACCACCCCAGAGCTGCCACTGCCTTCTCTGTACACCACCCCAGGGATGTCACTACTCTTCCAGCACGCCACCCCAGAGCTTCCCTGCACACCACCCCAGAGCTGCCACTGCCTTCTCTGCACACCACCCCAGAGCTGCCACTTCCTTCTCTGCACACCTCCCCAGAGAAAAAGAAAAGTGTTGCCTATAGTTCTACTTTAAGCACAAATTTCTGATAATTTTATGAAGACTAAGAACATATAACCATGTCAATTGTACAGCAGAAAACATATAGCACAGTGAGGAAGGTTTGTGGTCCAGGATGATAGGACAGTCAAAATTAGAAGCAGTGCCCCCACAGTTGCGGAATGCTGGCCTCCCACATACCGGAAGCAGTGCGGCCGCTTTATGGGGGCGCTAGACTAATTTGCCTCTCAGCCCAGTCCGCCCTATAAAACTTGCGCTACACTAATAGTGTAGCCAGTGCCGATCCTGACCTCCTTGGGGCCCTAAGCAAAATTACGTCACATTAAGTTGAGAAGTGGGGGGGCGGGGGGATGGGGTGTCCTGCTGTTAGAAATTACATCTTACATTAAAGTGAGAAGGGGGGGTGCTGACTTTTTACCTCTTCTCCCATGCAGTCAGCGAGTTGAGAAGCGGGGTGAGGGGCAGCGAAAATTACTTTTCACCAGACGGGGCCTCTAGTAATTTGGGGGGCCCTCTGCAGCTTTGCGAGGCCCTAAGCGGCTTGCATAGTGAGCCTATAGGGCGGATCGGCGGGGACTCTTTCCATGCTGCCCCTCTGCAAAGTTCTGCCCTAGGCCTGGGCCTTGTTGGCCTAGGCCAGGATACAGCTTTGTATTCGACTTAAGAACAAACCTACAGTCCCTAACCCGTTCCTAACTCGGGGACTGCCTGTATGCCATAGGACACATTCAAGACCTGAAGCCCATTTGTGCACACACACAGGGGGGGGGGGGGGCATGGGATAAAAACCTAATTGTTGGCAGGAAATAAATAGCATCAATAAAAAATAAATAAATAAAAAGGGTGTCCTCCAAGAGGGGGGGGGGTTAATAGGGCAACATGACATTTAATTTAGGGTGAAGGTTCACTTTAGGTATCCATTTCTAGTAAATCTGAAGAGTTTTGCATACGAAGAACACTGAAATCTACCTGATTATAATTTTTTCTACAGCCCTTCCTGCATGTAGCAGAAATCAGGAGTAATAGGAAGTTTAGCTTTCTCAGTTCTGTCCGATGCCTGTCTAGTAACATGAAACCCACGGCGGAGGCCTCCGTCTCTCCCCTTCCACGCAGTCCTCTAGCTCACGCGCTAACCTGACTTCTGTATCCTCTTTCTATTTTTATGACAGCAATGTGCTTTGATGTAACCAGTCCCTCTCTGTCTCCATTGATATAACTGTAGGAGGGGACTTTAAACATTATTATAAAATACTAGCTGTATCTATTACTTCCAGAGATTCTGCCCAAACTCTATGGCATGTAACTGAGTGCAAACACTTTCAGTATGCAGATTGAGTAACTCATGCATTAATGTGTACCTCAATCCATAGCTCCCAACTGTCCCTGATTTGGAGGCACTGTCCCTGATTTGGTACAAAGTCCCTCTGTCCCCCTCGTTCCTCCTCATTTGTCCCTCATTTTGGTCTGATTTATATAGTTGCACAGAAAATGCACTTTTTATCCTTCAAAAAAGTTTCCTAAGTTCTAAATTGCTGTATTTGCAAATCAGCAGCTAGAATAAAGGAATAGTAGTGTTTAAAAAAAAAAACTTTTTATGTAGAATTCTCCTCACTTGCTTACTGGGCACATATACCCCCTTCCTGCCCAGGCGAAATTTCAGCTTCTGGCACTGCGTCGCTTTAACTGACAATTGCGCGGTCGTGCGACGTGGCTCCCAAACAAAATTGACATCCTTTTTTCCCACAAATAGAGCTTTCTTTTGGTGGTATTTGATCGCATGTGCGTTTTTATTTTTTGTGCTATAAACAAAAAAAGAGCGTAAATTTTGAAAAAAAACACCATATTTTTTACTTTTTGCTATAATAAATATCCCATTTAAAAAAAAAAAAAAAAAAGTCTCACTTTAGGCCAATACGTATTCTTCTACATATTTTTGGTAAAAATAAAAATCGCAATAAGTATAGTGACTGGTTTGCGCAAAATTTATAGCGCCTACAAAAAAGGGGACATAATAATTATTATTATTTTTTTTATTTTTTTATTTTTTTACTAGGAATGGCGGCGATCTGCGATTTTTATTGGGACTGCGACATTATAGCGACACATCGGACACTTTTGACACATTTTTGGGACCATTCACATTTATACAGTGAACTGTGCTTTGATAACTGTATAAATGTGACTGGCAGGGAAGGGGCTAACACTAGGGGGCGAGGAAGGGGTTAAATGTGTAGCCTAGTGAGTGATTCTAACTGTAGGGGGAGGGGACTGACTGGGGAGGTGACAGATCTGTGTCCCTATGTACAAGGGACACAGCATCGGTCTCCTCTCCCTGACAGGACATGGATCTCTGTGTTTTCACACAGAGATCCACGGTCCTGCTCAGTTACTGGGCAATCGCAGGTGCCCAGCGGCCATCGCTGTAACACAACTCCTGTTCCTGACCCCCATTGATAATCTTCAGTGCAACCAGCCTGTCTGGTTCTTTACCCAATCACTACTAACAGCTACAGCAGTTTTTATTATTGTAGCACCCCCTTACTTTCAGTATGGGCACTACGCTAAAGTTAGTGGGGAGTGAGAGAGTTTTGTTGCTTTCACTCATAATTTTGCTAAATTTGGGCTGCTGTCATTCCAGAACTGTCCTGTGGGTCAGTCTGCGCTCCGGGGGTGCGATCCCACTCCCGGGCGACAGATGGCGCCAGAGGGGTTCTGGCAGAGCCACTTTTCCCCAGCAGCCAATTAAAGGAGTTTTCCCTTGCGGGGCATGCTAGGGAGGGGTATATCTGTGGCAGAGGCCATTTTTCGGGGTTCTTCGTGGGTTCCTGGTTCCAGGTGCGGCACCCACCTTCAGGGTGTGCGCATCCAACAGACCCCGGCGATATGGCCTACCTGGCCGGGGGGTTGCAAGTTGCGCGGAGTTCCTGGTAGATGCTGCCGAGGGGCCCCAGTGACTTGCTGGGTCCCCTCTCTCCTATGAGAAAGATCCTAAGCTGCTGGCTGTATGGTGGGGAATTGGCTCAAGGAGAACCCGGAGGCAGGTTATCTAAGAGACTTGAACCATCGGGGATCTGGTGACTGACACCTTGACAGGTAAATTTCCACTGTCAACCGGTCACCTAAACGTAATTGACTGGAAGGATTCGCTCTGCTGTTCACATTGTCAGCATAGAGCCTGTGACAGAGGCCTCATCTGGCATCTTAAACCAAATCAGAGCCAGGTCCATTGCAAGGACCTGTTCCTTCCAGCAACCTTAAAGTGGAACTCCGGCTGCCAGGCTTGTGGCAGAAGTTTTTCCGGGAAACACTTCACCCACTCTGGCTAGAGTGGCGACGTAATATATAGTTATTGAAAGCAGGCTTGCTTTCCTGTTCATCCAAGCCTGATACCGCAAGGTTTTCTCCATTTCATCAACCTGTCCTATCTACCTCCTGTTGTTATTGGTTGTGTTTGACCTAAGAAATAAAGCATTTGGAAAACCTCAACTACTGATTGGACATTCACTTAATGCTCTGTTTGCTAACTTCACCCCTGGACAACGCCTGAAGGTAACTTAATACGCCGATCCCAAATCAACCAGCGGCCCTTGAGGGGGTATCGCTACATTATATTCTGCCGGCAGGGCTTTTTTTTCAGCTGGAACTTGTTGGAACTCAGTTCCACCACCTCTGGCCCAGACCCTCTGCTCCCTGATTACCACTAACACTTGTAAACACAGAAGTCCAGGTTCTGTGTTTACAAGTGACAGCTTGACTCCCAACAGTTCCCACAGATCTGATCTCCTGAGCGGCTCCCACTAAGTGCAGGATGGGGCCAAGGGAGATGCAGGTGCCCTGGGTACAGTGCGGATTCCGACACCCCACTGGATGATATCCCTGAAAGTGAGAGAGGCAGAGCAGCCTACAGTGCACTGGGAGGTACTAGAGCTTGTTGGGTGCTTCAGCTTTAAAAAGCAACACAAGTAAGACATGTGGAAGATGGTGGAGCTTTTAAAAAGTCAGCAGCTACAAATATTGCAGCTGCTGACTTTTCAAATGTGGACACTTACCTGTCCAACGCACCCAGAGCCGATCTGTCCTTCAGCTCTCGGGTGCTGCTACGCCATCTTTGGTAAGGGAATCAGGAAGTGAAGCCCTGTGGCTTCATTTCCTAGTTCCCTACTGCGCATTTGCGAGTCACACTGCGCAATCTAAATGGTCCCTGCTGTCTTATGGGACCTGTGTGTCTCCCAGAAGACAGCAGGGGGGGACAGAGGAGGCGCCGGACATGGCGTAGATATCCGCGAATATCTATGCCCAGGAGTGGGAGCAAAATACATGTATTACACCGGTATCTGCTCCCCCCTCCCCCCTGAAAGGTGCCAAATGTGACAACGGAGGGAGGGAGGATTTCGAAAAGAGGAAGTTCCATTTTTGGGTGAAACTCTGCTTTAAGGTGGGGGGGGGGGAGATGGGGGCACTGAAGGGGGGAGGGGTTGCATGAAGAGGTCAGAGCATCCAGGGCTGGCATTTCTGTAGAGTTCTGGTTGCACACACACTAGACCCAGCTAATTAGTCAGTTTGTATGCTGCCTTGGCGCTTAGCCGCCTCTGAATGTAGCAGACAAACAACAAATATGCATCTGTGTGAATGTAGTCTGAGTGAACTATAGAGCCTGTAGAGGGGGTGCAATGGTGCGCTGCGACAATAATTCACACAGTCAGGCACAGTGATAAACTTGTATTGTAGTTATGCAGCAGCAGTTCACAAAAATCCTGGTGGGAAGACTACCTAACCAGGTGCAGTCACCGTTACAGCAACGTGAACAGAGCGGGTTCCAGCCACAATGACAGTGTCTGTAGAGAGCGGCAGAATGCGGCCTGGCCATTTTGTGCCCAATCAAGAATATGTACACAAGAGTGTGACCCTACGCTTTCCCTCCTCATTAGGAACCTTTCCCTATTGCTTTTACTGTCTCTAAAAACCTGTATACATGATCCGAGCATCTTACAAAACATACAGCTTTCAACACGATCATTCAATAAACTGTTCGTTAGTACGCAGCTGTCGTCTGAAATTTTCTAAAGGATTAAACACGTACGACACTACACCGTATGATTTTCGCTTAATTTGTAGTTTTCGTCCAAAAATACAATGCAAATATATTACATCACTTCTTCTGAATTTTCTTTCTGCCGTACGAGAATTTTCGTGTTTTAGTAATTATTCGTTTTCGATATGGAGACTAGCAATAATCTCATCATGTGTGCTAGGCTGTACAGATGTGGTACCTTTCCCTGCACTACCCACTAACATAAAGAGCAGCAAACCCAAGAGCCAGGGTCTTAAATAGGCTCTGCCTGACCCATGATGCATGCCAGAGTCTCATGGGGCAACAATATCCAACCGGATCCCTTTCTCAGTGACGCAGAAACCCATAGAGGAACCAGGTTCCTCCTGACTTCCTCTCTAGCTGCAGAGCCACTGCGGTTGAGTGCCACCTGCAGTGGAGGAAAGAAACTGCACCTGCCTACAAGCCTTTCACAAGGCAGGTTCATTGGTGGCATATACAGATCACATTTAAGTTAAGGCTGGAAGTGACAGGCGCTGAAGCAGTCTAAAGCAGTGTTTCTTCAACTCCAGTCCTCAAGGCGCCCCAACAGGTCATGTTTTGAGGATTTCCCTCAGATAAAACAGCTGTGGCAATTACTAAGGCAGTGAAACTGATCAAATCACCTGTGCAAAATAAATCCTGAAAACATGACCTGTTGGGGCCAGGGCTGGTGTAAGGATTTTTTACACCCTAGGCGAAAGCTAATTTTGTCGCTCCACCCCTGACTCCACCCCCTCTCCCCTGCCTATGTATTACCCCACCTTTATAACAAAGCGCCCATCAAATGCAGCCCACCAGCGCCCATCAAATGCAGCCTCACCAGCGCCCATCAAATGCAGCCCACCAGCGTCCATCAAATACAGCCTCACCAGCGCCCATCAAATGCAGCCCACCAGCACCCATCAAATACAGCCTCACCAGCGCCCATCATATGCAGCCTCACCAGCGCCCATTAAATGCAGCCTACCAGAGCTTCGCCCGGCAATGACATGCTGTTCGTGGCAGCAGCTATTTTGTCTTGTACACACTATCAGTTTCCCGGCGGTAAAATGTCCTCTGGGAAAACCAACAGGAAAATCGAGAACCTGCACGGTAGCTTTTTCCCCCTACACACGCCCGGGTTTCCCGACAGGAAAACTGCCATGACAGCTTTGATCGGGAAACCCGGCCGTGTGTATGCTCCACCGCAGGTTTTTCCCATAGGGAAACTGCCAGCATAAAAACCGCTGGAAACCCTGGCGGGGGTTTTCCTGTTGGGAAAACTGCGATACAGCATACACATGGCCGGGATTCCCGGCCAAAAGCTCTCATGGCAGTTTTCCTACCAGGAAAACCAGTCGTGTGTACGAGGCATTAGTAACTGTTCACACAGTCAGCAATCACCTGCGATGATTGTGTCTGGATGCACACAAAGTGAGCCCAGCTACCCGCACACATCTATCAATTCCAGACGCAGGAATCCACACAGATTCTTGCCGCTAGGATTCGCAGCGTGTGTAAACACCCACGCAGGTGGAGCCTTAGGTTTCCCAAACTTTAAACCCTATTCACCAAACCTTTAGGCAGAGTATAAAAATACGAATCTGTTGCGCTTAAAGTTCAATAATGACAAAAAAAGCAGCTGACACAATATTGCTGGATACAATAGAACGAATACCTAAAGAGGTGCGGCATTGCCCATCACTATTTATAAGGCACATTGGTCAACATCAGCCCAAAGTGAGCTACTACAAAACATTTCTTGCTCAACAAAGGTCAAAATCTCATTTTGTGATAAAACATTTCAACAAAGCAGTTGCTTCAATGCATGAGATCACTGTTTTCCTGCATACCACCATTTCAACTGATCTCTGCAATAATATACATCATGAACAGTAATATACGCTGTCTTATAAGCACACCTAGTTGGAAACAGCCCATTCCTTTAAAGAACCAATATTCAAGATCCCGGGCCAAAGTACCAAGTCTGTAAATATGCATCAAAAACATTTTTTTCCCCCTTTGCCAACAGAAATGTCAGATTTGGGGTTAGGGACCAGGGTTACACTTTTAATCGTATAAAAATATCAAATTTATTTAATCCTATCTGTACAATTTGATTTTTAGATCATTAAATATTTTTTGGGGAATGTTGGACTTAAAGCGGAGGTTCACCCTAAATATAAGCCCTCCCATGTGATCCAGCATACTGGCGTCAGCGCCAGTATGCTGTTTTTTTTTTTAAATCCATGTACTTACTGTCTTATGCAGAATTTTATTCTTTTTACCCCGCGGTGGACGGCGCCAGTATAGCGCGTCACATCTTACGAAAGTACCCGAAAAGGACTCGGGTAATCTCGGCGAAAATGCGGCGCCTGTGCACAGACCTAGGAGCTGACTGCGCAGGCGCCGTATTTCTCCGAGTCCTACGGCTATGGCGCGTCACACCCTCCGAAAAACGCCGAAATAGGACTCGGAGAAATACGGCGCCTGCGCAGTCAGCTCCTAGGTCTGTGCGCAGGCGCCGCATTTTCGCCGAGATCACCCGAGTCCTTTTCGGGTACTTTCGTAAGATGTGACGCGCTATACTGGCGCCGTCCACCGCGGGGTAAAAAAAATAAAATTCTGCATAAGACAGTAAGTACATGGATTTAAAAAAAAAAAACAGCATACTGGCGCTGACGCCAGTATGCTGGATCACATGGGAGGGCTTATATTTAGGGTGAACCTCCGCTTTAAGGTTAAGAGTTACACATGTATAATTGCATAAGCAATAATTTTGGCCCTAGAGCTCCTCTCCAACTAAAAAGATGTAACCAGTAAAAACATTTAAAGCGTTGCCTATGGGGATTTTTAAGTAGCGAAGTTTGGCGCCATTCCACAAGTGTGTGCAATATTGAAGGGTGACATGTTGGGTATCTATTTACTCAGCGTAACTTCATCTTTCATATTATGCAAAAACATTGGGCTAACTTTACTGTTTTTTTTTTTTTAAAGCATAAAACTGTTTTATTTCCAAAAAAACGTGTTAGAAAAATTGCTATGCAAATACCATGCGCGATAAAAAGTTGCAACGACCGCCATTGTATTCTCTAGGGTCTTTGCTAAAAAAGCATATATAATGTTTTGGGGTTCTATGTAATTTTATAGCAAATAAACGATGATTTTTACATGTAGGAGAGAAATGTCAGAATTGGCCTGGGTGCTCCCTGCATGTTGGGCCTCTGTATGTGGCCAGGCTGTGTAAAAGTCTCACACATGGGGTATCGCCATACTCGGGAGGAATAGCAGAATGTGTTTTGGGGTGTAATTTGTGGTATGCATATGCTGTGTGTGATAAATAACCCGCTAATTTTAAAATTTTGTGGGAAAAAATTAAAATGAAAAAAAAATCTTGATTTTGCAAAGAATTGTGGGAAAAAATGACAACTTCAAATAACTCACAATGCCTCTTTCTAAATACCTTGGAATGTCTTCTTTCCAAAAAGGGGGTCATTTGGGGGGTATTTGTACTTTTCTGGCATGTTAGGGTCTCAAGAAATGAGAGAGGCTGTCAGTACATCAGATGTGATCAAATTGATAAATTTTCAGTAATTGGTACCATAGCTTGTAGACCCTATAACTTTCACCCAGACTAAATAATATCCAATTTTCTTTTTGTTCTGTTACCAAAGATATGTAGCAGTATACATTTTAGGCCAAATTTATGAAGAAAAATTACTTTTTTGCAAAATTATATAATAAAAATGAAGAAAAAATCATTTTTTTTACAAAAGTTTCGTTCTTTTTTTATTTATAGCGAAAAAAATAAAAACCGCAGAGGTGATCAAATACCACCAAAAGAAAGCTCTATTTGTGGGAAAAAAGGACAAAAATTTCAGTTGGTTACAGTGTTGTATGACTGAGTTATTGTCATTCAAACTGTGAGAGCACCGAAAGCTGAAAATTGGTCTGGTTATTAAGGGGGTTTATGTGCCCAGTGGTCAAGTGGTTAATTAAAAAAGTGATTTTTTTTTTTTCACTTAGGGTTGCGCTTTTGCAACCCTAAGTGTGCTTTTAAGACCGCTTGTAAGACCACTGCACAAATATGGTGTGACAAAAAGTATTGCAATGACCGCCATTTTATTCTCTAGGGTGTTAGAAAAAAATATATAATGTTCTGGGTGTTCTAAGTAATTTTCTAGCAAATTTTTTTTTTTAACTTGTAAACATTGGGCTAGATTTAGCAAAGAGTTACGCCGGTGTATCTCCTGATACGCCGTCGTAACTTTGAGTGAGTGGAGTTGTATCTATGCGCCTGATTCTTAGAATCAGTTACGCATAGATTTGTGTTAGATCCGACCGGCGTAAGTCTCTTACGCCGTTGTATCTAAGTTGCATATTTACGCTGGCCGCTAGGTGGCGTTTCCGTCGATTTACGCATCGAATATGCAAATGAGCTAGATACGCCGATTCACGAACATAGTTGCGGCCGGCGTATCTATTTGCGTTGTTTACGTTAGGCTTACGCCCAGTGTAAAGTTACCCCTGCTATATGAGGCGCAGCCAATGTTAAGTATGGACGTCGGGACAGCATCGTATTGTACGTCGTTTGCGTAAGTCGATTCAGAATGGGGCTGGGCGTAAGTTACGTTCACGTAGTTTATATTGACTATTTGCGACGTGATTTGGAGCATGCGCACTGGGATACAATCACGGCCGGCGCGTGCGCAGTTCGTTTACGTCGGGTCACGATTAGTTTACATACAACACGCCCCCTACCTGCCCTATTTGAATTACGCGGGGATACGCCGGCACATTTACGCTACGCAGCCGCAACTTACGGAGCAAGTGCTTTGTAAATACAGCACTTGCCTGTAAAAGTTGCGGAGGCGTAGCGTAAATAGGATACGCTACACCTGCACAAAGTTACACACATCTACCTGAATCTAGCCCATTGAGTCTGAAAAACAGGCTCTGGGCTGAAGTGGTTAAGGTACAACATTTCCTACCGAGGAAAAAAAATTCTTAAATGATCAATAATTCAATATGTACAGATAGGTCTAAATAAATGTGATATTTGTATGCGATTAAATGTGTAAGCTTAACCCCAAGTTGGACATTCTTGTTGAAGAAGAAAAAACTCTTAAAGAATCTATAAATCAAATCAAAAAGGTACTGATAGGATAGTAAGACAGACATAGAGATTAAGTTTTAAAAGAGGGACAGTTGAAAGGACTTGCTAGAAACATTTGAGCATATGGCTGGCCTTGCTGAAGACGTTATACTGAAAGATTTCGAGACAGCTGAGGTCTATCCGTCAGACACACAGCTCGTTCCCAGAAGCATGCTCCCCTGACAGCATGACTTCAGTGAGTCAACTTTATAATCAGGATGGCCGGCTAGAATAGAATCCGGCCAACGACAACATGCCGATTTATTCTGCTTAATTTACATCTACAGTACAGGCTAAAGAACAGACACAATGGTGGAAAATACGAGTACAGTACCTGCCACAGGAGAGGGCTTCCTAAGCAGCACCCACCTATTCTTCCACTGAAACAGGAAAACAAAGTAAAATATTAGGCAGTGGCATAAAAAGGCGATTTCAAAATTCCAGGGCAAAATGTCTTCCGAAAATCAAAGTTAATAGCGGGCGAAAGAAAAAAAAAAGTAATGTCCATTTCGCTGACCTTTTTTCCATCTCTCAATCTGACTTGACCCTCCACCACAACCGAATCCGTCATCTTCAGTCATGGTTCCAAACAGCTGCTGCCTGCTCTCTCCCCTCTCTCTTTCTGAATGTACTTAAGCCCAAGGGTCACTTTCAAAATAGCTTTAATAGCTCTGCCTGGCAGGAGACGCGCAGACAGGGAGAGCTGCATTTTGTGACACGCAGCCCGCCGAGCAAATGGCCACTAACTTTTCCAGCCGCCTCCCACCGCCTCTTCCCAGGGCAAGTGGGCACTGAAATTTTCGACAACTGTCTAAGCTTTTGACCCTTTAAGGGCAGAAACAATGTAGTGCAAGGAGTTTGTATTCAAGGCAGAGATATTTCTTCTGTAAGGAATAAGTAGGAGTTGGACGGCTGTTGGGACTTGTAGGCAGTAATCCTTCTTATTATCTTTATACCTCGGGGCTTAGGAACTGAGGGGGCGAGGTGGGCACCAAGGTTGAAGAAGTCCTGTTATTAAAGCAGGAGTCTTTTATATGGTTCAGGGTGCTGACAGGGCTCACGCTGTGTGTTGATGATAATAAATTAATGAACGGTTGAGGCTCCACCTGTTCCATAGCTCCCAACTGTCCCTGATTTCGAGGGACTGTCCCTGATTTGGAGCATTGTCCCCCTGTCCCTTCTTATTTGTCCCTAATATTGGTCTGATCTATATAGTTGTATATAAAATGAACTTCTTATCTTTCAAAAAGTTTTTCCCCAATGCTAAACCTTTCATCCAAATTCTAAATGGCTGCATTTATCCATTTTAAAAGCCAATATAAAGGAATATTAGTGGTAAAAAAAAGCACTTGTGGATTTAATTAACCCTTTTTTTGTGGTTATGTCTCCTTTAACCACTTCCCGCCCGGCCAATAGCCGATTTACGGCCGGGAAGTGGTTATGAAATCGTGACTAGACGTTCTCAAACGTCTAGCACGATTTCATGCCGCGCGCGCCCGTGCGGGCGCGCAGCGCGGCGATCGGTGATGCGGGGTGTCAGTTTGACACCCTGCACCTCCGATCTCGGTAACTAGTCTCCGGCGGAGCCTCGTTACCACGTGATCAGCCTTGTCCAATCACGGCTGATCACGATGTAAACAGGAAGAGCCGCCGACGGCTCTTCCTCACTCGCGTCTGACAGACGCGAGTACAGGAGAGCCGATCAACGGCTCTCCTGACAGGGGGGGTTCGCGCTGATTGTTTATCAGCGCAGCCCCCCCTCGGATCGCCACACGGACCACCAGGGAGTGCCCACACTAGACCACCAGGGAACATAAAAAAAGACAAAAAAAAATGACAAAAAAAAAAAAATCAGCAAAAAAAATAAAAAAAAGGGGCAGTAAAAAAAAGATGCCAATCAGTGCCCACACATGGGCACTGATTGGCAACATTGATCCATCAGTGCCACCCCTCAGTGATCATCAGTGCCACCCCAGTGTCTGTCAGTGCCACCCCACAGTGCCAATCCATGCCCAGTGCCCACCTATCAGTGCCCACCTGTGCCACCTATCAGTGCCCACCTGTGCCACCTATCAGTGCCCACCTGTGCCGCCTATGAGTGCCCACCTGTGCCGCCTATGAGTGCCCATCTGTGCCGCCTATGAGTGCCCATCAGTGCCGCCCATGAGTGCCCATCAGTGCCCCATACCAGCGCCGCCTATCAGTGCCCATCAGTGCTACCTAATCGGTGCCCATCAGAACTACCTCATCGTCGCCCATCAGTGCCACCTCATCGGTGCCCATCAGTGCCACCATATCAGTGCCCGTAATTGAAAGAGAATACTCATTTACAAAAAAATTAACAGAAAAAAATAAAAACTTTATTTTTTTTTCAAAATCTTTGCTCTATTTTTAGTTGTTGCGCAAAAAAAAAAAAATCGCAGAGGTGATCAAATACCACCAAAAGAAAGCTCTATTTGTGGGGAAAAAAGGACGCCAATTTTGTTTGGGTGCAGTGCAGCATGACCGCGCAATTGTCATTCAAATTGCGACAGTGCTGAAAGCTGAAAATTGGCTTGGGCGGGAAGGTGCGTAAGTGCCTGGTATGGAAGTGGTTAAGGGGCATGGCATGGGGCGTGTCCTATGCCTACATATGTTTGCTAGTAGGTGTCCCTCATTCCCATCTCAAAATGTTAGGAGGAATGCTGTTCTACTTTGTAGGTCTGAACTATTTCCTTCAATGTTCATGGCTGCAAACTGCCCTGAATTCTAATGCCGTGTACACACGATCACTTTATGTGATGAAAAAAAATGACGTTTTTAAAAACGTCAATTTCATTGACCGTGTGTAGGGGGAAAACGTTGTTTTATGTCTTGTAAAAAACGACAAAAAAAATTTAAGCATGCTTCAATTTTTTGTGTCGTTTTTTAAAACGTCATTTTTTGTTTCACAAAAAGTCACCGTGTGTAGCAAAAAACGTCGTTTAAAACCCGCGCATGCCCAGAAGCTAGTTATGAAGCGAGCTTCAATGGAAAAGAGTGGTGAATGTAACCTTGCTTTGCTAGAGCATTGTGAAAAAAACGATGGTGTGTAGGCAACATCGTCTTTGAAAATTGAAGTTTCAAAAACGTCGTTTTTTACTACACAGAAAACGTCGTTTTTTTTTCATCACATAAAGTGATAGTGTGTACGCGGCATTATGGTGTCCATAAACACTTCGATCAATGAACAATTTATTTTCTGCTTGAACTCTACCTATAGAAAGAACTGGTTTATAATCGTCAACAAATTAATTTAATATGACAGTGGAAGTGGATTTTGATTGATAATTAAACCAGACCTTAAAGTAGAGGAACTTTGGATTATGAGCATAATCCATTCTAAGCGAGTTTCCTCATAAACATCAATGGAAACAAAGATAATTCATTCAGCATTGACTTCTATTGCATGCAATACCGCATATGGCCAGAGGTGGGGGGCTCCGGAGATACTTGATAATACTCTGAGACCGTTCAATGCAGTCGGAAACACTAGGAAAGGCTCAGAAACACTTGGGAACTGAGTATTTCAGAGTATTTCCGAACGGCTACAAACGACTCCGGTGCCCTCCCCCTACCTCTGGCCAAATGTGGTACTGCACACCACAGAGGCTTGAATCCTGCTCGTTTTGCGAGACAAGTCAGGATTTGGGGGAAAAAAAAGCTTGTATTGCGAAACGCTCGTTAACCACGTTACTCGCATTAAGTGTTTCCACTGTATCGGCAAAACTTTTTTTTATATTCTAGATAACGCAAAGGAGGGTTATAACCCGTCAGATTGTTTTTCGGCATCTGCGTTCTATTGAAGATATTTACCTTCACTTCTTGTTGCATTGTTAAACAGGAAGTGAGAGGAAATCCCTGCAAATTAAGGGTATTTCTTGGGGACCTCCAGGTGACCACAACTAGTGTCCCCAATGGAAGATTTTCGCTCTATTACTTCTCTAGGGGCAACCCAATATTTGGGACTTTTCTTTTACTTTCACTTTCAACTATAATAGTAAAGAGGACAAATAGAGAGGATGAATCTCCCCAATGGGGGCAGAGACAGCAATGAAAACTAACACGTGTTCTAATCCCTAGGATCGGCCCTGATGTGCATTATGCATATTAACCACCTAAGACCCGGACCAAAATGCAGCTAAAGGACCTGGCCCCTTTTTGCGATTCGGCACTGCGTCCCTTTAACTGACAATTGCGCGGTCATGCAACGTGCCTCCCAAACAAAATTGGTGTATTTTTTTCCCCACTAATAGAGCTTTATTTTGGTGGTATTTGATCACCTCTGCGGTTTTTATTTTTTGCGCTATAAACAAAAATAGAGCGACAATTTTGAAAAAAATTCAATATTTTTTACTTTTTGCTATAATAAATATCCCCCAAAAATATATATAAAAAAAATAATTTTCCTCAGTTTAGGCCGATACATATTCTTCTACATATTTTTGGTAAAAAAAAAATCGCAAGAAGCATTTATCGGTTGGTTCGCGCACAATTTATAGCGTTTACAAAATAGGGAATAGTTTTATTGCATTTTTATTCATTTTTTTACTACAGTCGCAATTTTTTTCGTGACTGTGACATTATGGCGGACACTTCGGCCAATTTTGACACATTTTTGGGACAATTGTCATTTTCACAGCAAAAAATGCATTTAAATTGCATTGTTTACTGTGGAAATGACAGTTACAGTTTGGGAGTTAACCACAGGGGGCACTGTAGGGGTTATGTGTTCCCTAATTTGTGTTTACAACTGTAGGGGGGTGTGGCGTCATCGATCACGTCCCCCCTATAAAAGGGATGACGCGATCAATGCTGCCGCCACAGTGAAGGACGGGGAAGCTGTGTTTACACACGGCCAGGGCAGGACTTAGGGTGGTGGTGGCCCCTGGGCTTCAGTGTTGAAGGCGCCCCCTGGAGCGAGGGGGGGATCATAGTTGTTTAGCGGGGGGGTGCGCATTAAAGTTGTTGAGCGGGGGAATTGAAGTTGTTGAGTGGGGGGGGGGGGTGACTCTCTTCTGTGCACGGAATGTGTCGGCTCTCTTTCCTTCAGCAGACATCCCCGCGGGGGGGGCCACAGACTGTCATTAGCCCGGCTGTCGGCTTTCTTCCCTTCAGCAGCCACAGTCCTCCACACACCGCTCCGGTTCCTCCTGCTTCCGTGCTGCCTCCTATTGCACTATTGCAGTGCGGGAAAATGAACCCTTTCGCGGGACTGCTGGAAGAAGCGGAAAGTCCCGCAGAATCCGTGCGTTTTGGGAGGTATGCGCAGGGCCGCCATCAGGAATTTTGGGGCCCCTTACACAGCTTAAGGCATGGGCCCCCTGGAGCAGAGAACCGGGGGGGGGGTGCTGCTGCCTGAAATTGATTGATATATATATATATATATATATATATATAAAAAAAAGGGGAGTAGCCATCCGGGGCCTTGGGGATCTCTGGGCCCTTTAATAAAATAAAAAAAATAAACCTCTGGGCCCTTTAATTTTTTTTTTTTTTAAATAAACATTTATAAAAAAATATAAAGAAAATGTAATTTTTTTATAAAAAAAAGGGGGAGTTGCCAACCGGGGACCCTGGAGACCTCTGGGCCCTTTAATAATAATATATATATATATATATATATATATATATATATATATATATATATGAATATATAAAAAAACATGTTTTTTTATAAAAAAGTGGGGGTTGCTGTCCGGGGGCCTCCGGGCCCCTGGGGACCTCCAGACTCCTAAAAAAAATATATATATATAAACATTTTTTAAAAATACATAAAAAAGGGAGGTTGCCATCCGGGGGCCCTGGGGACCTCTGGGCCTTTTTAATAAAAAAATATAAACAAAAATAAAAAAAGGGGGGGGGTTGCCACACGGGGCCCTGGGGACCTCTGAGCCCTTTAACTCCTTAAGAACCGCCGCATGTACATTTACGTTGGCAGAATGGCACGGACAGGCACATCAACGATCGGGACCCCCCCCGGTGCAAGCGACTGTCCCGGTGGCTGTGCGAGTGATCCGGGATGAGGGGGCGGCTGTTCGTTTTTGTTTTTGTAAACACAGGAAGAGGGAAGTGATGTGATCTCTGCTCTCGGCGGTTTTTTCAACCACCGCTGAGGAGAGATCACATCACATAGTAAGTCTGCACAACACTACACTGACACCAGTACACGCAGGCACCCTTAACCCCTTGCGATCACCCCCCCCCCCCTACCCCCTGTCACAGTGTCACTGAATGCAGTGTACTGATCACTGCATTTAGTGTCAGTGTGACAGTTAGTGTGACAGGCAGTTAGTGTTAGGTCCAGGGTAGCCCCCGTACACCCCCTAATAAAGTTTTAACCCCTTGATCACCGCCCTAGTTAACCCTTTCACTCCCTATTGCCAGTGTCACTAAGCGATCATTTTTCTGATCGCTGTATTAGTGTCGCTGTTCCGGCTAGGTAGCTATTTTTTTTTTTATTGCGATTTTTTTTTTACTAAAGACATGTGGCTAAATACATTTTGGCCTAAATGTTTGACTAAAATTTAGTTTATTTGATTTTTCTTATAACAAAAAGTAAAAAATATTGTTTTTTTTTCAAAAATGTTGCTCTATTTTTGTATATAGCGCAAAAAATAAAAATTGCAGAGGCGATCAAATACCACCAAAAGAAAGCTCTATTTGTGGGAAGAAAAGGACGCAAATTTTGTTTGGGAGCCACGTCGCACGACCGCGCAATTGTCTGTTAAAGCGACGCAGTGCCGAATTGTAAAAACCCCTTGGGTCATTTACCAGCGTATTGGTCCGGTCCTTAAGTGGTTAATAAAAAAATATATATATATAAAAAAAAAAAAATGTTGGGGGTTGCCATCCGGGGGCCCTGGAGACCTCTGGGCCCTTTAATAATAATTATATATATATATATATATATATATATATATATATATATAAATATATAAAAAAAAACACATATTTTGGCGGGACGGGGCCCATGGGCTTGAGCCCAGTCAAGCCCAATGGTAAGTCCGGCCCTGCACACGGCTCTTCCTATTCTTCAGCTGTAAATAAGTGTAGCAAGGTTTCAGATCCCCTTTGATCTAATGAGGACCTCCAGAGTTAGGAATAGCTGACATCCTTCTATGTATCCAGAGTTAGGAATAGCTGACATCCTTCTATGTAGAGTGGGTTACAAGGCATAGTGGGTGTAATGCAAAGTAGATTCATGGGCGCCAGACACTTCTTGAATGCAAAGAGATTTATTTTCTCTTGAACAGAACTGTAGGAGAGAGGGTTTAGGGCCAGGGCACCCTTTAGTAGTTGCAATGTGAATTAGCATACTCCAAGACGTCTATAGGTAGACAGCCATGCAGGGAAAGGCATCCAGCAAGACACCACATGTGTATCTCCTATGGTACAGTCTTATAAAAGTTTTTAACACGAGTTGTAACAAACTTCTGTACTTCTTCTACCATCACTTCTTGTAGATCTTCACTCCACTGAGCTTCCAGTCTCTCTCACTAGACGTGCTGATCCACTGCCACTGGATCTCCGGAGCTCTTCCAACCTTCTCACTGAGCATCTTCCTCAAGTGCCACATCCGCTTTCCTGCTGGTTCCCTAGCTTGGCACTCACAGATATTCCTCAAGCATCACCCCACTGGCATGCTCGGTCCCTGGCTTGGCACACAAGGCTGCTCTGCAAGCTTCATCCTCCGCTGGCTGGGTCCCTGGCTTGATACCTGCTGAAGTTACCCAATTCTTCACCATCCCCAGTTGGTGACAATACTGCTCTGGTACTTGCTAGGGATGAGGCGAACTTCCCCCCCCCCCACCCCCGTTTGGTTCGCACCAGAACCTTCGAACGGACCAAACGTTCGCTCGAACATTTAGCACCCCATTGACGTCTATGGGACTCGAACGTTCGAATTCAAAAGTGCTCATTTTAAAGCCTAATATGCAAGTTATTGTCGTAAAACGTCTTTGAGAACCCAGGTCTTGCCCGACCATTTTTAAAACTTTTTTTCCATTGATACATGTTCCCTCGGGCAAGACCTGGGTTCTCAAAGACGTTTTCACAGGCATAATATAGACACCCAGCAGGTACAATATTTAAAGTAATTTTTCCTTTTTTTTTTTTTTTTTTTATGTAAGCATCATTAACCACTTAAGACCCGGACCAAAATGTAGGTAAAGGACCTTGCCCCTTTTTGCGATTCGGCACTGCTTCGTTTTAACTGACAATTGCGCGGTCGTGCGACGTGGCTCCCAAACAAAATTGGCGTCCTTTTTTTCCCACAAATAGAGCTTTCTTTTGGTGGTATTTGATCACCTCTGCGGTTTTTATTTTATGCGCTATTAACAAAAATAGAGCGACAATTTTAAAAAAATGCAATATTTTTTACTTTTTGCTATAATAAATATCCCCCAAAAATATATAAAAAAACATGTTTTTTCCTCAGTTTAGGCCGATACGTATTCTTCTACGTATTTTTGGTAAAAAAAATCGCAATAAGCGTTTATCGGTCGGTTTTCGCAAAATGTATAGCGTTTACAAAATAAGGGATAGTTTTATTGCATTTTTATTAATTATTTTTTTTTTACTACTAATAGCGGCGATCAGCGATTTTTTTCGTGACTGCGACAATATGGCGGACACTTCGGACAATTTTGACACATTTTTGGGACAATTGTCATTTTCACAGCAAAAAATGCATTTAAATTGCATTGTTTACTGTGGAAATGACAGCTGCAGTTTGGGAGTTAACCACAGGTGGCGCTGTAGGGGATGTGTGACCTAGTGTGTTTGTTTACAACTGTAGGGGGGTGTGGCTGTAGGTGTGATGTCATCGATCGCGTCCCCCTATTACAGGGATGACGCGATCGATGCTGCGCGGCCACAGAGAAGCACGGGGAAGCCGTGTGTACACACGGCTCTCCCCGTTCTTCCGCTCCAGGGACGGATCGCCGCACTCCAGCGGCGATCGGGTCTGCGAATCCCGCGGTCCCGGTCCCGGAGCTTCGGACCGGGTCGCGGGCGCGCGCCCGCGACCCACGGCTGGGTACTAAAATCAACGTATATATACGTTGATGTGCCCAGCCGTGCCATTCTGCCGACGTAAATGTGCAGTAGGCGGTCCTTAAGTGGTTAAAATCACTGCTCCAGGAGCAGTGATTTTAATGATGCTTAAATAAAAAATAAAAAAAATGAAAAATTCCTTTAAATATTGTACCTGCTGGGTGTCTATAGTATGCCTGTGAAAACGTCTTTAACCACTTAAGACCCGGACCAAAATGCTGCTAAAGGACCTTGCCCCTTTTTGCGATTCGGCACTGCGTCGTTTTAACTGGCAATTGCGCGGTCGTGCGACGTGGCTCCCAAACAAAATTGGCGTCCTTTTTCCCCCACAAATAGAGCTTTCTTTTGGTGGTATTTGATCACCTCCTAAGGGATAGTTTTATTGCATTTTTATCCAAAACATTTTTTTTACTACTAATAGCGGCGATCAGCGATTTTTTTCATGACTGCGACATTATGGCGGACACTTCGGACAAGTTTGATACATTTTTGGGACAATTGTCATTTTCACAGCAAAAAATGCATTTAAATTGCATTGTTTACTATGAAAATTACAGTTGCAGTTTGGGAGTTAACCACAAAGGTGCGCTGTAGGATTTGTGTGTTCCCTGCATGTGTTTACAACTGTAGGGGGTGTGGCTGTAGGTGTGACGTCATCGATCACGTCCCGCTATAACAGGGATGACGTGATCGATGTTGCGGCTACAGTGAAGCACGGGGAAGCCGTGTTTACACACGGCTCTCCCCATTCTTCAGCTCCGGGGACGATCGCCGCACTCCAGCGGCGATCGGGTCCACGAGTCCCGTGGTCCCGGAGCTTCGGACCGGGTCACGGGCGCGCGCCACGGGCGCGCGCCCGTGACCCACGACTGGGTACTAGAACCAACATATATATACGTTGATGTGCCCAGCCGTGCCATTCTGCTGACGTAAATGTACAGTAGGGGGTCCTTAACTGGATAAATAGCACAATCACCTGCCTGCCAGTAAATTAGGAAGAACTGATCTAGCTAAACTATACAGTGTATAAATATATGTACAACACCTGGGATGTATATATATCCTACACACTGTAACATTAACTGACTAGCCTGCCTGCCTGCTCTATCTACCTGCAAAAAATGACACTCTCTCTGTCTCTCTCTGTTCTCTCTAACCACCGCCACAACACACTACATAAGGCCAACCTGCAGGTGGCCTTTTATAGTGTGGGGCGTGTACTAAACCCCCTGAGCCATAATTGGCCAAAGCCACCCTGGCTTTGGCCAATTACGGCTCTCTGTACTGATGGCGCTGTGATTGGCCAAGCATGCAGGTCATAGTGCATGCTTGGCCAATCATAAGCCAGCAATACCGCAGTAAATTATGGGCCATGGAGCGTCACTCGAATTTGGCGCGAATGACCCGTTTTGTTCGTACTTCGACGAACGATCGAACATACGATGTTCGAGTCGAACATGAGTTTGACTTGCTTCAAGTACTCACTGTGGTTCCTGGTATGAAGGTGATAGGTCCCTTAGTGACGACAGCTCCCCCTCTACCTCCGACTACGACAGGTTCACCGGCCAAGAGAACCGTCACTTATGGTTGGACTGCAAGCCACAGTCCCAACCTTAGTTGCTATGAAAACATTGGCTGTTGCCATTAGGACCAATATTAATATACACAGTGTCTTGAGTGACGGCAGATATGATGAATGCACATTATTTGCGGATGATCTTTTATTATTTATCAGGGACCCTGTCACGACACTACCTTATCTGGTTTCACTTCTATCTCATTTCAGAACTGTCAAACAATCTAAATCAGAGGCAATGGACATTAATCTCTTGACCTCTATACAGGTTTCCTTTGCATTTCCGTGGTGTAAACAGGCTCTTCCCTACTCCGGAATAAAACTCACTCCACACTCTACCCTACTGTATATAAGGCTAATTATGTCCCTCTTCTTTCTTCTACGACAGAAGATTTAAAGAACTGGCAGAGCCATGTTTTTTTTTTCGGATGGGCAGAATAGGTGGAATTAAAATGTTGACTCTTCCCAGAATTCTTTATTATTTAAGGTCCCTGCCGATACCGGTTCCCACACCATTTTTTAAACAACATTTTTTAATCAACTCCAATTATTATTTTCAAATTGATCTGAAGCCAGGGAGAAGTGGCTGTGCCCATCAAGCGGTATATGGAGAATTGAAAAGAAACCGCGCTAAAATATCATAAACAAAAAAAAGTGAACAAAAAAGAAGACCTAATAGTTGTCTTTTCACTCCGAGAGCTGCGATTTAACATGTAAACAATAAGTACAAGTGAAAATATTTGTGCCATCAAACACAGCTACTGTAACCATTAATTGCTGCCACTGTACCCATCAATTGCTGCCAGTGTGCCCCATCAATTGCTGCCAGTGTGCCACATCAATTGCTGCCAGTGTGCCCCATCAATTGCTGCCAGTGTGCCCCATCAATTGCTGCCAGTATTCCCAATCAATTACTGACAATGTACCCCATCAATTGCCGCCAGTGTGCCCCATCAACTACCGCGAGTGTGCCCCATCAATTGCTGCCAGTATTCCCAATCAATTACTGACAATGTACCCCATCAATTGCCGCCAGTATGCCCCATCAACTACCGCGAGTGTGCCCCATCAATTGCCGCCATTTTGCCTCATCAATTGCTGCCAGTGTGCCCCATCAAATGCTGCCAGTGTGCCCCGTACCCCCCCCCCCCCTCCGACCCGCATTTACATCTTTCGGGTCACGGCACTGTCCTCCACACTCCCTCTGAGTCCTCAATGTCTTCTCCTGTCCTCTTCCCGTCTTCTGCTATGACTGGATAGGCATCCAATTATAGCACATGTCTCTTCAGCCAATCAGGTGACAGGTAACCAGACCTGGTGCACCTGATTGGCTGAGAGGCGGGTCAGTGTTAGGGAAGCGATTTATTCACTTCTCTAACACAACTCTGTGTAAACAGCGAACGCACAGCATTTTGCCTGCTGTTTACCAATTTGGAAGCCTATTGGAGCATATGGCTCTATTCAGGACACCGATTAGAGCCCACGGCTCTAATCAGGCTCTTCCAAAAACACCCCCGCCACTGTAATTCAGATGCCCGGTGCCCGACAAGGGGCCGGACACCTGAATAGGGGGCGGCAGCTGCAACAATAGATAGATTCATGCAATGCATGAATCTATCAATTGATGATAGTCAGGTGCAGAAGAGAGGGGGTGGCGCTCCTGCGTCCGTTAAGGTTGCACCACCACTGCCAGGGAGGTTGCGGAGGGTCTCAATCTTCCTTATATGTCATGAAATGACAAGGTGAACTTGGGGTTTCACACTTTTTGTGTTACTATAGAGCGGCTCTGTTGGTGCAACTCTATACAAAAAAATCTACAATTTATCAGCCCGATTGGGTAAAATTGGAGATACAGGCAAGTTCTTTACTCCCTATGGACCTTCTACTGTTATTACCCCCTGGGGAATGTAGAGCCATTATGAGCCCCTCTTTTTCTCACTCCCTGGATCTTTGGGGTGCGCCTCATACCCTAGTGGCCCCCTATTTTTCGGAAATCTGTACTTTCACCCAGGACAACATCTGCAACAGTTTTCATGGTGGATTAATAAAGATTTATACAGGATAGCACATTTTAAAGATCATAAGGGCAGTAGGAAGCTTTTTTTACTTTCAAGATACTCTGGAAACGCCCCTGACAAAGTCATTTTGGCTTTGCCATATTACCCATTATTTACAGGCCTTATGCCCAGGAGGACCACTAGAACGTTTTATGAAAACAAATGCCTGAGCGGTCCTGGGACATGGGGTAGTATCTCAGAGTTGTATATTTTTTTAACAGATCAGGGCTTTAAACTTCCATATCAATTAGGTGGACCTGGGGGAGACTATTGATGAGGACGTACTGAAGTACTAAAATCTATACAGATGTATCGCCACTTTGTTTCAGGGGATGTGGCCAGGAAGGCACCATGTACCACATCTGGTAGACTGGTTTACTCAGTGACTGGAGTGAATATACCCAAAAACATTAAGGCCTCGTACACACGACTGGGTTTCTCGGCATTCAGGAATCTCGTCTGGAAATCGGGCCAGAATCTCAACGAGAAAAAAAGAGAACCTTCTCTCTTTTTTCTCGTCGAGATTCACGTTTGCCTGTTTCCAGACGAGAAACCCAAGAGTGTGTATACTAACCAGTAGCCGTGGAAACCCACGCATGTTCGTAATGACTTTGATGCATGCGCGGTAGCTTCCACGGCATAGGTAGGGTGAAGCAAGATGGCGGCGACGACATCGAATGTGACAAGCGCATGCTCGTCGTACGCGATGACGTCACCGCGTTCCTTCCTTTTAAGAGTTCTTTTGAAATGAAAGTCAGTACACTCGGGCGGATGAAAAGATATATATACAATATTGCATATAGCACCGCGCTACCTAACTAAACATAAATAAGCTGCCAACACCACAGAATTGGATAAATTCTGCAATAAAACAAGTGAAAACAAAAGAAAAAATGTAGCGCTAAAATTATGTGGAAAGTAACTATGTAACACTGCAAAGCATCATATAAGCATAATAGGTGAAAAACCATATAACACGTGAAGCATCACATAAACTAATCACCAAGTATTCAAAAGTTCATATCTGTGGATACGGTAAATAAATAGGGGATAAGTCTCAAATGATTCTCAATCCAAATGTCCAAAAAACGTGACAAAAAATGTAGAGAGTGATTGATAGCAGATCCACCACGAAAGAAGAGATGGGAGGCTTACCGGAAAGCGTGGACTCAACTAAGCGTAAACTTAATGAGTCACTATAGCTTATGTATGATGGTGTCCGGACAGCAAACCTTCTAGCGGCAAACAGGGATGGAACTTCAATACGAATCAACTCCTCGTATGGTAGATGGGAAACCAAAATAGTTGTAGTACCAGGACTCGTAGACTCTTTGCAAAGGATCCAAAGTGCTCAGAGTATAGCAGTTAGGGGAGGAAAAAAAAATGCGTACATAGTGTAATAACGTTTGAAACCTTTACTGTAACACTCAAGATGCAAATCATTACACTCACATTTCAGCAGACATGTCAAAGCGTATAAAAGTCTAGCAGTGGAGTCAGCAAGAATCCCGACGCGTTTAGATCAAACGATCATCATCTGGGGTGCTGACTGACTGCCATAACAACTCTAAATATATAGCCATACCTCCTACCTTAATCACGGCTCCAGCTTGAAACAATCCTTAATTAGGGATGATTTCTGGGTGTAGGGAGAATACATCAACAGCGTGCGCTCCAGGACTCACTTCAGAGAGGCCAAAAGGAACGCAACGGCAGACGTACACAAACAGAGAGATGTCGCCGTCTGTCGTGGGCACGCGCCAAGGCGTCATCACAGCGCGCCCGCCCACGTAATGAATAGCAATGACCTTATGTGCTCCAAGCCTCACAAGGAAAAGGGGAGGCTGGAGCGCAACGTCAAACATGTGACCATATGGAGACCCCGCGATCCAATCCAGGACAAAACGCCGTAGACTAGCATCACGGCACGTCCTCACAAAGCCACAGGAATTGGGTACCCTTAGGGTTACGTTGATGGCATTCCCTATAGTGTCGTGGGACGGTGTGTTTGTTCATTCGTTCTTTCTGCACTTGTGCAACTACACACGTATTATATAGTATAGTATCCCACGACACTATAGGGAATGCCATCAACGTAACCCTAAGGGTACCCAATTCCTGGTAATTGACAAATATGTATCACCTTGGAGGGGAGGAGCCAAAACTAGAGGGGTCTCTCGGCTTGAAGTCTATTGGATATACGAATTGCGTACGTACGTCCCATATGGCCTCAATGTCGAATGGGACATAAATGCTTTCATTAATAAATCCTGATGTTTTGTAAAGCTATATGCCCCTGCCCAATCACGGCACTACCATTTTAATATTTTAATTTTTCATTATAATTATACCATTTTTATTAAACTTTTATATTTTTATGCTGAGGCACTTGACACACAGTTTTATTAGACTATGGTTGCTATATATACACGTACCACAGTTTCAAACCATGTGGCCTTGTATATTACCATGTTTTAAAATTATTTACATTAGCAGGTTTATTCTCTTTTTCCTGCTGTATGTGACATTTATTTTTAGTGATTGGCACTCTTTGTTACCTTAATAAGTGACTGAGATCTGTTGCTCAACACTGATATATGTAGTATATACCTGGTCCCTTTTAAAATGGATACCGCGGGGTCTTCCCTGTGAAGTCTAATTGTACCCATGGCTGAGAATGACTGTATTCCATCTGTTTGAATATATATCATGTGGCTTTGTGAGGACGTGCCGTGATGCTAGTCTACGGCGTTTTGTCCTGGATTGGATCGCGGGGTCTCCATATGGTCACATGTTTGACGTTGCGCTCCAGCCTCCCCTTTTCCTTGTGAGGCTTGGAGCACATAAGGTCATTGTTATTCATTACGTGGGCGGGCGCGCTGTGATGACGCCTTGGCGCGTGCCCACGACAGACGGCGACATCTCTCTGTTTGTGTACGTCCGGTGCTGCGTTCCTTTTGGCCTCTCTGAAGTGAGTCCTGGAGCGCACGCTGTTGATGTATTCTCCCTACACCCGGAAATCATCCCTAATTAAGGATTGTTTCAAGCTGGAGCCGTGATTAAGGTAGGAGGTATGGCTATATATTTAGAGTTGTTATGGCAGTCAGTCAGCACCCCAGATGATGATCGTTTGATCGAAACGCGTCGGGATTCTTGCTGACTCCACTGCTAGACTTTTATACGCTTTGACATGTCTGCTGAAATGTGAGTGTAATGATTTGCATCTTGAGTGTTACAGTAAAGGTTTCAAACGTTATTACACTATGTACGCATTTTTTTTTCCTCCCCTAACTGCTATACTCTGAGCACTTTGGATCCTTTGCAAAGAGTCTACGATCCCTATGTGTTGGTCCTGGTACTACAACTTTTTTGGTTTCCCATCTACCATACGAGGAGTTGATTCGTATTGAAGTTCCATCCCTGTTTGCCACTAGACGGTTTGCTGTCCAGACACCATCATACATAAGCTTTAGTGACTCATTAAGTTTACGCTTAGTTGAGTCCACGCTTTCCGGTAAGCCTCCCATCTCGTCTTTGGTGGTGGATCTGCTATCAATCACTCTCTACATTTATTGTCATGTTTTTTGGACATTTGGATTGAGAATTATTTGAGACTTATCCCCTATTTATTTACCGTATCCACAGATATGAACTTTTGAAAACGTGGTGATTAGTTTATTTGATGCTTCACGTGTTATATGGTTTTTCACCTATTATGCTTATATGATGCTTTACAGTGTTACATAGTTACTTTCCACATAATTTTAGCGCTACATTTTATCTTTTGAGTACACTCGGGCGGCAAGAGTTTCTTGCCAAGAATCTCGTCAGGGAAAACAACAGGTTTTTCCTGACAAGATTCTCGGTCATGTGTATGAGGCCTAAGCCTTATTTTCTGATCGCTTGAACTGCCCAGACATCTCAGGACTCTCATCTTTTTTTATCTTTCTAGCAACCAAGACCACAAGCATGGAAAACTCCCCTGATTAATTTTGCATTAGTGAAAAAAAAATTCCTGTATCATGATAAGTGAAGAATTGACTAGTATTCTTCTTGATCAACAGGATCAGTTTGAAAGGGTTTGGAACCACTGGATTAGATACCTCCAGTCACCGTGCGGGGTGGGGTGGGGCAGGGCAGGGGGAGGGGTCAGTAGTCTGGTGCGGTTCTGATTGACCGTAAATCTCTTATTTTTCTCTTCTCTTCTTTTTCTGCTTACCTCTTCTTTTTTTGTTCTTTTGCTCATCCATTCAAATTATCACTTTGCCCCATGATTAATAGTGGGAATGTTCTAAAGATCTAATGTTATGTTAAGCCTAGTTTATACTAAGTAATGAGTTTTCTATTATGGCCTTATGCTGGGAAATCTGGTTCCACTACACGAGAGTCCCTCCGTGGGGATTTTTTCTATTCTCTGTTTTCTTCGACACAATGCTTCTCGGAATCATATAAGCATAATACCCTTGACTTGTTACAAATGTTAATAATAACATTGTTTGACATACATTGAATGGTTTTCTACAATCAGTAAGTTCTAGGCATCTCATCAATCATCACCTTGCTCTCGGGAAAGAGACGATCATGGTTGGTAACTTAGATCGGGCATAGTTTTACAATGATCCAACTACACCGAACCAGATACCCACTATTGTCAACACTGTGCTTGTTTTATTTAAAACCTTATTGTCTGTTAAAAACGTATTTCAATAAAAATCATTGGAAAATAAATGAAAGGCAAAACATTTTGGCCCAGATTCACAGAGCAATTACGCCTGTCTAACTAGTGTTAGACAGGAGTAATTTCAAATTTCGCGCGCCGTATCACTAGTTTGAATCCTCAAACCATGATACGGCGGCTTCGGGCTTCGATCCGAGAGGCTTACGTCTTCGTAAGCCTTCGGATCTACGCTGCGATATTTTTGCGGCCGCTGGGAGGAGTTCGCGTCGTTTTGATGCGTCGGGATATGCACGGCGATCCACGAAGATACGAGCGGTCTTCGCAATCGCTTACGTCTATTTTTTTTTACGTACTGTTAGACCAGCTTTTTGCTGGTCTAACGGTGCGTAGCCCATGTTAAGTATGGCCGTCGTTCCCGCGTCAAATTAAATATTTTTTTTTGTTTTTTACGTAAGTTGTTCGGGAATAGAAATGTCCGTAAACGACGCTACTCAAACAACGAATGACGTAACGACGTGATTTCGTGCAATGCACGGCGGGAAATTTGCGAACAGAGCATGCGCAGTTCGATCGCCGCGGGAACGCGCCTATTTTAAATGCTTCACACCCCCTACTCGCGTATATGGATTGCGATGGGAGAAATACACTACGCCGCCGTCGTTTACTGGACAAAATCTACCTGGATTCCACGTAGAGCCAGGTAAAAAACGGCGGCGTAGTGTATTTCTGATACTCTACGATAATCTAATTCTCTCTGAATCTGGCCCTTTGTGTATATAAAAAACATTATAAATACTTTTTTTCTTTTTCTCATGCCTCCTAAGCTGGGGGGGGGGGGCTGAAGAAGCAACAGTACACTGAGCTCTCCAGTGAAATTCTGCACGGGGGAGGGGGGTATTGATAGGGGTGTCAGTACGAACCTGATTATTGGAGGAGAGCAAAGGAACATATATGTATAGCTCTCTAAATGACTAAGTGAGAGTCAAATACCATGCAATAATGAAAATTACAAAAATACATTAATGTACATAAATCATATGTGAGTCCCTCTAGTGGGAGGAACAAGCAGTGTGCCTGACTGGCACGTGATGCAAGTGGTCTGATGCACCTGCTGGTTGGTGACAAAACGTAATAACCAAATATATATAAAGTGAAAAAATTCATCAATGTCAAAAAGTCAATCAACTGAATGAGTGAACAAACATAAATGCGTGACTTCTTCAACGTGACGATCCCACCACCAAGAAATTTGCAGGCTTACCGGAACATGTTGACCAGAAATGACATATACCACCAAAGGTCAAACAAAGCTTTAAATGACAGATGTCATAAATGATCCTTGGCAGGAATCATGTGCCCAACCGATCGGAGTATCTTTCAGTGGAATGGGTGTGTAGGAACAGGCTGTAAGCTGTACTTGAATTGGAATCCCCAAACTGATTTGCTCGGTATGTTAGTGGTGCATATAGAAAAGAGAAGAGGGTGGCCACATAGAGTGATACCGTTTGATAACTAAAATCACGTTTTATTCACAGCTATCAAACTTACATTTGGCTGGAGTTAAAAAGAGCTCTTGCATGCAAATAGGGCGACAGTAGAGTCCACCCGACGCGTTTCGTGGTCAAAGCACATCGTTTTGTCACCAACCAGCAGGTGCATCAGACCACTTGCATCACGTGCCAGTCAGGCACACTGCTTGTTCCTCCCACTAGAGAGACTCACATATGATTTATGTACATTAATGTATTTTTGTTGTATGTATTATAATTTTCATTATTGCATGGTATTTGACTTTCACTTAGTCATTTAGAGCGCTACACATATATGTTCCTTTGTTTTTCTGCTTTTTTGAATGAGCCGTGTTAGCAGCTACCATTCACACACATTTGGCAGCGCAGGGTTCTCACTTTTCTTTTTCCTATTGGAGGAGAGCAGACTGAGTTCCCAGTATAGAAAAATAACTGACCATGATGTGTTCTCCTGCTTAGTGTGGTCAGTTTTTAATAGTAAAGCAGAGGGACTGGCAGGAACACCAGGGATTTAGGGATTTCACACAGAGGAAGCAATATAAAGATAACAGTACATGGTACAGCAGGGACATATTGGGAATATAAAAACAAACACTTTAATGGTAGGGTACTTGCACATGGTACTGATGTTTGAAATTCCCTGTGTTTAATTTGCGCAATTTTTTTAAAATAAATCCTAGCTCCCAGAATACAATTCTAACCTATTCAAATTATACATTCTACACATGCATGCATGTATTTGCATGCATACGCATGTAAATACAGATTTCTGTATATTGTTTACTCATCTATTCGCAGCGTATGTTTTCACATATATATGTACAGGCACATTGTAGACAATGGGCTGCATGTAGATCAGAAAAAATAAATGCCTAAAGATGGCAAGTTTTTAGGCAGCGGTGTGCAAGAGGCTTTATGTGTTCTGGGGACCATTATCTCAGAGACAAAAAGTGGTAGACAACCTAAAATTTTACAGGTGTCACCAGAAGGAAAACAACTGGCCATAAATGGAGGGCATTTCTTCTGATGAACTGGCTGAAATTTGCGCAATGGGTGACATGGGGTAAAACGATTTTTTTTTTTTAAGTAGGTAAGTTAGCAAGTTAAAAACTGGATTTTTGTGCTTACCTGTAAAATCCTTTTCTGGGAACACATCACATGACAGAGAAGGCTATAATCATAACTAGGGATGAGCTTTGAGCTTTGGCTGTTCACCAGTTCGACGAACAGCGAACAATTTGGGGTGTTGGCGGCAAATTTGAAAAGCTGCGGAACATCCTGTAAAAGTCTATAGGCGAATTCTAAAGTGCTAATTTTAAAGGTTCATTTTAAATTTATTGTCCTGAAAAGTGTTTGGGGACCTGGGTCCTGCCCCAGGGGACATGGATCAATGCAAACATTTTTTAAAACCTGACATTTACTCAGCAGCAGTGATTTTAACCACTTTAGCCCCAGACCATTTTGTTGCTAAAGAACCAGGCCCCTTTTTGCGATTCTGCACTGTGACGCTTTAACTGACAAAATTGACGTCCTTTTTTTCCCCACAAATAGAGCTTTCTTTTGGTGGTATTTGATCACCTCTGTGGTTTTTATTTTTTGGGCTATAAACAAAAATAGAGCGACAATTTTGAATTTTTTTTAAAAAAAATTTACTTTTTGCTTTAATAAATATCCCCAAAATATATATATATAAAAAAATGTTTTCCTCAGTTTAGGCCAATACGTATTCTTCTACATATTTTTGGTAAAAAAAAATTGCAATAAGTGTATATTAATTGGTTTGCACAAAAGTTATAGCGTCTACAATTTTTTTTCTAGTAATAGCGGCAATCAGCGATTTTTATTCTGACTGCGACATTATGGTGGACACTGACAGTGAATAGGTTAACCTGTAGGTTGCGCTGAAGGGGTTAAGTCAGGGCCAGATTAAGAACATCATGGGCCTGGTGCTGAGGATTTTAGTGGGGCCTTTTATAAATAATAAATAAATGCGTGAGAATCACAGCGCAGCAATGGAGGGCCCAGTCTGACAATAAGTGTACCCTAATGTGCTAATATGCTGTGCATACTTGTACATTGTGGCATAACCTACCCCAGGGCCTCTAAAAAGTAGTAATGTCAGGAAAGTAGCTGAGATCCCCGATGTTCCTCTGTACATCACCGTAGTAATCACAACATTAAATAAGTTCTAATAATGGGACAGAACAAATATGGGAACTGAGATTTCCTTTAGTTGAACTAACAAGTGTGTCCATTCTAGAGCTGGTAACATTAAGGGTATTCAGTATCATTTTAAAGAACTGTTTTTGTGAGTAAGCGACATAGGGGAGGAGTACGGACGGTTTATAAGTGGGAAGTATGTGCAGGTGAGTGAGAGGAATGTGGAGGGTCTAACATTGGGCACTATGTACAGGAGAAGAGTGCAAAGGGTACGGCAAAAGGCACAATGTACAGGAGAGAAGTGTGGAGGGTATGACAGTGGGCATCATGTACAGGAGAGAAGTGTATGACAGCAGGCACCATGTACAGGAGAGGAGTGTGGAGGGTATGACAGTGGGCACTATGTATAGGAGAGGAGTGTGGATGGTATGATAGTGGGCACTATGTATAGGAGAGGAGTGTGGAGGGTATAACAGTGGGCAGTATGTACAGGAGAGGAATGTGGAGGGTATGACAGTGGGCAGTATGTACAGGAGAGAAGTGTATGACAGCAGGTACTATGTACAGGAGAGGAGTGTGAAGGGTATGACAGTGGGCAGTTTGTACAGGAGAGGAGTGTGAAGAGTATGACAGTGGGAAGTATGTACAGGAGGAGTGTGGGGGTATGACAGAGGGTAGTATGTACCAGAGAGAAGTGTGGAGGGTATGATGGGGCAGTATGTACAGGAGAGAAGTGTGGAGGGTATGACAGTGGGCAGTATGTACAAGAGAGGAATGGGGATGGTATGATAGTGGGCACTATGTATAGGAGAGGAGTGTGGAGGGTGCGACAGTGGGAAGTATGTACAGAAGAGGAGTCTATGACAGCAGGCACTATGTACAGGAGAGGAGTGTGGAGAGTATGACAGTGGGCACTATGTACAGGAGAGGAGTGTGGAGGGTATGACAGTGAGCACTATGTACAGGAGTAGAAGGATGTTTAGGGACTGCGTAGTGGTTAAGCGGGTCATCCATGAATTGAAATTACACCAATTATGCAGAGACCAGCCATAATCGATCTATGTATGGGCTAGCTGGTTTTACACAAGTCAATCTATTAATTGACTTGAGTACAACCAGCCTGTTTTTCCAAAAACAATCAGTGCTGCCAGCTATAGATAGCAACACTGATCATTGTACTCACTGGCAGGACACAATAACACTACAGGAGTGATTCCCCCATCCACAGGTCAGCAGGTGAGAGGGTGTGTGGGGACAGGCTGGGGAGAGATACCAGCCAGTAGCTGGGTAGGCACTGGCTAGTATCAGAGCCAGATACACACAGGTTACATACGTCGCGATCATTCGAGCGAGAGCAATAATTCTAGCACTAGACTTCCTCTGTAACTCTAAACATCTAACCTAAAAAATGTTTAAAGCATCGCTTAGGATACCAAAAAAAAAAAAGAATCGTGCTAACTTTAGTGTTTTTTTAATGTATGAAACAGTTTATTTCCAAAAAAAACATGTTTGAAAAATTGCTGCGCAAATACAGTACCGTGCTAGAGCTGCACAATTAATCGTTAAAATTGTGATCTTGATTCAACCCCCCCCCAACATCTCCAATGCAGAGTTTGCTGATTCTTTCATATAACAAGTGGAGACTTTCAGCTGTCAAAAGAAAATATCTGGACAGTCTGCCAAGTTCTTAGCAGGAAACATTGGCCCAGATTCACGTACATCGGCGCATTATCGGTCCGGCGTAGCGCACCGCCATTACGTTAGACTTGCGCCATCTAGCCGCGTAATCCCCCGATTCACGTAGCTTTTGCGCAGGAAATTGCGCAAGCGTAAGGTTTTTTCCAGAGGCGTAAGGAGGAGTAATACAAATTGGGAGGGACGTGGGCGTGTTACATTGAAATGAGCCGTGACCCCATGCAAATGAAGGGCCGGCCGGCTCGCGCATGCGCGCGTGAAGGAGACCATGTCAGCTCCGCTGTGCGCATGCTCACAACTCGGGAGCGGCGCAATCAGTGAAATTGGAAATGGACTAGGGCAACGTTGTGAACTACGCAAACAGCATAAATAGACACACACAAACGCACTTGCATTGCAAAAGTACATCCCTTTGTGTCCCTTCCCATTTAACCAAGTGCTTTTGTTCCTGTTGTTCGTTGCGGTGTGTTTTGTAGTTGTCAGATTAGTGTTCTGTGTGATCAAGTGCTTGTTGGTATATTTGTGAAAGTGTTTTTTGATAAGTGTTTGAGAGACTGTTTGTTTGATTGATATATTTCTGTTGTTTTTTTTTCTTGCTGTTTTTTTTGTTTATATTGTTTTGTGACAGTTTCTTGGTGAGTAATTTTCTCTCTGTGTGTGTTTTTTTGTGATTGTTTGTGCTTGTTTACTGTCGTTACTGTTGACTGGGACTTATTGTTTTTGGAAGTATGACTGAGAGAAAACGAAAGCTGAATTTTACTGTGGGGGAAAAAAGAATTCTTGCCCGGGCCATTAGCGAGTATGGGCGTTTTCTCCACGGCCCGCAGAGTGCCACCACCACCCCGGCCAGGAGGAGGGAGATTTTGGATAGGATCACGGAGCAGGTGAATTCCTCGGGGGAGGGGGAGACACGGACCCGGTCTGGGATTGACAAAAAAAAAAATGATCTCCGGCGTCAGGTGAAAAAAAAACTGGCCGCAATGCATGCCCATGCCAGGGGCACAGGAGGGGGCCCACCATGCCGTATTAGGCTTACAGCGACGGAGCATGTGGTGGCCCTGACCTTTCACCGGCATGAAGTGGAGGGCCTGCCAGGCTTTGACACAAGTCCGGTCCCCGTGGTGCCAGGTAAGGTTTTTTTTTCTATCAGGTTTGTAGCATGTGTGGGGGAGGGGGTGAAAGGGAATATGTGGCAAGTGTGTGGATCCTCCAACCTGTGAATGGTTTGTGTCATCCACAGATGTGCAGGAGGGTGCAGGGCCATCTGGCCTGACCGCTCCAACCCCAGGACAGCAGCCTAATGAGGCCCCCCAACAAGGCCACAGTCCGCGGAGGAGGTTCAAGAGGAGGAGGACGATCATGAGGAGGAGGACGATCATGAGGAGGAGGACAATCATGAGGAGGACGATCATGAGGAGGAGGAGTCAGGCACTGGACGAGTGGTTTGTGCGGACTCTTCCCCTCTGGCTGGCAGAAGCCTGCCCTCCCTAAGGGGGAGCCCCCCCCCCTCCTCCCCCAACATGGCTCCCCTCACAAGGGCCTCCCCTTCTCCCCGCCCACAACCATCAGTTGGAGGCAGGATGTCATCCCAGAGCACCAGGGGGGCGCCCAATCTCCTGCCCGCCAGTCTGCGAAGGGACCAGGCCCTCCAGACCCGCCATCTGGGACAGCTCTGCCAGACTTTTGGGCGGGTGGAGGAGAGCCTGTCCTCCATGAAGGATACGCTGGGTAACCTGGACTCCCACTCCCGGGCTTTCACAACCTGCCTAAATGAACTGCAGACTACAGCAGCAGGCGTTGGGCAGGATGTGAGGGCCCTTACCCAGGCTATCCAGGCCAACACGGCAACACTTGGTGCTTCCCTGGACAGAATTGCCGTGGCCTTGGAGGGCAGGCCGCCAGGTGGGCAGATATCAGGGGCTGCTCCTCCTTCCCCGGGTTTGCCCCTCCCCCATGAGTCTCCCCTGAGGGGCCGGGGCCGTGGCCGGGGGCGCCCCAGGCGTGGCTCACGCAGAGGGCAATACATTTTTTTTCCCCCTTTTTTTTTTTCCTGACATTTTTTTATTTTTTTTATTTTTTTTTGCTGACATTTTTTGCATTTTTTTTTTTCTGACATTTTTTTAAAATTTTGGGTTGTGCATGCTGTTTGAATGTGGGGGTGACATTCCTGCTGGAAAAGGGGTGTCATCCTCAATTTTGGTGGAGAAGGGTTCCCCAGGACCAGGGAGAAGTGATTCCCAGGTCCGTGTGAATGGTGTATGAATGTACAGTGACATAATTGGAGCCTTGACGTGGCGTTACTGCTCACCAGTCGTGCATGGTGGACTGGTGCCAATCCAATTTGATGAGGATGTGGGGTGTGTGTGCTAGGGACCACAGTGGTGTGCATACATGCATTCTCATTGTGCCATGATTAATGTGTGTGTTTAACGTGCAAAGATGCCCAATGTGAGCTGTCTCCTGACTTCTCTTCCCTCAGAAGACGGGGTATCCTCGGTTAGGGGGGGATTGTCTGGTTGGGGGGTCAGGTCATCACGTAGCTCAACCTGCAGGCCCTTCCTCACTGCGAGATTGTGCAGCATGCAACATGAAACGATGATATGGCACACGAAGTTTGGGGAATACAACAGTGTACCCCCAGACTTATCCAGGCATCGGAAACGTGACTTCAGGAGGCCAAAGGTGCGCTCCACCACTGCACGGGTTTTGATGTGTGCTTGATTGTATCTTTCCTCCCCTGGGGTTTGGGGGTTCCGGATAGGAGTCATGAGATGGGGTCCCAGTGCATATGCAGAGTCACCTGGAAGGGAAAAGACAGGAGAATGTTAGTCATGCATGTGCCACTTGTGAGGTGTGCATCACGGGAGGGGATAGTCATGCCTGACTCCCATGTCACTCACCAACCAGCCAGGTGTTCCCATACACGTTCTGATAGAATTCCATTCGGATGTGGCATTGATTGTAGATGTAGCTGTCATGGGTGGATCCGGGGTGTTTGGCACGGACGTGCCATATGAGGCCTTGGGCATCAACTATCACCTGTACGTTGATGGAGTGCCAATTCTTCCGATTGCGGTACATGTGCTCTGTCTCCAGGGGGGGCTGGAGTGCCACATGTGTGCAATCAATGGCCCCGATGGTGCGTGGGAATCTGGCAATTCTGTAGAAATCTGTCATTGCCTTCAGCCGCAGGTCCTCAGTGGTGGGTTTGATGATTTGGTTGGCCAAGCGTGTGAGGATTGCTGGGACAACCTGGTGCACACATCTGCTCATGGAGGATTGTGACATCCCAGCCACCACTCCACTTGTACGCTGAAAAGAGCCACTGGCAAGGAAATGGAGTGTTGCCAGGACCTTGACCAGTGGCTGCACTGCTTGTGAGCGGTGTGTTGGGCTGGTGATGTCCTCCTGCAGGGTTGTGGTTAATTCCAGGATGGCATGAGGGGGGAATCTGAAGATGCGATACACCTCAGAATCACTCATGCCAAAGAGGTCTATGCATGTGCGGTATATCCTCTCCCGTGCCCTCCTCCGTGCCCTCCTTCTTTGGTCATCTAAATTCACTAGTGCAGCTATGAGCGACTATGCCCCTGGCATGTTGGCAGTCAAATTGTAGTGCAACACGTGTGTGTGGTCTGCTCCTCAGTAACGGTGTTGCTTTCTGTGAGATGTAGACGTTTTTTCAAAATTTAGACCACCTTTTATGTGCTCTAACTTTAGACAGGACATTTTGCTGTTGCGCACATCGCGTAGCCTGCGCAGCAACTGCGTTTTTTTGTGGATCCCCGCAACTCCCTCATTAGCATATTTGACTAGCAAATCAATGGTGTGTCTAGCGCATTTTTGCGCGGACGGATGCGTCTGTCTAACAAAATTACGCCGGACAAAAAAAAGGAGATTTCTGGCGTAAATCGTTTTCTGAATCGCGCGCATCTAAACGCACGCGCACATTTAGACTTACGCACGCGCAACACCAGTTGCGCAGGCGTAATCGCTCTGTGAATCTGGGCCATTGTAACTAACGTTTTCTTCTTATATCAAAGGGATACACTTCTGTGTGTAAAGAAAATATCCGGGCAGTCTGACAAGTTTGTAAACAACATGAAACATTGTGACCAACTTCCTTTTTAGATCAAACTTCTGTGTGTAAATGCAAGAAATGTAACCACTTAAAGTCCAACACTTGTTTAAGTTAAAAAGCAATATTTTTTGCTAGAAAATTACTTGGATCCGCCAAAGATTATATATATTTTAGCAGAGACAAAAATGGCAATTGCTGCAATATTTTATGTCACACTGCATTTGCCTACTTCAATGAATAATAAAAACCATAAAAACAAAACAGTAAAGTTGGCCCATTTTTTTTTTTCATTTTAATGTGAAAGATGATGTTATGCCGTACGAATCGTGAGAGAATCGTGATCTATCTTCTAAGCAAAAAAATTGCAGTTGTTGTTTTAGCCAGAATCGTGCAGCTCTATACCGTGCAACATAAAAAGTTGCAAAGACCACCATAGAGTAATTTTCTAGCAAAAAACAAATGATGATTTTTTTTCTCAGTCGGCTGCAGTGTGTCAGCTTGTATTTATAATGGCTGCTCTGTATGTAGCTTCTGACAGGCTGTGCAAGCAGGTCCGTATCTCCGGAACCATAAATGATAGCCATCCCATATTTTGACCGGTTGTGGGGTAGGTCTTCAACTGACTATCCCCCAAATGTGGGGTTTCTGTGACCTCTGGTCATCGAGCTACAACCCCTGAAGTCGATCTAAAAAAAAAAAAAACGTTTTTTTTTTTTTTTTTGGGGCAAATGGGCCTATCTTGAGAAAGGGGCCTGGAGCTGCAGCTCCATCAGCCCCTCTGTTAATCCGGCCCTGGGTTAAGTGTGACCTAATGAGTGATACTTACTGTGTGCGACCGTGGCTTATCATGTCATGTCACTGATCGTCGTTCCCTGAGACTGGGACAGTCTGACTAGGAAGCACGGGGAGAGGTTTGTTTACACTTACCTCTCCCCGTTCTTCAGATCTGTGACCCGATCGCGGGACACTGCCGGCGATCGGGTCCACGGGCACGGAGTACCTGACTGGGGTGCAAAGTGAAACAATAAAAGTGAAATATTCCTTTTAATTCCGTACCTGGGGGGTGTCTAAAGTATACATGTAAAGTAGCGCATGTTTCCCGTGCTTAGAATTGTCCCCCCACAAAGTGTAATTTCTGAAGGAAAAAAGTAATTTAAAACTACTCGTGGCTATTCATGAATTGTCGGTCCCGGCAATACAGATAAAAGTAATTAAAAAAAATTACCCCTGCCATTTTCTTCAATTACTTTTATCTGTATTGCCGGGACCCAACAATTCATTAATATCGCGAGTAGTTTTAAATTACGTTTTTTTCCTTCAAAACATTTTGTGCAAATTTTAAAAAAAATGTGTGGGGTCTCCCGAAATTCCATATCAGGCCCTTTGGGGCAGAGTTCCCCTTAAAATCCATGGATTGTTTGAGGGAACCCCACGTCATTTCTTTTTTTAATTACGCGTGGGCTCCCCTTAATATCCATACCAGACCTGAAGGGCCTGATAGGGAATTTGGGGGGACTCCCACACATTTTAATTATTTTTTCTAATTTTGGTTTTCTGCACAAAATGTAATTTTTTAAGAAAAAAAAAGTCATTTAAAACTCCCGCTATTAATGATTTGTCGGGTCCTGGTAATACAGATAAAAGTCATTAAAAAAAATGGCAGGTGTTCCCCCCAGTTCATTACCCCTGTCATTTTTTTCAATGACTTTTCTCTGTATTGCCGGGACTGACAATTCATGAATAGCCGCTAGTAGTTTTAACCACTTAAGGACCGGACCAATATGCTGCTAAATGACCGAAGGGGTTTTTACAATTCGGCACTGCGTCGCTTTAACAGACAATTGCGCGGTCGTGCGACGTGGCTCCCAAACAAAATTGCAAACAGGGAAATAGCAGCAAAAGGGAAGCAAAAACATACAAGAGTTCCTCCGCTGAATCTTTTGATGCTGCATAGAAGTTGGCAAGGCCCCACTCTCTAACTGACTGAACCCAACCCCTCCAAGAGTTCTGCATAAAAATGTCCATGTGGATCTGAAGGAGAAAGGGGGGAAAGGGGAAACCAGGAAAAGAAACTTGAGTGGGGGCGAATTCCCTTGTCCAAAACTTTCTCAACGTTAGCAGGCCAGGCATAACAGTCATCTGACCTACCCACAAAAACAGAGTCCCAGCGATATCAATATCAGGTGCCCACTGCCCACAAACAAAGGGAGAAAAAAAAACTGGGTGCCACGTAAGGTGGAGGAGTGGTGATATCAAATTATGAACGGACTCACCAGCTCCTCAGGTTGGGCACGTAATGCCCGGGCACACTACGCTGGGTTCACGAGGTGCGCTCCGGGTGGTGTGCTTCTTCCTCCTGGAACGAGAACCCCGAAATCCTGTCGCTCCGGGAACTGAGGTTCGAAGAGATGGTCAGGAAGCTCGCCATCTTTAGTAGCTGAGTCATCCGATGGCGGATCAAAGTCCGAAGAGTCCTCCTCTCCCGCAGGGAGGCGGTGTTCTGCTGAAATGGCGCGAAGACTCTTTTATACGTCTCACGTAGGGGTGGGAGACTCCCCCACTTAAAAAAGAACTTGTCCAGGCACGTTGCAGGCGCGCACTATGCTGCACGTACGCCCAGGCTTAGCGGTGCAAGGTTAACTCCCTCGTTTCCGGACAGTTCAAAACACGGTACCAAACACTTTTCTCTCTTTAATAAATTGAGTACTCACTTTCTCCATTGTTATGGGCAACAGCCAAATCCTGGATGAGCCCCCACATGTAGCGCTACCCCATTCAGGAGCCGCTGGTTGTTTTGGGATCTGCGTATTAGGTTACCCTTGATGGCTTCTCTAGGGGTGATGGTAGTGAGTACATGCAGTGAGCGAATGTCCAGTCAGCAATGGCGTTTTCAAATGCTTTATTTCAAAGGCCCAACAAGGCCAACATCAACATGAAGTGGGATAGGAAAGGTTGATGAGGCAGAAGAAGAACATTTGCAATATCAGGCCCAGGATGGATAGGGCAAGAAATCCTGCTTTCATCAATAGCACAGTTTGTCGCCACTCTAGCCAGAGTGGGTGAAGCGCCTCCGGACAGACACCTGTCACGAGCCTGGCAACCTAAGTGTCACTTAGGTTGCTGAGAGGAACAGACCACTGCCACAGGCCTGGCTCGGGCCTCTGCCACAGGCCTAATACTTGGATGAGCTAAATGGATTCTTGAGTGAATCCTCCCAGTAAATTCAATCAGGATCACCGGTTGACAGTTTGAAGTGTACCTGTCAATCCCCCGGTCACCAGATCCACGGTGGGTCGTTCAAGCCCTTTTGAATCACATGCCCCTGGGTTCTCCTCAAGCTGATCCCCCACCGAACGGCTCACAGCCTGGGATCCCTTTTAGTGTAGCTGGGGACCCAGTAAGTCACTGGGGCGCCTTTTAGCATCCGCATGGAACTCCGTGTAGCATATGACCCTGGCCAGGTAGGCCATGTTGCCGGGGTCCGTTGGATGCACACACCCTGAAGGTGGGTGCCACACCTGGAACCCGCGAAGAACCAAAGAAAATGGCATCCGCTACGGATATACCCTCCCCCAGCATTCCCCGCGAGGGAAAACTCCTCTAATTGGCTGCTGGGGAAAAGTGGCTCCGTCAGAACAACTCTAGCGCCACCTGCCGCCCAGGGGTGTGAACACCCCTGGAGCGCAGACTGACCCACAGGACAGTTCTGAATAACAGCAGCCCAAATGTACATAATTATAAATGGGAGCAAAATAACTCTCCCATTCCCCATTAACTTTAGCGTAGCGCCCATACTGAAAGTAGGGGGGCGCTACATATATACAACTATTTAGATCAGACCAAAATGAGGGGGATTAAGGGACAGGGGAAGCACCCTTACCCTCACTCAAGATTGCTAGGTCACCTGAGGCTGCAGCATCCAATCGGACAGCTACTCTCTCTGAGACACCAATGGAGTCCATAAGGGCATAATTTCCCCTAACAAACTCCACTCCATCTGTATGATGGCACAGTGCCACCTACTTGATGGAGGAAGACCTTCTCCTGCCTACACACCTCACAGGGCACAGTTCCGGTGTACCTCTCCTGTTCATTGACACATCAAATACTCATGTGCACAGGGGCCTACAATGAAAAAAAATGTAATACTTATGTAAAAAAAAGAAAAGACTTCTCCGTATTTCTGTTGGTTCATGTGAGGGGACAATACAGTACAAGGCTCAAGTCAGGCTTTATCTCGGCCTACGTAAATAGACATATTATATGACTAGGGCCAATTTCCTTCCTGCTGTATTACAATTAATTCTTTATGTAGCTGAGAATCTCATATTTCCCCCTCATGTCTGCGGAATATCACAAATAATCTCTGTGCCCCCTGAAAGAAATCTCCCGCAGTCTATCAGTCTGAGAGAATGTCTTTAGTGCCCTGTGCGTCTGCACAGACATTGATAGGAAAAGCAGCTGCTGTGGTCAGCTTCCCAGTGTGAGGGAGAACAGGGACATACATAGAATGTTCACCAAGTCAGTGCAAAGACAATCCCAATGTGCAGCGTGCAACAAGAATGCATCTCCTTTAAGCTCTTACCGCCCACGTAATGCATATGTGCAACGGCAGGAAGGGTGGGCCTTAACACCCATACGCAACACACATGCATTCATGGTGGCTGAGGAGAACATGCTTACTACATGCTCCCAGCATAGTTGTGGCAGACAATCACAGTGGTCATATGATTAAAAAGTCTGTCGCCCCTGCCTTTTTTAGTTTGGACAGAGATGGACTAGAGAGAGATGGATTAGAACACCTGTTTTTTTATTCATGTGTCCTGGTGACCGTTATCTCCAAAAGTGAAAGAAAATCCCACATTTTGAACTGTCTCCAGAACTGGAATACAGTGGGAATCTTCCTTGGGGACACCAGTCCTGGTACTAGCCAGTGATTCCCTCACTTTGGAGGGCTTTCCTCTCACTTCCTCTATTGGATATGCAAATACAAATAAAAAGTGTATTCAGGATGCCAGGCCCATGAATTACAACAATGTTTTGGTTTTTTTTTTAAGCACCTGATTAGAGCCACAGGGTGGTTTTGGAGCGCAGTGCATTGTGCTCGGCAGTGTTGTAAGTAACGGCGTTTAAATAAACGCCGTTACGTAACGATTGCCCGGCAAGGGGTAACTAGTAATCTACCTGATTACTTTTACCCCAGCGAGAGCGCCGTTGCCGTTACATTTGCTCCGTTACCTCGTTACTTACACCTCAGGGCCGGCGGGATGGCATTGACGGACCGGTTGTGATTGGGTGGGTGAGTGTCGTGACTCAGTGACTGACTGTGTCATCATCAATCATCATCACATGCAAAAAAATTATGATTGGTCGCCGGTGGGCATGTGACTCTCAGTGTGGGTGGCGCTGGCCTGGCACTGCCAGCGCCACCCACACTGAGAGAGTCACATGCCTGCCGGCGACCAATCATTAATTTTTTTGACATCGATGCATGTGATGATGATGATGAGTTGACAGACAGTCACCCACCCAATCACAGTGGCAGAAGTGGCTTCACTTGGCGCATGCGACGCGCCCCCTGGAGTCTCCCGGGTCCCGCCCGCGGCCGTCTGCAGTCTGAGACGGTCAGACCCGCGTGAGGTGTGACACTCGCGTCGTGACTTCACTCGGCAACTGACTGAGCACAGTGAGCAGCAGAGCGTGTGAGCCCGCCGACGATCACACCCGACCCGAGTGACCCATCCCCCGCGGAGGCTCCGCTCCACCACGGACCTGAGTCCGGACCAAGGCCTCAGGCCTGAGGCCTAGCCAGAGTGGAACCGAACCAGGCAGCAAGTGAAGCACTGTGGCCCTGCCAGCAGACAGGAGGAGGTGAGGTGCACCGGGCAGCACCGTAATGCGCTCAGGTGGTCAGCACTCAGCAGTTGGTCACACGGTGTCGGTGTGACACACACATACACTGGTCCTTTTTTATACTTCATGAGCAGTTGTTCAAGTTGAAAAGACTGGGGAACTGTCTGTTGCTTAGACTCCAATTTTAACTGTAGTTAAATATAGGCTTAGTGACACTGACAGTCAGATAATAATTGGAGTAATTAGAGTACTAAGCTTACTTTACTTTACAATTAAAATCAGCAGTAGCCACTAGCCAGCCAGCAAGGCATTGTCAGACAGTCACTCTCAGCTCAGGCAGTAGCACAGTGTTCATATTTTGCCACGCCTTAGGCCTGGTGTGGCAAAATATGAACTTTGTGCTAGCCTACTGGCTGACACTGTGACTGCTGCTGCTGCTTGATTGTAATTGTAAAGCTTAAGGACTCCAATTATCTGTAAGCCTGCTATATATTTATAGACAGATAATTGGAGTATTTTAAGCTTTACAATTAGGCAATGTAATTTTTTTTTGAGGTAATATAATTCACCAATATTAACCTGTGTATCTTTCATGGATTATAGAGTTCCAGGCACAGGCAGTCACCTCACCACTCACCAGGCAACACTGTGGCCCTGCCCCTGCCCTGCGCAAGCCAGCAGACAGCAGCACGGACCGACCGACCGACTGTGGCCCCTGCGCAGCCAGCCACCAGCCAGGTCCCAGGTGAGGACGGAGCCGATTGGAACTGGGGGGGCGGCCTAGTCTAAGGCCGCCTTAGGCCTGGTGTGGCAAAATATGAACTTTGTGCTAGCCTACTGGCTGAGCTGACACTGTGGCTGCAGTGCTGCTTGATTGTAATTGTAAAGCTCAAGGACTCCAATTATCTGTCCATAAGCCTGTTATATATTTATAGACAGATAATTGGAGTATTTTAAGCTTTACAATTAGACAATGTAATTTTTTGAGGTGATATCATTCACCAATATTAACCTGTGTGTCTTTCATGAATTATAGGGTTCCAGGCAGTCACCTCACCAGACAACACTGTGGCCCTGCCCCTGCCCTGCGCAAGCCAGCAGACAGCAGCACCGACCGACCGACTGTGGTCCCTGCCCCCTGCGCAGCCACCAGCCACTCAGCCAGGTCCCAGGTGAGGAGCCGATTGGAACGGGGGGGGCGGCCTAGTCTAAGGCCGCATTAGGCCTGGCTTGTGGCGAAATATGAACTTTGTGCTACTGGCTGAGTCTGACTGATACTATACCAATAATATCATACAAACCAAACCTGGAAATCTAGAAAGGATTTTAAGGTGGACCAGTGGAGGACCAGTGGACCACATACAAAAAATAAAAAAATAAAAAAAAAGATATTGAGTACAGTGCTATGAGGCTCATGCCTTTCTTTTTCTAATGTTTGCTGCTAATTTTAATGCAAGCCTTTGTTAGAAGTTGCAGAATACTTCCATCGATAGGAAAAAATAGGATCCCAGCTGTAAAACAATGCTTAGAATATTGCGGTTTTGTCTTGTATTATATACTGCAACTTCTACCAAAGGCTTGCATTTAAATTAGCAGCAAACATTATTTAAAACAAGAGAGGCATGAGCCTCATAGTAGCACTAGCACTGTACTCAATATTTATTTTTTATTTTTTTGAATGTGGTCCACCTTTAAAATCCTTTCTAAATTTCTAGGTTTAAAAAAAAACATGCCCTGCAGTAGAAAAGTCACCCAAAGAAAAAAAGGCATATGAATGATAAACCTTAAATTCTATATCATAGTTGCCATGTATTTTAAAGAAGACACGCCCATTTTTTTTTTGCTTTTATTTAGGTGCACCCCAACCCCCCCAAAAAAAAAAAATACAAGAGAGGAATCAAGGAGTCAGACTCAGATCACGGTCAGGTACCACCGTACCACACTGCCAGTACCCCCACCAGTGGAGTGCCACACCACCAGCCGTCAGCAACAATGGCGACGAGCTGGGGAAGATCAAAGTTAGCATTCTCAAACTGGAAGTACCGTGACTACTTCTCCTTGATTGAAATTAAAGGCAAGAATGTTTATGTAACATGCACGCTATGCTCAGGAAAAAAGACTTTGTCCACATCTTCTTCAAGCAACTCCAATCTTTTGAAGCACCTCACATCAACACATGCTAACGTGACACTTGTTGCTGCTGCTGCTAACCCAACCCCGAATTCAGCTAGCGGAGTAGCCGGACCGTCTCTCCTAAAACAAGCAACGCTCGATTTTTCTGGTCAACATCAGGTGACCAAGCCCGAGCTGAATACATTGATTGCAAGGTATGTTGTTGAAAACATGCTCCCCCTGTCCACTGTGGTGTCTGAGTCATTCAGAGCTATCCTTTCTAAAATACCACTACGAGGAGGAGGAAAGGGGGTTGCCCCATGCCGAAACACTTTTGCTAAATTCTTGGACAGTGAATACGAAAAAATGATGATTGAGCTCAAAAAAACATTTGAGGAATTACAGTACATTGCAACTACAGCAGACATCTGGACTTGCCACAATAAAAGTTACCTGGGTGTGACAGCACATTGGATCAATCCACATAACCTGGAAAGAGAGAAAGCAGCTCTTGCCTGCAGACGGTTTAAGGGGCATCATAGTCATGACGCCATAGCAGTTGAGCTTGACAATATACACTCAACATATGGGATAACACACAAAATCACAGCAACAGTGACTGATAATGGCTCAAATTTTGTAAAAGCATTTAAAAGGTACCAGCCACTTGAGGAAAGTGATTCTGAGGAAGACGAAGATGAGGTGACCTTTACAGACATTAATGATGCTCTACATGCAAGAGGTGATGATATTGATGGTGATGTGATCACTTTGCCCCCCCACAAGAGATGTGCATCACACACACTGAACCTGATTTCATGCACAGATGTAGACAAGTGGCTGCTGTCAAAATCTGCAACAAAGGCTGTTTATAGAAGTGCTACTGCCAAATGTACTGCCCTATGGAACAAGACTAGTCGATCAGCTTTGGCTACTGAAACAGTTGATGAGTTGGTGTCAAAAAAGCTGCTTGTACCTTGTACAACACGATGGAATTCCTTCTATGATGCCCTGGCTCGAATCTGTGAAATATCCATGGTAGACCTTAACACCATTTCCTCCAAATTAGGACTGCCAGCAATAACGGAAAGGGAACAACAGTTTTTAAAGGAGTACTGTATTGCGATGAAGCCCCTTACAGTTGCCTTGGATATACTTCAGGGAGAAGAGAATTGTTTTCATGGTACACTCCTACCAACAATTGAGACATTAATGTTAAAGACAGAAGCCCTTCAAAGTGGCCTGCAAATACTGAGGGACCTTCCTGACGCCATAGTCACAGTAAGAACTTAAATTTCATATTTTATTGTTTATTAAGTGAACATTGCTGTAGTACTCATAATACTAAATACAACTGCTACTAATTATGATTATTATTTCAGTCTATCAAAACCAGATTTGCTGATGTCCTGGGAAATGAAGAGGCTATACTTGCTGCCGTAACTCTTCCAAAATTCGAGCTTCGCTGGCTGCGGTCACAGGAGTTAAAGGATAAGGCTAAGGCAAGTTTGCTGGCAGAGTGCCGAAGAATTGTCCTTGAAGAACCACAACAAGGTAACAGCACATCTACACAACAACATCACACAGATTCAGCCAAAGAGAACGATTTCTTTTCCTTTGAAGAGGATGAGGAGGAAACAACCTCTTTAGCAGAAAACCAGGTGGCAGACTATATAAGATCTTCAGCACAAAATGTTGACTCTCTGTGTGGATTTTCTCTTATCAAGAAAATTTCGCTACGTTACAATGCTGCTACTCCATCTAGCGCACCTGTTGAGAGACTGTTCAGCCTGGGCAAGCTTGTCTTCTCTCCAAAGAGGAACAGACTGTCAGACCAAAAATTTGAAAAGCTTCTCCTATTACGTTACAACCACTGGTTTAGTTAGATGATGAGAGGAGTTCAGAGTTGGATAGTGTTCTGTTTATTGTGCACTGCAGTATTATACAGTTAATTGCACTAATTAATAAAGGCGAGAGTTTCCTTTGTCTCCTATAGTCCTATTAGTATAAGAAACTAAGGAAAATCTGGCCTTTAATTAATGCAATGATTTATCTATATCTGTATAATTGTTTGAAAAGAAACAAAGGAAAATCTGGCCATTAGTACAAATCTCTGTATCTCTGTAGCTGTATATTCAGCCTACTAGTGCACAATAAACAGAAGTTTTGTTAATGTACTGATTGAATAGTTAAGATTTGGATAGTGTTCTCCAACTCTTAACTATTCAGAATCAGTACAGTAACAAAACTTCCGTTTATTGTGCACTAGTAGGCTGAATATACAGCTACAGAGATTTGCACTAATGGCCAGGTTTTTCCTTTGTTTCTTTTAACACTATTATACAGATAATCGCACTAATTAAAGGCCAGATTTTTGTTTCTTTTTACCCTTGTTTACATTTGTGTGTCTTAATTTTGCACTTGAATTCTAGTTTAAATATTTTTTTATTTTTTATGTTTCTGTGCATACCATTCATATGATCTATGGCAGGCTGCGCCGCTGCAATCTATTGAATTGGGTTCAAATAAATACGAAATGTTCTGAAATACTGTATATAGTGTTTTTAATCTTCAATCAGTTAATATAAACATCTTTGATATTAAAGATGTTATAGAACGTAATTGTATTGTAGAATATAAAAAAAAAAATAATCAGTTACTTTTCCGAGTAACTAGTTACTTTGCCAATAAAGTAACTGAGTCACTAACTCACTTACTTTTTCGGGCAAGTAACTTGTAATTGTAACTAGTTACTTTTTTAAAGGAAGATGAACAACACTGGTGCTCGGCGCCCACCCAGGTGTGTTCGAAAAGCAAATGAATATTCACTTTTTTAACACTGAATCACCTCTCCGCCAATCTGGAAAGCGCGGGTCAGATACCTGTTTCCCCATTGGCTAAAAAGTCAAGTGATCCTACTGGACACCTAGGAGGAGGGGAGGAGATGCACTGTGGAAGCCGCCGTAAGCTCAAACAAGGACATAATAGATGCTGCCAGGTGCCCACCGCAGCCAGATCCCTTGCCCCATGTGCCCGCTGATCACCAATGATGTGTGCCCACTGATCCCCGCCGCCGATGAGTAAGTGCTGGTGGACCGGCAGACAGCAGGGGGAGTTTTGAGGTTCTGTGGGGGGGTGGTTGTTTGCCAATCTCCTGGTCACCGGATCCCCGATGGTTCGTTTAAGCCCTCTTGGATCACCTGCCTCCGGGTTCTCCTCAAGCCGATCCCCCACCGAACGGCATACAGCCTGGGATCCTTTTTAGTGTAGCTGGGGACCCAGTAAGTCACTGGGGCCCCTTTCAACATCCGCATGGAACTCCGTGTAGCATATGACCCCGGCCAGGTAGGCCATGTTGCCGGGGTCCATTGGATGTGCACACCCTGAAGTTGAGTGATGCACCTGGAACCCGTGAAGAACCAAATCCGCCACGGATATACCCTCCCCCAGCATGCCCCGCGAGGGAAAACTCCTCCAATTGGCTGCTGGGGAAAAGTGGCTCCGTCAGAACCCCTCTAGCGCCACCTGCCACCCAGGGGTGAGAACATCACCCCCGGAGCGCAGACTGACCCACAGGACAGTTCTGAATGACAGCAGCCCAAATTTTACACAATTATGAACAGGAGCAAAATTAACTCTCACATTCCCCATTAACTTTAGGGTAGCGCCCCGCTACTGAAAGTAGGGGGGCGCTACACACAGAAAGGATCCATTCTTAAAAAAATTCCACATTCTTAAAATCTGTTTGGATGAAATAAAAAAAAAAATCCTTTAATAGAAAAATAGTGGGAGGTCACACAACTATTTATTAGTATGACGGAGATTAATTTTGTATTCATGAAATTTCTTTGGAAACAGAATTCATATTGAGATGATAAATTGATTTCCTATCTCAAGAAAGAAGATGTATCCTCCAAAATGTACACTGTTTCTGAATCTGCACTGAGCATACAGAATTCATATATACTGGACCTGTAAGACCAGATCTGTACACCCATGTGTGTTAAGGGCTGTCTTTACCTGTGTGGACACATAGGTGTTCCATGCAGCCCTGTGCAGGCAGCTTGTTCAGTCAATTTTTTTTTTTTTTTATTTGATCCAGATTTTAAGAATGTGGAATTTATAGAGAATGGATCCTTTCTGTGTTTTTAGAAAATGCATTGGAGTTACAAAATGCCTAAACACGGCACGTGGTCTTTTTTTCCCTGCGACATGCAACTGTAACCCAACCCAGACCTGCTGACGCTCTGAGAAGGTGGGATTTTGTACATTGACTGGGGCCCACCAAAATGTGCTTGTTGTACGAAATCAGATCTCTTTCCATACATAAAAAGTTATATAAGGAAAGGTAACGACATCTTCCTCCGACGGATACATTACTGTGAATTCGGTGTTTAGTAAAGTAGGAAGTACATGAGATGCCAATGTAACTCACTTGTTGTCTGTACTATGCTATGCAAGAAACACTGCAGCTATTCTCTAGTCAAAGCCCATATAAAGGGGTCATAAAGGTTCGATTTTTTATTTTTTTAAATAACAAACATGTCATACTTACCTCCAACGTGCAGTTCGTTTTGCACAGAGTGGCCCCGAACGTCCTCCTCTGGGGTCCTATGGCGGCTGTCTCGGCTCCTCCCTAAAGCTAACCCCCTCTGGGAAGCTCTTTATCGAGGGGGTTAGCTTGCGGGCGCGCTCCCGTGTCATACAGTTGGCGTCCATAGATGCCGAGTGTATGACTCGGTCCCACCCCCCGGCGGCCACGTCATTGGATGTTCAGCAAGACGCTTACCCCGACTTGTTCATTCCCTGACTTAATTGGTACACTTTGGTGGGGGTGGGTCAGTCACGCCCTGTGACCTTTGACCTCTGGGAACCGCCTTCTGACCTTTGACCTCTGGGGAAGGTCCCTGTTCCAATTCCTGAGTCCTAGCCATATTCTTCAATGGGAAACCCCAACCCTAAACCCCAACCCCTAACCCTAATGGCTGCGCTGCTATCAACCTATGCAATCAATGGGCAGACTCCGGGGGGAAGAGGACGTCGGGGGACACGCACAGCAGGTGAACGGGCTCAGGTAAGTAAAACTGGGGGGGGGCTGGGGTTCCCGTGACAGCCAGGTGTTTTTTCACCTTAATGCATAGGATACATGGACTTTTACAACCCCTTTAATTGAAAGTGGTTTAACTGCTTGCTGACCGCCCGCCGTCATATTACTGCGGGACGGCGGCACTCCTGGGCGAGAGCCTGTAGCTATACGTCCGCTTTAAAGCGGCCGCTAGGGGGCGTGCGCGTGCCTGGCGGGTACGATCGCCGCTGGGCACCCGCGATTGCTCGTTACAGAGCGGGGAACGGGAGATATGTGTGTAAACACATAGCTCTCGTTCCTGTCAGCGGGGGAAACGCTGATTTTCTGTTCATACAATGTATGAACAGAAGTACAGTGATTTCCCCTAGAGAGGCCACCCCCCCATACAGTTAGAACACACCCAGGAACACACTTAACCCCTTCCCTGCCCCCTAGTGTTAACCCCTTCACTGCCAATGGCATTTTTATAGTAATACAATGCATTTTTATAGCATTGATCGCTATAAAAATGCCAATGGCCCCAAAAATGTGTCAAAAGTGTCCGAAGTGCCCGCCACAATGTCGCAGTACTGAAAAAAAAATGCTGATCGCCGCCATTACTAGTAAAAAAAAAATATTAATAAAAATGCCATAAAACGACCCCCCATTTTGTAAACTCTAGAACTTTTGCGCAAACCAATCAATAAACGCTTATTGCGATTTTTTTAACAAAAAATATGTAGAAGAATACGTATCGGCCTAAACTGAGGAAAAAAAATGTTTTTTTTTTATATATTTTTGGGGATATTTATTACAGCAAAAAGTAAAAAATATTGAATTTTTTTCAAAATTGTCGCTCTATTTTTGTTTATAGCGCAAAAAATAAAAACCGCAGAGATGATCAAATACCACCAAAAGAAAACTCTATTTGTGGGAAAAAAAGGACGCCAATTTTGCGTTAAAGCGACGCAGTGCCGAATCACAAAAAGTGCTCTGGTCATTGGACAGCAATATGGTCCGGGCTAAAGTGGTTAAACACTTAAATATACCCAGTGAAGTGACTGACCTCAGGTGATACACAGGGATTAAACAAATCCTCCTACATGAGTTGTACCTGTTTTTTTTTGCATCTCTCTCTGCAACCATCTCCTCTGCAGGGAGCTAAAGTTACACTCCGCAGAGCTCAGTGAGAGCTGATTGGAGGAAAGAGACACACACACCCCATCACACGGCACACAGGAACAGAGCTGAGACTGTCAATCACGGGCTGGGTGCTGGAGCTCACTCTCCCATCCCCTTCTTATCTTGTAGTGTCAGGAAAACCTGTCAGAAGGAACTTTGTAGATAGCAGAGAATAACAAGGCCACAGACAGAAATTACACTTAGGGGGTTATTTACAAAAGGCAGATCCACTTTGCACTACAAGCGCAAACTACCACTGCAAAGTGCACTCGGAAGTGCAGCCGCTGTAAATCTGAGGGGTAGATCTGAAATGAGGGGAAGCTCTGCTGATTTTATCATCCAATCATGTGCAAGCTAAAATTTTCCTTGCATGTCCCCCTCTACAGTGACTGCACTTCAAAGTGCACTTTCAGTGCAAATTCAAGTGCATTTTGCACTTGTAGTTTGCACCTGTAGTGCAAAGTGGATTTTTCTTTTGTAAATAACCCCCTTGGTGTTCTGGATTGAGACAAGTACACACTATAGAAGGATATGCTTTGGCCCAGGTTCACACTGGGCTGCGGGAGTGAAGCTGTGCGAGTTCAGCTGAACTCGCACGATTTCACTCCCGCTGGCAGTCCCAGGTTTCTGCACAGATGTCAATGTAAATAGTGGGCCGAAATCGTAAAAAGTAGTACAGAGACTACTTTTTGAAATCGGTGCAGCGCCGCAGATGCGGCTTCGCACCGATTAAGACGTGCCATTGCTGGCAATTTGCGGCAAATATCGCGTTTTTGACATGCGATTTGACATGCGATTTGACACGCACCAGTGTGAACCAGGGCTTGTTCACATATCGTGTTAGAACACAGGAGGTCACTAGCTTGTCATGGGTGCCATTCTGGATGAAGAGTAGGCTGGTGATGTCTAGTAGTGCACCAAAATGAAAATTCCAGTGCCGAAACGAAAAATTCAGGATGCACTTTGCCGAAAACCAAAACAGACAGTTTATTTAAAGCGGTTGTATATTGCTGTCCTTTTTATTTATTTTTTAAACCTGAAAAGCAAAAGCCATAATCAGCTAGTATGCACCGCATACTAGCTGATTATAAAATACTTACCTTGGAACGAGGTGAGAGGAACTTACCTGGTCCAAGCCAAGGGAAATGTCATCTTTGCATTGTTCTCAATAGGGGCGTTTTTGTAATGAAGTCAATGGGATGCCATTTTGCTTTTTATTCAGCGGGATGCCATTTTGCATTGCAGTCGATAGGACACAATTTTGCATTATAGTTAATAGGACACGATTTTGCATTCATTCAAGTCAATAGGGGCTTTTTGGCATTGAAGTCAATGGGATGGGATTTTGTATGGAAGTCAATGGGATGCAATTTTGCTTTGAAGTCAATGGCAGGGCTGTCTTAATGAGAGGGCACACCTGGGCACTGCCCAGGGGCCCTAGCTTCATGGGGGGCCCCTGCACTTTCCCCAAAGCAGCTGGTCCTTGAGCCCACGCTGCCCCGTAATTGGGGGCCCCATGGTGGCACTGAGAGTTATAGATGCACAGGGGAGGCAGTCTGCCTCCTACCTACTTGATATTTGTTTACCTGCACTGTCATCATTGTAGGGGCCCCAGAGCATTACTTTGCCCAGGGGCCCATGATGCTATTAAGACGGCCCTGGTCAATGGTGCATGATTTTTGCATTAAAGTCAATAGGAATGCGATTTTGCATCTAAGTCAATGAGAAACAATATTGCACCGAGGTCAATGGGACGTGAGTTTGCATTAAAGTCTATGGAACGCGAGTTTGTATTAAAGTCAATGAGATGCGGGTTTGTATTAATGTCAATGGGACACGAGTTTGCATTGAAGTGAATGGGGCTCGAGTTTGTATTGAAGTCAATGGAATGTGATTTTTATTGAAGTCATTGAGATGGGATTTTGCATTGCAGTCAATATAGGGCGTTTTTGCTCTGCAGTCAATGAGGGACGTTTTTGCAATGAAGTTAAAGGGATGCGATTTTGCACTGAAGTCAATGAGACACAATTTTGCATTGAAATCAATGGGATGCAGCATGTCATTATAGGCATAAAATAATGTAGATAATCCCATTTTCAGCGTAAATATATCGGTGCATCCCTAGTGATGTCACCTCGTCCAATCAGAGAAAATGCTATGGGAATGGATTCAATGCTGGGCTCAAGCAAGACTGATGTCTATTAGTTCTGCACCCCTCCTGTATGTGAAGTAGGGGGGCCAACAGTCATCAGGAAGTCACAGTGGACTCCCAAGTTGTACTTTGAGTTGTAGGGGGGCAGTCCTGGACTCCTCGGCCTGCTATGTGTGGTTTTACAAAGTCAGTAGCTACAGCTACATGGTCAAAATGTCTGGAGTTCCTCTTTAAGATTGTAGTAATGGCAGACATCGCCACCTAGCAGTCAGTTTGAGAATGCGCTGGCAAAGTCTATATCAGTATCTACAGCAAACAAATAGAATTTGTAATAACTAGTTCACATGGAGGTGATTTTTTGGAGTTCTACTTTAAATATGAACTCTACTAAGCACTGCTTATATTAACCACTTCCTTACTGGACACGTATACCACCTTCCTGACCAGGTGAAATTTCAGCTTACGGCACTGCGTCGCTTTAACTGACAATTGCGCGGTCGTGCAATGTGGCTCCCAAACAAAATTGGCGTCCTTTTTTCCCCACAAATAGAGCTTTGTTTTGGTGGTATTTGATCACCTCTGCGTTTTTTTATTTTTTGCGCTATAAACAAAAAAAGAGAGACAATTTTGAAAAAAAATCAACAATTTTTACTTGTTGCTATAATAAATAGCCCATTTTTTTTTTTAAACTTTTTTTTTCTCAGTTTAGGCCGAAACAGATTATTCTACATATTTTTGGTAAAAAAAAAAAAAAAAACAATAAGCGACTGGTTTGCGCAAAAGTTATAGCGCTTACAAAATAGGGTACAGAATTATTATACATTTTTATTATAATTTTTTTACTAGTAATGGCGGCGATCTGAGATTTTTATTGGGACTGTGACATTATCGGACACTTTTGACACATTTTTGGCGCCATTTACATTTATACAGCGATCAGTGCTATAAATAGGCACTAATTACTGTATAAATGTGACTGGCATTGAAGGGGTTAACACTAGGGGGTGAGGAATGGGTTAAATGTGTACTCTGCATTGTGTTCTAACTGTGGGGGGAGCGGGGTGACTGGGGGAGGTGACCGATCTGTGTCCCTATGTACAAGGGACACAGATCGGTCTCCTCTCTCACTGACAGGACGTGGATCTGTGTGTTTACATACACAGATCCACGTCTATGTCTGTGTACCGTCGATCGCGAGTGCCGGACATCGCGGCCGCCAGGCACACACATCAGCATCTTAGGGATGCGCTCGCACGCCCCCCAGTGGCCTGGAGGAGCAGAGGCCGCCTAAAGATGTCCTCCCAGAGAAGTAGAGCCACCCTGCGGCCGTACAAAGTCGTACGGCCGTCGGGAAGTGGTTAATAAAAAAAAAGTGCATAATGTGATTTCAGAAAAACAACAATTTCAATAAAAAAAACTGTTTACATGACTGAAATATTTGCATAAGAATTACAAATGTAAATGATATAATTTGTATTAATATAAAATGTCACTCCTCCTCAGGCATGTCAGATAGATTTCATTTCTCCTTTGTTTTGATTTTTCTGTACTGTCAATTACCTTTTCTCTTTTTACGTATTTTTCTGACCTTTTATGATAAATCATGTTGAGAGGAGTATCAAATGCAGTGCCAGTAATTCTTAAGGGGACTCTAAGTGTTGTGTAATGAGAGCTGCATGTCCTCCACGTGTGCAGCTAACTAAGTGATGAGCGTCGAGCATGTGCACTCTTCAACCCATTCCTGCACAAGGGATGATCACCTAGACCAGGGGTCTCCAAACTTTATAAAAAAAGGGCCAATTTATTATCATTCAGACTTTAGATGGTCTGGACTGTAGCCAGTAATACTGAAAAATGTCCTGGGGTCAGTAACAATGCCCCATCATTGGTGTCAGGGAAAGGAATAGTGCTCCATCATTGGTGTCAGGGAAAGGAATAGTGCTCCATCATTGGTGTCAGTGGAAGCAATAGTGACCCATCATTTGTGTCAGTGGGAGGAATAGTGCCCCATCATTTGTGTCAGTGGAAGTAATAGTGCCCTATTGAATGTGTCAGTGGGAGGAATAGTACCCCACCATTGTTGTCAGTGATAGAAATAGTGTCCCATGATTGGTGCTAGTGGGAAGAATAGTGTCCTATAATTTTTCAGTGGGAATAATAGTGCCTCATTATTGGTGTCAGTAGGAAGAATAATGCCTCATTATTGTTTTTAGTGATAGAAATAGTGTCCCATCATTAGTGTTCATGGGAACTATAGTGTCTAATCATTGGTGTCAGTGGGAAGGATAGTGCTCCATAGTTGGTATCAGTGGGAGGAATAGTGCCCCACTGTGAGGCCGCGTACACACGTACGAGAACCTCGTCTGGCTAAACTCATCGTTCCGCCCGACGAGGTTCCCGATGAGCAGTTGGAAAAACTTGTCGAGCCAAAGTCCTCATTGAACAAGGAGGAAAAAGAGAGCGTGCTCTCTTTTTTGGCTCGACGAGCTTCCCGACGGGACGCTCGTCGGAAGTGTACACATGACCGAGAACCTCGTCAGAATATGTCTCCCAGCGAGCTTCTCGCTGGATTCTGCCGAGGTTCTCGGTCGTGTGTACGGGCCCTTAAAGGAGTTGTAAAGGAGAAAAAACATCTGATGATGCAAAAACCACCCCCCCCCCAGCCCCCGTTTTACTTACCTAACCCCTCGGAAGTCCCGAGCTCGGTCCGGAGATCCTCTTCGCCACTCAGCCTGGCCGCTGATTGGCTAGAGCGGATGGATTGAGAGCAGCGCAGCCACTGGCTGGCGCTTCTGTCAATCACATCCAGTGACACGGCGTGCCAAGGGGCGGGGCCAAATTATACAGTGAGCAGTTATGGCCGCTCACTGTATCACAGGAGCAAGCTCCCGCAACGACTCACCACCATGCAAGCTCTCGTATGAATGTGGTGAGTTCTGGCGGGGAGGACCAGAGACAGCCGCCGAGGGACCCCAGAAGACGTGGATCGGGGCCACTCTGTGCAAAACAAACTGCACAGTGGAGGCAAGTATAATATGTATGTTATTTTAAAGAAAAAAAATCCTTTATTAACCCTTTAAGGTCAGTGGCATGAATCATGCCCAATTGTTAATGTCAGTGGGAGAAATGGTACCGGAAGTACCAGATAATGGCAAGCAAAGGGACCCCCGGGCCACAATTTGGAGCCCACTGACCTAGACATACCAGGGCACTATGCATGCAACATCCTCCCCAGGGTATCCTTTGGGTCCTGCCAATACAAATGCACACCCTTGGAGGCTCCCAGGTTGGCCCAACCAGCACCCTCCAAGTAGTCTATCCAATACCTGCTTTAGGCAGTAATGAGAAAGAAGCTGAGTTGATAAGACCACACCTTTTAGAGGGGTTTACAATGCAAAGGGCATGCAAGTACCCACAATAGTCTTACACCTTTTCTGCCCTACTCCCCTACAAGGGGAAGCTTCAAGAGATACAGTATAGCTTCAGATTATAACCTTGCTGTGGCTGGGTCCTTCAAACACATCCCTTGATGAGGAACGGCGTTCTGACGTCACCACGTGTGCGCCAGTCCCGGAATTGTACAGGCTGCTATCGAGAGCCGGCCGGTTCAATTTTATACAATGTTTTTAACTACATAACTGTAAGTGTCCATTCGTCTTGATTGTTTTAATAAATGTAAAGGTTTTACACCATATTAGCCTTTCTATTTTTATATGGGAACACACTGAACCTGTATGTGCCTATGAGAACCACTACCACTGAGGCTGAGACTTCGGGTGCATGGCACTATAGACCCGAGGTTGGGTTATAAACCACAAGCGCCTATTGATCTCCTATAATCAAGAGATCACTTTTATCCGGTAAGCGGCAGTGTGAACCCAGGTGGAGGCCGTTTCTAGCCTCACTTCTTTGTGGGTGTTTTGGATATTACAGTCACTATCACTGGGTTTATTATTGTGATCACTATAGCCCTGTACACATGCTCGGTTATCACGTGGTAAAAAGTCCACCGTGAAAACTGAGTGGAAAGCCGAGAACCCGACAGGAAAACTGCCATGGAGCTTTGGCCGGGAATCCCGACCTTGTGTATGCTCCATGGGCACTGCCTCACAGTGTTTCCCATAGAGCATTAGTAAATCTTATGGGAAAAAAACCCGCCAGGAGTCCCGACGGGAAAACAGAGAGCAGGTTCTCTATTTTCCCATTGGGATTCCCGGCTGTTTTCCTGACGGAAAAACTGTGAGGAAGCATACACACGTCCGGGTTTCCCGGCCAAAACCTCTCCCGACGGGAAAACCGGGTGTGTTACGAGGCTTGAGGGTTGTTTTTTCTTCCCTCCATTTCCCCTTTTTTTTTTCACTTGTTATATGGACTGATTTATATATATTCCGGATGATCATCACTTTTCAGTGTTTTTTTTTTTTGAAGTGTATAAAGTACCATGTATGTATATGACACTATTTTTATATTGATAGTTTATTCACAATCACGTAATTAGGATATGTTCATTCATTTATTGATTTCCTTCATCTGGTAATTATCTAATATTCTATATGTTTATATCATTGACACTATTGTTTCACTATTCCCTCCAGCCGTGAGTGCATTCATACCGGTACGGTGGGTGAGTGCAGTACAGGTTCTCAAACACAGCGCAGCTTTTTTTTCTCTTTAAGTTCTTTTGGTGGTGTATAACATTTTTAGTTGCAGCTTAATTCATCCACCCAAATCGCACAGTTTTTATTTTCCATGAAGTAAGAACACATCCTGGACTGCCAAACTCTGTTGAATGACGTCTTTATTGTATAAAATCAAATGCGATCCAGCATTATACAGTCAAAAAGTGGACAAAATAAAGGCAAAAATGGCTAACGCGTTTCACATCTTGAGATGCTGAGTGAGCATCTCAAGATGTCAAACGCGTTAGCAATGTTGTCCTTATTTTGTCCACTTTTTGACTGTATAATGCTGGATCGCATTTGATTTTATACAATAAAGACGCCATTAAACAGAGTGCGGCAGTCCAGGATGTGTTCTTACTTCATGGATTTGTGCAGAGCCAGCACCTGTCGGATTTGAGTGGGGCGGGAGCAACATGAGGGTTCAGTAGCTCTTTCTACTACATTCACATAGTTTTTATTTTTCATACTTCCCATGATGATCCGGGGCAGACTCCCTATTTATAACAGGGCCCTACTCCCCAAGATGCCCATTGGCATGGGTGACACAACATTATCTATGGCCAAACCCCACTACTACTGTGGGGGCTTCTAATGGCTACTAATGCCTCGTTTCCACTGAGCGAATCGGTTCGGGTGGCTTAGAATGGAATGGGTTAGAATGGTCCGGTCTATTCTGCTGAGCATTTCCACTGCAAATCGGACCATCCGGGACCATACAAGGTTTAGAAAAAAAGCCTAGCACGTCCACCAATCAGTGAGATGTATTTGTAGGTCCGCCCTAATGGAACCGTTCCATTTTCTATGGCCCCACATCTGAAGCAGGACCCTTGCTGGTGCGGTACGATTCGCTTTTATGGCACGCTTTCATAATGGAAACACCCAAAATATCGTACCGAACCGAACTGCTCAGTGGAAACGAGGCATTAGAATACTACACTGCCTACCCACTCCAAGGGGTCCCTGAACCTACTTGTCTGGCTTACTATGATGACAAAGCATGGCCAAACTGTGAAACTACACAGAGCACTACAGTGCCTCTACCTTAACTAACTAATGTGTCCCTAGTCGTTGACCTTCTCCTGTAGCATGTGTCCAATCACACCTGCAGCATGTCTGCACTTTGACCATCTCCTAAAACAGTGGTCTCCAAACTGCGGCCCGGGGGCCAGATGTGGCCCCTCGGTTGTCTTTATCTGGCCCTTGGGGCACTATTTAATTTACTGGGGCACAATTCTTCCCAAAGATACCAACATTAGGGCACAATTTCTGCCAATGACACCGAATATGGGGCACGATTTATCCCAATGATACCAAACCAGTCTGGCCCCCCTAAAGTTTGAAGGACAGCAAACTGGCCCTTTGTTTATAAAGTTTAGAGAACTCTGCCCTAAAGCATGTCCACAGTTTGATAGTATTCTGAAGCACTACATGTGTTGAACATCATGTGTGGTTTTATTGTTATTTCAGGGATCGCACGTTATGCCTCGTTTCCACTGAGTGAAACGGTTCGGGTTGGTACAGTTTGGAACGGTTAGAATTGTCCGGTCTATTCTAGTGAGCATTTCCACTGCAAGTCAGACTGTCAGGGGCCATACAGGGTTTAGAAAAAATGCCTAGCGTGTCTACCAATCAGTGCAATGCATTCTAGCGCCGCCCTAACCGAACGTACCACTTTCTATGTCCCCACATCGGAAATAGGAAACACCCAAAATAGGGTTCCGTGCCAAACCAATCCGCTCAGTGGAAACGAGGCATAATGCTCCACATGTTGACCACTCTGGGTTTAGGAGGGTAAAACCGGGAACCGGCTCTGTCACTTTTCCCCTGTACACACGGCCGGTTTTCACAACGAGAAAACTGCCAGGAGAACTTTGGTCAGAAAAACCAGCGTGTGTTTCCCATAGGAAAACTACGGGGGAAAAAATGGGGCGATTTGTGGTGACAAAAAAAGAGAACATGTTCTAATTTTTTAAACCGCAGTTTTCCTGTCGGGAGCATACATACGTCCGGTTTTCCCGGTCAAAGGAAAACACGGCAGGTTTCCCAATGGGAAAAACGATCGTGTGTACTATGCATAAAGGTCACCCAGTTGGGGGTTTTATCTACTTTAAAGGGTTTGTAAATGAAAAAAATGTTTTATCTCAATAGCTTCCTTTACCTTAATGCAGTGCTGTTTTCATGTCATCATTGTTCGTTTTTGCTCTCAAGTTGCTGTAATCCTTCTCTGTTCTCCACACTTCCTGGTTGTCTGTTTCCTGATGACCACAGTCCTGGGAGCTTTCTCTCTGTGGTCACTAATCAAGGAGGTGTGATTACTGTGTGTCTAAAACCCCTCAGCACCAATCAGTTTCGTTTTCCAACCCATCACTGCCCTGTATTGGCTCTGTGGCTCTGTACATCACAGAAACAGGAAACAACATGCAAAAACGAAACTAGAAACTGTGGGTACATTATATGATTGATTTTTATCTATTTTTAATAGTTTTTTTAAAAGGAATCAGTTATCTATTATGTCTCTATACCCTGTAAACAGTAATTTCAGCAAAAAATAAAATAAAAATCCTTTACAACTCCTTTAATTTAAGAACAGCAAAAGTCATGTTTTGGGTAGCACACAGAACATATATACCGTAGTTGTTTTTTGTTTGTTTTTATGACATGTTAGCATTTTCCATGTTACATACCAATTGTCTATGGATTAATAGCAGTTCACAGAACAAAGTCTAAATCAGAGATTCATCTGAAGTGAAAACTCCAGAGTAACCGCACTACTATGTCCGCACTCAACAACTTACTATTTTCTTAAAATTGTTTTCTTTTATATTCTATTTACTTTAAATTGATTTCTTACAAAATAAAAATAAAAATAAAAATTAGTCTGAAAAGATCACATCCTGCAGTTATCTCTTCTTATCAGTTTTTTTGGGCATGATCTTGCTGTTGATCCATTGCACGTAATTAGATACTTTAGTGTAGACGCCGGGTTTGTTCTCTTGGCCACATCCGTCTCCCCAACTGACAATACCGTACAGGTATGTGATATCATCCTTCTCACAAGCCAGGGGCCCTCCAGAATCACCCTGAGATAGAAACATTAATAATTACATTATTAAAATAATGATATTATAAATAATTAAAATATGATATTATAATTATTAAAAAAATATATATTATAAAAAAATAAAAAAAAGATTATTGGTGTCAATATAAAATAATAACTGCTTATGGGAAAAATAAACCTTATTTCTCAGTGAACATGGAAAGGAGGGAATGGGTAACTACGGACCCTGGGATTATAAATCAGTGCTGATAGAATGTACTAAGACACAGGTAAAATACTAGAAAAGTTTTTATTAATACAAAAAAGAGATGTACATAAAAGAGAAACCATCAGAAGTCTTGAAATGAATCGAACTTGCACAAATTAGGAAAAAGTTCCATGTAGTTTATCACTTGCTCGACATGTTTCGCTCCGGAAGGAGCTTTTTCAAGAGCTTTTATAAAACAACCCCACATCCCCCATTTTCTTAGTGTATGGTTCGTGGTCAGCATTATTGCATCATTTTGGATACGATCTGTGTGGCTCTGCCCCAATGAATTGAGGGGTTTCCAAATCTGTATTTATGCCTGTTGAGGTAAGTCTCCTGCGCCGTTTCCGCTGTTCCAATAGGTCCCATTTTGAAATTTGTTATTTTATTTATTTAATTTCCTCATTATGAAAATTATTGTTTATCAAATATGCTTTGTTTGCATATCTATATAAATTATTTCTTTATTGGAATTTATTTGGTATACATACCTTTTTTTCATTCCATTGACCATCTGTATATATGCTTGTCTTTTGTAGAGACCTTGTAGTTGTTTTATAAAAGCTCTTGAAAAAGCTCCTTCCGGAGCGAAACATGTTGAGCAAGTGATAAACTACATGGAACTTTTTCCTAATTTGTGGAAGTTCGATTCATTTCAAGACTTCTGATGGTTTCTCTTTTATGTACATCTCTTTTTTGTATTAATAAAAACTTTTCTAGTATTTTATCTGTGTCTTAGTACATTCTATCAGCACCGATTTATAATCCCAGGGTCCGTAGGTACCCATTCCCTCCTTTCCATGTTTATATTTACACGGGATGAGGTGCTTGAATTTGATGATCTACGTATCCACTAAATTATATACTTATTTCTCAGTGGACAAACCTCCTACCATGGTACACTGGGGCCCAATTACATCTTTGCTTTATAGTAATTTTACAGCAAAACGCATTGTTGCATGCACTGCTACAATATCTTTCATTTTGAATGGCACCCTAACACACTAAGGCAGGGGTCTCTAAACCTCTCAGCACAAGCACCACATCATACACTAGATTATCAAAAGTATTGGGACACCTGCCTTTACACACACACAAACTTTAATGGCATCCCAGTCTTAGTCCGTAGGGTTCAATATTGAGTTGGCCCAGCCTTTGCAGCTATAACAGCTTCAGCTCTTCCTAGGAAGGTTGTCTACAAGGTTTAGGAGGGTGTCTATGGGAATGTTTGACCATTCTTCCAGAATCACATTTGTGAGGTCAGACACCGATGTGGACGAGAAGGCCTGGCTCACAGTCTCCGCTCTTAGTCATCCCAAAGGTGTTCTATCGGGTTGAGGTCAGTCAAGTTCCTCCACCCCAAACGTTCTCATCTGTGTCTTTATGGACCTTACTTTGTGCACTGGTGCTCAACCATGTTGGAACAGGAAGATAGTTTACTACCACTTTAATAAAATGGCAAATACTATACCATACCAGCAATACTGAGAAACATGATTAAAACATGTTAATTTAATATGGAGGTGCAGCAAACCATTGCAGCCAATAAGAACTCACCACAGACAGGCCCGGATTTACTTTTACCTTTGCTGCCCCAAGGACGGGTCCTTCAATGCATCCAACATTGCAGAACCTCCATTTGTGGGCTCACAGGATTTTTTCACCCCCCCCCCCCCAGTTGCCGCAGCACCGCCCCTGCACCCACTGCCACCCTGAGGCCTGGCCTCTGTGGCCTTGTCAGGAATCCAGCCCTGACCACAGAAGTTTGTCAGAACAGGGTCACTTTAAAGGTACAATGTAAAAGTATACCTGCAAAAAAAAGAAGAGAATACTACCTTTCTGGTGTTACATTTGTTGAACCAACGCCTCTGCAATCTTCCCACATTTATGGATATGTTGAATACCAGCTCCCCTGTAATATGCTGTGGTATCTCCCACCAGCTCATATGTCACTACATAAGTAGGAACCACAGAATGCATCAGGGGAAACAAGCGTTCAACCCATCTAACCAGTCCAATACTAGCTGCCAAGTAGTACAAGCAGGTTGCTGGAAAGGTACTTATATTCCCTCTTCATGTACAGATATGCTTTTACATACAATTTGGCCCTGACAGACTCAGGTAAAGTAAACTGTAATCAGTTTTTTTATGTTCTTATATGCCAGGGCTGCTTTTTAGACACAGTACAGCATTGAGCAGGGCTGTCTTAATAAGAGGGCACACCTGGGCACTGCCCAGGGGCCCCAGCTGCATGAGGGGCCCCTGCACTTTCCCGAAAGCAGCTGGTCCTTGAGCCAATGCTGCACTGGAAATTGGGGGCCCCATGATGGCACTGAGAGTGATGGACAGGGGAGGCCGGCTGGCAGCGGTGCGCCGTGCTGTGCAGAATGATATCTATTATTTCACAGCCAGCTGGGAGAAGCAGCTTTGAGTGCCAGTGATGCTCTGACCCCGCCCCATGCAACTTGAATGCTCAGGACTCGAAGGAAGGGATGTAGAGAGCTCAGTGTAGGGGCTATCAGGGATGTAGTGGGGTCAAAATACAAGGGGTATCTTATGGTATATGGTTACATTGCTGGGGGGAATATCTAGGGTGTAGAGGGGTCCAAGTTCTGGGGGGATATTTGGGGTGTAGAGGGGTCAGAGTGCTGGGGGGATATTTGGGGTGCAGAGGGGTCAGAGTGCTGGGGGGATATTTGAGGTGTAGAGGGGTCAGAGTGCTGGGGGGATATTTGAGGTGTAGAGGGGTCAGAGTGCTGGGGGGATATTTGGGGTGCAGAGGACAGTGCTGGGGGGATGTTTGGGGTGCAGAGGGGTCAGAGTGCTGGGGGGATGTTTGGGGTGTAGAGGGGTCAGAGTGCTGGGGGGATATTTGGGGTGCAGAGGGGTCAGAGTGCTGGGGGGATATTTGAGGTGTAGAGGGGTCAGAGTGCTGGGGGGATATTTGGGGTGCAGAGGGGTCAGAGTGCTGGGGGGATATTTGAGGTGTAGAGGGGTCAGAGTGCTGGGGGGATATTTGGGGTGCAGAGGGGTCAGAGTGCTGGGGGGATGTTTGGGGTGCAGAGGGGTCAGAGTGCTGGGGGGATGTTTGGGGTGTAGAGGGGTCAGAGTGCTGGTGGGATATTTGGGGTGTAGAGGGGTCAGATTGCTGGGGGGATATTTGGGGTGTAGAGGGGTCAGAGTGCTGGGGGGATATCTGGGGCGTAGAGGGCCAATCTATCAGATATATTATATGCACAGGACAGCTTTGTTACTTTTATGTATGTATTATTTTCCCCACTGTTTTCTTTGCTGTACAGAATGATTGTTCATGTAGTTAATGCAGAGCTCCACCCAAAAAGGGAAGCTCCGCTTGTCTGCCCCCTACCTACTTGATGTCTGTTTACCTGCCCTGTCTTCATTGTAGGGGCCCCAGAGCATTATTTTGCCCAGGGGCCCATGATGCTATTAAGACGGCCCTGGCATTGAGCTCCTGATAACAACTTACCTGACAGGCATCTTTGCTACGATCAAAATATCCAGCACAGATCATGTTATTACTCAGTTCAGATCCATAGACTTCAGGGCTGCTGCATTTATTATCAGAGACTATTGGCACCTTGATTTCCTGCAGAACATATGAATACTCTGTGGCATCTAAAAAGAAGATTGTAAAGCAGTGAATGATTACATAGATTTTTAGGGTGAGCAGACTATAAAATATTATAGCAATATATTATTAATCTGTAATAATGACTGATATACAGTATATATACACACACCAGCCCTCAAATTTTCCACTCGCCTACTCGCATTTTGCAAGTGGAGAATGAGAGCTGGCGAGGAGCTGTGCTGCCTGGGAGAGGGGGGTGAGCTCCGCCGTCGGGCGGGGTTGATCCGGAGCTGTTCTACCGGTGGAAGAGTGCATGGAGTTAGAGGAGAGCCGCGGGATGACGAGCGGTAAAACATGCCGTAACAGTTTACATTGAAACTGTCTCCGCTCTGCTCACTGATCTCACACAGCCCCACCTCCTCCTGACCCCGCGCCTGTGATAGACAGAACGCGGGTCCAATGCTGGGATGCATTCTGTCTATCACAGGCGTGGGGTTAGAGCATTTGTGTATTGTACGTATTTATTATGGGCACATACACTGCATGTGTGGGAATGCCCCCATCAAGTACATTGAGAACCAACTTTGGCAGGTCCCAAAAGGGCAGGGTCCACCTTGTATCAGTCAAGGTAGATAGACCAAGAGTACCTTCCACTAAATAAATATAAAATAAAAAATATAAATAGTCCTAAAATGCCTGCATGCTAGGTGCAACTGATACAAGTGTGCAATATAACAAGGCGTGCGATGAGTATAAAATTAGTGCACCTGTGCTGATTAAACTGTGCAATCAATAAATCCAATAAACCTGTGCAAATAAGGAATAATAATAATATTCTGCTGTAATCAATGCAAAACAGCTGGTGCAGACACATTAAAGTGCATATGAAAAATTATCAAACGGCTATGAAAAGGTCCATTGTTGGCGGGTAAAAACAGCACAAATCCTGAAAAGAAATCTGAAAAGAATCACCTATGGTGATAGTAACAAGTAGAGGCTGCAGTTATATTTAATTTAGAAATAATTACACACTTTTATATATTTTCACAACCTCTGCCAGTATTTAAAATCCTTAGCGCAGATTCACACACACACCTACACAAGAGTACCTTCCCCCTGCCCCTTGCACCCTGGGGGTTCAGGAATGCAGGCCCTTCCTCTTCAGAGGTTGGTCCTATTCTGTACCCTTGTGCACATTGTGTTCACCCTCTAAGGAGATTTACTAGTTTGATAGGGACACCTGATATAAGGGGACAGCTTAATACAGAGTCCCTAACAGATCCCCCTTATATCAGATGTCCCCATCAGAGTCCTCCTCCATATCAGGGTTCCCGTCAAAGTCCCACCCCACATTAGGGTCCTCAGCAAAGTCCCCCTTACATCGGGTGTCCTCATGAAAGACCCCTTTACATCAGTTATCCTCATCAGAGTCCTCCCTTAACGTCATGAGTCCCCAGCAGAGTTCCTATCTTACATCAGGGTCTCCATCAGGCTGGCCCATGAATCAGTGAATGCACTTTTAGAGACCTGGGGGGTGTCACAACTAAAATCTGGGTCAGACAGCCCACCCCAGAACCCTCCTAGATCCAGGCCTGGTTGTAATCAGAACAGGGAACATTTTCCAGTGATGACAATAGTTCTGGTGGCCCTGGTGACAACTAGGAATTCCACTCACTTCCTGTTGTTACTATATGACAGGAGGTAAAGTAAAGGAAAATCTCCCCAATGAGACATGAAAAAACTACAGGGGTTATAACCCTCCCTTCCAAAATTAAAGGGTCACTAAAGGAAACATTTTTTTTAGCTAAATAGCTTCCTTTACCCTAATGCAATCCTGGTTTCATGTCCTGTTATATTCTTAAAAACTATATAACATGTCCTCATTGTTAATTTTTGCTATGATGTTGCTGTAATTCTTCTCTGATCTCCACACTTCCTGCTTGTCTGTTTCCTTATGAAAAAAAGTACTGGGAGCTTCTCTCTGTGGTCTCTAATCAAAGAGGTGTGATTACTGTGTGTCTAAAACCCCTCAGAACCAATCAGTTTCATTTTAAAAACAAACACTGCCCTGTATTGGCTCTGTGTCTCTGTACTTCACAGAAGCATGTGTCACGGAAGGTCCCTGCATCCAGACCGAATGCTTCTGTCAGATACTGCTTCCCATAGTCTGGACATAGATACTGGATATTTTAGCTGCCTTGAAACACACAACGAGACGAGACTTGTATGTGTGCTAAGTATGGAATGCTTTAATGGTACATCTCTTGGTTTATATCTAGTTACAAGCTTGTGAGTAATCATCAAAGGAACAATGGAACTCTCCGCCCCCTCCTTACACAGGGAGGCTTCAAGGTAGACACTTTGTCATCAGTCTAAAGAAGCCACATTCCTCAGTCTAAAGAAGCCACATTCCTTTATCAATAGAATTCAATTAACCTTTAGAATAATACTCAATCACAGATAATCTTTAGAATAATACTCAATCACAGATAATCTTATCAGTAGCTAGACAATTCTTCTGAACATAATTGACATGCTAATTCAATACACCTGACAGGAGACTGCTAACTTGTAGTACAATACACAAAAGAGAGTCAATTAGCTGGAGAAGAGGACATTAGAATTTAGCAGCCCAACAGTCTCTGATGAAGACGCCAATTTTGTTTGGGAGCCACATCGTACGACCGCGCAATTGTCAGTTAAAGCAACGCAGTGCCGAATCGCAAAAAGGGGCAAGGTCCTTTAGCTGCATTTTGGTCCAGGTCTTAAGTGGTTAAGCAAGGCACTAGAATTGTAATAATATCTCTCTAAATAGAATGGACACCTCCAAAGCCAGTAACAATAATAAAAAGTATCCCGTAATATTTACAAAGTATTATTTTATTGCCTTTCGGTATTATATTTGTCAGAATTCTGGAGGTCTGATAAAGAGCACCATTTTCCTAAATTATACAGATTTTATTCCTCTCTTGGTGTTATGTTACATAAGAACAGACACCTGAATATGGGGCATGGTTCAGTCATAAACGATGAAGTGTGCTTGAACACGTCTACTAATAATGCTGAGAGGTCCCTGCAGAAGAGCAAACTATGAATTTTCATGTAACGGGCGAAAGAACCAGAATAGAACAAACAGTGCTTAAGGTCCCTTATGTAACAGAGCCTTGATTATTGCCACCGATTTCCTCAGAGTGTCTATGATCTGTATTTTTAGCGCAGTATAAAGTACGTTCACCGTGTACTGAGTGTAGGACAGGGAGAAAAATGATGGACGCATTAGGATTGCCCAGCTATATCGAAAGTCTTAACCGGCTATTACATTGCACCAAACTGTATTACATGCTAGACTGCACTGCATCATGTTTTATACATGATGAAGTTATTCTTTTTTTCAAACAGTTTGAAAAAACTCGTCCATTTAACAGCATTTAAGTAGACAGTGTCACATTATCTATATGAAAGTCATTACACCAGTTTTTAAATCTATCAGTACTAATTGGAGTATATTGGTTTAGATTAGGGGTGCCCAACCTTTTGAAGAGCAAGGGCTACTTCAGCGAATTGATAACCGGTCGCGGGCCACAATGAGCGAAGCAGGTGGATGGCAGCCCATTCGGCTCTATAGAGCCCACTCTACTCTTTTTTTTTGAGCAGATTGGATTGGAGGAAGGCATTTATAAATGGACACTTACAGTCCGATTTGGTCGGACTGACCATGTGAAAGGGGCTAACACTGCTTTCACACTGATGCACGGTTGTTAACCCGCATCACGGGTACAGCACACTTCACCTGTAGCTTTCCTGCAGGTTGGCTGCACTTTGCCATAGACTTCCATTATATCCTGTAGGTGTGGTGCACTTTCACCAAACTCGCAGGTAATACAAGTCTATGGCTCAGTGCAGGTAATTCACAGGTGCACTTCTCTGCACCTGTGGATTACAGTAGTTGGAAAGCAGCTCAGTAACCACTGCAGAACAGATATGCCCAATATATACACTGTGATTTTAGTAATAGACTTACCTTTAATAACAGTATTCTATTCTATTTTATTCCATCCCAGAGCAGGAGGTCGCGGGCCACATCAGAGGGCTCCGCGGGCCACATGTGGCCCCCGGGCCGCTGGTTGGGCACCCCTGGTTTGGATAGAAAAATGTCTATATAGTATCAATTTACACTGCAGTAGATCAAATTTATTAAAAAATAAATAAAAATGAAAAACCTAATAAACATGTTAAATAGACATGTACAATTCGTTTTATTCCAAATTCGTTTTTTTGTTAAAATTCGGCATTCGGCAAAATAAAAAAATAAAAAAATTCTAAAAAGAACAAAAATGTAAAAGAATAAAAATTGAAAATTCTAAATCCAAAAATAAGAATGAATATTCGAAAGAGCAAAAATTCGGAAAGAACGAAAAATATTCTATTATAATTATTCACTTCTGCCGAGGAAGGATTCCCCCCTTAATGACAAGGCCATTTTTTGCGATATGGCACAGCGTTATTTTTAACTAACAAATGCAGGCCCTGCCTTGTCAGAGGTTGGTCCTATTCTGTACCCTTGCGCTTTTTTTTTGTGTTCACCCTCTAGAGCAGGGGTGTCAAACAGGCGGCCCTCCAGCTGTTGCAAAACTACAAGTCCCATGAGGCATTGCAAGGCTAACAGTTACAAGCATGACTCCCACAGGCAGAGGCATGATGGGACTTGTAGTTTCGGAACAGCTGGAGGGCCGCCAGTTTGACACCCCTGCTCTAGAGCAAGGGTGTCCAAACTTTCTAAACAAAGGGCCAGTTTACTGTCCTTCAGGCTTTAGGGGGGCCAGAATGTGGGAGTAGAAAATGCCCCGGCATCAGTGCTCCATCATTGGTTTTAATGAGGCAAATAGTGCAACAATTCTTAAAGGTCCCTTTTTTATTTTTTAAATAACAAACATATCGTACTTACCTCCACTGTGCAGCTCGTTTTGCACAGAGTAGCCCCGATCGCTCTCTTCTGGCTTCCCATGGTGGCTCCCGTGGCTCCTCCCCGCAGTAGATAACCCTCTCTAGGAACCTCTTTCCTGAGGGGGTTACCATACAGGCGCACTCCCGTGTCATATACTCGGGGTCCATGGACGCCAAGTGTATGACTTGGTCCCGCCCCCCGGCGGCTGCATCATTGGATTTCATTGACAGCAGCGGGAGCCAATGGCTGCGCTGCTATTAATCTATCCAATGAAGAGCCGAGAAGCCGCCGAGAGAGCGACGCAGGCTCAGGTAAGTAAAGCGGGGGGCTGGGGGGCCGGACGCTGCAAGGTGTTTTTTCATCTTTTCGCATAGTATGCATTAAGGTGAAAAAACATGAAGGTTTACAACCCCTTTAATATCAATAAGGAGAATAGTACTCCATTGATGATGTCAGTAGCAGTAGGGGGAATGGGGCCCCATCATTGGTGTCAGTTGGTGAAATATTGCCTCAAGGGCAATCAGGGGCGGACTGACAACTAATGGGGCCCCCGGGCAATAGAAGATTATGGGGCCCCCGGGCTTACAGATGACCAACATGCCAGGAGGCAGTGCAGAGGCGGGGCAGCTAAAATCTCTGGATTTTCACATCAAAAGCATGTCTGTTTCGGACATATCAGGGACAGATGTAAAAAAAAAAACACGTATTTTTACATACTGTCCCTGGTTTTACTGAGCCTGGCCACCCTGATGGGGCCCCCTAGTGGCATGGGGCCCTCAGGCAGTAAATAGGGTGTGCTGCGCTGCTAAAATTAATACATCAATAGTGAAAGTGATAACAAAATGTGCATTGAGTGCAAAAAAATTGTATATAAAAAACCAACACCAAGTGTTCCAATGTATAACAAAATCATATAGGAAAACAAACTGAATTGACAAAGTTCGTAAAATGTTGGTAATCAGCTCCAGGGAAAAATCAAAGTTCAGTGAGTTCAGAGAAATATCCCAAGTAGGAGATTGAGATACTGCAGGACAGAAGAGAACCTCCACCTCCACCTCTTATAGTAAATCTGCTTACCAGATAGATAATAATCGTGAGCATCAACAGCACAGCAGGCTGGATTGCCTTAACGGGTATTAAAGTGGAATCCTGTGTGTGTCTCCAAGCTTGGTCTCAATGCGGCTGGATCCCAGAAAAACAATCACTCCCAGAGTGTAGCCAAGGGAAGAGAAAGGAAGCCAACATAGAGTAGTAACGTTTTAAAAGTTTAATAAAAGAAATTCGATTGCACTTACAAAAAACGAATCCTTTGGAAGCATATAAATAGTAAGCCGGCCGGCTCTCACAATCCGCCCGTCCTTCCGGATGGTCGTGAGGATAAAAACAATGGTGTCGTCAGCACGCCGTTCCTCCCTACGCCGTTTCGTCCAATAGCAGACTTCATCCAGGGGCACTGGATGAAGTCTGCTATTGGACGAAACGGCGTAGGGAGGAACGGCGTGCTGACGACACCATTGTTTTTATCCTCACGACCATCCGGAAGGACGGGCGGATTGTGAGAGCCGGCCGGCTTACTATTTATATGCTTCCAAAGGATTCGTTTTTTGTAAGTGCAATCGAATTTCTTTTATTAAACTTTTAAAACGTTACTACTCTATGTTGGCTTCCTTTCTCTTCCCTTGGCTACACTCTGGGAGTGATTGTTTTTCTGGGATCCAGCCGCATTGAGACCAAGCTTGGAGACACACACAGGATTCCACTTTAATACCCGTTAAGGCAATCCAGCCTGCTGTGCTGTTGATGCTCACGATTATTATCTATCTGGTAAGCAGATTTACTATAAGAGGTGGAGGTGGAGGTTCTCTTCTGTCCTGCAGTATCTCAATCTCCTACTTGGGATATTTCTCTGAACTCACTGAACTTTGATTTTTCCCTGGAGCTGATTACCAACATTTTACGAACTTTGTCAATTCAGTTTGTTTTCCTATATGATTTTGTTATACATTGGAACACTTGGTGTTGGTTTTTTATATACAATTTTTTTGCACTCAATGCACATTTTGTTATCACTTTCACTATTGATGTATTAATTTTAGCAGCGCAGCACACCCTATTTACTGCTTATATTTTGTTCATCTGACATTTGTGCTGCAGCAGCATTCACGTTTATTCTTATGTAAAATCGTTTGGTTTTGCCACCAATCCAATTTTTATTTTCATTAGACCTGCGCAGTATTTTCCACTGTTTGGCCCTCAGGCAGTGCCTGAGTGCCTCAACGGTCAGTCCGCCTCTGAGGGCAAGATAAAAGCAAGCAAAGGGCTACATCTGGCCCCCAGGCCGCAGTTTGGAGACCACTGCGCTAGAGAGATTCACTAGTTTGATAGGGACACCTGATATAAGGGGACAAAAGTAAACTGATTGTAAGGAGGGAAATGTTTGTTGTCCAGCACCTGTCCACACATTGGCCAAGTTATAGATTTTAGCTTCTTCCTGCAACCACTGTGCATGTCCCTAAACATGGTTTAATACAGGGATGTGACCACTTCTGGTGATGACATCTGCATCATGTACTTGACATCAGATGATTTGATGGCATGTGACTGTCCATGTTGAGTGATCCATAGGCAACCAGTGATCCAGTGAACTAATGCACTGCTGACCATACAGTAGCACTAAATCCTCGTACACACGATGGGACTTCCATCCGACAAATCCGTGTATTTTTGTCAAAAGGGCGTTGTCCGTGAACTTGTTCTTCATACAGATGGCAGAACATAAGCCAACATACACCAAACCACGTGGTTTTTCAGCTCTTTAATGACACCCTTTGGACAACTTCTGCTATTGTTGTCTGATGTTTAGCATTGGTTCGGAGCATGCGTTCCTTTGTACTTTGGATTTTAGTCCAATGGATTTGTGAACACACGATTGGATAATCCGACGGAACACATTTGTTGTCAGACAATTTGAGAGCATGCACAGCCAACATTTGTTGTCGGAAATTGACAACAATTGTCCTATGGAGTATAGATACAGTCGGATTGTCCAAAAAAACACGTCCGTCAGACAATTGTTGTCGGAATATCCGATCACGTGTACGGACCTTAAGTTTCCCTGGATGCTGATTGTTGTCAAGTAACTAACTTGCGACCCCCTGAAGACCAATATGGTGGGTAACCAATTTCCCATACATTTTGTTTACTGACAACATTTGTAAATGTTTTTACTGAACCCTGAAATATCACAGAAACTTGCAAACTAAAGGCTCGTACACACGGTCGGACATCCAACAAAATTTCCCTTGGATTTTTGTCCTAATTGATTTGTCCGGTCACACCCATAGCATACACACAGTCAGAGTTTTCTGCAAACTTTTCTAAAACTTTCCCATCATCACATGGGTTTTCTGCTCTTTACCGCCACCCTTTGGTTAACTTCTGCTATTGTTGGTTGATTTTAACATTGGTTCTGAGCATGCGTATTTGCACTTTGAACAAAAGTTGGTTGGATTGCTGTACACACGGTCACACAAGGCACCATCGGACTTTTGTTGCCGAAAAGTTGGTCCGTTCGCAGACCCAACTTTTTGTCGGATGAAACCTGAAAAAGTTTGTCCTATGGACCGTACACACGATCGGACAAATTTGAAAAGTTGCAGATTTTGAAGTTGGTTGGCCAAAAGTCCGACCGTGTGTATGGGGCTTAAGACTTATGCTGCGTACACACAGTCGAAATTTCCGACAACAAATGTGCGATGTGAGCTTGTTGTTGGGAAAATCTGACCTTGTGTATGCTCCATCGGATATTTGCTGTCCGAATTTTCGATTAACGAAAATTTGAGAGCTCGTTCTCAATTTTTCCAACAACAAAAGTTCTTGAAGGAAATTCCGATCGTCTGTAGCCAATTCCGACGCACAAAAATCCTATGCATGCTCGGAATCATTGAACTTAATTTTTCTCGGCTCTTCGTAGTATTGTACGTCACCACGTTCTTGATGTTCGTAATTTCCGTGACCGTGTGTATGCAAGACAAGTTTGAGCAAACAATCCGTCGGAAAAAAAATCCACGGTTTTGATGTCGGAATGTCCGATCCTGTGTACGCAGCATTATATTATAAAGTAAGACATTTTTCAGATCTAAAAACATCTATCACAAATTAATTTATGTTTTCAACTCAGAGGTTGATAAGTAGTGCAGAAAATGCACCATGCTAAATATTGTACATGGCTAATAAGGCACAGTTCAACGGGGAAATCATAACAGGCAAGGGAAAATTGTTGAATGTTAGCAGAATTGTGTGTCTTTTTTGCCCATTACACAAGACCAGCTGCTACAACAGTCATTTCTGGGGAAAAAATATCACCCCTATAATCTCTAACAATACGCTTTGACCGCACATTCCATTTCTAATGGGCGGTATGGTGGAAACCCTTCCCCTCTCCTGGCAGACTTGATGCACAACTAGAGAAAATTTTAAGAATTTTAAAATAAACATAACAATTAAAGTGTCATTGCTTTTTTTTTTTTTAAAAAGAAAAAGAAGGAGGGGTCAACCTTCACAATAAATGAAAATTTTTAATACAAATACAAAATAGACCTTTTCGACTCCGTTCACACCTGTTGCCTGTTTGCAGAAACACAACTAGGCACGATGCAGGATGGTGAGATTTTGCATCCATAGGGGCAGATTCAGGTAGAAATGCCTATCTTTAGGCATGCCTAGCGTCTGGCTTTTAAACTAGGCCGCCGCAACTTTTTCAGGCAAGTGCTTTATTCTCAAAGCACTTGCCTGTAAAGTTGAGGCGGCGTAGCGTAAAAGACCCGGCCGAATTCAAATTCGGCGGGTAGGGGGCGTGTATCATTTAAATGAAGCGCACCCCCGCGCCGAACGAACTGCTCGTGCGCCGGCCGTGATTGGTTCCCAGTGCGCATGCTCCAAACCTCGACGTCAATTCGACGTGTAAACGACGTGAACGGCACTTGCGCAAAGCCCTATTCGAGAAAGTTTTACGTAAACGACGGGAAAAAAAGCGTCGGCACGCCATCCATACTTAACATTGCCTGCGCCTCATATAGCAGGCATAACATTACGACGGTACTACGCTAACGCAAACGACGTAAAAGAATAGCGCCGGCCAGGCGTACGTTCGGGAAACGGCGTATAGGCTCATTTACATATTTTAGATGGGAACGCCACCTAGCGGCCAGCCTAAAATATGAAAATAAGATTAGACAGCGTAAGAGACTTACGCATGTCTGATCTAAGGAAAATCTATGCTAAACTGATTTTATGAATTAGTGGCATAGATTGGACGCATAAAACGCAGAGATAAGACGGCTTATCTGGAGATAAGCCGACTTATCTCCTACCTGAATCTACCCCCAAGACTTCAATGGTAACATGCGTTTTGGCATGTTTTTGATTCTTTTTGTAGATTCTGTCTCCTTTGAACAAGGAAGTGAGAGGGCCACGGCCAGACGATTTTATTAAAAAAGTAAATAAACAAAACAAGAAAAAAAAAACGCTATTTATGTAGCAGATGGGAGGAGGGGTGGATTGGAGGGAAGTTCCCTCAGAGGGTGAAGATCCACTTTAAAGCATTTGTTACCCCAACACTTTATATTCCTGATATGTACTTGCAATGCCGTGTACTTGTTTGAGAAAGTATACTGTTCTCTTTCTATTGCTTCTTTTGTGTGAAATCCCTGGCCTTCCTGCTAGTCCCTCTGCTTTCCTATTAAAAACTGACCACATTAAGCAGGACATTACAGCGTGGTCAGTCCTCTAGCTATGCTGAGAACTCACTGTGATCTCCTCCAATGATCAGATTAGTCCTGACACACTCAACCTGCTACCTGCATTCACTAGGAAGCTCCGTGTGCTGCTGCTTCTCCTCCCCCAGCTATTATGCAGCTGAGAACAATAGATTAAAAAAAAGGGAACTTGTTTTAAATTTAACCGATGGATTCCTAACCGATAGGAAAAAAAACGATCGTTAGTAGGCACGACCATCGGTTAAAAATCCATGCATGCTCAGAATCAATTTGACACATGCTTGGAAGCATTGAACTTCATTTCTTTCAGCATGTCGTTGTGTTTTACGTCACAGCGTTCTGACACGATCGTTTTTTTAACCGATGGTGTGTAGGCACGACTGACCATTAGTCAGCTTCATCGGTTAACCGATGGAAAAATCCATCAGACCGTTCTCATCGGTTTGACCGATCGTGTGAACGCGGCCTAAGTGTTGGTGCAAACATTTGGGAGTAACACTTCAAGGAGGACCCCAAGACGAACGTGGTGAAAGGTGAGGTAACGGCAAGCCCAAATTCAAACCAGCGGCCCCTTTGGGGGTATTGCTACATAAGTGACCAAGATTTATACCTTCTTTTGTCCGCCCCCATCCAGACACTTGACACTCATGACCATCTTCAAAGGTGATGCCACCTGGCAGGCAGATTGTCTGCACAAACTGAGTCTTCTTTGCACAAGCACCATCTTTTCTTTTCAGCCGGATTAACACTGGAATAAAAGCAAAATATAAAAAAAAAAATCCTGTTCCTTTAAGGCAGTGCTTGTGCTATATAATGTGTCCATTTCTATGTTGTAATATACCTGTTTGATCCTGCTTGTTCCTCTGTCCCCCTGTGTGTGCGGATTATGGCTGCTGAGAAATGATGCTGTGGTCTTTTTCCGTGCCTCTGTCACCCCGCATTCTCTCCCCCCCCTCCCTCCTTGTCAGTGTGAGAGACAATCTGCCATAGCTACCAACTGTCCCTGATTTTGAGGGACTGTCCCTGATTTGGAGCAATGTCCCTCTGTCTCTCTTCCCCCCTCATTTGTTCCTAATTTTGGTCTGATCTATATAGATGTAGAAAAAATACACTTTTTATCTTTTGAAAAGGTGTTTCTCAGTGCTAAACCTTTTCATCCAATTTCTAAATCGCTGCATTTAGTAAATTTAAGTGGTAAAAAAAAAGTCCCTTGTGGATTTAATTAACCTTTTTTTTGGTTAATTCTCCTATAAGGGGGTGTGGCAGGGGGCGTGTCCTATGTGTGTTCTATGCCTATATACATTTGCTAGTAGGTGTCCCTCATTCCCAAATTGTTCCTTCCACAATATGCAGAAAAAATATTTGTCTCCCTCTTTTTTATTGTATGGTTTGTTGGTTTTCAATACATTTCTACCTGATTTAAAAAAATAAAAAATACTTGTATCCCCTCTGGTTTAAGCAGTTAATTAACTACAGTGTGTGTGTGTTTTAATTGACACCTTTTCTCACACCACCGCTGTGTGTTCACGTGACCTCCCTCTGATGGCTGTCTAAGGTCAGAAGGGAATCTCAGCCCCTCCCACTTCTCTGCTTAGATTGGGGAAGGAGAGCAGAGGGAGATCATGTGACCGCACAGCTGCGGTGTGAAAAAGGTATTTAGCTTTGTTATTTAAAAAAAAACACAGTAGTTGAATAGGAGTTCCAGGCTGGAAGTTCCAGTATGAAAGGAGTCTTAACCACTTGCGGACCGCCGCATGTACATGCATCGGCAGAATGGCACCGACAGGCACATCAACGTATAAATATATATATACGTTGGTGCCTTGGGGGGGTTCGTACATGCGGCGGTCCGGTTACCTGGCCGAGCGATCCGTGCAGAGGGGGCGGCGGTTGGTTTTTGTCCGCCCCCTCCGGATCGCTCTCAGCGCGCGCTCCCCCTGCATGTCATTTCCTCCTCCTGTGTAAACACAGGAAGGAGGAAGTGATGTGATCGCTCCCTCTGCGTTTTTTTCGACCACCGCTGAGGAGAGATCACATCACATAGTAAGTGTACACAACAGCACACTGACACACAGACACATAGGAACATTTAACCCCCCCCCCCGATCGGACCCCCCCCACCACCACCTCCCCCCTGTCACAGTGTCACTGAATGCAGTGATTATATGTATGATCACTGCAGTTAGTGTCAGTGTGACAGGCAGTTAGTGTTAGGTTCAGGGTAGCCCCCTACCCCCCTAATAAAGTTTTAACCCCTTGATCGCCGCCCTAGTTAACCCTTTCACTCCCTATTGCCAGCGTCACTAAGCGATCATTTTTCTGATCGCTGTATTAGTGTCGCTGTTCCCGCTAGGTAGCTATTTTTTTTTTATTGCGATTTTTTTTTTTTTTTTTTTACTAAAGACATGTGGCTAAATAAATTTTGCCCTAAATGTTTGACTAAAATTTAGTTTATTTGATTTTTCTTATAACAAAAAGTAAAACATATTGATTTTTTTTCAAAAATGTCGCTCTATTTTTGTATATAGCGCAAAAAATAAAAATCGCAGAGGCGATTAAATACCACCAAAAGAAAGCTCTATTTGTGGGAAGAAAAGGACGCAAATTTTGTTTGGGAGCCACGTCGCACGACCGCGCAATTGTTAGTTAAAGCGACGCAGTGCCGAATCGCAAAAAGGGGCAAGGTCATTTGGCAGCATTTTGGTCCGGGTCTTAAGTGGTAAAGCTGCATTACTTTCAGTCTTGCACACTTGTACAGGCTCATTCCTTGTACTGAAAATCTTGAGTGTGATTTCACTGCACCCTGTGAGCTTCTCACTGAATGCATTATGCCGTGTACACACGATCACTTTTTGTGATGAAAAAAAACGACGTTTTAAAAAATGTCATTTAAAATGATCGTGTGTGGGCAAAACGTCGTTTTATGTCTTCAAAAAAATGACCAAAAAAAAATTTCGAACATGCTTGAATTTGTTGTGTCGTTTTTCAAAACGTCGTTTTTTGTGTCATAAAAAGTGATGGTATGTGGACAAAACGATGTTGAAAACAACTTTTTTAAACCCACGCATGCTCAGAAGCAAGTTATGAGACGGAGCTTCAATGGAACAGAGTGCCGTCGAACGTGGTGTACGTCACCACGCTTTGCTAGAGCTTTGTTGAAAAACGATGGTGTGTATGCAACGTCGTTTTGAAAAATGAAGTTTGAAAAACGTTGTTTTGTTTCGTGAGATAAAATTACGTTTTTTTTCATCACAAAAAGTGATCGTGTGTACGCGGCATTAGAAGCTGCAGCAAGTCATATACCGCCTGTCTTATTTCCTGTGTGGAGTCCAGTATCATCTAGCCCCTTCCTCCCCAGCCTGACTGCCCCTTTCATTCACTGGGTTTCTGTTGTTTCAAGCATGGTAGCTCGGCATCACATGTGGGCATTATGCTGGGTGGGCGGCATTCAAATGCAATCTGCTTAGAAACACCCACTCCTTCAGACTGACATCAACCCATCAGCACATTTTGATATTTGCATGAATCCTCCTAAATGCCATCACATTGCTTGTATCAAGGCTGAGGGCTCTGGAGAGATGTACCAAGGCAGAGTGCTGTGATGCTTTCAGGCAAAAAATGTATCCTGTCAGCCCCTCCCACCAGCCACTTACTGCCTACATAACATAGAGAAGCATACAGACCTAGCAAAAAGGTCTCTTGGGTTTAAAGGTATGCAAATTAATAAAACAAGGAAAGGTTTTATTAAAGTATTACTAAACCCAGGACCCTGCATTCACTATATCTGGTCTCCCACAGTACACAGAACATGGAAATGCAATTATTTTAGTAAATATAAACAGCTAAATGCCTTTTCTCATCAACAGTATATAGCAGTCTTGTGACTTCTATCAGTGTCTGGATATAGTTTGTAGAAGGAGTTTTCATTCTCCTCTGACTGTCCTATAAGCCTGCAGGACTCCTGACCCTCTGTCTGGACAGTGCTGATTGGCCCCGTGTCTGGTTACAGTTTGTAGACAAAGTTTTCATTCTACTCTGACTGCCCTATAAGCCTGCAGGACTCCTGACCCTCTGTCTGGACAGTGCTGATTGGCCCCGTGTCTGGTTACAGTTTGTAGACAAAGTTTTCATTCTACTCTGACTGCCCTATAAGACTGCAGGACTCCTGACCCTCTGTCTGGACAGTGCTGATTGGCCCTGTGCTAATCACATGTACCCTCCTAAAGGGAACAAATCTCTCTAGCGATACACACCAAACTGAGCATGTGTAGAGTGACTCCAAAGGCTCTGTCTCATCAGGAGAATGATCAGACAAGACAGGATCAAACAGCCTCTATACAAAATGCAGTGGATTAACCCCTTAGTTTCCACAGTGAGTATAACAAGCATGCTTTACTGCATATACAGACTGATTTTACTGTTGTGGGTTTAGTAACACTACTTTTTTTATTGGCATGCTGATAAGAGGAGATATGAGGAACCAGATTAGGCAATATATAAACAGATTAAACTTCAGATTTAATTGTTATCGTGGGTATCCCATCCAGAGGCAGTTTTAATGCGTCATGCGTTTTTTTACTATGTAAGCAGTCATGTAAATCTTTCATCAGCTGCCATTGGTAAAAGGTTATTTGATCTCCTATCACTTGTCACCATTAATAGGTTATGTGATCTCTCATCAACTGCCAATTTTAATGGTTCACGTCGCCTCTTTAATCAAAAGCCATAACAAAACCTAATATATCCAGCTTGCGTCTACCTCCCAGTGTACTCACCAATGTCATGTTCTTTAGGCTTGAACACAGAGTACTTGTCATAAAATACATATCGGTCTATTTCAAATGTCTGTGTGACGTCTGTGGTGACATTGTAGAAGTGTTGTCCTAGGACCACTTTCACGCTTGACTTCCGAGGGCTAGAAAAAAAAAGAATAAACATTCATCTTTAATCGACTGGGAAAGTAAAAAGTGTTCTTACCCATAGCAAGGGGTCATCTGTGTCATTACAACTGTATGCATTACAAAAAACAAAAAACAAAAAATAGTATAAAAAAAAGAATTGGAACATCAGTTTATGTAACATATTTTGATACATGAGAACCACTAGTGTAAAATTCTGAGAGATCCTCAGCTCCTGCACTGAACCAGAGATTACATTGCCAGCAGCATTAACCCACACCTCAAAATGCACCATACAGACCCCCACATGATGGGAACCCGATCGGGACCACCCGCAAGAAGAGGGATTACCGCCAGCCGTGGAAATTTACAGACTTTTTCTCCTTCTCGCCGGGTGACAGGATCCAAGATAGCGCCCGCGATCGTTCCCCGCGGGGGGAGCGGGCATACACCGACCTGCCAGATGATGAGGATCCCTCCTCTCTGCTACCCCCAGGCTCCCTGGACTCACCTCCGGGATCGTCCTCCTACTCCCAACAGCCCGGCGAAAGCGCGGATGCGGCTGGACACTGGAGCACCATGCATTAGATAACCTCCTCAAGATGACGCCTGCGGCTGCTCCTATGGCAGCCTTCCCCACCAGCAACCAGCCGGTTATAGATACCATGTTAAAGGACATGCTGACCACCCTGCACAGCTGCCCTGCAAACTGATATCTCAGCCATGGTTGCAGCATTTAAATCTAAAATGATGTGTATTGGACACAAAGTGAGCCACATTGAACAGCAGATAAGTGATATGACAGTCACAGTTAATGATTTAGTGGATGCGCACGACCATGTCAAAGAGGAGCAGCAGTGGGTAAGGGCCAAAATGGCGGACCTGGAAGACCGATCGAGACGCAACAAAGTGAAGCTACGTGGTGTCCCTGAAACGATCGTTCCAGCCGACCTTAATTCCTATGCAAGAAAGATGATTTCGACAAAACCTGACGGAACTGTCACAAATGGAAACAATTATCGATCGTATCCACCGACTGCCCAAGCCATCCCACCTTCCGCCTGAAATACCCTGTGACACCCTCATGCGGATTCACTTCTATCACGCTAAAGATATGCTGTTATCTAAGGTGAGACGCCTCGACCGGCTGCCACCGCCCTATGAGAAATTGCAACTATTTGCTGACATGTCCCAATACACCCGCTAACAAAGACGCCAACTCCAAACCATCACTAAACCACTGAACAACCACAAAATACCCTATCAGTGGGGTTTTCCGACCAAGCTTCTGGTCACCAGGAATGGAGTGAAACACAGTATCCATACTGTAGAAGATGGTATTCAACTCCTCAAGAAATGGAAGATCATCCCAGATTTGGATCCAGCGCCTCACCCGCGTGCCTCAAGCACTACACCCGCGTCCTCTGCTGTGGGGGCGTCCCGGTATCACCAAGTGACATGAGATTAGTACACCTATTCGATACACCTTCATACTCTCACACTCCGGTTCAGTGCCTGCTCGTTGCAGTCTACCCACAAACTTTTACCCTCCACATCACTCAGTAGTCCATCTGATTTACTACTGGTTCTCGTATACCCCCACAGTCATTACTACAGTTCATTTTTGACTGTCTGTTGACTTCTTATCTGCTTCCCTCCCTCCCTACACCTGTGGAGAGAATCTGATCTCCGAGAATACTCTCCTTGACCTGCAGATTTACGGATCATATCCCGCTTCCCTGTTGTACCACAAGATCTCACGAAGACTGTAAGTACCTCATTTTCCTTTACTGTCCTTAACGCTTCACAAAATGCCAAAATTCCTGTCCATGAACAAGAGACGCATTTCAAGTCCAATGCGGAACCACAGTGCACCAACAAACTATTTACGAACATTTTTAAGGCTTCAGGTCCTGTGAAGTAAACCGGGTTCCTAATAGCTGTAAAAAATACGTCGTTTGTGCTTCATAACAGTCTGATCGACACCAATGGTCGTTATTTAGCCCTGGACTGCTCTCTGAATAACGCTAGGTATACCATTGTGACAGTATATGCCCCTAACAAGAAGCAAATCAGCTTTCTATCCAAACTGATAAAAAAAATGTATCGATTTAAACAAGGACACCTTATTATCTGTGGAGACTTCAACATGGTTCCAGACAATTCGATTGACACTTCGTTTCGCTCCAACAGAATCCCATCACCTATGGGCTCCTTTATATGATCACATGATTTATACAATGTTTGGAGATGCCACCACACCACTGAAAGGGATTACTCCTTTTCCCCGCACCACAACTCGTACACCCGGATTGACTATTTTTTGGTTGACAAATGGTCCCTGGCCAAGGCCTCCACCTCAGACATCGCTACCATTACGTGGTCCGACCACGCCCCTGTTACCTTGACTATGTCTGACTCCCTCTCGTCCTCGAGGTCTCGGATTTGGAGGGCTAACGCCTCCCTCATCCATTCCCCGACATACTCTGAAATCATCCGGAAAAGTCTTACTGATTATTTTGTCCTCCTCTCTCCCGCCTGAAATGTTATCTGCTCTAGTCATCACCCTGCCGAAGCCAGGTAAGGAACCCATGAAGCCACAAAATTTTCGCCCCATATCCCTTCTCAATTTGGATACGAAGATATATGCAAAACTCATAGCCAATCGTCTAATTGATCTGATGCCACTTCTCATACATAACGACCAATCAGGTTTTACCAAGGGTAGGCAGACCTTTGATGCTACGCGCTGGATTATCAACATCATTCATGGAGCCGGGTCGTCCAGAACGCCTTCTCTGCTTCTCTCTCTGGATGCAGAGAAGGCGTTCGACCGAGTTCACTTGGACTATATGAAAGCAACCCTTATAAAATGTGGCTTTCAGGTACCCATACTCTCCGCTATATTGGCATTATACTCGTCCCCCTCGGCCCAAATCTACACTTCTGAAATGCTTTCCAAACCCTATACCATCACTAATGGCACCCGCCAAGGTTGCCCGCTGTCGCCATTAATATTTAATCTAATAATGGAACCCCTAGCGGAACATGTCAGGTGTAATCCTGACATCAAAGGTTTTACGGTTGGTCCCACGGCCCACAAAATTAATTTATTTGCTGACAACGTTATATTGATGATTACAGACCCCCTTTCCTCCCTGGCTTCGGTACAACAGCTTTTACAACGATTCAGTAGTGTCTCCTATTATAGAGTCAATGAAAGTAAATCCTACATCCTAGACTTTGGTCTGGACGCAATTACCAGTACTATCGTCAGGAATAACTACCCTTACCCCTGGGCAGACACTGGGATACCATATCTCGGTATAACTCTCACTAGATCCACAAGGGGACTGTTCACTCACAACTACAGTGGGGTGAAACAAATGCTGCTCCAAGAGACAACAAAACTTTCCAAATATGAATTCTCCTGGACTGATCGCTTAGCGGCCTTTAAAATGATGCTATTACTTAGGCTGTTATATATCTTTCGTACGCTCCCCATACCCCTCTCCCAATCTTACCTAAAGTCCCTACAATTTATTGTGACAAAGTACTTATGGCAAGGCAAACCACCTAGATGCAGTCACGCCAAGCTTATTAAACACAGATCAGCGGTAGGGATGGGGCATGTCGACATTAAAGACTACTATACAGCCACTATACTTTCACAACTGAGAGAGTGGATGTCCATTACCCCTACTAAACCTTGGAGCTCTATAGAAAATTGCATGACCCCAGGCCCTAATCTCTCTCTATGGTTGTTCAGCACATCCAATAGGAACCTAAATCTCAAACTTTATTTGCCCACCATTCAAGCATCTATTAAAGCATGGAGGGTCATTCACTCCATTGAATGGGACTCCCTCCCAACAAAACCTATCCCCATACCTGTTGAAACACTAACACTGCTATCTCCAGACTTACACATCCCACAATGGGTAACCTCACAAGTGACTTGCACGTCTGAACTTCGGTCCTTCATTGCCAATACCTCCTTTTTAAACATCCAAAGGGAATTTAATGCACCTACCACTGACTACTTCAACTATTATAGGCTTCAACGATGCCTTCTTGTGAACCCTTCCCTAGAAGGCTCTTTTCCCATTCCCTTGTGGAACTATCTGTTCTCAGACACAATGAAACCCAGGGGTACATCCATGATATACTCCACTCTACAAGAAAAAAATACGTTCAAAAGATCTAAACCCATTACTGACTGGGAAGACGATCTACAAACCCACTTTTCAGACCAACAGTGGCAATCTGTAATCAAATCTGTATACACGTACACGTCATTCACCGCACTGTGGGAACTTGCACAAAAAATGCTGATATGGTATATGACACCTGCCAGAGTAGCTACATTTCACCTTCACACCTCCCATCTATGCTGGAGGGACTGCGGGTCCCCGGGTACACTACTACACGTATTCTGGACATGCCCGCTCATACGACCTCTATGGACCGAAGTGGAATCATTGTTGCGAGACGTACTTGGTTTCCCTATCTCGCTGACACCCCAATTAACACTTCTCCACCTTAACATTGACGATCTACCACCACGTCTCAGACTAGTGACCACACACATTTTCCTAGCAACTAAACTTTTGATCGCCAGAAAATGGAAATCAACAGAAGTCCCCACTCTCCCAGAAGTAGTTAACCCAGTACAAACCCACTACTCATATGAAACTATCCTATCCAGAAGTAAACAAACATGCAACAGGGTGTGGACCCTGTGGAACCCATGGAAGGTTTGGTATGATACTTCAACCATTGATATCAGTGATGTTTAATACTCTCAGGTCCTTCTCTCCCTCCCTTTCCCCACCTCTTTTTCTACCTTCTTTCATCCACTTCACTCCATCCTCCCTCTTCCTCTCTGTCTGATCCATTTGCTTACTCGTAATCCTACTGTCATGGCCTCAACTTGCCGTTTAAGTGTGAAGCTTGGTTCACCTGATTTGTTGCTACATGTGTTCGCAACCTAGTTGTCTGTTACACGTTACTTGTAATAGTCATTGATATATTCACATATCATTTATGCAAATGTTCCAACTGAGCCTTGAAAAATTCTTCAATAAAAACTATTTGAAAGAAAATCTAAGAGATTCTGCAAGGAAATCAAAAGCACAACTAAACTCTCTTAATCAACATTAACCACTTCAGCCCTGATCCTCATTTTGAGATTTGGTGTTTACAAGTTAAAAACATTGGGCCAGATTCAGGTACTTTTGCGCATATTTTGACCGGAGTAGCGCACCTCCTTTACGTTAGACCGTCGCAATGTAGAGGCGCAATCACCGTATCCTCGTAGTATTTGCACAGAAATTTGCGCCGGTGCAACGTAATTCCCGAGGCGTAAGGCGGATTAATTCAAATTGGGAAGGACGTGGGTGTGTTACATTGAAATGAGCCGTGACCCCATGCAATTGAAGGGCCAACCGGATCGCGCATGCGCACATGAAGCAGACCATGGTCAGCACCTCTTTGCGCATGCTCACAACTCGGGAACGGCGAAATCACTGAAATTGGAAGTGGACCCAGGCAACTTGGTGAGCTACGCAGAGAGCTTAAATAGACAGACACAAACGCCCTTCCGTTGCAAGAGTACATCCCTTTGTATCCCTCCCTATACAGCAAGGTGCTTTTGTTCTGTTGTTTATTAGCGTTTGTTTGTGACGTGTCTGAGATATTTGGTGACTGTTTTGCAGAGTGATTTTTGTCTTTTCTGTGTTTTCTTTGTTGTGTTTTTTTTAAATTATATTTTTGCTGGGCATTTTTTTTTTTTGCTGGGCATTTTATAAAAAATAAAAACATTTTTGGTTCTGTTTGTGAATGATTTTGGAATGTGGGGGTGACATTCCTGTCGGAAAAGGGGTGTCACCCTCATTTGTGGTGGAGAAGTGATCCCCAGGTCCGTGTGAATGGTGTATGAATGTACAGTGACATAATTGGAGCCGTGGCGTTGCTGCTCAAGTCCTGCATGGTGGGCTTGTGCTAATCCAATTTGATGAGGATGTGATGTGTCTGTGCTAGGGACCACAGTGGTGTGCATGCATGCATTCTCATTGTGCCATGATTAATGTGTGTGTTTAACGTGCAAAGATGCCTAATGTGAGCTGTCTCCTGGCTGCTCTTCCCTCAGAAGACGGGGTATCCTCGGTTAGGGGGGGATTGTTTGGTTCGGGGATCAGGTCATCACGTATGTCAATCTCCAGGCCCTTTCTCACTGCGAAGTTGTGCAGCAGGCAACATGCACCGATGATCTGGCATACAAAGTTTGGGGAATACAACAGGGTACCATGGGGGGTTCCTGATAGGAGTCATGAGATGGGGTCCCAGTGCATATGCAGAGTCACCCTGAAGGGATAAGACAGGAGGATGTTAGTAGTGCATGTGCCCCTTGTGATGTGTGCATCATGGGGGGGACAGTCATGCCTGCCACCCATGTCACTCACCAACCAGCCAGATGTCCCCATACATGTTCTGTTCGAATTCTGTTGGGATGGGGCTAGGATTGTATATGTAGCTGTCATGGGTGTCATGGGTGATGTCATGTGTTGGGCTGGTGATGTCCTCCTGCAGGTTTGTGGTTAATTCCAGGATGGCATGAGGGGTGAATCTGAAGATGCGAGACACCTCAGAATCACTCATGCCAAAGATGTCTATGCGTGTGTGATATATCAAGTGAAGAGTGAGGGTCTTGTATCAGATTAGATTATTATATCCATCAAGGTTTTAAAGGGCTATTGAAAGATAGTGAGACCGTGTTTGTAATTTGTATGTATGTTATGTATTGATGTATATATGTATGTATATTTTTTTGTAATGTTTATAAAAGCAAATAAAAAGTTTTTGGAAAAAGAAATCCTCTCCCGTGCCCTCCTCCGTGCCCTCCTCCTTCTTTGCTCATCTAAAGTCAGTAGTATAGCTATGAGCAAGGATGCCCCTGGCATGTTGGCATACAGTTTGTTGTCCTGCAAGTGTGACTGCGTAGCCTGCGCTGCACCAACTTACTTTTGTGGATCCCCGTAACTCCCTCATTTGCATATTTGACTAGCAAATCAATGGTGTGTCTAGCGCAGTTTTGCGTGCATGGATGCGCCGGTCTATCGAAATTACGCCAGTCGAAAAAAATTAGATTTCATGCGTATCTCGTTTTGGGGATGCGGCGCATCGATACGCATGCGCAGATTTAGACTTACGCCGCGCATCTCCTGCGTAATGGCTCTCTGAATCTGGCCCATTATTTTTTGCTAGAAAAGTACTTACTTACCCCCAAACATTATATATAATAATTATTATATTTTTTTTCTAACACCCTAGAGAATAAAATGGCAGTCATTGCATTACTTTCTGTCACACTGTATTTGCGCAGTGGTCTTACAAGTGCACTTTTTTTTTTCTTAACCCCTTCAATACAGGGCTTTTATACACACCTCCATACCGGACCTATTCTGGCACTTCTCTCCTACATGTACAAATCATACTTTTTTTGCTAGAAAATTACGCAGTACCCCCAAACATTATATATGTTTTTTTAGCAGACACCCTAGGGAATAAAACGACGGTCATTGCAACGTTTTATCTTACACGGTATTTGCGCAATAATTTTTTGGGGAAAAAAATTGTTTCATGAATTAAAAAAATAACAAAACAGTAAAGTTAGCCCAATTTGTTTGTAAAATATGAAAGATTATGTTACACCGAATAAATAGATACCTAACATGTCACGCTTTAAAATTGCGCACACTCATGGAATGGTGCCAAACTTCGGGACTTAAAAATCTCCATAGGCAACGCTTTGATTTTTTTTTACAGGTTACCAGTTCAGATTTACAAAGGAGATCTAGGGCTACAATTATTGCTGGCACTCTAACGCACGCGGCGACACCTCACATATGTGGTTTAAACGGCGTTTGCATATGTCGGTGGGACTTGCGTGTGCGTTCGCTTCTGCGCGCAAGCTACCGGGGACAGGGGCGTTTTAATTATTATTATTTTTTTTGACATATTTATTTATTTTTACACTTTTTTTATTTTATTTAATTTTTTTTATCACTTTTATTCCTATTACAAGAAATGTAAATATCCCTTGTAATAGAAATGTGTGTGACAGGTCCTCTTTATGGAGAGATGTGGGGTCAATAAGACCCCACATCTCTCCTCCAGGCTGGAAACCATGAGATTGGAGAAAAAAATTCACCGATCTCATGAATACTGCTGCTTACTAGCTGCAATCGCGGCTTTGTTTACATACGGGACCCGGGCGTGACGTCATCACATCGCGCCCGGGTCCTCCGACGGTCATCTCTATGCTTCCTGCCAGCGCCGGACGATTCATTCTCCGGGCCCCCGATCTCATGGGAGAGCCCAGAGAAGCACCGGATGGCGGCGGGATGGGGATGTCCCCTCCCGCCGCCTATAAGAACGATCAAGCGGCGGAAACGCCGCTATGATCGTTCTTATGTTGTGCAAAATCGCCGGTAAAAGAGATGGATATCTCGCTTCAGGCATCATTCAGATATCCCCCCACCCCCAAAGTCCAGGATATCCACTCAGGATGGGAGATCCCCTTTGTGGACGTCATATGACAATGGGCCGGTATTGAAGTGGGTAAAATACCCTTTTTTTAAATTAAAAAATAAGACAACAGTAAAGTTAGCCCAATTTTTTTTATATATTGTGAAAGATAATGTTACGCCGAGTAAAATGATACCCAACATATCACGCTTCAAAATTGCGTCCACTCTTGGAATGGCGTCAAACTTTTACCCTTAAAAAGCTCCATACGGAAATACGATTTTTTGTTTTTTATTTTCGATTTTTTTAAATTTCGATTTTTTAAATTTTTTTTATTTTTCGAATTTTTACATTTTTGAAATTTTCAATTTTCGAAGTCTAAAAATAACGGGCCAGATTCATGAAGAGTTAGGCTGGCGGATCCAGTGATCCGCCAGCCTAACTGTCACTTTAAGCCGGCGTTTCTGTTTTCTATAACCAGAAAACAAGAAACGCCGGGTTGAAGTTCCGATGCGATCGGCGTAATTGAATTTCGCCATTGCATCGTTACTTCAACTTAAAAATGACGCCGGGGGCGTTCCCGCCGATTTACGCTCAAAATATATGTTAATGAGCGGGAATCGGCAATTCACGATCTTTTTCGGGCGTGACGCAGTGACTTTACGACGTTTCCGAAAGCGATACGCGGCGTATAGATAAAGCAGCCCCCTAGTGGAGTATCCTATGTTAGGTATAGGCGTCATCATCGCGTCGGAAAAAAAACAAATCGCGACGTTTGCGTAAAACATTCATGAATGGGGACGTGACGTCATTGACGTTCACTGACAGAACTTGGAGCATGCGCACTGGGATGCATTGACACTCGACGCATGCGCAGTATGTTCGCCGCAGGATCGCGCGTAGTTTGAATACTACACGCCCCGTACCCGCCCAATCTGAATTCCGCTGTCTCATTTGCGATGCGCTGCCGCAACTTTAGGAGCAAGTGCTTCATGAATAACAGCACTTGCTCCTAAAATTTCTGCAGCGGAACGTAAATGAGATGCGTTACTCCAGAGCAAAGATGCTCTGATCTACCTGAATCTGGCCCAACACATTTTTCATTTTCAAATTTCGAAATTTCAAATTTGAAAAAAATTCGAAATTTGGAATTTTTACATTTTCGAATTTTCAAATTTTTAAATTTTTGAAATTTCAAATTTTTTAATTTTCGATTTTTTAAATTTTCGATTTTTTTTTTCATTTTCAAATTTTCAAATTTTAGATTTTTTTAATTTTCAATTTTTTTAATTTCAGATTTTTTTTATTTCAATTTTTTTTAAAATGTTGAAATTCCGAATTAAACATATTTTAATTTTCAATTTTTTTTATTTTTTGAATGGCGTCAAATTTCGAATTTTTAGTTTTCAAATGTCGAATTTTTTAATTTTCGAAATTTCGAATTTTCGATTTTTTTATTTTTCGAATTTTTAATTTTCGAATTTTTCAAATTTCGAATTTTCCATTTTTGAATTTTCGCAATTTTGAGTTTTTCAAATTTCGCAATTTCGATTTTTTTTAATCTTCGATTTTTTTTAATTTTAGATTTTTTTTAATTTTCGAGTTTTTTTAATTTCCGAATTAAACATATTTTAATTTTCAAATTTTAGATTTTTTTTATTTTTCAAAATTTTCATTTTCAAAATTCTCTTTTTTGAATTTTCACATTTCAAAATTTTCAATTTTCGAAGTTTAAAAATTTCAAATTTTTCATTTTCAAATTTTAAAACTCTTTCAATTTTGGAATTTTTTCAATTTTCGCCAGGCACTTTACACTACGCCGCCGCATATTATGGAGCAAGTGCTTTCTGAATAAGGCACTTGCCCATAATATTTGGGGCGTAAACAACATACGCTACGCCGCCAGGCAGATACATCAAATGTATCTGAATCCGGCCCTACATTTTTTCATGCAAGTACATGCAGCTAGAAAGGTTAACGATGGTTTGTTTTAAAGTGATACTAAAGTCTTTTTATTTTTTTATATATAAAATACTTTAGTATCACTTTAAATCAAAGCATCACTAAACTTTCTAGCTGCATGTACTTGTATAAAAAAAAAAAATCTTCAGTTGCAGCAGGAACTTGGCACCCTACTAGTCTTCACTTCAGAGCCCAACTTCAGAGCCCCTGCTCTCTGAAGTGAATTCTAGTAGGCTAGTCTAGTAAGTCCCTGCTGCACCTGAAGATAGGGGGCCAGATTCAGGTAGATGGGAGCATCTTTACTCTGGTTAAATTTTAGGAGCAAGTGCTGTTATTCATGAAGCACTTGCTCCTAAAGTTGCGGCAGCGTATCGAAAATGAGCCGGCGGAATTCAAATTGGGCGGGTACGGGGCGTGTATTATTTAAACTAAGCGCGATCCCGCGGCGAACGTACTGCGCATGCGTCGACTGTCAATGCATCCCAGTGCGCATGCTCCAAATTCTGTCAGTGAACGTCAATGACGTCAAATCCCCATTCATGGACGTTTTACGCAAGCGACGCAAATTTATTTATTTTTCGACGCGATGACGACGGCTTTACTTAACATAGGATACTCCACTAGGGGGCTGCTTTATCTTTACGCCGCGTATCACTTACGGAAACGTCGGAAAGTCACTGCGTCGCGCCCGAATACGATCGTGAATTGCCGATTCCCGCTGATTAACATATTTTTTCGGCGTTAATCAGCAGGAACGCCCCCGGCGCCATTTTTAAATTAAAGTTGTGATGCGATGGCGAAATTCAATTACGCCGCTCGCATCGGAACTCCAACCCGGCGTTTCTTGTTTTCTGGTTACAGAAAACAAAAACGCCGGCTTAAAGTGACAGTTAGGCTGGAGTATCACTGATACTCCAGCCTAACTCTACCTGAATCTGGCCCTACATTTTTTCATGCAAGTACATGCAGCTAGAAAGGTTAGTGATGGTTTGTTTTAAAGTGATACTAAAGTCTTTTTTTTTTTTTTAGTATCACTTTAAAACAAAGCATCACTAACCTTTCTAGCTGCATGTACTTGCATGAAAAAATGTAATCTTCAGGTGCAGCAGGGACTTACTAGACTAGCCTACTAGACTTCGCTTCAGAGAGCAGGGGCTCTGAATTTGGGCTCTGAAGTGAAGACTAGTAGGGTGCCAAGTTCCTGCTGCAACTGAAGATTTTTTTTTTTTTTTATACAAGTACATGCAGTGAGAAAGGTTAGTGATGCTTTGTTTTAAAGTGATACTAAAGTCCTTTATATAAAAAAATAATTAAAAATAAAAACAGACTTTAGTATCAATTTAAAACAAAAGCATCACTAACCTTTCCAGCTGCATGTACTCGTAAATATATTTAAAAAAAAAAATGAATCTTCAATTGCAGCAGGGACTTGGTTGGCACCCTACTAGGCTTCACTTCAGAGCCCCTGCTGTTTGAGGATGAATTACGCCTACAGCTAAGGTGGTAAGCAAGGGTTTGTTTGCTATATGTAAATTATATGACCGTATTTTGGTTACAGGTACACTTTAAAGCCCAACTCCAAAATTGTTTAAAAATCCACCAATGCAACGAGGCCACTCCACATTGCAAAGGTTTGTTATGTCTAGGGGTGCAGGAGTAAGAAAATACTTACCATTTTCTTCACTCTGGCAGGTTTCCGTCAGCGCTGTGAACAAGTCCACACAGCCTGCTCTGTAACCTGCAATTAGCTTTGGTTGCACTGCATCCTACACCGTGCGCAATGCAGGGTTAATGTTCCTATACTGCATGCAGAGGCGTATCTAGTGAAAATAGCGCCTATGGCAAGCACTGAAGCTGCGCCCCTGTCGAAAAATGTGAAACCCATCTTTCAGATAACCTTAACAAAAAAAACAGCTAACAAATCTAGTGATATTTATCATCACTTGTGATACCTTGGATAGTGACATATCCTATTTATGGAGAAATCTGGGGTTTATTAGACCCCTGATCCCTCCTCTGCCCTCCAAGGCCAGGTAAATGCAGAACCAATACTGGAAGTGATGAAATCTTCATCACTTAAGGCCTAAGTTTTCAGAGGAGAGGGAGAAACTGAAGTTCCTCCTTCTTCTTTGTGCGCTGCCAATTCAACCGCTGGACCGTTTCAGCAGACAGATTCGATCGTGTGTACGGGCGAGCCGACGGATTTGGCCACCCGACAGATTTCAAAGCATGCTTTGAAATCTATCGGGTGGGAATCCGTCCGCCCGACATGTCTGCTGGTTAGTACACTTACCAGCAGACATGTCGTCCCGCACCGCCGCTGCACCGCCGCCGAATATATTCGGCGCATGCGCGGAAGTGTTTTACTTCCTGGTGCGGTGACGTGGCGGCGGGGATTTTGGTTTGCTCGTGTGTACACGCGAGCAAACCAAAATCCCAGCAGACAGATTTGTTCAAATCTGTCGGACGGACAGATTTGAACAAATCTGTCTGCTCGTGTGTACGAGGCCTTAGACATAACAAGCATTTAACTTGTTCGGTGCAGAGGGCTACATCCACTGAAAGGGCGATTTATTTATTTTATTTCCTGGAGTTGTGCTTTCTATGATGGCGCAGGGAGAAGAGGAAGAGCCAAAAGCATCAGCGGAGGACCCCAGAATAGGAGGTTTAGGGACCCTTTGTGCAGAACTATGGCACGGTGCGGGCAAGTATACCATGAATAATAATAATAAATAAAATGTACAACCCTCTTTAGAGCAGAGTTCCACCCAAAAGTTGGAATCTCCTCTTATCTGCTTCCTCCACCCCATCAAGTGTCACATTTGACACCTTTCAGGGGGGAGGGTACCCATTCCCACCCAGGGGAGACAGTGCTGCGGAAGTTCGGCCCCCCTCCTCCGCCGGACCATTCAGAAAGCGTGGCGCGCTTTGCGTATGCACAGTACAGAATCAGCTGCGAAGCCGAAAGGCTTCACTGTGGGTTTCCCTTATGATAAATGGCGGCAGGAGCACTTGACAGCAAATCTGAAAATCTGCTGGGGTACTGACATCACAGGCTCATTGGACAGGTAAGTGTCCATATATAAAAAGTCAGCAGCTGCAGTATTCGTAGCTGATGACTTTTCATTTTTTTTTTTTTATCCCCAGGTGGGAACATCGCTTTAAAAACTCCTCTCAGCTTATTTTTCTTTAAAAACACTAAAGTTTCGAAAACGTAAAACATCCAAATCCAGGAACAAAACCAATCCATGGCTAGGCTTTGTCATCTGGAAATCCTGCCAGTAACAGGCTTGCTGTCCTCGGGTGACAACGCTCACTCAGTGTACTGCAGCTTCAGGGGCAGGGTTGTCATTCTAGGCTGCTTGCTTCTAATTTGGACTAGAAAACATCTCCCCTCCGCATGTCTATAAAATAAGGGAGCATTCTTAAGTTCAGAGATAAACTGGGCAAGTTTGATAATGCTGCTTGAGATTTCAGTGCAGCAGAGAAAGCGAGATACATTTCTGGCAGGATCAACATGTCATTTGTTTTATTTTAATTTTTTTACCTTTCAAATACAAAACACTTTTAATTGTATATTCAACAGACCAAAAGGGAGAAAACACTCACTGTTGGAGTTTACATTCACGTTATTTGGAGTTTGGAACACCCGTGGCACCTACACCAAGCAATATTTTCAAGAATAGGAACAGAATTATTTTAGCTACAATACCAAATCACGTGAAATGGGACAATTTGAAAGGAGAATTCTTAAAAACCCAGAACTGCACCACCTGTAATATCAGGAAGGGCCAGTATGTATGCAGGAGGTGGCATAGGGAGGGCAAAGGCTATGCCTATCAAACTGCAGCTGGAAATATTGCAGGGGTGATATAATGAGGGTGAAAGGCATGCCACCAAGACAGAAACACAAGGCAGGGGAAGCTGGCATACAAAGCAGAGGTATCACAGCAAGTGTGAGCCATGCCAGTCACACAAGGGAATACCAGTCCAGAAGCAGCCAATATTCGTGGCAGAGGTGATGCCAGTTACACAAAAAAAAACATGGCAGTTCAGGGGCAGCTAGCATGGCAACAAGATACGCCGGCGCATCTAAGAAGTTACGTGGCGTATCTTGAGATACGCCGTGTAACTTCTTACTGAATCTGGCCCTAAGTTCCTATATACTTCATTCATTGTTTATTTCTTGTCGGATTCCAGAGGGAAATGTTCTATTTGCTCATAGAGAACACTTTAAAAAAACACCTCCATACCAGGCCTATTCTGGCGCTTCTCTCCTACATGCAAAAATCATAATGTTTTTGCTAGAAAATTACTCAGAACCCCCAAACATTATATATGTTTTTTTAGCAGACACCCTAGGGAATAAAAGGACAGTCATTGCAACTTTTATCTCGCACGGTATTTGCGCAATCATTTTTCAAACGTTTCGTGGATTAAAAAATAACAAAACAGTAAAGTTAGCCCAATTTTTTTGTATAATGTGAAAGATGAAGTTACTCTTAGTAAATAGATACCTAACATGTCACGCTTTAAAATTGCGCTCACTCATAGAATGGCGCCAAACTTCAGTACTTAAAAATCTCCATATTTTTTTTTACAAGTTACAAATTTAGAGTTACAGAGGAGGTCTAGTGCTAGAATTGTTGCTGGCGCTCTAACACAAGCGGTGATACCTCACATGTGTGGCTTGAACGGCGTTTACATATGTGTACTCAAATTATTTAATTTTTACACTTTTTTTTTACATTTTTTTTTTATCACCTTTATTCCTATTACAAGGAATGTAAACATCCCTTGTAATAGGAATGGTTCGTGACAGGTCCTCTTTATGGAGAGAGGCAGGGTCAATAAGACCCCACATCTCTCCTCCAGGCTGGAAAGCATTAGATCGTGCAAAAAAAATCACTGATCTAATGCTTTCAGCCGCGATTGCAGCTGTGTTTACATTCCGGTACCTGGACGTTACGTCATAACATTGCGCCCGGGCCTCCGAGGATCATCTGGTCACCAGTCTACTCAATGCTTTCCATCCAACGCCGGTGGATCGTTTCTCCGGGTCTCCGATGGCAAGGGAGAGCCTGGAGAAGCACCGGATGGCGGTGGAATCGCTGCTATGATCGTTCTTATGGTGCACAGAATCGCCAGCTTAAGAGATGGATATCTGAATGATGCCTGTAGCTGCAGGCATCTTTCACATATCCCCACTGAAAGTCCAGGACGTCATATGACGTCCTTTGGGTGGGAAGGGGTTAATTACAGAGCAGGGTGTAGACCAGATGAGCCATGTAGGTTCATCTCGACGGAGACACACTTGTAATTCGGGATATACTGTAAATGTGTATTTTTAAAAGCAATCCAAATTAAAGGCAGCTACCAGTAAAAATGTATGGGCCAGATTCAGGATGGAGATCTTTGTGCAAGCGTAGCGTATCCGATTTACGCTACGCCTCCGCAACTTATACAGGCAAGTGCTGTATTCACAAAGCACTTGCTCCGTAAGTTGCGGCGGCGTAGCGTAAATGGGCCGGCGTATCTGCGCGTAATTCAAATTGGGCAGGTAGGGGGCGTGTTGTATGTAAACGAATCGTGACCCGAACGAACTGCGCCGGCCGTGAACGTATCCCAGTGTGCATGCTCCAAATCACGTCACAAATAGTCAATGTAAACGACGTGAACGTAACTTATGCCCAGCCCCATTCTGAATCGGCTTACGCAAACGACGTAAACGATGTACAATACGACGCTGTCCCGAAGTCCATACTTAACATTGCCTGCGCCTCATATAGCAGGAGTAACTTAACGCCGGACGTAAGCCTAACGTAAACAGCGTAGCGCCGCGAGTACGTTCGTGAATCGGCATATCTCCCTAATTTACATATTTGACGCGTAAATCGACGGAAGCGCCACCTAGCGGCCAGCGTAAATATGCAACTAAGATACGACGGCGTAAGAGACTTACGCCGCTCGTATCTTAGCTAAATCCCGGCGTATCTGATTCATTGAATCAGTCCCCGGGATACAACGGCGCACATTAGGACTTACGATGGCGTATCTGTAGATACGCCATCGTAAGTCTATCTGAATCTGGCCCTTTATATATAAAAATACACAAAAATGGAGGTAGTAAGATATATAAAGAAAAAATATCACTTTTGAAATATGTTGGTGAAACGTTTTAAATGTCTTACAAATGGAAAAGCTTTAATATACAATATTTAAATTTAAAAAAATACACATTAAATTATATACTTCTCTATTGGAAAATATGTTGGTGAAATGATCTAAATGTACAGTATGTCTTATAAATGGAAAAGCTTTAATATAAAATATTTAAATAAAAAAATAAAAAAATACACATTAACCACTTAACGCCCGCCGCACGCCTATGTACATCCACAGAATGGCACGTACAGGCAGATGGGCGTATATTTACGTCCCTGCCTTCTAGCGGGTCGGGGGTCCGATCAGGACCTGCGTGCGGCTCACCTCTGGGAGCGATCCGTCTTGAGGGGGCGGCTGTTCGTTTCTGTCCGCCCCCTCGTGATCGCTCCCAGCCAATCCCGTTGTGTCCCGCCGTGTCACTTCCTCTGCCAGTAAAATATAAACACTGGCAGAGGAAGTGATGCAGCTCTCCTCTCAGCGGTATTTTCAAACCGCTGAGAGGAGAGAAGAGTCAAAGTAAGTCGCACCAACACTACACTGACACCAGTACACATAGGTACATTTAACCCCTTGCGATCACCCCCCTGTCACAGTGTCACTGAATGCAGTGATCATATATGTACTAATCACTGTATTTATTGTCAGTGTGACAGGCAGTTAGTGTTAGGTTCAGGGTAGCCCCGTACCCCCCCTAATAAAGTTTTAACCCCTTGATCACCACCCTAGTTAACCCTTTCACCCCCTATTGCCAGTGTCACTAAGCGATCATTTTTCTGATCGCTGCATTAGTGTCGCTGTTGCCGCTAGGTAACTAATTTTTTTTTTTTTATTGTGATTTTTTTTTACTAAAGACGTGTGGCTGAATAAATTTTGGCCTAAATGTTTGAATAAATTTAGTTTATTCAATTTTTCAAAAAGTAAAAAATATAGATTTTTCTTAAAAAATGTCGCTCTATTTTTGTTTATAGCGATCAAATACCATCAAAAGAAAGCTTTTTTTTGTGGGAAGAAAAGGACGCAAATTTTGTTTGGAAACCACATCGCAGGACCGCGCAATTGTCTGTTAAAGCGACACAGTGCCGAATTGTAAAAACGCCTCTGGGCATTTAGCGGCATATTGGTCCGGGGCTTAAGTGGTTAAATTATATACACATTAGCAATCTGCAATTCCAATCCCATCTTTGTTCTTTCAGTAAAAGTCTTACCCTACCTCCAGACAAAAAAAAAAGCCCAGCAATTGAGATATCAATCTCAGCGACAGGGTACTGTACATCTCGCGCTGGCTGCAATAGGAAAAACATTACAGCGAGCGTGAGATGGAAAGCGACAGGGATCCGACTTGGATTCCCGTCAATGCCAGCCACTGTGTAAAGTATGAATCATGAGGGGGAACTCCATGCCAAATTTTAAATAAAAAACCGGCATGGGTTCCCCTCCAGGAGCATACCAGGCCATGGGGATTCCCCCAAAATCGATACCAGACCCTTATCCGAGGACGCAGCCCGGTCGGTCAGGAAAGGGGGTGGGGACAAGTGAGTGCCCCCCCCTGAACCGTACCAGGCCGCATACCCTCCGATGGACTTTTTCCATCCGATTTTCCGATCGTGTATAGCCCCATCAGAGTTTTTTAATCGGAAATTCCGATGAATTCCATCAAAGTTTAGATATAGAACATGTTCTATTTTTTCCCAATGGAATTCCGTCGGAATTCTGATGTGATTTGGCCGGGCAAAACCCTGATCGTGTGTACGCCGCATAACAGCTTTGCAAATAAGTAATTTTTTCTTATTCCCCAATGTGCGCTGATGAGGCTGCACTGATCGGCAATGATGAGGATGCACTGACGGGCACTGATGAGGCTGCACTGATGGCACTGAAGGCAGCACTGATCAGTGTCAGTATCACAAAGCGCACCATGACAGTGAGGCAGACACAACCCCCCCCCCATATGAACTTGCGGGCAGCTGTTTCAGTTCCAGTGGCGGAATTAGCAGGATCGCACGTTGATCGCACTGATCAGTGCTGCCTTATCAGTGCCCGCCAGTGCTGCTCATCAGTGCTGCCTTATCAGTGCAGCCTCATCTGTCCCTTATCGGCTGCACTGACAGACACTGATAAGGCAGCACTGATGAGCCTGCACTGACGAGGCAGCACTGATGGGCACTGACGAGGCATCACTGATGGGCACTGATGAGGCTGCACTGATGGGCATTGATATGCTGCACTGCTGGGGTGCACTTATAATCATGGCACTAATGATCACAGCCCTGATTATCAGTGTAAATGTTCCCTGTAACTGGAAAGCCGATCATCGGCTTTCCTTTCCTCAGACACACTGAAAGAGCTGAAAGGAAATGCCAATAACTGTCATTTGTTTATATGTGATCAGCTGTGATTGGACACAGCTGATCACATGGTAAAAGAATACAATACATCAGCGGTTCTTTACCCTGATCATTGTTATGCTGTGTCAGAAAGGACACAGCTCACCACCAATTGCCGGCCGCCGATCTGCTAAAGGCCAGGAGGGAAGGTGTTAAAGTGAAGGTAAACTGGTACAAAACAAAGACTCCTCAACATGAGTATATGAGTCCATTGGCAACCATTCAAATTACAAAAGTAGCTTATAAAATGAAAGCTGACATCTAATTGTAATGCATAAAATAGCTGTATTCTTGTATTCCAGTTCCCATAAATCAGACTCAAAAGTCTGAAAAACTCTATAGAATAGACCCGTAGGTCTCAAAATAAATGCGTTTTTGTCTGTGCTTTGTAACCTATTTTTCTATAGTTTTTTTTTATAAAAAATGAAGCCACTTAAAGACAACATATAAAGCATGAATGCAAATACTGTATAGCTAATTATCTGAAGGTTTGCAGAGAAAGCCGTGTCTGGGCCTGAATCAGGGCAGATAAAGACATCAGAGATTTCAGCTATTGTCACTTATTTTACCTTTTCTTCTCTGTTGGGCTTGTATTACAGCAAGTGAAAGTTGTGTTTTAAACTGCTGGCAAATGTCCCCCCAACCCCATGAATGATGAGAAGCTCTGCTGATTAACCAAAACGTCTACAATGGCGATAAGAGGCGAGCTCTTCATTGAGATTATTTTTTAGTGAAGAGGATAAACTTTGCTCTCAGGCCTGCAATAATGAGCCAAAAAGCATTGAAAGTGAAATAATAAAAATAGCTGCTGTATCCCATTTTTTGTTAAGAGACCCTCTGGCAAGAATGATCGTTTTTACAAAAATATTCTCATTAGCTTTTTTGTGCATTTAAAGTGATTGTAAAATGAGAAAAATAGGCTGCACACCACAATTGTGATCCAAAATCCTTTATTGCAACATCCAAGAGTGACACCACAAGAGCAGAGTGCCCGGTAGACGCGTTTCATCCGGTTATAAGTGCTTTATCATTAGGGTTCTCTAGATCACCTGGAGGGGCAAGCCTTCTCTGTTTAAAGTGATTGTAAAGGCAGAAGGTTTTTTATCCTAATGCATTCACACGATCAGAATTTCCGATGGAATTTTCCGTTGGAATTCCAATGAAGCGGACTTCCATCAATCTTGCATACACACTGTCAGACTAAATTCCAACCGTCCAAAACGCTGCGACGTAAAACACTACGACGAGCCAAGAAAAATAAATTTCAATGCTTCCGAGCATGCATCGACTTAATTCTGAGCATGCGTGGCTTTTTTCCCGTCGGATTTGCACACAAATAAACACTGATGGAAATTTCTGAGGAAAAAAGTCCATCAGACTTTGTTCATCGGAAATTCTGATCGTGTGTACGCAGCATTAGGATAAAAAGCCTTCTGTGTCTAGCAGCCCCCATCAGCCCCTCTGATACATACCTGAGCCTCATCTAGATCTAGCGATATTATAGGAGTGTCTGGACTGCCCGGGACTACCCTCCTTATTGGCTGAGGCAGCAGTGGCTCATGCTGCTTATAAATTCAATGAGCAAATGAGGAGAGAAAGGGGACAGGGCCAGGCCACAGCTCTGTTTCTGAATGGACACACAGCTGTGGCTCGCCTCGGGTGCCCCCACAGCCACTCAACAGAAGGGGGGCAGGGGAGCTGGCAAGGGACCCGAGCAACAGGGCCCGTCTGGTGAGAAGTCATTTTTGGCTCCTCACCCCGCTTCTCAAGAGGTAAGAAGTCAGCACAACCCGCTCCTCACTTTAATGTAAGAGGTCACCCCCCCCCCCCCCCCAGCTTGGATGCTCTGTGCAAAACCGCTGCACAGAGCAGGTAAATATAACATATTTGTTATTTTTAACCAAAACAAAAACAAGACTTTAGTATCACTTTATTTTATGCATGTTATTTTCCTGTAAAAGCTTCCTTTATGTAGACATCCAAAAGTGCAGAATGGAACATGTGCAGAATGGAAAAATATGTTTTGTTTCACTTCAGATAGATCCTTTAAGTTACCAATTTAGTTTTGTTGATTTGTTTCGGAATTTGTTTAGCTTATTCTTGTTTAATTTTGCTTAATAATTTTCAAACAAATTCCAAATTGTCAGAACGATACAGATTCGGAATGTTCGAAAAATGATGACCGATTTGAATTATGTGTGAACAAAAGCTGGTTGTTAAGGAGCAGGCCAGGAAGCCACCCGCCGTGTCCTTAACAACCAATGACTTATCAACTGTTCTCAAATGATGATGGGGACAAGGGCCTCTTCCCCACAACCCTGTGGTTGTGTGGGTCTGTGGGCAGGGGGTCCCCCCAGATCCCTGCCCCCAATGTAAATGAGTATGTGGTATATTGTACCTCTACCCATTCACCAAACAAAAAGTGAATAAAGACACTACACTAGCTTTTGACAATTGCTTTATTTAAAAAATAAAAAACAATGTCCCTTAGTGTAGCTGGACCAAATCATGTTGAGAAGAGGATAATAAGGAGGATATGATCCACATGTCCAAATATATAAGGGGTCCATATAGTAAACGTGGTGTTGAGTTATTCACTTTACGGTCAACACAAAAGACAAGGGGGCACTCTTTACGCCTAGAGGAAAGGAGATTTCATCTCCAAATACGGAAAGGTTTCTTCACAGTAAGAGCTGTGAAAATGTGGAACAGACTCCTTCAAGAGGTGGTTCTGGCCAGCTCAGTAGATTGCTTTAAGAAAAGCCTGCATACTTTCCTAAATGTGCATAATATAACTGGGTACTAACATTTATAGGTAAAGTTGATCCAGCGAGAATACGATTGCCTCTTGGGGGGATCAGAAAGGAATTTTTTTCCCCTGCTGTAAATTGGATCATGCTCTGCTGGGTTTTTTTTTGCCTTCCTCTGGATCAACTGTGGGTATAGAATTGGGTATATTGTATTGTCCAATATTTTTTATTTATTTATGGTTGAACTGGATGAGCTTGTGTCTTTTTTCAACCTGACTAACTATGTAACTATGTTGCTGCTATGGTTAGGGGTTCTCAGTGGTTATGTTGATTGGGGGGACCAAGGGGTAATGCAACTTTTTCTCTCTGCCTACAGAGTTACCAGGCCTCCTGAGTGCTTAAGTTCCTCAGCTACCTCACTGACACAGAAGAAGGCCCCCTCAGGCTGCGTACACACAACCGAGAAACTCGTTGGGCTAAACACATCGTTTTCCCCGTGGAGTTCCTTGTTCGGCTGTCAAAAAACTTGTCGAGCCAAATTTTCCCATTGCCCATCGAGGAAATAGAGAACATGCTCTCTTTTTGGCTTGACGAGTTCCTCGACGGGTTTCTCTGCGAAAAAGTGTACACACGACCGGGTTCCTAGGCAGAATTCGTCTCCCATCGAGTTTCTTGCTGAATTCTGCAGAGGAAACCGGTCATAGGTACGCGGCCTCAGAATCCTTTGGCAGTGGCTGCAAAGCATCCGCCACCAACCCTGGCAGCAGAGCTGGGTGAAATCTTGCACCTTGAGAGAACCTGTAAGAGCAGAAGTTGTCTCTTTCCCATTAATCAGTGCAATTGTGACCAGGTTATGGACATGGTGGCAGATGCTTTGCAGCCGACACTAAAGGATTCTTATGGGGCCTTCTGTTCGAACCTCTTGTGTGAAAGGAGAAAGTGAATTGGGATGAATTGAACCACAGTGCCTGTAGCTACAGAGGTCAATGAAGGCCACTTTTAAAGCACATTTAAAGAATTTGTAAAGACTTAAATGTTCATAGCTGTCAATGTTTTATTTTAAGGCTGAAGCCTGTCAGGTATGTAGTGTAGTAAAGGAAGAGTGCTGCCATGGGGGTTGGTGGTGATTTGTATAAAATCAATAACCGTCCCCCTCAAATCTAATACACATCAGAGGTCTGCCTTGAAGGACAAGTGAGTAGCTAGGAGCTGGCTGTGACCTGCACAGGGCCTTGTTTTTTTTTTTTTTTGCTGGGGACCAGCAGAGCGAGTTCCATCTAGTCACCAAAAATAGAAATTACATTACATAGCTCCAGATGCTGGGTATTCAAAAAGAGAAACATTGCTCTGGCATAAGAGTCAGAGAAAGAGAATAATAAGGAGCTCAGAAAGAGGTCCTAACCCTGTCTCCAAGTAGAAGGCCTTTGCCACAAAAATACAGAATTGTGGCTGATTGTGTTGACACACTAAGCCTGGCAAAAGCAGCACTTGTTCTTCTTTGGATACCTATATTACATTTATAATTTCATGTGGATGACTTATCATTCTGGGAAATAGCGCAGGGAGGCTCTGCTAAAAAATATATATATATATATATATCTTGTTTTCAGAATACCGCGCATAGATACGACGGCGCATCCTTGAACTTACGCGCCGTTTCAATAGATACGGCGGCATAAGTTGTCTCTGAATACGGGCCCAGGTATTCTATTGTTGCATTTGGGTGGGAAATTTTTTCCGTGTGTCATCAATGCAGGACCTATTCTGAGATATCAGAATTAGTGCACAACAAAATCCCAAGTCATGCAGATCTGAAATTAGCACAGAAAGGAACACTGGTTAGGGTTAATAGCCATCCTCTTTTGGTTCCTGTTTAAAGCAATGTAAAGTAGTTTCTGGTGAATACAACAAGGGGTATAAGCTCTGGCGCAGCATGTGTACACCACAGTCACTGCCTTTATAGCTAAATGGGGATTGGTTGAGGGGTAGTAAAAACAAGGCTCAACTGCATGGTTTTAGCAGTTGTCCTTTTATTATGTGTTTATTTATAAAAGATACAAAGTTTTAACAGTTTTATGTATTTTTTTTCCCAAGGGGTTGATACTGTTAGCACCTTAAGAGTGGGTTCACACTGGGGTGACACGACTTCCAGCACGACTTTCAGAGGCAACTCCAACACGACTTGAGCATGAACCACAGGGCGATCTGGGGCGATTTACAACACGACTTGAAGTCGTCTCCAGGACAGGAGACATTCCAGTGGCAAATCAAACAACAATCAGCTCTAGGGGAGGGAGGGGGAGGGAGGGGTTTGCCTGAGAAATGTATGTTATCTTCCTGGAAAGTTGCTTCAGTTAAGACAGTGATCCGACTTGGAGGCGACTTTCATTGAAATCAATGGGTACAAATAGCCTACAAGTCGGATTGAAGTAGTACAGGAACCTCTTCTGAAGTCGGAGCGACTTGAGTAGTGTGTATTAAGACGGCTCCCATTCACTTACATTGCTTTTCTGGACAGCGCAACTTGGGACGTCTTGAGGCAACTTCAAGTCGGATTCCAAGTCGCCCCAGTGTGAACCGACTCTAAAAGTCCTATTTACCCTTTTTTTCTACTTATTGTAAACATCACCTATGAACATTATGACATAAATGTATCAACATTTTTAGCACTACACCCCTCATTCCTCTGTTTACAGTCTATAGCCCAATTCCCAGACCTAATTTGCAATTGTGATTAAAAGTCTATAAATACTGTATTTATTGGCGTATAACACGCACCGGCATATAACTCGCACCCCAATTCACGAACGTAAGTGTGCCCGGGCACGGCTCTACACAACGCGCGTACGTTTTCCGTCCGGCGTAAAGTTTTTCCCCATAAAAGGAGGTGTAAGTCAGCACCAGGCATGCAAAGGTCTGCACCAGGGAACTCAAGCCTACGTATTTTACGTAGGACATGAGTCTGGCTGGGCGTAGGTTACCTCAACGGCGTACACAGTGATCCGGCGTATCTAAGGCAGTTGTTCCGACGTGGTTGTGAGCATGCGCACAGGGATACGTCCACGTCTCGACGCATGCGCAGTTCATTTTAAGTACTTGTCTGGCCCCCGGCCCATCATTTGCATGGGGTCACGCATCATTAGCATGGATCACACCCACTTCCACCTACTTCCACTTACGCCAGCCTGCGCCTTCGAAATGTACGCTACGCCGGCGCAGAGTTGGAAACAATAGCTTGCTGAATTCAGTGCATGCCTCTCCACACTGCGCCGGCGTAGCGTACTATGTGTGCACTACGCCGGTGTAAATATGCGCCCATCTCTGTAAATCGACGAATTTTCGTTGTTTAATTTCTACCTATTCACTGTATTCAGGACGATTTTCGATGGTTTGTCGAATTGAACGACGGAAATTCAACAAAGCATCGAAAATCGTCGTTCTGAATACAGTGAATAGGTAGGAATTGAACGACGAAAATTCGACAAAGCATCGAAAATTGTCGAATTTTCGTTGTTTAATTTCTACCTATTCACTGTATTCAGAACGACGATTTTCGATGCTTTGTCGAATTGAACGACGAAAAATCGACAAAGCATCGAAAATCGTCGGATCTGAACGAAAACGAAAATAAAGCATTTTTTATGTCGGATCTTTCGGTTTTCGTTTCTTGCGCTTTCGTTCTCGTTCATTAAAACGATAACGAATATACCCGATTTTCGGACAAAAATGCATTCTAACGACAACGAATGCACATGGCTTGTCACGTTTAATAATTAATCAAAGTCCATGCTGCTGAACAGGGTTGGCTCATGTAAAATGAATTTTGAATGGTTACTGTGGGTTACTATACTTTGCACTTTAGGCTTTGCTCACTAAAGTGGTTTTATCTGAGGCCCACCCATGCTTCCAGGGGGAGAATGTGCTATAGAAAGGAGAAAGAAGTTTATTTTACATAACCCAGAACAGAAAATTCCAAAAATATTAGGAAGCTCCATTTCTTCCCTTTCCTATTGATTTATTTTGGTTGGAGTCCTGGCCTAACTTGGTAGCCAATTTTTATTACACTTGTATAATAATTCTAAATACTCAACGTACCTGTCTGCGAAGCAGTGAGCGGCTGACACCACCCAGCAAGGCATTACAAGGGTGCCAGAGCAGAAATTTTGCCCAATGTATACAGCGGCCAGCCAGGGGTGAGATCCTGGAAGCGATGAAAGTCCACCCAGAATTCGGCCCCGCAGCACGACCCGCTTCTCATGTCTTTTCCCGCACTTTGGTTTTGCAAATGTGGTGGCTGCAAATTCATCTTCCATGACAATTCTCCGAGCCTTATTAGCTGCAAAAAAAAAACGAGAACATTTGAGTGTTTACATTAAAACACATACTTCCTCCCATCTTGCCATGCTCTACTAAGACCACCCAAAAGCCTCGTACACACGATTGGATTATCAGACGGGAATTGTGTGATGATGGGCTGTTGTCTGAAAATCAAACTGTTTGTACGCTCCATCGGACAATTGTTGTTGGATTTTCCGCCAACAAATGTGGGATAGCATGCTTTAAAATTGTCCGCCAACAAATGTGTGTTGTCAGATTATCCGATCGTGTGTACACAAGTCCTTTGGACAAAACTCCAAAGTACAAACACGCATTATCAGAGACAATGCTCACCATAACACAACATTAGCAGAAGTTGCCCAAAGGGTGGCGCTAAAGAGCTGAAAAAATTGCATAGGTTTTGTGTTCGTTGGCCGACAATTCTTTGCAGTTTGTATGCAATACAATTTAGAGCTGGGCGATTTGGGCCCCAAAAAAAACATAATTTATTTTTTTTCTGATGGACACCGCGCCGTTCCTACGGAGCTGCGGAAGGAGTTTTTAGGCGAGGCCGCAGCTTCGGCCTAGTCCGCCACAATCCTGGGAAAAGGCCATGGACTATCCTGCCTGCAGCTCGCCACGATCTTGGGAAAAGGCCGCAGACTAGGCCGAAGCCGCGGCCTCGCCTAAAAATTCCTGCCCGCAGCTCACCGTCATCCTGAGAAAAGGCTGCAAGGCCGTTACTTCGGCCTAGTCTGTGGCGTCCAGCCTCGCACCTTTTTCCCAGGATTGCGGCAAGCTGCATGCAGGATTTTTTAGGCGAGGCCGCGGCTTCGGCCCAGTCCGCGGAGCGCCGGTCCTATGGAAAAAAAATACGTAATTTGGTCAAAATCTGAATCAATTTGACCTCCCAACTCGATTCAAGATTTAAATCGGACTTACCTGACCTTGACAGAGAAGATTGGGAGGCATGTCTCGAGCACAGTACTAAATTACTAATTTCTTCTCGGGATAAATTTATCCAAATACATTTTTACACAGGGTGTACTACACAGAATATATCCTCTGAGGTCTCTACTATTATACTAGCTATCCAAGACGATGAACAAAGGCCTAAATGTACTAAATGATTAATCTTTTACTTGTTATACTATGCTAAAAGAAAAATCATTATCAAATCGAACCCCCCCCAATGTTGTACTTAATCATGATATCTTAACCACGTCAGCCCCGGAAGATTTGCCTGCTTAATGACCGGGCCATGTTTTTGCAATAAGGCACTGCGTCACTTTAACTGACAATTGTGCAGTCGTGCAATGCTGTACCCAAACAAAATTGACGTCCTTTTTTTTCCCTGCAAATGGAGCATTTTTTTTTGGTGGTATTTGATCACCTCTGCGGTTTTATTTTTTTTCACTATAAACAAAAAAAGTAAAGATTTTGAAAAAAAATAAGTATTTTTTTTTTAACCACTTAAGACCCGGACCAAAATGCTGCTAAATGACCTTGCCCCTTTTTGCGATTCGGCACTGCGTCGATTTAACTGACAATTACGCGGTCGTGCAACGTGGCTCCCAAACAAAATTCACGTCCTTTTCTTCCCACAAATAGAGTTTCTTTTGGTGGTATTTGATCGCCTCTGCGATTTTTATTTTTTGCGCTATATACAAAAATAGAGCAACATTTTTGAAAATATTTTTTACTTTTTGTTATAAGAAAAATCAAATAAACTAAATTTTAGTCAATCATTTAGGCCAAAATTTATTTAGCCATATGTCTTTAGTAAAAAAAAAAAACGCAATAAAAAAAAAATTAGCTACCTAGCGGGAACAGCAACACTAATACAGCGATCAGAAAAATGATCACTTAGTGACACTGGCAATAGGGAGTGAAAGGGTTAACTAGGGTGGTGATCAATGGGTTAAAACTTTATTAGGGGGGCTACGGGGGCTACCCTGAACCTAACACTAACTGACTGTCACACTGCCTGTCACACTGACACTAAATACAGTAATCATACATGTATGATTACTGCATTTAGTGACACTGTGACAGGGGGGGCGATCGGGGGGGGGGGGGGGGTAATGTGACTATGTGTAGTGTGTGTCAGTGTAGTGTTAGTGAAGACTTACTGTGAGATGTGATCTCTCCTCAGCGGTGGTTGAAAAAAACACTGGAGGAGAAAGTGACAGGGCGGTGGAGTGCGCGGATTGGCTGAGAGCGATCCGGAAGGGGCGGACAAAAACGAATAGCCGCCCCCTCATCCCGGATCGCTCGGCCAGCAAAACGGACCGCCGTATGTACGGGGGGGGGGGGGTCCGATCGGACCCCCGAACCCCCTCAAGGCACCAACGTATATATACGTTGATGTGCCTGTCGGTGCCATTGTGCCGACGTAAATGTACATGCGGCAGTCATTAACTGGTTAAATGCTTCAGCCCCGAACCATTATGATGGTCAAAGACCAGGCCACTTTTTGCGAACGGGCAATTGTGCTGCCGTGCGACGTGGCTCCAAAACAAAATTGACATCCTTTTTCTCCCACAAATAGAGCTATATTTTGTTTGTGTTTGATAACCTCTGCGGTTTTGACCATTTTTAAAAAAAACAATATTTTTTACTTTTTGCTATAATAAATATCCCCAAAAAATATATATAAAATGTATTTATTTTTTTTCAGTTTTGTCCAATACGTATTCTTCTCCTTATTTTGGTAAAAAAAATCGCAATAAGCAATTGATTGGTTTGCTTAAAAGTTATAGCTTCTACAAAATAGGGGACTGTTTTGTAATTTGTAGTCATATTTATTTTTTACTAGTTATGGCGGCGATCAGCGATTTTTATCATGCCTGGGACATTATGGCGGACACATCGGACACTTTTGACACCATTTTGGGACCATTGGGCATTCCTCTGTTCTGTCCTTGTTGGCCACAATCGGTGGCCACCCGGGAACTTGCAAGGCCGCACTCGCAAGGCACGTGGCGGGCGCTCGCTGGGCGGCAAATTTAACATACTTGTACGCCAATATGCCTGCCCGTGCCATGTTGTCGACGTACATCGGCGTGCAGGGGTCGGCAAGTGGTTAAAAAGATAATTTTTTCCTCAGTTTAGGCCGATACGTATTTTTCTACATATTTTTGGTAATAAATAATATCGCAATAAGCATTTATTGATTGACTTGGAAAAGTTATAGCGTCTACAAACTATGGGAAAGATTTATGGCATTTTTATTATTATTTGTTTTTTTACTAGTAATGGCGGTGATCTTTTATCAGGACTGCGACATTATGGCGGAAACATCGGACACTCTTGACACATTTTTGGGACCATAGACATTTATACAGCAATCAGTGCTATAAAAATGCACTGATTATTGTATAATGACAGCTTTTTAAGGATGATAAAGACTGCCTATTCGTTTTTCCAAAATGTAGGTTTTGTTTTCAGATTCAGGATTTAATGATGTTATTTGTTATTTGTTTATCTACTAACTTTTTTTTTTTTACCTTATTCCAGAGTATCCAGATTAATTATATAAACAGAACGTCGCAGGGACACAAAAAAAAAAAAAAAAAATCTGATTCATTTATTTATCTAATGGATGACCACTAATTATGGGGGAGGTTTACTTGGGCTCCATTCACACTAAGACCCCTTTCACACTGACACGTTTTTCAGGCGGTTCAGCGCTAAAAATAGTTGGCTGCTAAAAAAAAAAAAATGCAAATTGCAGTAAACGCAGCAGCACCGCAAAAAGCACTGCAAAAACACTCAAAAGCAACATGCATAGGTGTGAAACGAGCCTAAACCTGGAGAGTGCAAAATTTTGGTGCAGCTGTGCATGGTAACCAATCGGATTCTAACTTCAGCTTGTTCAGTTAAACTTTGGCAAAGAAACCTGGAAGCTGATTGGTTTCTATGCAAAGGTGCACCAGATGTTTTACTTTACATTATCAACCCCTATGCATCCTTTGTGAGATGACATATGCCTTTTTAGCAGTTCATTCACCATCTTACTCATTCAACATTTTATGATCTAGTTATATTTATTACATCTATTTATCCTCTACCATATGCCCTCTAATGTGTTGATTAAGTGCCATGGCTCATGCAATTTCATGTGTTGTGTAAGTTACTGCATGTTGTACTTAAATTTAAAAACTAACATTTTATGTACTAGACCATGGGTCTCCAAACAAAGGGTCGTTTTTTTGTCCTTCAGACTCTTTGTCAAGGCTGTATCCTGGCCTAGGCCAACAAGGCCTAGGCCTAGGGCAGCACTTTGCAGGGGGGCAGCAGGGAAAGAGTCCCCGCCGGCTTGTGCTACACTGTTAGTGTAACGCAAGCTGCTTCTAATTTTGACTGTCCTATCATCCTGGAACACAAACCTTCCTCACTGTGCTATGTTTTCTGCTGCACCATTGGCATGGTTTTATCTTATTGGTTCTCTCCATAAAATTATCAGACACTTGTGCTTAAAGTAGAACTATAGGCAACACTTTTTTTTGACCATCCCTGTCCCATTGAAGAGATTTCCCTTCACTTCCTGCCCCCTAGCCAAACAGGAAGTGAGAGGAAATCTATGCAAATTACGGGAATATACTGCCCCCCCACCCCCCGACCCTAAGAACTAGTGTCCTCACTTAAAAATTTCAAGTCGGGTTTTGAACAGGGTGTGTCTTTGACAAAAAGGGGTGGGTTATATTTCAATTAGGGGGGTGCACAAGTTTAGTCAAGCCTAGGGCAGCAAAAAAACTAAATACACCTCTGCTCTTAGAGGGCTGGACTTTGGTCAGCGGGGGGTTGAAATTTTCCTGGCATCAGTGGAACTAAACATATGGTATTAGGGGGAGAAATAGTGCCCCATTGTTGGTATCATAGGGAGGAATAGTGCCCCATTAGTGGTGTCAGTGGGAGAAATGGTGCTCCACTGTCGGTGTCAGATGTCAGAATAGTGTCTCGTATCAGTGGGAGGGATACTGCTCCAAGGGCCGGATAAAGGCAAGCAAAGGGCCGCATCCGGCCCTCGGGCCGCAGTTTGGAGACCACTGTTCTAGACTATTGTCGACCGTTTTCCTCCTTTCTTCACATGCCTTAACAGTTTTAGGATTATAAAGTTGTACTAAATTAATCTTGTTACTGGAAAAACATAGGCGCTCTGCATGCTTGTATGCAGAGTTGTGCCAAATGAGACGGCCTTCTCAGGAGGCACAATGAGGGGGTACCACTGAGGCTGAGTTTGCACGTTCAGCTCCTGGTCCAGAGCATCATTGGTTGCTATGGTGCAGACAGCCCATTGCACCATAATGACCAATGATGCTGTGTGGCACAGCCGCTTGCACCATTACAATAATGCTGTGCATCCCAGCCACTTGTGTCCTAGCAGCCAAAGACACTGTGTGTACAAACAGCCAACCTCCTGGCATCCAATGATGCTATACAGCTTCCTAGTAACCAACGACCAGGGGGTGCCAAAAATGCCATCTGCCCCTGGCATGGCCCTGTTTGTATATGAAATATTAGATTATGAATAAAATACAAGAATATGAATAAAATATATAGAATATGAATTTTAGAGTAGATTGTCACCCTAGAAAAGAACCAACAAAGTGCATACTTACTACATAAAGGGACAGGGCAGCGCTCCCAGGACAAATGGTTATCTTTCATCACATAACACCAAGGGGTTGCATCTCCATCAGGACTTCTACATTTTAAATACAACAAGAACACACACATTAAAAGACTTACCACCACACGTTTACAGTTCTGTCTATAATGAGCACAGAAGGTGACCCTGACCATGCACAGAAGTTGGATCCTTTCCTCTATTCCAAAGCAAGGAAGAGATGGGATATGCTTGCAAGCTAAAGGATTTCCCTGTGTGTAACGGAGCTCCTCAGACTACCGAAGATGCTCGCTTTCAGCTTCCAGCAGCTACGAAGAAGCCTGAAAATGTCCAGCAATCTTAAAAATAATGAGCAAGTAATGACCTTTTCTCTGTCTCTTTGCTCTCTCCTCTTATCAGCATGCTTCTTGGACTGCAGTACACCCTTACGGGCTTTGTCTGCTGCCTTTCCTTTTCCCTTTCTGAGATCTGCCTTACATATGGTTTCCCCCTTATCTTCAAACCAACCCTGAACACTTGCACTGCACTGCAGAGTAGTTGTTTTTTTGTAGTATACACTATAGAAAGGGTCTCCAAACTTTCTGAAAAAAGCCACAGCTTACTGTCCTAGAGGCTGGAAGGAATAGTGCCATATTGTTGGTATCAATGGAAGTAATAATGCCCCATTGTTGGTATTCAACATAGGAATGGTGCCCCATCATTGATGTCTGTGGCAGAAATGGTGCCCCATCATTACTGGTATCAGCGGGTGGCATGGTACCTCAGGGGGCTACGGTTAAGCACTAATTTATAGTGCGAAACGCGTCAGATGTTTATTCCCGTGTTGTGTGCTGTGACTTGTAGTGCATTTTTCCTTTTTTAAATAAAGACATCCATTAAGGTTTTTTGGAGTGCGGCTGTACATATTTTCTTTTTCCATTTGTTACCCCAAGGGGCAGATAAAGTCAATCAAAGGGCCACATTCGGCCCATTGGCAGCAGTTTAGAGACCACTGCACTATACAGTAGGATTGTGCCCCAAGGAGAGTAGTATTGTGGCACGCTACATGTGCAACGGCGAACAGTGTTGAGTTGAGTTGAGTTGAGGTGCACTTTCTATAGCGTGGTCAATTACCCCGAAGGATCCCGACACGCTGGGTGTAATCAAATTGCATTAGCAGTGGGAGGGGCCTAAATTGACATGGTTAAACCGTGGGCAGTGTCAGTACAGCATTGGATGGGGTCAGTAGGGCAGAGGTTGGTGTCAGTAGTTTTTCATAATTTTTTTTAATTATTTTTGCAATATTTTTAATACTTTTTACAATATTTTTTACATTTAAAAATATTAAACATAGATAAAAAATCAATTATATAATGTGCCTGCAGTTTCACTTTAGTTTTTAAACTGGTTTCATGTTTCTGTGAAGTAGAGAGACACACAGAACAAAAACAAACAAATCCAGGGCAGTGTTTAGTTTTTAAAATCAATCTGATTGGTTCTGAGGAGTTTTAGACACACAGCTTAGACCACAGTGAAAAGATTCCATGATATTTTTCATAAGCAGGAAGTGTGGAGATCAGAGCATAATTACAGCAACTTTAAAGCAAAAACAAACAATGAGAACATGAAAACAGCACTGCAGTAAGGTAAAGGAAGCTATTTAGCTAAAAAAATGTTTTCCTTTAGTGACCCACCAGTGCAGCCTGCGTCCCCAGTTTCAGCCTACCTGTGCAGGGGAAAGGAGCCGCCACCACCTGGCTTATTAGAGCGCTGGGGAACATAACAGCTTTCATTACAATAGCTGTGTTCCCCGCCACGCACTGTCATATACAGCCCCTTCCCCTTGTCCGGGGGAACTTTGATAGACAGATCACCCTTCCATGATTGGACGGGTGATCTGTCTATCAAAGTGCCCGGACAAAGAGGAGGGGCTGCATATGACGCCGCACAGCAGGTCATAGGATGCATTAAGGTGAAAAAACACGAACCTTTACAACCCCTTTAACTAATATTATTTTTGTCTAATTCTCCTTTAAGGGTGTGTGGCGAGTGTGTCCTTTGTCTACATACTTTTGCTAATAGGTGTCCCTCATCCATCACCTCTGGGCCCTTTAATACAAAGAAATAATAAATAATAATAATAAATATATATATTTTTTGAAAAGGTGGGTTGCCATCTGGGTTGCCATCTGGGCCCTTTAATATTTTTTTATTTTTTTTAATAAAAATAAAATACAAAAAAAAAAGGGGGGGTTGCCATCCGGGACCTCTGGACCCTTTAATAAAAAGAAAAAAAAAAAGAAACATTTATTAAAAAAAAAAAAGGGCGTTTGCCACATGGGGCCCTGGGGACCTCTGAGCCCTTTAATAATATATATATATATATATAAAGAAATATAAACAAAAAAAAAAATATTTTTATAAAAAAGGGGGGTTGCCATCCGGGGCCCTGTGGACCTCTGGGCCCTTTAATAATAATTTTAATGATTACAACACAATATATATATATATATATTTTTTTTTTTTTAAAGGGGATTGTCATCCGGGGCCCTGGGGATCTCTGGACCCCTATTAAAAAAAAAAAAAAAAACTGTCCCTTTAATATAAAATAAAAATATATTAAAACATTTTTTTTTATAAAACATTTATAAAAAAAAGGGGGGTTGCCATCTGGGGCCCTGGGGACCTCTGGACCCCTTACAGGGGTACTGCCTGTACCCCCCTGATGGCGGCCCTGGTTTGGGCTAAGTGCATTTTCTGCGGATGAAAAGATTTGTAAGGAAACGCTCATTCATTGATCAAAAGGGCCCAGCTGACAATCTTTTAGAAAAATTACAGATTTATCAGATGATCTAATACAGGGAGTGCAGAATTATTAGGCAAATGAGTATTTTGACCACATCATCCTCTTTATGCATGTTGTCTTACTCCAAGCTGTATAGGCTCGAAAGCCTACTACCAATTAAGCATATTAGGTGATGTGCATCTCTGTAATGAGAAGGGGTGTGGTCTAATGACATCAACACCCTATATCAGGTGTGCATAATTATTGGGCAACTTCCTTTCCTTTGGCAAAATGGGTCAAAAGAAGGACTTGACAGGCTCAGAAAAGTCAAAAATAGTGAGATATCTTGCAGAGGGATGCAGCACTCTTAAAATTGCAAAGCTTCTGACGCGTGATCATCGAACAATCAAGCGTTTCATTCAAAATAGTCAACAGGGTCGCAAGAAGCGTGTGGAAAAACCAAGGTGCCAAATAACTGCCCATGAACTGAGAAAAGTCAAGCGTGCAGCTGCCAAGATGCCCACTTGCCACCAGTTTGGCCATATATTCCAAAGCTGCAACATCACTGGAGTGCCCAAAAGCACAAGGTGTGCAATACTCAGAGACATGGCCAAGGTAAGAAAGGCTGAAAGACGACCACCACTGAACAAGACACACAAGCTGAAACGTCAAGACTGGGCCAAGAAATATCTCAAGACTGATTTTTCTAAGGTTTTATGGACTGATGAAATGAGAGTGAGTCTTGATGGGCCAGATGGATGGGCCCGTGGCTGGATTGGTAAAGGGCAGAGAGCTCCAGTCCGACTCAGACCCCAGCAAGGTGGAGGTGGAGTACTGGTTTGTGCTGGTATCATCAAAGATGAGCTTGTGGGGCCTTTTCGGGTTGAGGATGGAGTCAAGCTTTAACTCCCAGTCCTACTGCCAGTTTCTGGAAGACACCTTCTTCAAGCAGTGGTACAGGAAGAAGTCTGCATCCTTCAAGAAAAACATGATTTTCATGCAGGACAATGCTCCATCACACGCGTCCAAGTACTCCACAGCGTGGCTGGCAAGAAAGGGTATAAAAGAAGAAAAACTAATGACATGGCCTCCTTGTTCACCTGATCTGAACCCCATTGAGAACCTGTGGTCCATCATCTAATGTGAGATTTACAAGGAGAAAACAGTACACCTCTCTGAACAGTGTCTGGGAGGCTGTGGTTGCTGCTGCTGCACGCAATGTTGATGGTGAACAGATCAAAACACTGACAGAATCCATGGATGGCAGGCTGCATGAGTGTCCTTGCAAAGAAATGGCTATATTGGTCACTGATTTGTTTTTGTTTTGTTTTTGAATGTCAGAAATGTATATTTTGTGAATGTTGAGATGTTATATTGGTTTCACTGGTAAAAAGAAATAATTGAAATGTATATATTTGTTTTTTTGTTAAGTTGCCTAATAATTATGCACAGTAATAGTCACCTGCACACACAGATATCCCCCTAAAATAGCTAAAACTAAAAACAAACTAAAAACTACTTGCAAAAATATTCAGCTTTGATATTAATGAGTTTTTTGGGTTCATTGAGAACATGGTTGTTGTTCAATAATAAAATTAATCCTCAAAAATACAACTTGCCTAATAATTCTGCACTCCCTGTATGCATGGCCAGCGTGACCATTATTCTATGCATGGCCAGCATCACCATTATTCTATGCATGGCCAGCGTGACCATTATTCTATGCATGGCCAGCGTCACCATTATTCTATGCATGGCCAGCGTGACTATTATTCTATGCATGGCCAGCGTCACCATTATTCTATGCATGGCCAGCGTCACCATTATTCTATGCATGTTCAGCGTCACCATTATTCTATGCATGGCCAGCGCCACCATTATTCTATGCATTACCAGCGCCACCATTATTCTATGCATGGCCAGCGTCACCATTATTCTATGCATGGCCAGCGTGACCATTATTCTATGCATGGCCAGCGTGACCATTATTCTATGCAGGGCCAGCGTCACCATTATTCTATGCATGGCCAGCGTCACCATTATTCTATGCATGGCCAGCGTGACCATTATTCTATGCATGGCCAGCGTCACCATTATTCTATGCATGGCCAGCGTCACCATTATTCTATGCATGGCCAGTGTCAGCATTATTCTATGCATGTCCAGCGTCAGCATTATTCTATGCATGGTCAGCGTGACCATTATTCTATGCATGGCCAGCGTCACCATTATTCTATGCATGGCCAGCGGCACCATTATTCTATGCATGGCCAGCGTGACCATTATTCTATGCATGGCCAGCGTGACCATTATTCTATGCATGGTCAGCGTCACTATTATTCTATGCATGGTCAGCGTGACCATAATTCTATGCATGGTCAGCGTCACCATTATTCTATGCATGGTCAGCGTCACCATTATTCTATGCATGGTCAGCGTCACCATTATTCTATGCATGGTCAGCGTGACCATTATTCTATGCATGGTCAGCGTGACCATTATTCTATGCATGGTCAGCGTCACCATTATTCTATGCATGGTCAGCGTCACCATTATTCTATGCATGGTCAGCGTCACCATTATTCTATGCATGGTCAGCGTCACCATTATTCTATGCATGGTCAGCGTCACTATTATTCTATGCATGGTCAGCGTCACCATTATTCTATGCATGGCCAGCGTGACTATTATTCTATGCATGGCCAGCGTCACCATTATTCTATGCATGGCCAGCGTGACTATTATTCTATGCATGGTCAGCGCCACCATTATTCTATGCATTGCCAGCGTCACCATTATTCTATGCATGGCCAGCGTCACCATTATTCTATGCATGGCCAGCGTCACCATTATTCTATGCATGGCCAGCGTCACCATTATTCTATGCATGGCCAGCGTCACCATTATTCTATGCATGGCCAGCGTGACCATTATTCTATGCATGGCCAGCGTGACCATTATTCTATGCATGGTCAGCGTCACCATTATTCTATGCATGGCCAGCGTGACTATTATTCTATGCATGGCCAGCGTCACCATTATTCTATGCATGGCCAGCGTCACCATTATTCTATGCATGGTCAGCGGCACCATTATTCTATGCATGGCCAGCGTGACTAATATTCTATGCATGGCCAGCGTGACTATTATTCTATGCATGGTCAGCGCCACCATTATTCTATGCATGGCCAGCGTCACCATTATTCTATGCATGGTCAGCGGCACCATTATTCTATGCATGGCCAGCGTGACTAATATTCTATGCATGGCCAGCGTGACTAATATTCTATGCATGGCCAGCGTGACTATTATTCTATGCATGGCCAGCGTGACCATTATTCTATGCATGGCCAGCGTCACCATTATTCTATGCATGGCCAGCGTCACCATTATTCTATGCATGGTCAGCGTCACCATTATTCTATGCATGGTCAGCGGCACCATTATTCTATGCATGGCCAGCGTGACTAATATTCTATGCATGGCCAGCGTGACTATTATTCTATGCATGGTCAGCGCCACCATTATTCTATGCATGGTCAGCGTCACCATTATTCTATGCATGGTCAGCGTCACTATTATTCTATGCATGGCCAGCGTCACCATTATTCTATGCATGGCCAGCGTCACCATTATTCTATGCATGGTCAGCGTCACCATTATTATATGCATGGCCAGTGTCACCATTATTCTATGCATGGTCAGCGTCACCATTATTATATGCATGGCCAGTGTCACCATTATTCTATGCATGGTCAGCGTCACCATTATTCTATGCATGGTCAGCGTCACCATTATTCTATGCATTGCCAGCGTCACCATTATTCTATGCATGGCCAGCGTCACCATTATTCTATGCATGGCCAGCGTCACAATTATTCTATGCATGGCCAGCGTGACTATTATTCTATGCATGGCCAGCGTCACCATTATTCTATGCATGGTCAGCGTCACCATTATTCTATGCATGGCCAGCGTGACCATTATTCTATGCATGGCCAGCGTGACTATTATTCTATGCATGGCCAGCGTCACCATTATTCTATGCATGGTCAGCGTCACCATTATTCTATGCATGGCCAGCGTGACCATTATTCTATGCATGGCCAGCGTGACTATTATTCTATGCATGGTCAGCGCCACCATTATTCTATGCATTGCCAGCGTCACCATTATTCTATGCATGGCCAGCGTCACCATTATTCTATGCATGGCCAGCGTCACAATTATTCTATGCATGGCCAGCGTCACCATTATTCTATGCATGGTCAGCGTCACCATTATTCTATGCATGGCAAGCGTGACTATTATTCTATGCATGGTCAGCGCCACCATTATTCTATGCATTGCCAGCGTCACCATTATTCTATGCATGGCCAGCGTCACCATTATTCTATGCATGGCCAGCGTGACTATTATTCTATGCATGGCCAGCGTCACCATTATTCTATGCATGGTCAGCATCACCATTATTCTATGCATGGCCAGCGTGACCATTATTCTATGCATGGCCAGCGTGACCATTATTCTATGCATGGCCAGCGTGACCATTATTCTATGCATGGCCAGCGTGACCATTATTCTATGCATGGTCAGCGTCGCCATTATTCTATGCATGGCCAGCGTGACCATTATTCTATGCATGGCCAGCGTCACCATTATTCTATGCATGGCCAGCGTCACCATTATTCTATGCATGGCCAGCGTGACTATTATTCTATGCATGGCCAGCGTCACCATTATTCTATGCATGGCCAGCGTCACCATTATTCTATGCATGGCCAGCGTGACCATTATTCTATGCATGGCCAGCGTCACCATTATTCTATGCATGGCCAGCGTGACCATTATTCTATGCATGGCCAGCGTGACCATTATTCTATGCATGATCAGCGTCACCATTATTCTATGCATGGCCAGCGTCACCATTATTCTATGCATGGCCAGCGTCACCATTATTCTATGCATGGTCAGCGTCACCATTATTCTATGCATGGCCAGCGTGGCCATTATTCTATGCATGGCCAGCGTGACCATTATTCTATGCATGGCCAGCGCCACCATTATTCTATGCATGGCCAGCGTCACCATTATTCTATGCATGGCCAGCGTGACCATTATTCTATGCATGGTCAGCGTGACCATTATTCTATGCATGGCCAGCGTGACTATTATTCTATGCATGGCCAGCGTGACCATTATTCTATGCATGGCCAGCGTCACCATTATTCTATGCATGGCCAGCGTCACCATTATTCTATGCATGGTCAGCGGCACCATTATTCTATGCATGGCCAGCGTGACTATTATTCTATGCATGGCCAGCGTGACCATTATTCTATGCATGGCCAGCGTGACCATTATTCTATGCATGGCCAGCGTGACCATTATTCTATGCATGGCCAGCGTGACCATTATTCTATGCATGGCCAGCGTGACCATTATTCTATGCATGGCCAGCGTGACCATTATTCTATGCATGGCCAGCGCCACCATTATTCTATGCATGGCCAGCGTGACCATTATTCTATGCATGGTCAGCGTCACCATTATTCTATGCATGGCCAGCGTGACCATTATTCTATGCATGGCCAGCGTGACTATTATTCTATGCATGGCCAGCGTCACCATTATTCTATGCATGGCCAGCATCACCATTATTCTATGCATGGTCAGCGGCACCATTATTCTATGCATGGCCAGCGTGACTAATATTCTATGCATGGCCAGCGTGACTATTATTCTATGCATGGCCAGCGTGACTATTATTCTATGCATGGTCAGCGCCACCATTATTCTATGCATGGCCAGTGTCACCATTATTCTATGCATGGTCAGTGTCACCATTATTCTATGCATGGTCAGCGTCACCATTATTATATGCATGGCCAGCGGGACCATTATTCTATGCATGGCCAGTGTCACCATTATTCTATGCATGGTCAGCGTCACCATTATTCTATGCATGGTCAGCGTCACCATTATTATATGCATGGCCAGCGGGACCATTATTCTATGCATGGCCAGTGTGACCATTATTCTATGCATGGCCAGTGTGACCATTATTCTACAGGTTAATTGGTTGTTCTGCTAGCTGGTCGGTAGGTAGGCTTGGTTATTCCCTGGGCATTCCCCAGGTTCTTGTTGTTATCTGCTTTAGCCTTCCATTGCTACTTACTGTGATTGCCAGCCATAGATGGGGGCGGTGGATACGTTTTGTTTCACCTGTGGTGTTTATTTTGGTCCAGCAGTGCACCAACACCTTTGCAGCCATTGTGCTATATGCTGGGTGCTTGTGTGCTTCTGTACCTTTAAGGAGGGGTGGCTCCCCTTCATCACACCTGCCCCTATCTATCCATTAAAATGCATGTGCCTCCATTGTGAGGACACTCACTGTTAGTCTTAGGACCACAGAATTATGGGGTGCCTTGGCGCGGCTCTGTGGCTCACGCATGCGTTTGCAGGTGCGTGCGGACAAAACCCCTGTTTTTAACGCACATTGTTGGACAGGTTAATTGGTTGTTCTGCTAGCTGGTCGGTAGGTAGGCTTGGTTATTCCCTGGGCATTCCCCAGGTTCTTGTTGTTATATGACCATTATTCTATGCATGGTCAGCGTCACCATTATTCTATGCATGGCCAGCGTGACCATTATTCTATGCATGGCCAGCGTCACCATTATTCTATGCATGGTCAGCGTCACCATTATTCTATGCATGGTCAGCGTCACCATTATTCTATGCATGGCCAGCATCACCATTATTCTATGCATGGCCAGCGTCACCATTATTCTATGCATGGTCAGCGTCACCATTATTCTATGCATGGTCAGCGCCACCATTATTCTATGCATGGTCAGCGTCACCATTATTCTATGCATGGCCAGCGTCACCATTATTCTATGCATGGTCAGCGTCACCATTATTCTTACCAACATGATTTTTTATTTTTTTTGCAGAAAATGGCATTTCTGAAATTCTGAATTACCAACAGATCATTAAGAGGCTAATTAAAAGCACAGCGTCTGATCAACCTGCATCATTAAATGACTTGAACGTCTTAAACTCGCACCACTCTCCTACGCTGGGTCATAGGTTAGAGCTGTATAGTTCAATTGCGGTGCCTTAAGCCAATTTAAAACCTCTACCTGAATTAATGCTTGCATATAATTATAGGGCCCCTGTGGCCCATGCAGTTAATATATTGTACATTATGTGCATACAGCTCACATCTGACATCTGCATGTTGAGTTGATTGCATAACGATGCCACCTTCTGGCCATGGCCGATACAGCAATGTTTAATTTAATATTGCATATGGTTCTAAAACAACCTAAAAGTTGAAGATTTTCTAAGCCCTCGTTCACATTGGGGTGACTTGTCATGTGATTTGACAGGTCAAATTACATGACAAGTATTGCCGGCAATTGCTCTGTTCAAATTCGGTGCGATGCCAACTTTGTGTTCCTGCACTGATTTGAAAAGGTAGTGTCTGCATCCTTTTGGAGATTTTAGGTGCAACTCGCACAGACATCTGTGCATTAAGCTGCACAGATGTCTTCCAAGTCGCACTAGAAGTTGCATTGATATGCGGCTTTGAAGTTGTGACATTTCAGATGAAGTTGCACAATTTCAAAGCCGCAGTAAGGCCCCTTTCACACTGGGGTGTTTTTCAGGCTCTTTGGCATTTAAAAAAGCACATGTAAAGCGCCGGAAAGAAGCCTTATCTGCAATCCCAGTGTGAAAGCCTGAGTGCTTTCAGAGCCCTTTCACACTGTCAGTGCCCAGAAAACGCTGGTAAAGCTTCGCTAAGAGCCCTTTCACACTGGGGCGTTTTTCTGGCGCTTTGGCATTAAAAAAAGCAACGCACCGTTCCAAAGATGCTGCTTGCAGGAGATTTTTTTCTCTCCTGCCAGCGCATCGCCTCAGTATGAAAGCCCTCGGGAGAAAGCTGCGCAGGAGTTTTTCAGGCGGCATAGCAGCGCTATTTTTAGCAATGTACCTCCTGAAAAACTCCTCAGTGTAAAAGGGGCCTTATGAGCGGTGTATTCAATGCTCCTAAAGTACTGTAAAGAAGCTGCTTGCAGGACGCCCTGCCGCCTGTGTGAAAGCACTTGTATCACTTCCAACTTCATTACCATTGGCAGATGAGGTTCTTTTTAGGCGCTTTACCGTCGCTTTTTTTAACTCAAAGACCCCTTTACACACTGGGGCATAAATTGCTTTGTGTGAAAACACTTGGGCAATTCCATTTTGCAATGCAGCTTCCTTTCTAAGGCGCTTTTTTAACGCTAAAGCGCCTGAATAACGCCCCAGTGTGAAAGGGGTCTTAATGTGAACTTGGGCTTACGGTTCTTGAAAACCTGCACATTTCGCAGAGTGGGAATGCACATTATCGCTTGCGATTTTTTATTATTGCGTTCCTGTGTGAAACGCATAGGGCAGCCCACTCACCTGAAATCCGCTCAGCTCAGGTGTGAATGAAGCCATATGGACATCAACCAACAAGCAATTAGCGCACTCACCTGCAGTATGGATGGGATCCTAAACCTTTGCGGATATAATCGCCCACCGTGCCGATGTGGATCTCATGATGAAGCAAGTCTGAATCCCACCGCAGGCAGCTGAAGCCCGAAAGGCTTTTCTTCATAGTTCCTCTATATTCAGTGGCGTTTTCATAATCATAGCAATTCTTTCCTGACATCTAAAAGGTAAAACCAGGCAACAGTCACAAATCTTTATCTTTTATTATAGTCCTATGACCGCATGAAACTGAATTATATTTTAATTAAAGGAGGAATTTGTGTTGGCTCTCCACTGCTTAATACCCAAATGAACAATTTACTGATGAAGTTATCCACCAGGAGATCCGAGGTCAAATTAAGTTATTCTTCAGCTATATATCTATTATGGAATTATTGTACCACGGGTTGCTGTTAAACAGTGTGCTGCCTTCTGTGCAAAAGATACCAGAGATAGGCCTAAAATTAGTTTTTGCAGGTCCATGGAACATCCATTCCAGACTTAAGAGCATGGCATAGACAGGCTGAGTAGCAGTTAAAGTAAAATGAGCGAGAGGACTACTGTCAAAAAACAAAACATCCCCAACCTTACCCACTCCACATATCATACATTGAATTATTGGTGGAAGAACTTCTAATATGCCATTTTCATTTGCAATACATTAGGGTGACCACATTTCCAAACTACCATTCAGGGACACCCCCCCCTTCCCAAAATTCAGCTTGTGCTGTAAGGAACACAGCACAGTGATTGGACACAAGAGGTGGGGATTGTGCTCCTCCAGGCATTCCCGGGCACGGCACGTACTGTCAGTGAGTAAAGCAGGATTGGCGGATTTTTCCTTCCCCCAGATGGGGGGGGGATGTGGGGGGGGGGGGTAGCTGTGTCATTTTCATTCCGGTACTCTGTATTGTCCTGGAATGAAGGTGCCCAGGACAGACCTAAAAAATGCAGGACTGTCCCAGGCAATCCGGGATACGTGGTCACCCTATATACAGGTGATACTCGAAGAATTTGAATATCATGCAAAAGTTCATTTATTTTACTAATGCAACTTAAAAGGTGAAACTAATATATGAGATAGACTCATTACATGCAAATCAAGATAGTTCAAGCCGTGAATTTGTCATAAGTGTGATGATTCTGGCTTACAGCTCATGAAAACCCCAAATCCACAATCTCAGAAAATTTGAATATTTGAAAAAGGTGCAATATTCTAGGCTTAAAGTGTCCCACTCTAATCAGCTAATTAAGCCATAACACTTGCAAAGGGTTCCTGAGCCATTAAATGGTCTCTTAGTCTGGTTCAGTAGGAATCACAATCATGGGAAAGACTGCTGACCTGACAATTGTGCTGAAAACCATCATTGACATCCTCCATAAGGAGGGAAAGCCTCTAAAAAAGGTAATTTGCACAAAGTTGGATAACCCCCTGCATCAAAAGCACATTAATAGAAAGTTAGTAACAAAATAAAAGTTGAAGAAAAAGGTGCACAAATGCCGGATGACCTTTCAGCCTAGAGGATGGTCAAAAAGGGCCACTTACAAAAAGCGCGTTGTACTTTCCAAAGACCGACGTGAGTCTCCTATGCAGATCAAGCCACAACGTAACACACACGACCCCCCCACATCCTTCATGTCGTATTCCTCTTCTAGCTCACTCTGAACAACCAACATCATCAAAAGCGTCTTACCTGGGCTAAAGAAAACCAACCTGACCCTAATCAATTAACCAAAGTCCTCTTTTCTCAAAGCAAAATATCATCAAAAAATTATTCCCCAGCACATGAGGCAAATGGAGAGGCACCACTTCATCATGCATCCCAGTCCATCCTGATTTCCGCATCTGATGATTTTGGGGAGCCATGTCAATCTTGGTGTTGTTACACATTCAACCGTCCGAGGTTTTATCGCCTCTACCATTTTCAATTTGGATCATGCTACCTTCTGCAGACGAGCTCTATGGGGATGCTGACTTCATTTTAGAGCTGGACTTCGCCCACACTGCCAAAAGCACCAAAACCAGCCAGTATTGACAGTATCAAAAAACAAGCATGGTGAAGCAAATGGAAGTGTGATTTAGGTCAATATCATAAAGTAAATGAAGAGCGGGAGATTAGGAGGAAAGAAGACGATGCAGGCGGACGAGTTCTCTCTGACATCATCAAGGCATCACAACCAATGACTTTATGGATCCCATTTGTCATAAAATCATACTTCCATTTGGACAAAAGGGACACAAGTAACACAAGGTCCACCAAAAGTTGCAATGGTTTTTGTCATAAATAAATTCTTAGACCTTTGGTGCCCCCCAGTGTAAAACAGGGCTTTCTTTCAGGGGAACTTGACAGGGACACTCAGTTCCACCACTGGCTAGACCCTTTGGTGTTAATCACCACCTTTACAGAAGGTTTCTTTGTTTACAAGTGACAGCTTTGTAATCACCTCACTCTGTATGTAATGCAATTCTGGTAATGCCCCTTTAAGACCCTTCTACTGTTTGTGAATTCTGAACTGGTCGTGGTTGAGTTCCTGCACCTATTTTCTAAGAAAAAAAGCTCTGGGTAAAACAAAAGGGAAGTAAGAGAGGTACAAATGCTCTATGGTTTAGTAGGAGAAAAAAAAACTGTGAGTCAAAAGGAGGAACAAACTTCCCCCATAAAAATGCCCTGTTACTTACCAGTTGGAGGGGAACAAAGGCCCTGGCAGCAGTGGTACGTAACAGGCATACTGTCCCTGAATTATGTGAAAAACCTATAGACTATAATGTAAAAGTATTTATTATGCAATTCCTTATTTTGGCCACAAGGTGGCAGTATGGAGATGTAGCCTTTTTCTCCAAGCGCTTAATGCTGGGATAGTTGGATCATTACCTGCCAGCAGAGCGGGATCACTTCTTTCAACAAGCAGAGCATTCTGGGACATGTAGTCCCAAACAAAGCCAGAACATACTGCAATCTTCAACACTGACTGGACCACACTTGCCAGAAAGCTTCTTCCTATTCAGGGTTGATCCGCCCTATAGGCTCACTATGCAAGCCGATTAGGGCCCTGCAAATCTGCGGAGGGCCTCCCAAATTACTAGAGGCCCCGCCTGGTAAGAAGTAATTGTCAGCCCCTCACCCCGCTTCTCAACTGGCTGGCTACATGGGAGAAGAGGTAAGAAGTCAGCACCCCCCACTTCTCACTTGTAAGATGTCATTTCCAACAGCAGAACACCCCTTCCCCCCGCTTCCCAACTTTAATCTTTAATGTGGCATGTCACTGTCTGCACCCCCCCCCCCCCCCGCTTCACAACTTCTTTAATGTGACATGTCATTTTTGGCAGCCCCCCCCCTTGACTTTAATGTGACATGTCATTATGCTTAGGGCCCCAGGGAGGTCAGGATCGGCACTGTTCCTATTACACTTACCAGAAAGCTGATAACCGAGGTGGACATTGGGAAAGGAGATAAATTCCACTGCTAAGGACGGACTCACTCTCTTGAACATGGGACCTAGAGCTACAGGAGTTTTAGGCTAAGACCCTCTGGTCAGTGTAAATGGTTGTCGTGGCCTGGACGCTGTGAAGAGCCTTTCTGTGAGTGAGCATGCTCCCTGGAGGCAGATCTGCAGCTGCTGGCCTTCCATTGGTAGAGTGGCTATCGGGGGCCACTATTACTTGAAGTCCACACTGTGCACACACAAAAATAGACACTGCATTCAGACAACTTCATCTCATCTTTCCCCATGAGAGTCTTCACAGGAGACACTTTGCATAAGTTATCCCTTGTTACTGGACAATGTTGCACAGAGACCTCATAGGGCCCTTGTTGAGCTAGCTGAAGATGCCAGATACAGTGCTTGCCGCCGAGAATGTGTTTTTAGCACGACAGCATCGCGCTGATTCTCGGGCGACAGGCTGCCGACATCTTGCACTCGCTGGAATAGTAAAAGCACATTCCAGCGAGTGCGTCATAGAAGCGACGGGGATCTGACGCGGATTCCCGCCAATTCTACACGTGGGCGAAGTTTGTTATGAATCCTGAGAAGGAAGTCCCCGCCGGATTTTAAATAAAAATCCGGCATGGGTTCCCCCTCAGGAGCATAATGGGCCCTTAGGTCAGGTATGGGTTGTAAGGAGACCCCCCTACGCCGAAAAAACGGCGTGGGGTCCCCCCACAATCCATACCAGACCCGTATCCAAAGCACGCCGGCCGGTCAGGAGGGGAGTGGGGGCGAGCGAGCGTCCCCCCCTCCTGAGCCGTACCGGGCAGCATGCCCTCAACATGGGGGGGTCAGGTGCTCTGGGGCAGGGGGCGCACTGTGGCCCCCCCACCCCAGAGCACCCTGTCCCCATGTTGATGAGGACAGGGCCCCTTCCCGACAACCCTGGCCGTTGGTTGCGGACGGGAGGCTTATCGGAATCTGGAAGCCCCCTTTAATAAGGGGGCCCCCCAGATACCGGCCCCCCACCCTAAGTGAATGAGTATGGGGTACATTGTACCCCTACCCATTCACCTGCAAGAAAAGTGTAAACACAAATAAACCACACAGTGTATTGAAATATTTTATTAGTTGGCCACGGGGGGGGTGGGTGCCGCTGTTCTTCACCGCCGTCTGGTTCTCTTCCGCCGGCTTCCGGCTTCCTTCGACATCTTCGGCGGCAGGGGGGTCTTCTCCCACTCTCCGGGGTCTTCTCCGGCTCTCCGGGGGTCTTCTCCGGCTCTCCGGGGGTCTTCTCCGGCTCTCCGGGGGTCTTCTCCGGCTCTCCGGGGGTCTTCTTCTTCTTCAGGACTCGCCGCCGCTATCTTCGTGTGTTAGCTCAATTACTGGCGGCGGCGAGTCCCCTCTTCTGTGACGTCGTCTTCTTCTTCTCTTCTCCAGATGTTGACGCGACGCTTCCTTCCGCTGTTATGGCTGGCGCGCGGCTCGCAGCGAGTTATATAGGCCAGTCTTGTGACGTCGCAGTCCCATCATGCTCCGGTAGGTAGCACGTGGTACCTACCGGAGCATGATGAGACTGCGACGTCACAAGACAGGCCTATATAACTCGCTGCGAGCCGCGCGCCAGCCATAACAGCAGAAGGAAGCGTCGCGTCAACATCTGGAGAAGAGAAGAAGACGACGTCACAGAAGAGGGGACTCGACGCTGCCAGCAATTGAGCTAACACACGAAGATAGCGGCGGCGAGTCCTGAAGAAGAAGAAGACCCCCGGAGAGCCGGAGAAGACCCCCGGAGAGCCGGAGAGCCGGAGAAGACCCCCGGAGAGCCGGAGAAGACCCCGGAGAGTGGGAGAAGACCCCCCCACCGCCGAAGATGTCGAAGGAAGCCCGCCGGGTGGTGGGCGCTTTTATCAAAGTGCCCCCCCGGCGGCGGAAGAGAACCAGATGGCGGTGAAGAACAGCGGCACCCACCCCCCCGCAGAAGCCCGCCAGAGGGGGGCGCTTTTATAAAAGCGATCATACACACCCCCCCCCCCCCCCGGCGGCCAACTAATAAAATATTTCAATACACTGTGTGGTTTATTTGTGTTTACACTTTTCTTGCAGGTGAATGGGTAGGGGTAAAATGTACCCCATACTCATTCACTTAGGGTTGGGGGCCGGTATCTGGGGGCCCCCTTATTAAAGGGGGCTTGCAGATTCCGATAAGCCTCCCGCCCGCATACCCCGACAACCAACGGCCAGGGTTGTCGGGAAGGGGCCCTGTCCTCATCAACATGGGGACAGGGTGCTCTGGGGTGGGGGGCCGCAGTGCGCCCCCTGCCCCAGAGCACCTGACCCCCCCATGTTGAGGGCATGCTGCCCGGTACGGCTCAGGAGGGGGGGCGCTCGCTCGACCCCACTCCCCTCCTGACCGACCGGCCGGCCGGCGTGCTTTGGATACGGGTCTGGTATGGATTGTGGGGGGACCCCCACGCCGTTTTTTCGGCGTAGGGGGGTCTCCTTACAACCAATACCAGACCTAAGGGCCCGTTATGCTCCTGAGGGGGAACCCATGCCGGATTTTTATTTAAAATCCGGCGGGGACTTCCTTCTCAGGATTCATAACAAACTCTGCCCACGTGTAGAATTGGCGGGAATCCGCGTCGGATCCCCGTCGCTTCTATGACGGCTTTGTCTCCATCGCGGCAAGCCAGCTCACAAGTGCTCAATCTCGCCGAGAAAGGGAGCGAGATTGACACAATATCGCGGTCAACCACTGTACCTGCACTGCAAAGACTCCCTCACTTCCTTCACCCACAACTCAAAAGGACTCAGTGCAAAATATTAGCACACATTAAGGGGGGGGGTCTCTTATTTAAAAGTTTGAAGTTGCATTCTTTGCATATTGTTTATTACGTTGTGTGATTATATTCTGGACCCATGGTCTCAAGACTTTAAACTAAATAAACGAACCTAACTAGGAAGTAGCGACACAGGATTTGACCCAATCGGTGTTGGATCTGTTCTTTTGGCTTACCAATATTGCAGTATTTGCCAACAGATCCTGCTCTGCATCCACACACAGATCTCCCCGTTGCAATCATCAAACGACACGCTGCTCCATTCTGGCATGGGTTGCTTAGACAGGCTGGGAAAGGAGGCAGATCACTGTTAGTTTATATTCAGTCTAGATTGCAGCAAACAGCAATAATATCAGAATTTACATTTCAGGAGAAAACTTTTGAGGGAACTTCTAAATTTTAGCTTCCACAAATTATGGATAGTAAGGGGTGCCATAAAACAAATCTTGAGCAGAACACAGAAGAAAATGAGACCCGGACCAAAATGCTGCTAAATGACCTTGCCCCTTTTTGCGATTCGGCACTGCGCCGCTTTAACTGACAATTGCGCGGCCGTGCGACGTGGCTCCCAAACAAAATTTGCGTCCTTTTCTTCCCATAAATAGAGCTTTCTTTTGGTGGTATTTGATCGCCTCTGCGATTTTTATTTTTTGTGCTATATACAAAAATAGAGCGACCCTTTTGAAAAAAAATCTATATTTTTTACTTTTTGTTATAAGAAAAATCAAATAAACAAAATTTTAGTCAATCATTTAGGCCAAAATGTATTTAGCCACATGTCTTTAGTAAAAAAAAAAAATCGCAATAAAAAAAAAAATTAGCTACCTAGCGGGAACAGCGACACTAATACAGCGATCAGAAAAATGATCGCTTAGTGACACTGGCAATAGGGAGTGAAAGGGTTAACTAGGGTGGTGATCAATGGGTTAAAACTTTATTAGGGGGGGTACGGGGACTACCCTGAACCTAACACTAACTGACTGTCACACTGCCTGTCACACTGACACTAAATACAGTAATCATACATGTATGATTACTGCATTCAGTGACACTGTGACAGGGGGGAGGGGGGGGCGATCGGGGGGGTTAATGTGACTATGTGTAGTGTGTGTAGTGTAGTGTTAGTGCAGACTTACTGTGCGATGTGATCTCTCCTCAGCGGTGGTTGAAAAAACGCTGAAGGAGAGATCACATCGCTTCCTCCTTCCTGTGTTTACACAGGAGGAGGAAGTAACAGGGTGGGGGGGCGCGCGGATTGACAGAGCGATCCGGAGGGGGCGGACAAAAACAAATAGCCGCCCCCTCATCCTGGATCGCTCGGCCAGCTACGGGGACCGCCGCATGTACGAACCCCCTCAAGGCACCAACGTATATATACGTTGATGTGCCTGTCGGCAGTGGCGTCACTAGGGTTGGTGTCACCTGGTGCGGTATAACATGGTGTCACCCCCCCCCCCCCAAAAAAAAAAAATTCCCCAAATTTGAATAACAAGATCAAACGCAGCCACTGTGTCATCAATTGTCGCCACTGTGCCATGCCAAACCCAGTCACTGTGCCAGATCAATTGTCACCACTGTGCCATCAAATGCAGCCACTGTACCATCAATTGTCGCCACTGTGCCATGCCAAACCCAGCCACTGTGCCAGATCAATTGTCATCACTGTGCCATCAAAATGCAGCCACTGTGCCATCAATTCACACCACTGTGCCAGATCTGATCAATTGCCACCACTGTGCCATGCCATCAATTGTCGCCACTGTGCCAGATCAATTGTCACCATTGATTTCATCTTTTTGGATCAAAGAACACCCCCCCCCCCCACCTGTTCCTATTAGGCCCTGCTGCGGCGGACTGACTCTGTGGGCACAACACAAGTTCACAACCCCCCCCCCCGTTCCTACTATCGCTCCAAAGCACCCCGCACCTGTTACAAGCCGCGGCCAGCGCCAGCCCAAGTCTGGAGACAGAGGACTTGTGTGTGGGCAGCAGCAATCATCACAGCAGGTGCCAGGGAGGGAGGAGGTCACACACGTGCAGCCGTTGTCACTTGTCCGTTGCAGCCACCGCGCCGCCCGCCCGGGCGGAGATACTGAAAGCACTGTGCCGTGCGTGATGTGACTGACGCCACATGATCATCACACAGCGCAGACTGTGACAGGCAGACACAGGCTGAGGACGCTGAGCTCTGCTGAGCTGAGTTCACCTCTCTCTCCTCGCGGCTCGCGGCTCGCTGGTGGCTGGACTGGAGCTGGCTCAGCCGCTCAGTCCTAGGGGAGCCCTCAGCTGGGAGGAGCAGACAAAGGATAAAAAGTCCAGTCAGTCGGACTCGGCGCTGGGCAATAGCTGGCCAGGCTGGGCATGTCATCAAAAAAACAAATGAAAAAAAAAAAACAAACGAAAAAAAACCCCCTCAAATTTGGTGTCACCCCTTAGCGGGTGTCACCCGGGTGCTGGCCGCACCCCCCGCACTCCCCTAGCAACGCCTCGGCCTGTCGGTGCCATTCTGCCGACGTAAATGTACATGCGGCGGTCCTTAACTGGTTAAAAGGGATTTTGAATCATAAGGCATTATGGAAAATCAGTGAAATAAAGCAAAAATAGTGTTACCTTTTTATCAAGAAGTGTAACCAGTCTAAAAACAGCAACTTTGTATTTCCATATTGTCTTCCTTATTGACTGTCAACAATTGCTAATACAGACCAGAGGAGTCCTGTCCATTAAAAGTGCATGGTCTCTGCCCTCCATCCATGCGTCCAGCCCCTTTTAGGACACTGAATGCATGGATGACAATGGGGGGGGGGGGGGGGGGGGGGTGCTACAGTATTAAGGTTTGAACAAGCACTACAGACACAGATTTAGCCGTTGCAATATATAACGTCTTTATAAATAAAACCACGTTTTATAGACAAATATATTGCTTTTTGACAAGCAGAAGTACAACTTGAAAATATAAAAAATATATATATATAAACTCTATTGGCTGTAATGCTGTTGCACATATTACCTGTATATATGACACAACATTAAATAATAATTATAAAAAAATAACAAAAAGCCTTTTTCTGATTCTTGTTTTCTTTTGGCAGCTTAGTAGATGCCCCCTACATATTCTTATGTGGTATTACAGTGTTAATTTTGACATTAAAGCGGAGCTTCCGTTTTAAAAAAATAAAAATTAAAAGTCAGCAGCTACTAACACTGTAGCTGCTGACTTTTAATAAGGACACTTACCTGTCCTAGTCGCCAGCGATGTCGGCCCCTGCCAAGGCCGATCCTTGATCCTGGCAGATCCAGGCGCCGCCATCCACAGTAAGGGAAACAGGCAGTGAAGCAGTGCGGCTTCACTGCCTGTTTCCATACTGCGCATGAATGGGCCGGCTACTTTCTGGGACACACACAGTTCCCAGAATGCAGCGCGCCCCATTCACAACAAGACACCGAGTAGGAGGAGGAAGAGAATCCACCGCGGAGGATGAAGAGGCAGATTTGCCACTTCCGCATAGCAACAGCTATTTCGGGTAAGTAAACTTTTTTTTTTTCATTTTATCTTTTTTTTTTCTTTTTTGGTGCAAATTTTTTTTTCAGGGTGGAACTCCACTTTAAATTGGAATTTCGTTTTAGTCACATTCTTTTGACTAAAATGCCATTTTAGTTTTAGTTGTATTTGAGTCTTGTCTAAATGGTATTTTAGTTTTAATAATTTTAGTAATTTTAATTGTTTTTGTCATATTTAGTTGAATGAATGAATGAATGAAAACTTATATAGCGCGGCAAATGCGAACTGAATCGCCTCTGGGCGCTTGTTGTTCCTGTCTCCTTTGGTATCAAAAGAGATGAGTCTTGATCTTTCTCCTGAACGCTAAGTAGTTCTCCTCCAACCGAATACTGGTTGGCAAAGCGTTCCATAGTCTGGGACCTTGGACCGCGAATCTTCTATCTCCTTTGGATTTATATCCGGCTTTCGGTATCTGCAGGAGATTTTGATTAGTGGATCGCAAGATGCGATTGGGGTTATGGGCTTTTATTTTTCCGCATAGATAATGGGGGGCATTCCCATGGATACATCTATGCGTTAGACAGAGTGCTTTAAAAGTGATTCTGTCTTTTACTGGTAACCAGTGAAGGGATCTCAGTGAGGGTGAGATTGATTCCCAGGGTTTTTTCCCAGTCACAAGTCTAGCGGCCGTATTTTGAACAACTTGTAGACGAGCGATTTGGTACTTTGGGAGTCCGAGGTAAAGGGCATTTGCATAGTCCAATCTGGAGTTAACAATTGCTCCCACCACAACCGCTATGTCTTCTTTGGGGATAAAAGGGATAAGCCTGCGTAGTAGGCGCAGCAGATGGTGGGATCCCGCTGACTACTGACCCTATTTGTGCGTCCATAGTCATGTAGGAGTCGAAAATGACCCCGAGGCTTTTGACTTTGGCGCTAGGGGTGATGATTTTGCCCAGAATGGGCGGGGGTGTCCAAGTTGTTGCAGGTAGCTTCTTGCGTTTGGCGTGAAACAGAAGGAGTTCTGTTTTCGCTCCGTTGAGTTTTAGATAACTCTTTGTCATCCAGTCCTCTATCAAAGAGAGACATGTCTCTAGATTGAGGTGGTGATCCTTTTTATTGCAAATGCGGAAATACAGTTGCGTGTCGTCTGCATATGAGTGATAGAGCAGTTTTTGACTGCTGATGATCTCAAAAAGAGGACGAAGATAAATGTTGAATAACACCGGTGACAGAGGGGATCCTTGAGGGACTCCGCATGATACCGTGCGTTTTTCCGAAAAGAAAGATCCTAACTTCACTATTTGCGATCTGTTTTCCAAAAAAGAGGAGAACCAAGATAAATCGCCTTCTGCGACTCTGTCAACACAATTAACACTGCTGGGCAGCTCAGTAGATTGTTTAAAAAAAAAAAAAAAGCTAAATGTGTTCCTAAATGCACAAAATATAACTGTATACTAATATTTATAGGTCATAACACCAGGGGTAGTTGATCCAGGGTAGGGATTTGCGGGAGTACTTGCGCAAATGCTCCCGATGCTTCTGCCGATACTTTTTTTGTATTTATCAACATGTTCTGTGAAAATTCTTTGAGTTTTTTACTACTGCGTGACAAGCAAATAAAACATTTTTATTCATTTTTACTCATTTTTATTATTTTATAATGTCTTGAGTTAGAGTTCTTCATAATTCTAAAGAAAATATCCTTATGGCCCGTACACACGATCCGAATATCGTACGACGGATCGTACGACTTTTTTCGCTTAATAGTCGCAAGTAAAATTAAATAGGTTATTAAAGTCACGAAAATTCTCGTACGACAGAAAAAAAAAAAATCGGAAGTGATGTCATGTGTTGTAATGTATTTGTATTGTATTGTCGGACGACAACTGTACTGACTAAACGAAAATCGTACGATCTGACATCGTACGAGGAAAATTTTCGCGCATGTCCGATCGAATAATATCGGATGAACGGACGTGATCGGCTCTCTAAAGTAGTGTACACACGATCCGAAAATCGTATGATCCATCATCGGACAATCGTTTTCGTCCGATATTCGGATTGTGTGTATGGGCCGTTAGTCTGTATTGTGGTTTGAAAACTGTCACATGACATTTAAAAAAAGTATCAGTATTCGGTATCGGCGAGTACATGGAAAAAAGTATCGGTACTTGTACTCGGTCCTAAAAAAGTTGTATCGGGACAACCCTAGTCCAGGGAGTATCTGATTTCCCCCTTTGGAATCTCAGGAAGGATTGTTTTCTTCACTGGAGCAAATTGGGTTATGCTTCACAAGTTTTTTTTTTTTTAGCTTCCACTGGATCAACTGTGAGCATAGGATTATGTATTATATATGGAGAGTATCTATTTATTCATTTTTTCTAATGGTTGAACTAGATAGACTTGTGTCTTTTTTTTTAACCTAACTATGTAAAAAAAGGATAAAACAAGCTACAATGGCCCTTATATATCTAAATAGCGATCTATGTGGCACAGCAAGCTAACTAGGACCAACATTTTGTATAATACAATATATTATATGCAGCATCATTAGCCACTACAATTATACATTAATGATATATGGACGGTAATAACCAATTATCAAATATTCATGCTAAACAATTACACTTTAATATGCCATTATATATTTATAATACCAACATTTCAGAGAGGTCAGCACTGGAGGCTGGGAATCAAGCAGTGTTATAATTTGAGGGGATGGTTATTAAAACGATTAAACGCGTCAAGTGAACATGTGCGGTTATTCCTGCAGGGCAAAGTGACAGGTGCATTTAAAGTGTATGAATTCGCAAAACATTTCTTTATCATTTATGATTTTGGAGAAAGAGGGAAGGGTTTAAACCCATGACACCATTATTCTTATTTGTTTCATTGTCCAAACATTGCGGCCACTCATTGTAAATTGCATTCTAGCATAAAAAAAATATATAAATAATTAATAAATAATAAAAAGGCAGCTTATTTTTTTCCCTGTTGGGGGGGAGTTCTGACACCGTACACTGCCTACCGACACCAATCTATGCCCTTCTGACACCGTCACTATATATACACATGCACATACATGCATATGTGTTTGAGTTTTGGGGTACACAACCCAATGCAATAGGCTGTGCACACCTATGTACTGTAGGTAAACATTTTACATCGCGCTGCATGAGCGTTAACATTCAATGGTTACGTTAACATTCAAATTGCAGCTGTCCTTTAAAAGTTCAGGTTACAAGACCCACTGGGTCATGGACACCTTTAGAATTCTGTTGGGGTGCAGCACTGAAAGTGTCAGAGAGTTTGTCCGAATCATATAACTGTCACAGGCAGATACATAAATCTGTGTCTGAGGAAGGAGTGTCCACAATGGACATCTTCTTCCTGCACTCCCTGGCCACTGTGCCCCCAGTTTGTACTGGGGTGGATGGAGCCTGTTGGGGGACAGATATGACTAGTTCTCCATCAGGTCCATTTTACTTTTGATTGACAGAGTACAAAATGGGAAGATCCATAGCTGCTATTCAGTTTAATAGTGCCCTGTGCTGTCAATCAAAAGTAAAGCAGACCTTACATAGGTACATAGTAGGTGAGGTTGAAAAAAGACACAAGTCCTTCAAGTCCAACCTATGTGTGTGATTATAGATCAGTATTACATTGTATATCCCTGTATGTTGTGGTCATTCAGGTGCTTATCTAATAGTTTCTTGTAGGGTTGTCCCGATACCACTTTTTTAGGACCGAGTACAAGTACCGATACTTTTTTTCAAGTAGTTGCCGATACCGAATACCGATACTTTTTTTAAATGTGTCCCCAAATGCAGTCATGTCCCCCACATATGCAGCCATGTCCCCCACATATGCAGCCATGTCCCCCACAAATGCAGCCATGTCCCCTCAGCCATGTCCCCCACAAATGCAGCCATATCCCTCCAGCCATGTCCCCCACATATGCAGCCATGTCCCCCACATATGCATGTCCCCCACATATGCATGTCCCCCACATATGCAGCCATGTCCCCCACAAATGCAGCCATGTCCCCCCAGCCATGTCCCCCACATATGCAGCCATATCCCTCCAGCCATGTCCCCCACATATGCAGCCATGTCCCTCCAGCCATGTCCCCCACATATGCAGCCATGTCCCCGCAGCCATGTCCCCCACATATGCAGCCATGTCCCCGCAGGCATGTCCCCCACATATGCAGCCATGTCCCCGCAGCCATGTCCCCCACATATGAAGCCATGTACCTCCAGCCATGTCCCCCACATATGCAGCCATTTCCCCCCAGCCATGTCCCCCACATATGCAGCCATGTCCCTCCAGCCATGTCCCCCACATATGCAGCCATTTCCCCCCAGCCATGTCCCCCACATATGCAGCCATGTCCCCCACATATGCAGCCATGTCCCCCACATATGCAGACATTTCCCCCCAGCCATGTCCCCCACATATGCAGCCATGTCCCTCTAGCCATGTCCCCCACATATGCAGCCATTTCCCCCCAGCCATGTCCCCCACATATGCAGCCATGTCCCCCCCAGCCATGTCCCCCACATATGCAGCCATGTCCCTCCAGCCATGTCCCCCACATATGCAGCCATGTCCCCGCAGCCATGTCCCTCCAGCCATGTCCCTTAGTTTCCAAAATGAGAACGGTATGGACCATAGGGTGAGTACCCCTAATATCTTTAACTTTTTGATATAATAAATATCCCACATTTTTTTTCCTCAGTTTAGGCCAATATTTATTCTATTACATATTTTTGGTATAGAAAAAAAAATCGTATTGATTGGTTTGCGCAGTTTCTTACTAGTAATAGAGGTGCTTTTATCAGGACCGCGATATTGCGGTGGACACATCGGAAACTTTAGACACATTTTTAGGACCATTGACAATTATACAGCAATTAGTGCTATAAAAGTGCACTGAATTATTGTGTAAATGTCACTGGCAGGGAAGGGGTTAACACTAGGGGGTGATTAAGGGGTTAACTGTGTTCCCTTACTATGTTCTAACTGTAGGGGGGATGGGACTAACTAGGGGAAGAGAGAGATCTGTGTTCATACATTGTTTGAACACACGCACAGTCTCCTCTCCCCTGAAAGAAGCAGGATCTGTCACGTGCACAACTCTAGTGGCCAAAAGGCAAAGTAAAACTGCAGCATCTGGTCGGCAAGCAGTTCATTTGTTCATAAACGACCTGGAGAATGCTGTAAACAGTTCAATCTCTGGATTTGCAGACGGCACTAAGCTAAGCAGGGCAATAACTTCTCCACAGGATGTGGAAACCTTGCAAGAAGATCTGAACAAATGAATGAGGTGGGCATTTGCATGGCAAATGAGGTATAAAGTGGAGTTCCACACAAAAATTGAACTTTCGCTTTCCCCCCCCCCCCTGGTGTCACATTTGGACCTTTCAGGGGGAGGAGTGCAGATACCTGTCTAAGACAGGTATTTGCACCCACTTCTGGGAATACACTTCTGTGGCAGTCACGCCCCTACCCGCACCCTCCTCTGTCTTCTGGGAAACACACTGTTCCCAGGAGAGCGCGGGGCCCAGTGACGGCACTCCGTGCTACTCGTGCATGAGCAGTAGGGAACCGGGCAGTGAAGCCGCAACGCTTCACTTCCCGATTCCATCACCGAAGATGGCGGAGGGTGCAGCCGAGGGACGAGCGATTGCTCTGCCTCGGTTGCCGACATCACGGGCACGCTGAACAGCTAAGTGTCCATTTATTAAAAGTCAGCAGCTGCAGAATTTGTAGCTGCTGGCTTTAAAAAAAAAAAAAAATCTGGCGGAACCTCTGCTTTAATATAGAAAAATTTAAAATAATGCATTTAGGTGGCAAAAATATGAATGAAATCTCTACACTGGGGGGGGGGAGAACCTCTGGGGGAATCTAGGGTGGAAAGGACCTGGGGGTCCTAGTAGGCTCAGCAATGGCATGCTGCTGCTAACAAAACAAACAGAATATTAGCATGTATTTAAAAGGGGATTAACTCCAGAGATAAAATAATATTTCATCCACTCTACAAGACTCTGGTCCGGCCGCACCTGGAGTATGCCGTCCAGTTCTGGGCCTCAGTCCTCAGGAAGGATGTGTTGGAGGGAGTACAGAGAAGGGCTACAAAACTAATAAAGGGTGTGGAGGATATTAGTTATAAAGAAAGGTTAGAGCACTGAACTTATTCTCGCTGGAGAAAAGACGCTTGTGAGGGGAAATAATTTCAGTTTTCAAATACCATACTGGTAACCCCACAATAGGGATAAAACTTTTCCATGGAAGGGAGTTTATTAAGACACAGGGCCACTTATTAAAATGAGAAGAAAAAGGTTTAACCTTTAACCACTTCAGCCCCGGAAGGATTTACCCCCTTCCTGACCAGAGCACTTTTTGTGATTCGGCACTGCGTTGCTTTAACTGACAATTGTGCGGTCGTGCGACGTGGCTCCCAAACAAAATTGGCGTCCTTTTTTCCCCACAAATAGAGCTTTCTTTTGGCGGTATTTGATCACCTCTGCAGTTTTTATTTTTTGCGCTATAAACAAAAATAGAGCGACAATTCTGAAAAAAATGCAATATTCTTTACTTTTTTCTATAATAAATATCCCCCAAAAATATATAAAAAAAACGTTTTTTTCCCTCAGCTTAGGCCGATACGTATTCTTCTACATATTTTTCATAAACAAAAATCGCAATTAGCGTTTATTGATTGGTTTGCGCAAAAGTTATAGCGTTTACAAAATAGGGGGTAGTTGTATGGCATTTTTATTAATATTTTTTTTTTACTAGTAATGGCGGCGATCAGTGGCCATCGAAAGTGCGACGTAGGATGACGGGCTCTCGCCCAGGAGAGCCGACCTGCCGCCGTAGAACGACGGCGGCTGGTCGGCATGTGGTTAAACTGCGTTGAGGGTTCTGTACAGTAGGAACGGCAAGGATGTGGAACCCCCTTCCACAGGACGTGGTTTCAGCGGGGGCATCGATAGTTTCAAAAAACTATTAGATAAGCACCTGAACGACCACAACATACAGGGATATACAATGTAATACTGACATATAATCACTAGACATGTGCATTAGTTTTCGTCCGAATGCATTTTCGTCCAAATTTAAGGTATTTTCATTATCGTTTTAACCAACGATAACGAAAGCACAGAAAACGAAAAACGAAAGATCCGACAAATGCTTTATTTTCGTTTTCGTTGCGGTCGAATGTGCCTAACCTTAACTCTATAAGTCCAATATTATTCTACATAAAGAGAAAAGATTCGACATTGAGAGAAAAGATTTGACATAGAGAGAAAAGATTCGACATAGAGAGAAAAGTTTCGACATAGAGAGACAAGAAGACTTGACGAAGTAGCTAAAAACAATCGCAGCATGCAGACATTTATGGTGAAATGCTCTGCCCATAGAAGAATTCTAATGTTGGTTGCCTAGTAATAATAATTAATAAATATTATTATTATTAGTCATACAACATTAGAATTCCGTACAGTTTTGCTGCTTCGTCCTAATCTTTTTTTTTTTTTAAAGATTTTGTTGAATATTCTTTTTTTTTTTAAAGATTCTTAGAACATTCGACAGGCACCATAAGCCTTCAATGACACATTCGACCTTAATTAATTTGGTTTTTCGAACGAATGCATTTTTTAACGAAAAACAAAAATAATTAAAAAAAAATGTATTTTGGAAGTAACTAAATAAATGTATTCCGAAATGAAATATTTTAGTGTGCACATGTCTAATAATCACACACATAGGTTGGACTTGATGAACTTGTGTCTTTTTTCAACCTCACCTACTATGTAACTATATGTAGCTGGTGGTAATTAGTTAACAATTTGTAGCATAAATTTTCCAAATGTGCCTGTAATGTTACTGACATTGTTGCCTGAATTAGGTGCAGGTTGTAAGGGAACTGCCGTCAGAAAAGTGCCGTTAGGGCTGTTTTGAATTCCCTAGCCAATGTTTTAACCCATGACAGCAACCATGATGATGTAACAATTAATCAGAAAAGGATTCTAGAATAAGTGGCAGGCCATGTTTGGAACACCATGGATGTAGTAGCAGTTCCTACCTCCATTAGGTGACAAAAGTCTATGCTGTACATGTGAATATTTTAGAAAGTCATATCACAGAAGAAAGATTACCAACAAAATGCAAATTGGAGAGCCCTAGAGAAACATTACAAGTAAGTAAAAACCTTTATTATTGACAGTACATTGATTGACTGCACTTTGCAGACTATTGATAGAGATCGGCATTACCTGTGTATCTCTCCCCAGTGTGACACTCTATCTGGCTGTTCTGACAGGTACATCGCTCCACTCTTCCATGGTGAATTCTGGCCCAGGTGTCTCCAGTATCATAATACTGGTAGTGTGCTTCATCAAAGCACTTGACTAAATAGGGGAGAAGAGAACCAGTCAAGGAAAATGTAATTACCCAACTACTTCAATTCATAGAAGGCACATGCTAACTAAAAAAAAATTATATTATTTTTTTTTTAATTAGATTTTCATGTACATATACTTAATTTTCTATATCTGTAATTATATTACATACATAAATTTGTACATTAGCCACTAGAAGGAGCAACCCTGCACTTACTCTGCCTACTTTCAGACAGATGCAGCCAATGGTTCCCTATGGTGTAAAGCAACATGTACATGTAGTGCTCACCCCCTAAGGGGCTGCTGTAGATTACCCCAGGTCTCCATTTCTATAATACACTGGCACCGTTCTAAGCACACTGACAGACAACACAGGCTCAGTCTAGGGGGATGTATTTTGTAGAAATATTGCAGACCAGAAGAGGGACGAGGGTGCAAGATACTCCAAAAGTAGCAACATCCTCCTTAGTGGCAGGCTTTTGTTGAGGGTAGATGTTGAGCATCTCTGTATAAGCAGCTCCAGTCTTTAAAGCAACTTCTAGCACTTACTTCCAAGCACCTGCACATCTGGGACCCCCAATGAAGGTCTTCTCTTACAATGTCCTAGTACAGGTGCCCCTCACTCCGGCTTCCATGTAACATACTTGAGGGAGGAAGAAAAAGATTCTTCTCCAGACCAGTTACCCCTCGTGATGTCCCCCAGCAAACATCCTTAGTTAAATTATTTCTTGGCCCTCAGCCCAGCACAGGCGGAGGCCCAAACTGCAACTCCAGTACACTGACTGCATCACAGAACACCCTGAGCAAGCCTCCTAAACATCTACTGTATCTACTCCCTCAGCAACCTTCTGGGTGCCCCCATCCCAGGCATTGGCCAAGGGCACATAAATATTCAAAACTTCAGTGGTTGACACTTCCAATCAATTCTTTCTAAGCTTCAAGAATCAGACTGGAGCAATCAATCACTAAGCATTGGGAAACTTGAGCAAACTCCCCAAAAAAACACACAACACCACTCAACTGAGTACAGCAGAGCCAAAACTAAATTTAGCCTAACTAGGGCAGGGCAATACAGTAGTAGTCATTCATTGTGCATAGTAGAAATACTGCAAATTGCATAATTAATCATTATTATATGTGGCTACATGTTTACACCATTTTTTCTCAACCTAACCCTAGCGCCACTTTTTTTTTTTTTTTTAATCGAAAGAAATTAGTATAAAAAATGAAATACTGACCTCCTCTTTAGTGCTGCCTCCTGCAGACTCACTGCTCTGTGATCCAGCATCGATCCTTCTATGAGTTGCATGATTCCCAATCATGTCATCAAACCTACTACATGTGAGCCCAGGCCACATGTATATACTGTATCCCCTGAAGTGCATCATTAGGCAGACAAGGCTCACAGTGCTTGACTGCCATACTGTCCAGGAACATTTTTTTTTTAAATAGGCACATGGGAGTTTCATGGAGGGGGTCTTAAAACCTGGAGTTAGACTTTAAAGTACCCACAATAAAAAAATTCCAAGCTTATGTCTTAATTGACTTTTATGTTTTTAAATCATAAACTATACCGGTTGCAGGTGTATTATTTGCAACAATAACCTATTTTTATTATTAGTAACAGGAGTACCCTGGGGTATAAGTACTACTAGCTCAAAAGCTGCAGCTTATTCCACAGGGATCTGTTCCATCCAATCACATGCTACTCTTAGCATTTTTTTTTCATGGCTATAAATATGTATATGTTTTATTTATTTTAAAAGTCTGAAACTTGAATATTCTAATTTTTTTTTTTTTTTTATCCAGCCAGTAGGTGAAGCTTTAGAACTTCACGTCCTCATACATTCACAGCCTGTAGATTTTTTTTTTTTTTTGGGGGGGGGGGGGGCTGTAAAAGCCTTTGTTTACAGGCTCTGTAGCTCAAGCTACAATTTACACAAATGAAGGAGTCATTTAAAACCGAGGAGTGATTTAAAACCGTAGCTCATCTTTCATCATGTTGCTGAGTCCAAAGTTAAAACAACATGAAGTAACACGGAAAGGCAGGCAGTGTCTGCTGTAATACCTTTGCCATTTAAAGCTAAACATCAGCACACAGGTAAACGCACAGTTAAAATGCTGTTATGTGAATTATTTACCTGCTGGCAGGTTTGCAATTCGGTATAGCCATGTCAGATAGCACAGTCAGGTCTGTGACCTCCCAACAAACTATACTGCAAATAAGTAATCAAATCTGGTCACAGACCCACCCCAACCTATGACTGGTCAATAAAGCAGCATAATTAGTTCAGTTTAAGCGACTAACCAATTTCGCAGTCATGTCCGGAGAATCCCTCTGGGCATACACAGAAGAAAGTGTTCAGGAGTGGCATGTTGGTACAGGTGCCACCATTTTGGCAAGGATTCTTGGCACAATGATCCTCAAAAACTGTAAAACACAAAATGAAGGAAATGTTAAAATATACCTGAAACATTTGATGTTTGATGTTTTATTATGTCAAACCAGAAATATTCAGGGCTCCCAAAGGAGATATTTGAAAAGGTAAAAAAATATTCCCTAAATAGCTTCCTTTACCTTAGTGCAGTCCTCCTTCACTTACCTCATCCTTCAATTTTGCTTTTTATGAAATCCTCACTTCCTGTTCTTCTGTCTGTAATTACACACCGTAATGCGAGGCTTTCTCCCTGGTGTGGAGAAAGCCTCCTGAGGGGGGAGGGGGCGAGCAGGAGTGTCAGAATGCCCACTAACACACAGCTCCTTTATCTGCAAAGTAGAGTGTCCTGACACTCCTGCTCGCCCCCTCCCCCCTCAAGAGGCTTTCTCACACCAGAGAGAAAGCCTCAAATTACAGTGTGTAGTTACAGACAGAAGAACAGGAAGTGAGGATTTCTCAGAAGAAATAAGGACATTTAAAAGCAAAAATGGAAGGATGAGGTAAGTGAAGGAGGACTGCACTAAGGTAAAGGAAGCTATTTAGGGAAACATTTTTTTTACCTTTACAACCCCTTTAAGTTATAGATGGAGCCTGATAGGGCTGTGCCTGTCCCCTTTGTCTTGGACCTTATGTCTACTACAACAGAGATCTCCCTGCCATAATTCGTAACCCTTGATGAGTTTTGTGCACCTGGGAGTTTTGAGTATTCCCATTCACCTTTGCATGTTCCAGCATTGCCTATCAGTGTTGCCAAGCATCAGTATTTTTACTGGCAGCCAGTAAAAATGTGGGCTATTTTCTCCTGCCAGTAACAGGAAAAGGTTGCCAGTAGAAAACATGGCTATGACACGCAGCTCCAGTCCAGGCCATACGAGTGCCCGTGTTGGGAAGGCGTCAGGTGGCCAGAGCCTTGTGTGCGGGTCTGCATGATGGGAGCAAGGCAAGCTGGAAGCAGGACTGTCAGTGCTGTTTGGACTGGAGTGGACTAAAGGGACCAACTGGCATTGAGATAGACTGTCACTGTCTCAGGAGGGGACATGTCATGTCGGTGAGGTGTCATCATCATCAACTGCTGTCAGTGTCACTGTCTTGTCCTTGAGCTACTTACTATATCTAGAATAAAAGAAGAAGTATGTTTTTTGCTTGGATGTAAACCTGAAAAAAATGTTATAATGAAGACTTCTACCTGGTACAGTCGAGGATGTCAAGTCTCTGTGCCCAGTCTTGCTACAAAGAGTTAATCCAGCTCTGAGCAATCATCTTGTGTTTTTTTAGTAAGATAAAAAAACACACACAGATAAGTTTGTGTGGCCACATCCCCCACTGCTGTGACTGACATCAGATTTCTTTATCTCATAAACCAGCATGAGAGTGTTATGATTCCAGCTTCACATCCCTCCTCCTTTCTTCTCCAGCTCTCCCAGGATTGGCTACTCCACACCTAAGCATCATTGGGCATGCTGAAGTCATGTGGAGCCTTTCCTGAGTTTTGTCTGGGTGTTACTCAAAACTCAGGAATAGGAAAGTGTAGAGGTGGGCAGGGAGTCTTGTGACATCACGGCTCTGCCCACCGAGCTCCGGCAAAGAGACCCACCCACGATTCCAAAGTTTTGTGGGGCTCCTACTTCTGAAGAGGGTAACATTTGCAAAGTAGGGATACATACAGGAGACTTGCATGTATATATAATTGAATACTGTGCAATTCATTTATGCTGGGTGAGTGGTAGGTTTACATCCACAAACAGAGCGCTCTTTTGATGGCCTCTGATTTTTATTGTTTGCACTATAAACAATAAAAAAACATTGCTAATTGCATATTGTACTTGTTTGTAGCCTAAATACTGAAAATAAATTGTGATTGTTCATGTCAATAATTTTTTTCAATCTGGTAGGTTGGCAACACTGCTGTCTATGCATACTCTATACCGGCCTCTCAACCTTTTTGCCCCAGAGGAACCCATGAAATAATTTTCAGGTCACAGGGAACCCTTGCTAAAAAAAAAATGTGGAGCTCAGTGGAAGAATGCCCAATGGTAGTCAATGGAAGAAATCACCTCCCTGGTGGTAAGAATGCCCCCTTACAATCAGATTGCTCTGCTGAGTGGCATTGAACTCCTAACTATACAGACACCATTGGATGGGAGGTCATGTTCACACAGCTCAAGGAACCCTGTAGGCAGGTGCAGTCTGCTTTCTCCACTGTAGATGGCACTCGGCCGGGGCAGTACCACAGCCTGGAGAGGAAGTCTGAGGAAATCTGCTTTCTCTATGGTTTCATGATCCCTGAAGGCAGTATTTTGATTGGCTATGCTGCAATCATAGGTCAGCAGAGGCTTTATAAGTCCCTGCCCCCAGGTTCTGGAGTACTTTTGCGTAGTTAGTAAGGAAAGAGTAAGAGTAAGGGAAAGTATTAGCAGCAGACAAAGGTTCCTGACGAGTAGAGACAGGCTAGAGACATGCAATCCTGTTACAGAAGCCTTCCCCGTTGGGACCAGACAGGTCGCATTCCATCCTCTGCTTTATCTCAAGGTGGCGCTCTTCATGCACAGATGTCTATTGAATTCACCCCGGAACTCGCCAAAAGTAGTGCAGGAACTACTTTTGGAAATTGCTGAGGCGCCGATTGGGACAGTGACGTTGGCAGCAATGGGCTTTGATTTGGCATGTCACATCGCATGTCCAATTGCGCTGATGTGAATGGGGGCTAAAGGATGGCAGGAATTGTCAGGTGGTTTTACTTTTCAGCATCTTCTAGCACTGAAATAGAAGGGCCAGATTCAGGATGGCGAGTGGTTCTTTGCCGCGGCGTAACTTTTCCTATTCACGTTTCGCCGCCGCTACTTTACACGCAAGTGCTGTATTCACGAAGCACTTGCGTTTAAAGTTGCGGCGGCGTAGTGTAAATTGACCGGCCTAATTCAAATTCGGCAGGTAGGGGGCGTTATATATTTAAATTAGGCGCGATCCCGCGCCGAACGTCCTGCGCATGCGCCGGCCGGCAATGTATCCCAGTGCGCATGCTCCAAATCACGTTACATATTTTCAATGAAAATGACGTGAACGTAACCTACGCCCAGCCCCATTCTGAATCGGCGTACGCAAACGATGTAAAATGGTTCAAATTTGCCGCGGTCACGACGTCCATACTTAACATAGGATGCGCCTGCTTTTGGTGCTTTATCTTTACGCTGGGAAAACCCTTACGTAAACGGCGTAAAGTCACTGCGTTTGGCGGGCGTACGTTCGTGAATTGGCGTATCTCGCTGATTTACATATTCTCGGCGTAAATCAGCGGGAACGCCCCTAGCGCCCATTTTAAAATTGCAGTTAAGATCCGACGGTGTAATACAATTACGCCTGTCGGATCTTTGCTGCAAACCGGCGTATCTTGTTTTCTGCATACAGAAAACAGATACGCCGGCGTAAAGTCAGAGTTATGCCGGCGTATCACTGATACGCCGGCATAACTACCTGAATCTGGCCCGAAGTCTTTAGTGGACTGACCCTTTTTAACAACAAAAAATTTTTCTGCAGCATGCGATATTCCGAACGTGTTAAACCCTTCAGGGAAATCCTGGAATGTTTTGTGTTTACACAGTGAGACATAAACATTCATAAAATAAAATATTTAATGGCAAACTATGTTTTTTGCAAACCCTGAATCCTTTGTGAAATGAATCATAGGCCAATTCTCATGGAGCATATGTCCAAAATCTAGATCCACTCGTTATTAATGGTGCCCGATATAGAAAAGACATGGAGACAGAATGTTTGTTTCTGTGAGATACATATAGAAAAAACAAAAGAAATGTCGCTATGCCATTGGTACAGTAAAGTCGTTTATAAGGGTTAGGAGGTGGCTCTGTAAATCTTTTTTTTTTTTTTGATGGCGGACTTCAAAAGCCTTGAATGTGGAACTACACTAATAAATATTTCTTTATTTTAAGTGGAACAACATTTTCAAAACTTTATATAAACTTTTTCAGCCATTTTGGTATTTTCATCGTCTAATTGAATTCTTCATATATTACATCCCCCAAAAGGCAGCAGTTCTGTGTCTTGCATTGGTTGGTTCAAGGCTTCCCAAACCTGTCCTCAGCAGGGACGTGCAGTCAGAGGAGGCAGGTGAGGCAGGGCCTCACCTGAACATAAATAAAAGAATGACCTTTGAGGGTCGTAGCTCGTCGACCTGGGGTCACAGAGACCCCAAATTTGGGGGGTATGTAGCCTAAGTCCTACCCCACTACTTGTAAAAATGTAAATGACCTATGGTTTCAGAGATATGGGGCTCCTTGCGCAGCCTGTCAGAAGCTAAATACAGAGCGGCCACTTTAAATACAAGCTGACACACTGTTTGCAGCAGACTGGGAGGATGTGCCTCTCCTCACTTCTTGTCAAAGCCACTGAGCTCAATAAAAAGCTTGGAGTCTTGGACCAATGGTAAAGTACCATTGGTCCCAGCTGTTTAATAACATTGGTCCCAGCCTCTCACTGCAGTGTCATAGAAGGGGGCGTGTGACTAAAAGACAAATGCTCCCTTCCAGCCCAGCCCTCTTGAAGCGGAGGTTCACCCTAATAACATTTCTATCAGACCAACTTCCTTATACTTGTAACAAGCACAGTCCGCAATTTTTTTTCTTTTTTTTAGGCTGTATGTACCTTGTAATCTCTCTTTTCAATCGGGCTTCTGGGACTCCTCCCCGCGGGAGTAGGCATTTCTCTGCTGAGGAGGATTGTCACCTGGGAGGTCGCCCCGATGATTGACGTCCGTTCCCCTGGCGGATAAGGCCCCATCCCCCATATTGCGTAGGCGTGCATGAGTCACGGCGTTTCCGAAAAAAGCCGATCATGCAGAGCTGTGAGTCGGCTCGATACGGAGCCTAAACGGCGATAAAGTTGTGGAGAAGGTCAAAGCAGGGTTAGGTTATAAAAAAATATCCCAAGCTTTGAATATCTCATGGAGCACTGTTCAATCTATCATCTGAAAATGGAAAGAGTATGGCACAACTGCAAACCTACCAAGACATGGCCATCCACCTAAACTGGCTGGGCAAGGAGAGCATTCATCAGAGAAGCAGCCAAGAGGCCCATGGTAATTCTGGAGCGGGAGAATCTGTCCACAGGACAACTATTAGTCATGCACTCCACAAATCTGGTCTTTATGGAAAAGCCATAAGAAGTCCTGTTTGCAGTTTGCAAGAAGCCATGTGGAGGACACAGCAAACATATGGAAGAAGGTGCTCTGATCAGATGAGACCGAAATTGAACTTTTTGGTATAAAAGCAAAACGCTATGTGTGGTGGAAAACGAACACTGCACAGCAACCTGAACACACCATCCCTACCGTGAAAAATGGTGGCGGCAGCATCATGTTGTGGGGATGCTTTTCTTCAGCAGGGACAGGGAAGCTGGTCAGAGTTGATGGGAAGATATATGGAGCCAAATACAGGACAATTTTAGAAGAAAACCTGTCAGCAAAAGACTTGATCCTAAACATACAGCCAGAACTACAATGGAATGGTTTAGATCAGCCATTCTCAACCAGGGTTGCGTGGAACCCTAGGGTTCCTCCAGAGGTGTCTAGGGGTTCCTTGAGCTGTGGCTGATTTACCTCCTGTTTGATGGTGCCTACATGGTTCTGAGACAATTCCACTTGAAGGAACCAGTGACATTGCACCAATGTGATTCTTACCACTACTGTAAAAAAGGGCATTCTTCTCACTGACCACCAAAGTAAGGGGCATTGTTCCCATTGACCCCCAATGAATGGGTTTTATCAGGGGTTCCCCGAGACCTGAAAATTATTTTTAGGGTTCCCCAGCGGTAAAAAGGTTAAGAAAGGCTGGTTTAGATCAAAGAATATTCATGTGTTACAATGGCCCAGTCAAAGTCCAGACCTGAATCCAATTGAGAATCTGTGGCAAGACTTGTGTAGTGCTACCCGCTCAGGAGCCGCTGGATAGATTTGGGACGGCGTGTTACCGCTGTGATGCGTCTAGGGGTATGATGACAATGATGTGAGTAATGACGGAATGTCCAAACAGCAGGGTGTCATTTTCTGTGCTTTTATTTATTTGCCCTAGTAAGTCCCATCCCACCTTCAGTTAGAACACTTATAGGGAACACAATTAACCCCTTAACCCCTTGATTGCCCCCTAGTGTTAACCTAGTGTTCACTGCCACTGTGACACTTTTACAGTAATCATTTTCTCTTTTTTTTTTTTAGCACCGATTGTCAATGGTCCCAAAAACGTGTCAAAAGTGTCCGATGTGTCCGCCATATTGTCATAGTCCCTATATTATTGTAGCGCTACCCTCGAAAGAGACGCTGGTTTGATACCGGGATCGGCGTGTTAAGTTACCTCAATGTCATCTAGGGGTGTGATGCAGGAACAATATAGTGAGCGGAGGTCCAGGCAGTTAATAAAAGATTTTCAATGCTTTATTTCCAGGCCAACACAGCCACCATCAACTTCAGTTAGAAAAGAAAAGGTCGATGAAAAAAGAGGAGAATCTTGCAGGATCAGGCCTGGATATGAACAGGGCAGTTTCGCCCTCAGTAGAATCAACTGTTTCGGATTATTGGGAGGAACAGATCTTTCACACAGATCCGGCTCTAGGGCCTCTGCCATGGGCCGAGTACTTTAAGTGGACTAAATAGATGAACAGAGCGAATCCTCCCAGTAGATTTGTTTAGCATAGGTCACCGGGTGACAGCAAAATGTACCTGTCAGCATTCCGGTCACCAGAGCCCTGTTGGACAACCTGCCTCCGGGTTCCCCTCAAGCCGATCCCCCAATCATACGGCACCCAGCCTGGGATCCTTTCAATAGAACCGGGAACCCAGTAAGACACTGGGGTCCCCTTTCACCTCCGGCTGAGATTCGGCATAGCCTGCAATTCTGGCCAGGTGGGCCACGCTGGCGGGGTCCATGGATGCAAGCACCCTGAAGGTGGATGCCGCACCCTGAACCGGGACCCCACGAAGGTCTGCAGAACACATGACACCCGTCACAGATATACTCCTCCCCAGCATGCCCCGCGAGGGAAAAACTCCTCCAATTGGCTGCTAGGGAAAAACTTGTTCTGCCAGAACCCCTCTGGCGCCAACTGCCGCCCAGAGATGATTTCACATCCCTAGAATACAGACTGGCCCAGTGGACATTTCTGGAATCACAGAGGTCACAATTTAGACAAATTGTGAATGGGAGCAAAGTAACTCTCCCATTCTCACTAACTTTAGTATAGTGCCCATACTGAAAGTAAGGGGACGCTACATATAAAAAAAAAAAAAAAAAAAATCGCAGATCGCCACTATCACTAGTAAAAAAAAAGAATAATATTATAATATATATATATATATATATATATATATATATATATATATATATATATATATATATATATATATATATATATTTAATTGGGATATTTATTACAACAAAAAGTAAAAGATATTGGGCCAGATTCTCGTAGATGCGCGCCTAATTATGCAGGCGTTGCGCATCTCAGATGCACTACGCTGACGTAACACGGAGTGGCAAGTACCGTATTCCCTAAGTAAATGCGCTCCAAGATGCGCCTGCGTCGCGTAAAATCATGGGCGTAATCCGGCGCAACTCCAAAGTAGGAGGAAAGTGGGCGTGTTGCATTATAATGAAGCGTGACCCCATGCAAATGCAGGCCGGGACGAACGGAGCATGCGCCGTGACATGGATGACCCGCGCCGTGACATGGATGACCCGCGCCGTGACGTGGATGCCTTCTGCGCATGCGCAAAGCCTCCCTACGATGCGCCGGCGCAGGGTATATAATGCGCCCACACATGCGCCCGTGCAGCGCAAACGTCTCCCATTTTTTTGATAGTGACGGCCAAAGTTTGTGCTGGACAAGATGACAACCGCGGTTAAGGAGAGGAGGAAGAAGAATTTCTCCCCAGAGGAGAGGGCCATTGTCGTCAGGGCCATGGAGAAGTATGACTCGCGGCTCCATGGTGCTGACAGTGCCCGGACCAGCAAGTCCCGGAGGGATCAGATTTTAATGAGGGTCGCGTGCCAGGTCAATGCCCTCTCTCATGAGGTCCGGACACCGCAGGACATTCAGAAGAAAATGAATGACCTGCGGCGTCATGTGAAGGGCAAGCTGGCTGCCATAGCTCGGCATGCCAGGGGCACTGGAGGGGGCCCACCCTGCCCTGTCCGCCTGAGTGAGGAGAAGAAGGTGGTTGCCCGCTGCCTGCAGACGGAGCAGGTAAAGGGAGTTGGGGGCTATGAGTCCCAGAAGCCAGCCGTGAGGACAGGTAAGTGTGTTTTATATTCTATCTGTTGTGTACATGTATGGGGGTGGAAGGGAACATGTGCCAAGTGTGTGGGTCCACCAACATGGGCATCTTTTGTGTCATCCACAGATGTGCAGGAGGGAGCGGGGCCATCTGTTGATGCCAGGGCCCATCAGGATCCATCCCCTGAAGATACAGTCCCTCTGGCTGCCCCCCTGGAACAGGACTTGGAGGGAAGTGGGCACACCTCAACGGAGGAGGTGGTTGAGGAGGGTGTGGTAGTCCAGGACCAGGCCCTCTATGTTGTTGTGGAGGAGGATGGTGGGTTGGCCGGACCAGCCCAGGCTATTCCTCTACCTGTAGCGAACCCCTCAGTGTCCCCCTCCAACCTCTCCAGTCCCTCTCTTTCCCCCCCCCCTCATCTCCGGCCCCTCAACATCCTCCCCTTATGCCCGGTCCCCTGCCACTCCCCGCAAGGCGACGTGCAAGACCAGGGGTGTATCCAAGGTCCTGCCGGAAGAGCTGGTCAGACAGCAGGACCAGCAAAATCAGCACCTGGCCGAGGTCGTGGAGGAGATGAGGCGCCTGGCCGACAGCCTGGCATCCTCGGACAATATTACAGATGCCATCCAGGATGTTGCTGTTAACAGCGCAGCAACGCTGACCAGCTTGGGGGAGCTGCAGGAAAACACCTCGGAACTTGTGGGGGAGGTTCATGCCCTGCGCCTTGCTGTCGAGGCGCAGACTGCTGTGCAGACCCGCATAGCGGTTGCCCTGGAGGGCATGCAGGCAGCCAGGGAGGGACGTGGGGATGCTCCTCCTCAACCTGCTGCCCCCCCCCCATCTGTGGCTGCCCCCAGGCAAGTGAGGGGCAGGACCCGTGGCACCAGGCAGAGCCCCCGCCAGGCCCATTAATTTTATTTTTCTTTATTATTATGCTCTGGATAAGAGCTTTTTGTTATTTTTTATTATGCTCTGGATAAGAGCTTTTTGTGATTTTTTATTATGCTCTGGATAAGAGCTTTTTGTTATTTTTTATTATGCTCTGGATAAGAGCTTTTTTTATTTTTTTTTGGATACTGAACACGGTGCAGTGTGAATGGTGTGTGAATGTGAGAGGGTGGCACTCCTGACAGTAAGGGGTGTCACCCTCGGCCGTGGTGGTGAAGTTAACCCCACGGCTGTATGAATGATGTGTGAAAGGTGTATGAATGGACAGCAACATCATTGGGGCCTTGACGTGGCGTTGCTGCTCCCAAGGCCTACATGCTGGACTTGGGCTAATCCAATGAGATGTGCATGTGGTGTGTGTGATCTAGGGACATCAGTGGTGTACACGCGTGCATTGTCTGTGTGCCATGCTGTATGTGTGTGTTTAACGGTCAAAGATTCGTAACACGAGGACCCTCCTGACTGCTCTTCCATCAGCTGACGGGGTCTCCTCTGGCGGGGGGGGGCTGTGTGGTTGGGGGGTCAGGTCATCACGTAGGGCAATGTGCAGGCCCTTTCGCATGGCAAAGTTGTGCAGAATACAACATGCACCAATGATCTGACCCACAAAGTTGGGGGAATACAATAGGGCCCCCCCAGACTTATCCAGGCATCGGAAACGGGACTTCAGGAGGCCAAATGTGCGCTCCACCACTGCACGGGTTTTGATGTGTGCTTCATTGTATCTTCTCTCTCCTCTGGTTTGGGGGTTCCGGAAAGGAGTCATGAGATGGGGTCCCAGTGTATATGCAGAGTCACCTGTAAGGGAAAAGACAGGAGGATGGTAGTCATGCATGTGCCACTTCTGTTGTGCATCATGGGAGGGGATAGTCATGGCTGCCACCCATGTCACTCACCAACCAGCCAGCTGTCCCCATACATGTCCTGCTCAAAATCTTCTGGGATGTTGCTTTGACGGTAGATGTAGCTGTCATGGCTGGACCCGGGGTCTTTGGCACGGACGTGCCATATGAGGTATTTGGCATCGGCTATCACCTGTACGTTGATGGAATGCCAATGCTTCCGATTGCGGTATATGTGCTCTGTGGCACTGGGGGGCTGGAGTGCCACATGTGTGCAATCAATGGCCCCGATGGTGCGTGGGAATCCGTCAATTCTGTAGAAATCTGTCATTGCCTTCTGCCGCAGGTGCTCAGTGGTGGGTCTGATGAACTGGTTGGACATGCGTCTGAGGATTGTGGGGACAACCTGGTGCAGACATCTGCTTATGCTGGTTTGTGACATCCCAGCCACCACTCCACTTGTACGCTGGAATGATCCACTGGCCAGGAAATGCAGTGTTGCCAGTACCTTCACCAGTGGCTGCAGTGCACGTGAGCGGTATGTCTGGCTGGTGATGTCATCCTGCAGGGCTGTGGTTATTTCCAGGATGGCAGCAGGGCTGAATCTGAAGATGCGATACACCTCCTCATCACCCATGCCAAAGAGCCTCATGCGCGCTCGGTAGATCCTCTCACGTGCCCCCCTCCTCCTACTCCTCCTTCTATGCGCCTCTTCCTCTGCATACCTTAGTAGTGATAAGACCATGGCTGGCCCTGGCATCATTGGCATACGAATGTCTTGTCCAGGAAGTGTGATTGCTCAGCTAGTCCGTTACGGTGCTGCTGTAGTTGCTCTCCAGCTGACTTGCACACGGCCTTGAGCAAAGTTACCCGTGCTTTTATGAGGGGTATGTTTACTCAAGGCTTTCGAGTTACGCGCACCACGAGTAGCCAACGCCGGACGCGCGTAGTTTCGGGAATACGCGCATCTCCCTCATTTGCATATTTGCATGCTAATTCAATGGGAACTGAATATTTTTCATGCGTAACTATGCGCCTACGCCGCGCTAGCTTAATGCATTTTCGCCGGCCAGACGGAAACAAATTTCGCGCGTATGTGGTTCTGTGTTTACCGCGCATCGATACGCAGGCGAACATTTACTATTACGCCGCGCATATACATTTACGCAGGCGTAGCGCCTCTGAGAATCTGGCCCATTGTGTTTTTTTCAAAATTGTCACTGTTCTTTTGTTTATAGCTCAAAAAATAAAAACCGCAGAGGTGATCAAATACCACCAAAAGAAATCTCTATTTGTGGGAAAAAAGGGCGCAAATTTTGTTGGGGTACAATGTCGCATGACTGCGCAATTGTCAGTTAAAGCGACGCAGTGCCAAATTGTAAAAAGTGCTCTGGTCAGGAAGGGGATAAAATCTTCCGGGGCTGAAGCTGTTAAATGACAGCTTCATACTTTCATATAATAGATGACTATAGAAGGAAGTATATTTCTATAAATCACAGCAAGAGTTGCACATGTGTAGTAACGCGCTTTGAAAATGAAAAAACATGTCAGGTCCACTTTAAAGAAACGTACAAATACTACAGCGAAGCGTTAGGCTGGTTTTCGCATTGGTTGAACACAATCCAGGTTTTCTGGGTGGGTGGATTTGGTGCACAGAAGGACCCCAGACACACCAACACAGTGAGCACACTATGTCGCTAGCTAAGCAATAGAAACCAACGTGTGGAATTTGGGATTTACACCCCAGTTCAGGTTTCTTTGAGGAAATTCCTGTCTGGGCTTCAACACTGTGAACATGGTCCAAGACAGCCAGTTAACAATGCCAGCATGCCCACTGCAGTCAGGGGGTCCCCAGTCATATGGATGACCTATGGAAGTGTGATGAGCCATCATTCACAGCCAGCTCTGACACCGACATACAGACATCAGGCAGTTTAGCAGTTCATTATCCTGCCTTGGATGGAGTCCATAGTAATAAAAATATAATGGTTTCGCTGTAGTGAAATTAAACGTTTCTGTGTACTCGGGGTGACGATCCATTAATTAAACGGATTCTTTGTTTTCTAGGAAATGAATATGTCATCATATGAATATATGTACTTGGCTCCTGTATAGGACTGGATATAAAAATCAGCCCTGGAATATAAAATATATCAAACCAAACAGAGCAGATTTTGTTAAATTAGAACTAGCATAAAAGGTCATGAAAACCCTAAAATAATGAGCTCCTATTCACACCAGAGCACCTTCCGCTGAGATCCCTCAAACGTGATAATGCTCAAGATGAAGAGTCTGAAGATGATCTAGGAAAGTTTTTCTCAACCTTCTTTTAGTCACCCATTAAAAGTATTTTTAGTCTCGAGGCACCCGAGTGTAAAAAGCAGTCCTTCTAGCTTAGAAAGGCAATTCTGATTGTAGAGAGTGTAGGGATCAGGATTAAAAGTAAAGTACAGTGGAAGATAATCCAAAGCATTTGCATATCACAGCAAGTTTCCCCATAGAAGTCAATGGAAACGAAAATAATTTGTTCCGCATTGACTTCAATTGCATGCAATACCGCATGTGGCCACAGGTGGATGGGGCGCCGGAGAGCCTCGGAAACACCCGAAAAGCCCAGAAGGCAATTCAGCTGAACTCGGAATACCTTGGAAAGGCTTGGGAATGGAGTATTTCCGAGGTTTTCTGAGCATTTCCGAGCGGCTTCGCTCTGCTCCAGCGCCCCCCACCTCAGGCCAAAAAGTGGTACGGCACACCGCTTTGGCTTGAATCCTGCTTGTTTTGCAAGACAACACTCGCAAACCGAGTCAGGATTTTCCAAAAAACAGTGCTTGTATTGCGAAAAGCTCGTTAACCGCATTACTCGCAATCCGAGGTTCCACTTTACAGAGTAGAGGAGTCATAAGTGTGTAACGTACAGAGTGTGGGGGTGAAGTGTGAAAGTAACATACAGACATACATATATACAGAAACACATGTATTGTATTGGGATTGTATGTGATAGACCAACACAAAGTGGCACATAATCGTGAAGTGGAAGGAAAATGATAAATGATAAATAAAAAATAAAAAAATACAAATAAATATGTGAAAAGTGTGGTGTGCATTTGTATTCAGCCTCCCTGAGTCAATACTTTGTAGAACCCCCTTTTACTGCAATTACAGCTGCAAGTCTTTTTGGGAATGTCTCTACCAGCTTTGCTCATCTAGAGAATAAAATGTCCATTCTTCTTTGCAAATCAGCTCATGCTCTGTCAGATTGTATGTAGAGAGTCTGAACGGCAATTTTCAAGTCACAAATTCTCAATTGGATTTAGGTCTGGACTTTGACTGGCCCATTCTAACACATGAATATCCTTTGATCCAAACCATTCCATTGTAGCTCTGGCTGTATGTTTATGGTCATTGTCCTGCTGGAAAGTGAACCGCCGCCCCAGTCTCCAAGCTTTTGCAGACAGGTTTTCTTCTAAGATTACCCTGTATTTGGCTCTATCCATCTTCCCATCAATGTCGGTTCACATAGCTGCGGCACGACTCCGGGGGCGACTCTGCAAGTCGTCCTGAGGACGACTTTAGAGGCGACCTGCAAAAACGACTTCTGTACAGGCATACCCCACTTTTAGGTACACAATGGGACCAGAGCATGTATGTAAAACGAAAATGTACTTAAAGTGAAACAATACCTTTTTTCACTTCTAGGGTGTAGTGGGGGGTCAGGGGGTGTAGTTGATGTCTCAAAGGCTGTAGTTGGGGTGTCAGGGGCACACTGAAACAGGGCAGGCTTTGCTCTCTGAGTTTCGGCTCCTTCTACTGCGGCTGCAAAATGTCTGTACAGTACTTGTAAGGCACTTTACATACACTTGCGAGTATGTCCTTACTCGCGAGTGTATGTAAAGTGAGTGTACTTAAAGCGGGGTATGCCTGTATAGAAGTCAATGCAGGTCGCCCCGAACCGCCCCCAGAGCTGTACAGGAACTTCCTATTAGAACGGTTCCATTGCCTTCAATGGGAAGCGACTCGTCAGGCGGCTGAGCCGCCTGACGAGTCGCCCCAGTGTGAACCGGCTCTGACTAGCTTCCCTTTCCCTGCTAAAGAAAGACATCCCCATAACATGATGCTGCCACCACCATGTTTCACAGTGGGGATGGTGTGTTCAGGGTGATGTGCAGTGTTAAGTTTTCCTCCACACATAACTTTTTTTGCTTTTAGGCTAAAAAGTAAAATTTTGGTCTCATCTGGATCTCTGCAGCTTCTCCAGAGTTACCATGGACCTCTTTGCTGTTTCTCTGATTGAAGCTCTCCTTTCTCAGCCTGTCAGTTTAGGTGGACAGCCATGTCTTGGTAGGTTTGCAGTTGTGTCATACTCTTTCCATTTTTAGAGGTAAATATGTCTTTATTATTTTTCAGTATAAAAATACAACATATGTAATCATCAGGCGTTTACAGCATAGGATGAAACATGTTAATATAAATTACCCGAAATTTAGTACAGTGGGAATACAACGTGAATCCAATGAGTTAGTCTCCTATGTCGGGTTAACAGTGTGTGGTATGGAGAAACAATGAAGACTGAGAAAACATGAAGTAATAGAAACATAACTGAATAATATAAAAGAGAGAAGGAGAAAAAGTAAGAAGAAGAAAGGAAAAGGAGGAGAAAGATGGGTGGAGGAGGAGGGGAGGAAGAACCGAGAACCGAGCGGGCCACAACGCTCCAGTTGTGTCAAGAGTATGTGTATCGAGTATCAGGGTTGAACTGGAGGGGTCAGCAATGTCTTTAAGGAATCAGAGGAAGAGTAATCAATCCATAAAGGCCACAGGGATCTGAATTTATCGTAGGTGTAAGAATCTAGGGCTAACATCTCCTCCATTCGCATGATATCATTAACTAAGGAGACCCAAAGGGATAATGGAGGGGTAGAGGAAGATTTCCAGAATAGGGGGATAAGCTGCCATGTGGCCGATAGAAAGAAACGTAGTAAGGTACTCTTCTGAGATGCTATGGAACCAGGTAACATGGACAGCAAGGCTATTTCCGATGAGGGCGTTAGGGGTTGATCATATAGCTTACTATATATGGTAAAGACCTGAGACCAAAGGGGTTGAACGGCTGGACATGTCCACCAAATATGGAGGTAGCTACCATCAACCGAGCCGCATCTCCAACATGTCTGGGGCACAGATGGAAATGTTTTATGTAGAGAGAGAGGGTCCCTGTACCATCGAGAGAGGAGCTTAAAATTTTTCTCATGAGAGTAACAGGAGACAGAGGATTTGTGCGTGAAGTAGAACGATTTCCGCCAATCCAATGTATGGAGTTCCTTTACCAGATCCTTGGACCACTTCTTTGTGTAGGAGGGAGGTTGATCATGTATCAGTGTGTGCAGCATTGTATATAAAGAGGAGAGCAAGTGTCTTGGAGTTTCTGAGAGAGAGCACAGTTTCTCGAAATCTGTCAGGGGTCTGTGAGTCTGGGACGAGGAGAATAGGTCGGAACAAAAGGAAGATAAGCGCAGGGTCGTGAGCCAATTAAGATGGTCCCTAGGTAGTACAGGGGAGCCGGAAGTGGGATGTATAAATGAGCTCGCTATGGGCCAGGCAGGGCGGGGGTATGGGTCCACCGTAAATGAATCTAGTCCCTGAGGTAGCTCGGGGTGGTCGAAGAGGGATGTAAGCGGTGATAGATCAGTGGACAGCAAGGGAAGTAGTCCCTTGTTGTACCACAACTGTAGGGCAGCTTTTGTCAATGGAGAAGTATGAGAAAGTAACTGTAGCCGATGTTTATAACCCCAGAGCAAAGCCCGTAGATCATAAATGGATAAGTCCTGTTCAACCATGGTGGACGCTTTAAGGAAGGGACGAGGGAACCATTCCAATATCCTGGATAATAATACAGCCCTGTGGTATAATTCAAAGTCAGGTAAACCCACCCCACCTCGAGTCTTGGGATATGTGAGCAGAGTGTGACTGATGCGAGACTTGCTGTGGTGCCAAACAAAACGTACGGACATGGAGCGTAGGGAGGAGAAAAAACGTTTGGGGACAGAAATGGGTATTGTTTGGAACAGATAGAGTAATTTAGGAAGTGTGTCCATTTTTAATGTGTTAATACGACCAAACCAAGGTATTAGGGAAGAATTCCAGGTATCTAATTCCCTCCGAAGCTGGGCCAGAAGAGGGAGATAATTGAGGGCATAGAGTTGCGATAGATTTGAGGGGATCGTTACACCCAAATAGGAGATGCCTTTGGTGTTCCATTGAAAGGAAAAATTTGCCTGTAATCTAGTGAGGATTGCATGAGGAAGGGATATGTTCAGGGTTTCAGTCTTAGACATATTTAATTTAAAATTACTAAAATCCCTGAACCTACGAAATTCAAGTAATAAGGAGGGGAGGGATATATGAGGTTGTTGAATGTAGACCAGTAGGTCATCTGCATATAGGGATATTTTGTGTTCAGCAGAGGGTGTCTGAATCCCTGATATGGACCTATTCTGTCTGATAGCTTGAGCTAAGTGTTCAATCATTAGGACAAAGAGTAGAGGTGACAGGGGGCAGCCTTGACGTGTACCGTTTGCTATCCGGAAGGGTGCGGAAGAGGAACCATTGACCAGGACAGAGGCGGAGGGGCGAGAGTATAGGCTCATTATCTTGGAAATGAAAGCAGGGCCCAGGCCTAGCTGCTGTAAAGAAAGACGTAGAAACTGCCAATTGACCCGGTCAAAGGCCTTCTCCACATCGAATGATAACAAACAGGCCTTTAAGTTACGGCGTTGAATATAGGAAACTAGGTGAATGGTTTTAGTCATGTTGTCCCTGGCCTCACGACCAGGGATAAAGCCCACTTGATCTTTATGGATGATTGAGGGTAATAGGGGGGAGAGGTGGTTGGCCAGAACCTTAGCGTATAGCTTAATGTCTAAGTTGAGAAGCGAAATTGGTCGGTAGCTACTGGACTGTGATGGATCCTTACCAGGTTTGGGTATGAGCGAAATGTTAGCAGTAAGGAGATAGTTGGAGGGTAGATGATCGTCGTCAATAGAGTTAAATGCAGTAGACATTAAGGGGGCTAGGGATTGGGCCAGTGATTTGTAGAACCTAAATGCCTGGGCATTTGCTAGATTTTAAGCCTTTAATAGCGGTAAGGTATTCTTCGACCGTTAGGGGATTATCCAAAGCCGCAGCCTGTTCAGTAGTTATCTGAGGTAGGGCTGTTTCTGAAATGTATGCCTTCAATTTGGATAGATTAGAGTCCCCCGATCGGGTCGATGGGGTCTGTGAGGGCAGGTTATAGAGGTCGGAATAATAACGTCGGAAGGCGTCTAGAATGCCCTTCATGTTGCAAATTTTTTGTTGATCATTAGTACAGATATGTTGTATGGGACGACGTATGGGGCGGGGATGTAGAACTTTCACCAAATGTCGGCCACATTTGTTGGCAAGGAGATAATGCCTGTTACGTCCTCGGTCTCTGGCTATTCAGGGAATTGGTGTCAAGGAGGCGGAGAAGCTCCCTACGAGTGTTGGAAAGGTCAACATATGTAGCCGGGTTCATATCATGTTTGTGTGCCGTTTCAAGTGTATGTATAGTGGAAAGTAGTCTCGAAATATCTGCCTTCCTGGCCCTCTTAAGTCGGGAGCCATGTTGTATGAGGGACCCTCGAACCACACATTTAAGGGCCTCCCACTTTGTGAGAGGGTCAGTGTTATCCGAATGGTGGTCTTGAATAAAATTCTGTATTGCTAGCGTAACGTCTGTGATGCATACGGGGTCAGTCAAGAGGTTGTCATTCATACGCCATGAAAATGTTCTATTCATGGTCGGGGGGTGGGCTAAGCTGAGGTGGACGGGAGCATGGTCGGACCAAAGTATACTGCCCATAGAGGTCTTAAGTGGAGTGTCAAGTAATGATTGGGAAATCAAAAAGTAATCAATGTGACTATAGGAGTTATGGGCTACAGAATAATAGCTGTAATCTTTCTCAGAAGGATGCTGTACTCTCCAGACATCTATTAATTGTGCGGAGTGTAGAAGTGATGTTATGAGTGTAAGTGTAGTGCGAGATAAGGAGGAATTACCTGAGGAAGTGTCTATGGACGGAGAAAAGGCCACATTGAGGTCGCCACCAAGGATAAAACAAAGACCGCCAAAAGAGAGTAACTTTTCTAATACCCCCGACAGGAAAGTCCCCTGGTCTAGGTTCGGTCCATATACATTAGACACTGTAAAAATAGAAGAATTAGACTTCAATTTAAGGAATAGGTATCGGCCTAAGGGGTCAACAAGAGAATCCAGGACCTGAGGGTGAAAGGATTTGTGAAAGGCTATGGATACACCCTTGGATTTGGATTGTGGGTTCGTACTATGAAACCATTGGTGATAATGAGGGTTATTAAGGGTCGGGATAGCAGAGCTTCGGAAATAAGTTTCCTGAAGTAACGGAATCTTGGTTTTTGCCTTGTGGAAGTGATAAAGGATCTGGCTGCGTTTTTCAGGAGTATTGAAGCCTCTGCAGTTATAGGAAGATAAGGTAATATGGTCAAGAGTCATATCTATAGTAGGGGAGGGTCCCAAAGCAAGTCTAAGGTGACGTCAAGGCCCGCTCGGTCCATGCAGAAACAATAGAAAGAGGGAGAGGGGAGGAAGGCAGAGTGTAGGGGGGAAAAGGAAGAGTAAGAGCAGAAGAGAAAGGTAAGCGTCAGACCCAAAAAGAAAGGGGTCAGAGCATTGGTGTCATAGAGGACAATAGTCAGTAGATAAGACAGAAGTGGGGGGATATACAACCAACCACCAGGTGGTGGTGTTGAGGTATAAGTCAGAAAACAAAAAACATTATTAATCTACAAAGTAGACTATAACTACAAGAAAAAAGTACAGTGCTTGCTCAAGCACTGTCGTTCCTAAGGGGGGAAACGCAGTTGTACATGGAGCGTCCCCCGATCCCGGGATCTGTATAGGCGTAACAACTAAACCTGCATTAGGTGAAAACATTAAAAAAAAGGTAACATATAATCAAGAACAGTTCAAACATAGCCACAACAATAGGGCAAACACCCCCCTCCAACCACCCACCAACGGACCTGTAAAGGGACCTAAAAGGCTCAACTGGGCAGGCAGTCCTGTACGAAGTAGGGAAGAGAAGAAAAAAAAAGAGGGGGGGGATTTAAGAAAAAACTGTAGGGTAGTTCAGGACACCTGGTTTCAAAGGCCTCAGGCAGAGAGGGGTGCAAGTCCTGTGTTCAAACAAAGATAATCAACCTCAATTCAGGGCTGTAGCGGGCAAATATGAAGAGCCATATATGAGTCAGTCATCTGGTGATCTATGGGGCGAAGCTCTAGGGCGCTTATCTCCGCCGGCCTTTTGCCATTGTTGGTGAAAAGGGAGACCAGGAGTAGCGGAAGGAAGAGGCCGGTCGGGTAAGGAGACCTGAGGCAGTTCCAATGTGGACAGGAACCGTGGTAAGTCCCCAAGAGTGCGGAAAAGGGCCGTCTTCCCCTCGTGTTGAACTCTCAGCTGGAACGGGAACCGCCATTGATATTTGATGTTCCTTTCTTGTAGAAGAGATGTAAGTGGTTTAAGTGCGCGCCTCATGGCGAGTGTTTGACGTGAGAGGTCTGGAAGTAGTATGATAGGAACGCCATTCAGTCGAATGGAGGTTTGTGTATTGGCAGCTCTCATAATCGCTTCCTTAATCTTGTAGAAGTGCACCCTGCAAAGTGTGTCACGGGTGAAGAAGGGGTCAGGGTTCCTCGGGCCCGATGTTCAATGGGGGTATGTTCAGGTTGTTGGAGAAGCTGGTTAAAGATGGTGGTGACCGAACTGGCCAAGTCTTTGTGTTCAATCGTCTCAGGGATACCGCGTATTCTGATGTTGTTTCTGCGGTTTCGGTTCTCAATATCATCCTGATGGTACATGAGTTGTTGTATCATGACAGTGTGGGAATTGAGTGTCTCCTCATGGGATTGCAGAGTATTGCAGATGCCGTCAGAAGTATTCTCAACATCTTCCATGCGGGTGCCCAAATCTCTCTTGAGCTTGTTGATCTCCGCTTTGTACGCCTTTTCAATGCGAGAGACATATTGTTCAAAATCATTTTTAGTGGGGAGAGAGCGAAGGTACGCATGCATGGAGCGTAGTTGAGATTCTATGTCCCAGCCGTCCTCAGAACATAGGGAGGTCTGAGAGAGGTGGAGGGGGCTATGAGGACCCTCAGGGGGGGTACAAGGTTGGAGAGGGAGACAGAGTGGCTTCCGGAGTGTATTCGCTTAGGACCTGCAGGTTCAGATCGGGCTGGGGATGGAGGGGCAGCCGCCATCTTTGATTGTGCTTGGTTGTAGAAGGCCGCAGAGGAGCGGGTCGCAAATCTGTTCAAGTTGTCTTGTATGCGGTCGCCTACGGGCTTAGGTTGATCTTTGGGTTTACCCTTACCCATAGGGGTATTTCGGTAGTCGTTGAGGCAGTGATGAAAAAATTCTGGTCTTGGGAAGAGCGATGGGACCGGGGGCTGTCGCGAGTAGCGACTTACAGCTCCATGTATTAAGCTACGTCCCCACCGGGAGAGCTACTAGGAGCTATTAGAAGGATCCCATAAAGAGGGAGCGGGGATCGATATAAAGATAAAATATGTCTGCCTATATTGCCGGTTGGACGTGTAAAATTCAGTTTTGTTTAGTAACAGTGTATTCGGACGTGTACTAGAATAGGAGGAGGTATGGCCCCTTAAAGATCCGGAGAAGGTACATCAGAGAGGGACCTGGAAGGCTGGGGAGTAGATATTAGAGGTTGGTGTTGTTAGAAGGTCAACTCCTAGAGTGCAAGCAAGTCTCCCTGAGTGGGGGGTAGATAATAGTGCAGTAAGATATGACGAGGAAATGAAGAGGCAGGCAGCACAGGTTGATATGGTTACTGTAGGCCTGTAGAAGGTTCACCAATATTTTCCCAGCAGTGTTCAGGTTTCCTATCCCTCACAGTGATCTTGCTGCGGTTAAATTGATAGGATTATAGTCAAACGGTCCAGGTGAATCCCTATGTAAAGTATATTAAGGTCACCAGTACACTTATAAAGAAGGTTGGGGAGTACCAATATGGCCGCCGGGTTATTGTTAGGCTAGGAGTATTACTTCAGGTTGATGGAAGAGCAGGGCCTAACTGGGTATGTAGGTAATAGTGGGAAGGGTAGAAGGATGGTTTTGTGATGTACCGATATTAGGACTTGAGGAGGAAGGGCTGTGGGTGTAGCAAGATGGCCGCTGGGTCTCTGAGGATAGGCCGAAGCTCCGGGTGTTGTAGGTGTAGCAAGATGGCCGCCGGATCTCTGAAGATAGGCCTGAGCCCCGGGTCTCGAGTAGTTGGAGCGGGGAAGATGCAGCGCTGACCGCCTCTGACGATGCGCTGAAGGACCGGAGGCCAAGCCGAATACGGGGGAGATCCACAGAGGACGCGGGCCGGACTCGGGGAGACCCACATATGATTAGACCGGAGTCGTGGGCGGGTGGGCGGCTGTGACTGAATTTGCGATCTTCAGGCGATCGCTCCAAGTCCCCCGGATGAGAGGCGACACGTCTATGCCACGGGATATGGCCTCCAAGGACGGGTACCAGTGAGGGAGTCGTAGACCTCAAGATGGTGGAGGGCCCTAGCCGCACAGAGCCAGCCAATAGCCAGATGTTGATCTAGCGGCCCAAAATCCCCAAAAAAAACGCTCAGGTAGGAGCAGGGGATATTCCGGAGCACACACAGACTATACAGGGATTCACCAGGGCAAAAAAAAAGGTAAGGGATGTTGAAAAATAACAGCGGCTTTTCCTCTTTCCATTTTTAGATAATGGATTAAGCAGTTCTTCGGTGAGATGTCCAAAGCTTGGGATTTTTTTTTTCATAACCCAACACTTCTCTACAACTTTATCCCTGTCCTTTCTGGTGTGTTCCTTGGCCTTCATGATGCTGTTTGTTCACTAAGGCTCTCTAACAATCCTCTGCGGTCTTCACAGAACAGCTGTATTTATACTGAAATTAAATTACACACAGATGGATTTACTAATTAGGTGACCTCTAAAGGCAATTGGTTCCACTAGATTTTAGTTGGGGGTATCAGAGCAAAGGGGATGAATACAAATGCACGCCACACTTCACATATTTATTTGTAAAAAAAAAATTTAATCCATTTATCGTCTTCCTTCCACTTCACAATTGTGTGCTACTTTGTGTTGGTATGTCACATAAAAGCCCAAAAAAATACATTTTTGTTTTTGGTTGTAACAAAATGTGGAAAATGTCAAGGGGTATGAATACTTTTTCAAGGCACTGTACATACACATGCATAATTACACACACAAATACATGCCTTTACTTCACCCATGACAAACCCAGACAGCATCCAGATTAAGAAAGGCTATACTAGACACCTCAGCCACACAATACAGTTTGGTCCTCGACAGAACCAGCGGCACAGCTTGGTAAACAACACACTGGCCTGCTGACTAGAAAAAAGTGGGCAGTGGGACATAAGAGCTTTTCTTTAGCACAAACAGTGATTGTGACAGACCCAACTGGGACAGGAGCTTTTGTTGTACCCACTGATTATGGCCCATGGATGAGATCGGGGATTTTGTCTGCTTTTCTCGGTCACAGCATGGAAAAGAGCTCAGTTCAGTCTCTGATCCCATGGAGAGAGCGGATCATTCTCCAATGGGCGACAATGTAATGAATGCTGAGAGCGAGGCTTGGATTAATTCTCGGAAAAAAGACAATGAAGCTTCCCTTCTAGAGTGGATGGAAAGGTGTAATATTAATCTTGTACCGGTTAATGGTCAGAGGGAATATGGTGGCCCTTTTGCAGGCTGAGAAGGAGAAGCTCCTCCACTTGGGACAGAAATATTTATCAACAATTAAAGTTAAATTAATTTCACTTCTTCAGATTGCTGGAACATTGTATGAGTTTTGCCCTATGATAACTTGTCTAGTGGACAGATTACACAAGGCTGGTTAAATGATATTTGGATAGCCCTTCTTTCTGTGAAACTGGTGCCAAACTGTCTGGGTGGGCACTGACCTGATCCACCTAGCCTTGTCAAGGTGGCTAGTTGGTAATTGGCTTACTGTTTTTTAGAAAGCTGTTGATTAGCTTACTGTTTAATGTTTAAGTTAGCTGTTCATTAGATGTACGGTTACATGTATTAATGATATATTACTGTTTAAAGTTTGCATTGTTTAGGATAATGTAATCAAGCTTTTATCTGATTTTGTGTGGTATATATTCTGTGTGAGTTTACAATAATGCCAGTTCCAGTTTGCACCTAAGCTAGTGTCGTCTAGTTCTTGGGGGAAATGCTCAGCTATAATACCTGGTTCCTGGTTTCAGAGTGGAGGAAGCTGTATCTTGGCAGGGGCACCCATGTGAGGTACCAGGCGGTCCGTCACAGTGATTTAGTTCCTTTTTTTTTTAATAACCTATTTGTACTGTGCAACGTATGTACAACCTGCATACCAGGAAAGCAAATATCAGGAAAGTGATACAAGTCTGCAAGCACTGACCAATAGATCTTTTCACAAGCCTTGCTGACTATGGTTCTGCAAGACAAAACCTGGGCATTTTAATTGTAGAACACACAGACTTACCTAGTTCCAAACTGCTGTTGGTGACACAATACCCCCACTCCTTGTCTCTGTCATAGTTACGTGTTGTAGCACACCTAGGATACAGTATGTACAGGATCATTAGAAACTCTTAAGCTGACTTAACAGTCTGTAAATGTCTATACCATGCATAATAATTTTGCATTACATTGAAGCTCGCTGCATGAGGTCAGCCCAGGTTATTTAAATTATTTTTTTTTTTTTTTTAACATTGCAAGGCATGGGTATATATGCATTGTGGTGCACTGCAGTACAGATGCATTACTCGCTACTATAAAAGGGCATTGGGTGTGGTACCTGCAATTTGCCAGTTACCATGGGTTGCACAATACAAGGATGTTAATAACCCCTATAGTTTGCACTTATTTTTTTCAATGAATGTAATAGGTATTCAATATCTCAGTGTACCCTTGCAGTGTTTTTCAACTCCAGTCCTCAAGGCACACTAACAGGTCAGGTTTTCAGGCTTTCCATTATTTTGCACAGGTGATTTGATCAGTTTCACTGCCTTAGTAATCACCACAGCCATTTCATCTGAGGGAAATCCTGAAAACTTGACCTGTTGGTGTGCCTTGAGGACTGGAATTGAAAAACATTGCCCTACAGCACATGTGGAGCGTCATCAGGGGGACCAACTGTCTCTTCATTATTGCAGCTTGTCCCCTGATGATGTAGCTGTGTAGCAGCAAATTACTATGGAAAATTGTTGGATTCACTGGTTTTATGGGCATGCTAACCCAGAGAAAGGCAAATGGAGAGAAAAAAAAAAAGGACAGGGGGTGTTGAACCAACCAGAAAAGCAAACATTTGTTAAATTGCAGTTTACCAATTCTGAGATGTGATGGTTGCATTTTTTTTCTTTTTTAGGCTGTGTTTTTTCTGTTTTCTGTTCATCTGGCGATCCAGCCACAAAGTCAGTTTTTCAAAAGAACAAGCTCTCTTCCAGATTTATCAGTTTACAGGTGTAGCCCCCCATTAGTCTACTAGCGGTTACATTTATTATTTGGCCTCCCTGTAGTCAGGGAGAGCAACAAGTGTTTGGTTAGGCTCTGCTTGTGTGGTCTAGGTCAGTGGTCATCAACCCTGTCCTGCAGGGCCCACTAACAGGCCAGGTTTTATGTATTACCTTGGGGGAGATGCAGACTGGAATACTGCAATCACTGAGCAGCAAATGACATCACCTGTGATGCATTTTTATATATCTTGCAAACCTGGCCTGTTAGTGGGTCCTGCAGGACAAGGTTAATGACCACTGGTCTAGGTTACTTACCCCTGTATCCCAGGAAGCTGGGACATAGTGGGTGGAAGAATACAGATCCCTGAATATTAATACCTCTCCAGACAATCCCTGGTCAGTGTTATGAGTGACCAGCAGGGGGCCGAGGAGGGGTATAATTATGTTGGAACCCAGAGGCTGAGTAAGACCCATCCTAAGGGATGTGGCATCCCTGGGAGATCCACCTACAAAAATCTTTTCATTTGTGGGGTCCTGGCTACTGCTTGGCTGGGGAACCTCTGTTCTATTCTCCTGGAGCATTTGCAGAAAGTTTCCCAAGGATCCAGAACACAGGCTGCCAGAGGCGTATCTAGTGAAAATGGCACCTATGGCAAGCACTGAAACTGCACCCCTGTCAAAACATTTGAAACCCATGACCATGGTAGTTCTGCCACTGGTGTCAGTCGTTTTTTATTTTTGTGATTTGATTTTTTTACCATTTTTTTTTTTACAATATAATATTTTTTTTTTTTTTTTATGTAGGAGCCTTATTGGGGGGGGCAACAAAAAGAAGCTGGATATGAGTAATGGCAGGGGCAGCTGCATATAGGTGAGCTGATCTGCAGGAGAAAATGGAAAGATTGTTTTCTCTGCATTCAGCCGTCCCCGTCGCAAATGTGACCCCTGTAAGTACACCCCTGCCTTCACCCTATTCATGTTCTATAACAAAAAAGACATGCACAGCCTACTTTCTAACTTCAGTACTTTTAACTGGCAGCTTCAAGTCATGTGGCTGCCGATCACAGCAGTCACATAATCAGAGTGCCCGCCTCCCAGCATTAAGAACCTCTTAAAGGGCCAGGAGGTGGCAATGGGAAATATGCTTGTTATACTGGGGATACATAACAATTAAACTGACTTTATAAAACTTCTTTAGCGCCCTCTAGTGTGCTAGAAGTATAATGGATAGAGTTTTGTGAGAGTAGGTACATTTTCAGGGTGTGTTTTGATCTGGGTTGGGAGTGATTTAGAGTAGAGCTAGTGACTCACAGGCTGGAGTTTTATATACCGGAGGTGTATATAATTAGTCAAAAATATTTTTTTTTGCAATCAGATGGGCATCTCATGAATATCCCATCCCCATGCCATTTTAGTCCCCTCAATAAAAAAAATACAAGGTTCAAGGACTAGTTTTCTGCCTGAGGGTGAATGAAAACTGTGTACCTGGCTAGGCAGGGTGACAGATGGACCACAACACTCAGCAGCCCCTATGCTCCGCTCCCTAATCACGGAGGATTACTCACCAATCTCTCTTCCTGAAAAGACCTGAAATGCAGGAAAAATGCAGACGTCCTCCCAGCCGAAAAGGAAACTTGCACAATGTATTGTCTTCTGTATAGACTGAAAGGAAAGAAAAAATATTACGTTACATTCACGTCTATTTCATTGACTATTGGCGACGTGATTTAACGCATGCGCACTGGGATACGTCCACGGCCGGCGCATGCGCAGTGTAAAAAAAGCATCGTTTGCGTCGGGTCATTCATTATTATACTAAAACACGCCCACCACTAGAAAATTTGAATTACACCCGCGAACGCCGGCCCATTTACGCTACGCCGCCGTAAGTTGCAGCGGCATTTCTTTGAGGATAAGGATACGCCGCTGTGACTTACAGCGGCATAGAGTAAATGGGACACGCCGTGCGGGCGGATCAGGTATGTGGATCTGGCCCATCATCTTTACCTCACTTCACTGCTCAAGGGTTGTTTTTTAATTATAAAAAAGTGCAGATTTTTTTGTAAAAATGATTACTACTTTGTATACACAGGTCAGCAGGCAGCTTCTCAGTAGAATGTTGTATTTATTCATGATTACATGCTGTTTATGGTGGCTCTGTGTATATGTGACAATGCAATACAATAAGAGAATTTCCCCCTCTTTGTGAATGTCATTTAGGACATGAAAGCGTCTGAGCTCACTATTCTCTGACTTCCTCAAATGGTAACTTTTTATCTTGTAACAACGTGTCCCCTATTACAGTGTACTCCTGTTCCATTACCAAGATGTCTCTTCTCATTACAGCACATCAGTATTCCCCAGATCTCCCTCTGTAGTGCCGGGTAATTCATTTGACTTCTCTGTGCAGCGCTCCATTATGACACCTCTTTTATCCTTCTTGCTAAATCCTTTCTGAAGTCTGTTATTTTTTGCTTGTTTTTTATTTTTATTTTAAAGTATATCATTTACTGCATAGTCAGCGCTTTGTATATTTTTAATGGTATGTTTTTAAATTGATAATTGCATTTGTAACATGCCTTATCACTTAGGTGTCCTTTTATGAAAGTGCGGTAAAATACCGCTATTCTGTTCTCAGGCATTCTCAGGGGAGATCGCTCTCCTCTGAGTGCCTGTTTATGAAACTTTGTAGATCGGTTCTCATGTTGAGATGAGGAGCGATCTACAAACGGCTGGAAACTCCTGAGAACTGCTTCTCTCACTGTAATCTCGCGTGATTTAGCGGGATTACAGTATGAGGAAGTGAAAAATACACGTTGAACACGAATCAGCACACATTACACACCACATATTAATAAAGTTGCATTCCCACCAAACAATATACATTAACCTAATTATTAAAAAACATTGGGCCAGATTCACAGAGCGATTACTCCTGTCTATCTGGCGTTAGACTGGAGTACTTTCGAATTACGCACGTTTTTTCACTACTCTGAAACCTCAAACCATGAAATTACGGCTGCGGGCTTCAATCCGACTGGTTTGCGTGTTCGTATGCCTTCGGATCTACGCTGCAATGAAATTGCGGCCGCTGGGTGGAGTTCCCGTCGTTTTCTGCGTCGGAGTATGCAAATGAGCTTTTGCCGACTATCTACGAAATTACGAACGTCTATCGCAATCTCTTACGACATCTTTAGTCATCTTTTTGCTGCGTAAAACTATAGCAGCTTTTTGCTGGTCTAATATTAGACAGCCCATGTTAAGTATGCCTGTCGTTCCCACGTCGAATATCAAAGTTTTTCAACGTTTTTTTATTTTTGACGTAAAACGTCCGGGAATAGGAGTGTCCGTAAACGATGCTACTCAAACAATGAATGACGTATCGACGTTATTTCGCGCAATGCACGGCGGGAACTTTCTGAACGGAGCATGCGCAGTTCGATCGCCGCGGGGACGCGTCTAATTTAAATGCTTCACGCCCCCTAATCGCGTATTTCGATTACAGGGCGAGAAATACACTACGCCGCCATACCATAAGGGACAAAATCTACAAGGATTCGTCGTACAGCCTGGTAAAATACAGCAGCGTAGTGTATCTCTGATACTCTGCGCCAATGTAATTGTATCTGAATCTGGCCCATTGTTTTTATCAATATTAAAGCTCATACATGTGCCTATTTAAATGTGAATGGTGTATAGTAAATGAATGGAATCCCACATATGTAATGCACCATGCATATGCTATACACCATTCATATAAATGAAAAATACATTTATAATCATTTTTTTTTAATAAAGTATACAAATATAAACCCTGTAAACTTTAATAGAACAGTCCATGGGTAAAACCATATTTTAGGGTTTACATTTTTTTTTTTTTTTTACTAATAAAATTAAAAATGATATAAAAATTACTTTAATAATAGCATTTTAATGCAAGTAGAATTATATATACATTTATATATATATATATATATATATATATATATATATATATATATATATATATATATTATAAACATAGAAATAAACACATACAAACACATATATATGCTATATGATATATATATATATATATACACACACACTATAAATCTCTAACCTGCTCGACGGGCGGAACATTTTGGGGTTGTGTAACGGTGGTGAAGATGTGTTCTGACTGTATGGCTGCTTGTGTGTGAAGCATGGAAGTCAAAAGACTTCCTTCTTCCTCCACTATACTCAGACAGCTTTGCGCTTCTCTCTCTGATTCTCCACCTCTGAGATGGTGAATCAGAAAGTGAGAATCCTGTCACAGATCGCCAGTGAGGTGCCGAGATCGCACCTTCATAAACTGGCCGTTTCTGTGACATTGAGTTACAGATTCTCACTGTGCTGAGATAATCAGTGGAGAACATGTTCTCATCTGATTACCTCAGTTTCATAAACTGTTTATGACCTGAGAACAGCGGTGAGAGTCGGGATGCGCCACCTTAACTGCTAAACACTATCAGCAGGTTGAACAACAAAAAAAAGTCAGCTCTTGTCAGAGCCGCTGTACTAATGATCCGACATTATAGCAATTTCCCCTGCTGAGCTAATGTGTTCTGGCAGCGGGCCGGCCCCCTGCCAGAACACCCTGGTTAGCGCTCTCCACCATTGGCTGAGAGCATTGATCAGCAAACGGACGGCTGCTGGTTTTCCAGTTTGCTCGTCGGACAGAAGCTGACCGAACAGCCAGCTTCTGTTGGACAGGGTGCCATATACACTAACCGAAAGTCAGCCATTTTTATTTTTTTATTCGGCCCGCATGTCTGTATCTCCCTCTGGAACTGAAAGGTTTCTTTTTTCCCAGGAAAAGACAGGCATCCTGGGCCTTTACCACCCACTGCCTGTAGGTGGGCGCTCTGGTCTGGGTAGCGGAAAGTCTGCTTATAAAAGAGTTTACTGCAAGGGACTGGGGTCCATACTGGGGGCTGAGTTTCTTCCCTTTCCTCTGAATGGGTCTCTATGGAATGGGAGTCTCTTGTCTACCACTCTTCCTCACCGGAGTTCACCTCGGGGGATGACCAGGCAAACAGTCTTTCCAAGTAGTGATGAGCGGAATACGCCATATTCGATTTCGCGATATTTCACGAATACATAGAAGAATATTCACTAAAATATTCGTTAATATCGAATATTCGTGATATTTTATCAAAAAAAAACATTTTGCGAAATTTCGCTAATGCGAATGCGAAATTTCGCTAATGCGAATGCGAAATTTCGCTAATGCGAATGCGAAATTGATTGTGAAATTCTCGTCAACACGCGAAAACGGAGATCATTTCCTGGATTACTAAACTAATATGCACTAAACACTAACTCTACTTACACAAACTTATGACTAAACTAAAGCTAATTTTTTTTTTTTTATACACAAAACACAGAAGGGCAGAGAAAGTATTCGCGAAAATTCGTAATACGAATATTCGCATTGCGAATTTTCGGCAACATAAAAGGATCGCCTCAGCTACTCGGCCCAGGGTCTCTAATCATACCAGCAATGCTTTTAGACGTCGATGGAGATCACTAGGATGTGATCTGTTTTAAAAATAAATTTGAAAAAATACGAATATTCGCAATAGCGAATATTCACCGCGATATTCGCGAATACTCAAATATGCAATATTCGTAACGAATATTCGCAATGCGAATATTCGTGAGCAACACTATTTCCAAGGACCCATTTTTTTCCAGTATTCTGGGAGAAACCCCAATCAATGAACCAGACCTCGCTTACCCCATCCAGCTCATCTGGAGGTGCACCTTCCTCTAGCATAGGCTCCTTCCAGAGAGACACAGCAAGGGATTTAGAGCAGGCCAGCTCTTCAGGGATGTCATCCGGTTCCTGCATACTGAGACATGCAGTCACCAGGCCCCTGGCCAGGCCACAGGTTGTGGCAGCATCCTCTTCATCACGTATGTCCACAATCTTCGGAGCAGTCAAGCTGAAGTTAACAGGCATGCTGGTGCTAACTGGTTTTGTCCACACAGGCTGCGCCACAGTAGCTGACCGCTGATAGAAGGCAAACTGTCAAGTCAACTTCCCATGCCTCACTGTATAAGACTAGCTTAGAAGTGTCCTGCCCGCAGGCACCCCCAGGTTGCTTTCCGTCACCAGGGGTAACACTTGACATTCTCACTTTCCCTTTACTGTTGTCAAGCAGGGGTTTGTAAGAAAGTTCAGACTGTCTGTAATGCAGTGGTAGATATCTATGCCTTGCAGAGCGCTGGACATATTTGTAATCCATGGGCGCCCGCCGTTGTTGCCACGGGTAATGGCACATATTTTACAGTCACTGAATTGCAGCTGAATAAGTAGAAGTGTCCGCCCCAGCACTAATTGGGATAACTGGGAAGCGGGAGCAGTAATACTGACAATCCCGGATTGTTGCTGTTAACAACGGCACTTGTTAAAGCTGATTTGCAGTCTTTTCCCTTAGTTGAATCCTCTATGCAATGGAACAAGCAAAGTCTCCCCTCTTCTGCATTGCTAGGGGTGACAGCCTGCAGGTTAAGTGTTAAGGTGGATCTCGGTGGGACCTCCAAATGTAGCGATGGCCCCGTAGAGTCGATGCGTGTTTCAACATCCACACATTTCACCCTGCTGGTCAGACATCTATGTTGGCACACTTTCCCAGACAATGAATAGACTCTTGCTTGTTTTTGTTGTTTTTATTAGGGGATTAACTTGAATGGGGAAAAGGGACATGGGATGCTCAGAAGATAATGAACATTTCTTAAAAGAACAAAAGTAGTTGCGTCTACACTTCTTAGTAGTATAAAACAGGGTTCAACAATCCCGGGCGCCAGGTCGCCATTGCGACTAGAATTTGTAATCTGGCGCCTGGGGTATCCTGTGCCTCCGTGCGCCCCTGCTGCGCGATCGTTTCGGGCCACGGCCTTCCGGTAATTGAGCCCGCGGCTTTGTGGCCTTCTGCAGGCCTATGCTTTCTTGCTATGATCTGGCGCCATCTTGTGGTGGCCGTTGGTATGACAAGGACCACCAGCAATTCTAATGGTGCTTCCCCTGCCATCTCCTTCCCTCTAATTAGAACCCCCAAACATTTTATATATTTTTTATTCTAACACCCTAGAGAATAAAATGGCGGTCATTAAAATACTTTTTGTCACGCGTATATTCCCAGCAGTCTTACAAACGCAATAGTTGATTGAGAGAATGAAGTTACGCTTTTAATGCCCTTAATTGATACAGGCCTGTGTGTAAGAGTCTCACTACAGCAAAAAATAAATAAAAAAATTGAGCCGTACCTATTCTTCTGTGTGTGACACTGAACAGTCTGTGAGAAACAACGATTCCACCATCGTGCCTGATGTTAGAGCTCGCTGGTCTCCGCTAAAATAAAATAAAATAAAATGTAAATATATTACTTACCCAAAAAATACAATTTAAATAATAAATATTCAGTGCAGATTGTTAACTAAAAACACAGTGTAAGAAAATAATTGTCAGCTGAACATTACAAGGATAATCCAATAAACCTTGATGTTATGTAAATTTAAATATCAGTGCAGTGCGACATAAGCGTAGTATCCAAATGCACACAGTCCACAATAGCAAAAGACAACCTCTGTGAAAAAAGTGCTTTATGTCAGGCAGACAGTGTTGCAGGTGAGTCCATTCCATCCACCACAGACAACTCAAGCATCTGACATAAAAAGGTCACTCAGCGCTTTTGCTCCTCCTGAAACTTGGACCTCCAACGATTGGATGTCATGAAATTAATATTACACAGGGTATATATAAAAGAAATAAGAGGATCTAGTGCTCTCCGTATTGGTAATTTTAAAATGGATTAAGAAATCACTTAAATACAAAGCACTTAAGCCAAGTGCAAGCGAACTGGCATATCTGGAAAACAGCATTAAAACCACAAAGATGGTGGCGGGTGACGTTATACGCGACTCCTCTCCCCTTACGTGTTACGTCTGTAGGTGGGACTTCTTCTGCATGATCATAGCCACGTAGCCAACTCGCTTCATAAATAAAGAATGCCATAGCAACAAGACGCTAAACAATTGGTCTCCCTGGACACAACGGTGAACACCACACTAGATGTTCGGCCTGTGAATTCAACCCGCAAAAGAACCGACAGTTGTCTGTGGTGGATGGACTGGACTCACCTGCAACACTGTCTGACATCAAGCACCTTTTTTAGGGAGGCTGTCTTTTGCTATGTGGTGGACTGTCTTCATGGACATTTGGACACTACTCTGCGCTACACTGATATTTTAATTCAAATAATAAAAATCCTTTCCATTTATTTATTTTTGGAAATATCCATCATATTCATAGCTTAAAACAAGACAGAAAATGTACTTGTGTGCATTACCAGTTTTTAGTTGCAGCATCCAAAAAGCCCTTGATAGGAGTTTCTGGGGCTGATTGATGTCCTCCGCCAGGTAGAGACGCTATATCCTACTATACTGCTACTTACTTGTAAATTTTTAAAGCCCTACACAAGACTACCTAAATATTTGGGCAAAGCTTTAAAGCTTCAGTTGCCTAGTTTCAGTCCTTATTGCACTGTTATTTCTCCCAGCACTAGCGGCACAGAAATCCATCATGTCAGCACTAGGGATGAATTGGGGTTTGGTCTGAGCCTGAAAGTTAGCAGTCATTGCTGGGATTGTGCCCCCCCCCCCCCCCCAACTTCAAATTGGAGGGAAGCTCATAATATGGTCCTCGTACCCCCCTCTGGCTGACGACATCTCTCCCAGGGTTACTTCCGGGTATCGTGGCTCCGGTGCTATGATTGGCCACCGCTGTGATTGGCCGAAGCCACAATGACGTCACATCCGGTAACGGTACACTACCTGTAAGCAACGGCACATACGTGCCATTGCTTCAGTGTGCATGTGCCAATGACATCGGCACATGCAGGGGACAGGGGATATCTCCTAAACTGTACAGGTTTAGGAGATATCCAGGGTAGCTACAGGTAAGCCTTATTATAAGTGTGTTGTAAGGGTTTACAACCACTTTAAGCCCATATTAAAATCTGTTGCCTCTTCAACTCTGAGTGTGGACCCACCCACGCACTATGAACTCAATACAAAAGCTGGAAATCAATGACATCAGATCAGTATGCATTGGAGTTATGTAACCCAGCCCTGGCCCATCAAAGCAGCTAAAGACCCCACATATGGAAGAAGCCAGGGTGAAGATATCAGCACCAGTGAGGGAACATGAAGACATCACATCGCTGGAGGTGAGCATTTGTGAATTCTAGCTCCATTTTAAAGTTGAACCAAATAGTTTCTTCTAACTGACAACAAAGACACCCTTAGGTCGCGTACACACGACCGAGAAACTCGTCGGGCTAAACTCATCGTTCCCCCCGACGAGGTTCTCGGCCGGCCGTCGAGTTCGTCGACCAGGCAGTCGAAAAAGGCGTCGAGCCATTAGTCCCGATGGCCCGTTGAGGAAATAGAGAACCTGCTCTTTATTTTGGCTCGACGAGCTTCCCGAAGGGACGCTCGACGAAAGTGTACACACAATCGAGCTTCTCGGCAGAATATGGATCCCAGTGAGCTTCTCGCTGGATTCTGCCGAGAAGCTCGGTCGTGTGTACGGGGCCTCAGATTCTCAGCCAAGTTTTATTGCTGTGTGCCCTGGTGACCCCCTTTTCTCTTACAGGGGTGTCACCGAGTGTAAATCTGTCACAGGCAAAATAAAAACCTGATAAGAGGATCTAACCTTTCCCCACCTATTTACAGTATAACTTAAAAATAACATTTCTGGCTGAAAGACATCAATTAAATATTTTTCACAGTATAGACTTCTTATTTTTTCAAGCTGCAGCAGTGTTATGGTAACTGTCCATTTTACAGACAAACTGCTTTTTTGTCATTAAAATAACAATATTGGATCAGAATTTTTTGTAAAGAAGAAATGTAATTCAGGCAGAATTCTGGAAGTGCTTAACAATACCCTTGTAGTTGAATGCCATAGATAAGATAAATCATATTTTTCTTGCAGAAGTAGAATGAGAAAATCATTTAAACACTGAGAGGGATGAAGACTAAACTTGAGTTTCATTGGGTCACTCTCTAGACTGTTATGTACAATAGAACTAAAGGAAACCCCCCCCCCCCCTTCCAACTTGGATAGAGTAAGAGAGGGTTATTACTAGGGTTGTCCCGATACTGATACCAGTATCGGTATCGGGACCGATACCGAGTATTTGCGGGAGTACTTGTACTCCCGCAAATGCCCCGATGCCTGAATAGAATACTTAACCCCCCCGCCGCCGCATACTGCAAAGCCGCTGCCGCATTAATCCCCGTGCATTACAGGCAGCTTTCGTTTGAATAGTTGTAATCCCTGCCGCGCCGTGTATAGACACTCCCCATGCTCAAGATTGGACGGATCTGTCCAATCCCGAGCAAGGGGGAGTGTCTATGCACTGAGATGTGTATAGACACTCCCCCTTGCTCGGGATTGGACGGATCTGTCCAATCCCGAGAAGGGGGAGTGTCTATACACGGCGCGGCGGGGATTACAACTATTCAAACGAAAGATGCCTGTAATGCACGCTGGTTAACGCGGCAGCAGTGGCGGCATCATGTTTGATCATCATCTACTACTACGTATGGGGGACATGGCTGCAATATGTGGGGGGACATGGCTGGATCTATGTGGGGGGACATGGCTGGATATATGTGGGGGGACATGGCTGGATATATGTGGGGGGACATGGCTGCAATATATGTGGGGGGACATGGCTGCAATATATGTGGGGGGACATGGCTGCAATATATGTGGGGGGACATGGCTGGATATATGTGGGGAGACATGGCTGCATTTGGGGACACATTTAAAAAAAGTATCGGTATTCGATATTGGCGAGTACGTGGAAAAAAGTATCGGTACTTATACTCGGTCCTAAAAAAGTGGTATCGGGACAACCCTAGTTATTACCCCAGTCAGTTTTATTTTTCCATGTGTTGCCTATGGGAAAGATTTCCCTTTACTTCCTGTCCCATAGCTGAAACAGAAAGAGAAAGGCAGTGCCTGCAAAATGACAGAACCCCTGGTTGTCACCAGAACTAGTGTCCCCATTGGAAGGTGTGCCCTCTATTCCTGTTCTGGTGAAAAATCAGGATTTTTTTTCTGTGATGCCTCCATTAAGATACAGCTTCCTCAACCAGGTATTATAGCTGAATATCGCACCCAAGAACTAGATGACAATAGCTTAAGTGCAAACTGGAACTGACTTTTATTTTTCAATAAACAGAGAATGTATATCACACAAGAATTTATACACCACAAGCTTGATCACATTATCCTTAAAAATGCAAACTATAAACAGCAATAGCATTACACGTAATTAACAGCTAACAAACAAACAAACAAACAGTAATCTAATTATCTAATTAAACATAAACATGTGTAGTGGACACAATACTAGCAGACAGACAGAAACAATAGGTGACTCAACTAAAAATGAGAATTCAGACCCAGGAGGCACACAATGGGGAATTATACCATGACAGAAAGACATCTTAATAAACAGATTATAGCAGGAGACCCCAGCATCAGGTTGTTTTGAGCTGATTATGTTAACAGCTGCTCTGAGTCGGTGGGGGGGGGGGGGGGGACAGTCAATGCTGGTTTGGGCACACAGGCCCCAAATTTGTACCCAGGTCCTCCAGTTCTCAGATTCTGTGCTTCAGGGAGATATGGACCTAAATCTGAAGCAAAACCACTCCAAAGTTCCCCACAGGCACACCCTTTTCAAAGGATACAACCCCCTCCAAAGCCAGGGCCCATAGTCAGTAGGCAAGAGGCCAACCGCAGTCCTCTCCAAAAGCCCCCCATCCTGGTTGGGTCTGTCCCACTTTCACTTACACCAGGTGTCTCCAAACTCAAGCCCGGGGGCTTGATGTGGCCCTTTGCTTGCCAATATCTGGCCCTTGGGGCATTATTCGCTGACACCAACAATGGGGCAAAATTCCTGTCGTTGATACCAAAAGTGGGGCATTATTCTTTCCATTAACACCAATAATGGGGCACCATTCCTCCCATTGACACCAACAATGGGGCACTATTCCTTTCATTGACGCCAACGACGAGGCACAATTCCTTCAATTGAAACCAATGATGAGGCACATTTCCTTACATTGACACTAACAATGGGGCACAATTCCTTCTATTGATACCAACGATGGCTACTATTCCTCCCACTGGCACCAGCGAAAAGGGCACAATTCTTTCCACTGACACCGATGGGGCACTATTCCTCCACCGACACCAATGATAGGGCATTGTTTACTCCTGCTGGACGCCAGAACATTTTCTACTTCCACTGGCCCTTGTTCGGCCCTCTTATGCCGCGTACACACGCTTGTTTTTTTGTCTTATAAAAACCGTTGTTTTTTCTCATGAAAAAAAAACGAAGTTTTTCAAACTTCATTTTAAAAAACAACGTTGCCTACACACCATCGTTTTCTGAAAATGCTCTTGTAAAGCGCGGTTACGTAAGACACATACGACGGCACTCTGTTCCATTCAAGCTCTAATCATAACTTGCTTCTGAGCATGCGCGGGTTTAAAAACGTCATTTTAAACGTCGTTTTAGCCCACACACGATCATTTTTTATGACACAAAAAAACGACATTCAGAAAAACGACATAAAAAATTCAAGCATGTTCAAATTTTTTTTTGGTTGTTTTTTTGAAGACATAAAACAACGTTTTGCCCACACACGATCATTTTAAATGATTTTTTTTTAAATGTTGTTTTTTTTTCATCACAAAAAGTGATCGTGTGTACGCGGCATTAAAGTCTGAAGGACAGCAAAGTGGCCCATTGTTTAAAAAGATTGGAGACCCTTGACTTAGCCCTCTTCCACACAAGGTGGACTCGCTATGGAGTCCGCCAACTCCCGCCGGCTCTGCTGAGTCGGCGGATTACAAGTCCCTCTCTGCTCACTGGAGGGAGGGGAGGGGCTTGTGCAGCGTTGCTGTCTCCTGGGGAGATCTGGAATATGGGGAGATTTGGAATAAACTGTTAGCGCAAACACTGGAACTACCGAACACTTAAAAAGCGGGCAATATATATGTCTAGAAAACAGTCACAGTTTTATAGTCCATATAGTGGTAAAAAAAATGACCAATCCTAAAAAGGAAGGAGATGGGAAGATGGTGGGCGGCAGCTGTCCTCAGAGAAAAGCCAACTCTGTTAGGGGAAGACAAGGAAACAAAAAAGGGAAGTGCCACCTAAGTGCAATATGTCAGATGCTATGTTTAATCTCAAAAGAAATGCACTTACAATACACAGTTACAAAAACAGACTCATCAGGGTCTCATGATGCGCGGTGCAACAGAAACAACAGGCTACGCACTCGGAGACAGGCTCCTTCTAGTTCCTTCTTCTACAGGCCTGTCTCCGAGTGCGTAGCCTGTTTCTAGTCTCGCCTTCCTTCCGGTGCTCTCCCTGGTCCCGCTCTCTGGTAACATCATCATCTGCACCTCCACGCTGAACCTGGCTGTTTATTGGTGGCCACAGGATGTATTTCTCTCCCGCCTGCAGATCCATGGATCCAGATGGACCTGAGACCCTGCTGAGCCCATTTTGTAATTGTGTATTGTAAGTGCATTTCTTTTGAGATTAAACATAGTATCTGACATGAGAGCAAATTGCTATACTAAAGCTGAGTTGGGACCAGGGGCGGACTGACAACTCATGGGGCCCCCGGGCAATAGGAGATTATGGGGCCCCCGGGCAATAGATTATGGGGCCACACAGTATACACAGACACACAGTATACATACACACACAGAGTACACACACTAAAAAGGTACTGGAGAGGCCGGGCAGCTTTAATCTTGGGATTTTTTTTTTAAAAACACAGATTTTTACATACTATCCCTGGTTTTACTGAGGCTGGCAACCCTGATGGGGCCCCCTAGTCGCATGGGGCCCTCGGACAGTGCCCACGTTTCCGAATGGTCAGTCCACCCCTGGTTGGGACATTAAATGAGGGCATACCTAGTATGTACCTCCATCCCCGATAAGTTGAAGAAGGAAAACTATGTTTGAGACTTTAAATGAAGCACACTGCTAAAATTTGATGAAACAACTAAGGTAGACATATTTATTGATTACAAAGAGGGTATAACAGACACATGATAAAAAACGATAGATACAATAGATATGAGTCTCAACAAGTTAAGTCTAGACAGTGCAAAATAATACCTAATATTGGCAATTTAGCTTACATGGTAATGTATAGCAATCATAGGTCACACTGAATAATTCCAGACAATACATAGTTGCAGAAATCCATCTCATGGTAGTAATATGCGCCACGGGGGCAAGTGGTTAGCCCCTGCTCCAGTTAGTGGACCGCCTTAGGTGAGCAATTCTTAAACCTCCAAGACATTTCACTGTCTATTGTTTTATTATTCCTGATATGTAATTTCTTCTTAAACTATGCTTGTTCTTATTGTATAAATTGTATGTATCCTATATATAGACCCTCCTGAAGAAGCTGTACCCACCGCGAAACCGGTCGAGGTTGCTGGCTGGCTCCACTCTTTAGACCTACACGGTTTTGTTTTTTACAAATCTTGAAATGTCCCATTATTATATATATTTTTTTATATGTTTCATTGTTTTATGTGAATAAACTATTTTTTTTACTATATTTACGCTCTCCTCTCAGTGCCTTGAAAGTCCCAACCCCAACAAACCCTTTGACCTGTGAATTTCTAGACTTATTGGTGCCCATTTTAGATTCTTCACAATGAGATGTCACAGTATAGGTCTACTATTTGTATTTTTAAAATTATTTTAATTGATCAACTATTACTGTTATTGTATTGATTTTGATATTATTACAAACTCGGTTCTCAGACGCTAGATTTACTATCATGATATTGCTACCATGAGATGCATTTCTGCAACTATGTATTGTCTGGAATTATTCAGTGTGACCTATGATTGCTATACATTACCATGTATGCTAAATTGCCAATATTAGGTATTATTGTGCACTGTCTAGACTTTATTTGTTGAGACTCATATCTTTTTATCTATCGTTTTTTATCATGTGTTTGTTATACCCTCTTTGTAATCAATAAAAATGTCTACCGTAGTTGTTTTATCATATGTTAGCAGTGTGCTTCATTTAAAGTCCCAAACATAGTCATAGTATACGACATATTGCACTTAGGTGGCGCTTCCCTTTTTTGTTTCCTTGTCACCGATCCGATCCACCATGGACGGATGGGGACGTATCGCCACCTGTCTGATTTTGGCGGATGAGGTTCGGATAACAGCGAACATGTCTCCGCTGACATCCTAAAAGGGGTGCAACGGATCGTCACCGATCCGTGATCTGAACGGGTCACCCCGTTCGGATCGGGAAACACAACGCGATCCGCGGAGCGCTCCGGAGCCTCAGCCTAGGAAAGTCCCCAGCTTCGGCCTAGCTCCGGATCGGCGGCCATCTTGGTACACCCGGTGGCGGCCCTCTGTTCACACCCACAGAGGAGGAGAAGCCCGCGCTCGAGGGAAACACACGCCACTGTCTGAGGTCTGCACTATGTAGAGGTTACTGTCTGAGGTCTGCACTATGTGGGGGTTACTGTGTGAGGTCTGCACTATGTATGGGTTACTGTGTGAGGTCTGCACTATGTGGGGGGGGTTACTGTCTGAGGTCTGCACTGTGCGGGGGTTACTGTCTGAGGTCTGCACTACTGGGGGGGTTACCGTCTGAGGTCTGCACTACTGGGGGGGGTCTGTACTGAGGGGGGGATCATAGTGGGTGGGGGGGTGACACCATTATTTTTTTTGCACTAAATGACGCCACTGCAGTGGGGGGGATGTGGATATTACAGTGGGGGAGATTTTTTTTTTTTTTGCTGATCCGAAAAACGATCCGATCCATGACTCCTGATCCGAGGAACGATCCGAACCGTGAGTTTTTTGATCCGTTGCACCTCTACATCCTAATGCTCCTTAGGACTGCATGGAGCGGTCGTTCAGGTGGAACGGTCTGATCATGTGAAAGGGCCCCACACTCACCAGTACAAACAGAGAGGGAGAGACTCCATAACTAGAACACAGACAGCAATTAAAACCTGACAAGTGATGTAATCTTTCTCCATCCTACCCAAGACTAGAAATAAAAGTTTTGCCCAACAACAACAACAAAAAAAAAGTTAAGTGACCAAGCTGTTTCTTTTTTAAATGAAAAATAAAATTAACATTTATCTAGAATTATTATATAACAGAAACACATATTGAAGATATTTAAGGATGGCTATACAGCTGAGCAGATGCTGTACAACAAGCAAGGCCATACAAGTATGTACATAACAAGGTTAGTACAGAGGCAGCATTGTCCCTCACAAGTTGAGTGGCTATGCACGTAAGCATAGGTATAAAGTATTTGGACCTAAATGTCCTCAACGTGTCACCTTTTTTTGATTGTATGGATTCTGCAGACAGGTAAAGTGTACCTGTCCTCCATACAAAGTAGTCATTTTGTTGAGTGAGCCCATCTTCGGTACTTTAGGAATTGGTGACATACTTGTGAAATAATGGCATGGTTACATCCTGCACTGTCCTGCAGTATACCATTCTGTGGCCAGGTGCAGAAGGAGACTCTGGGGTTTATTTACTAAAGCTGGAGAGTACAAAATTAGGCTCACTTCTGTAGAGAAACCAATCAGCTTCCAGGTTATATTGCCAAGGCTTTATTGAACAAACTGAGGTTAGAAGCTGATTGGCTACCATGCACCAGATTGTGACTGCTCCAGTTTTAGTAAATCTCCCCCATTGCCTTTTATTCTATCACTACTAAGATACTGATGTTATGCTGCACTATTCTCCTCCAGCCAGCAGGGGGAGAGCATAAGCCAAGCAAGCTTATAGACTTCTATGCAGAACACTGAGAATCTGAGGAGTTGAAATTTGAGATGCCAGATATACTATGTGTAGCACCTGGTTACTTCAAATTACCGGTGCTAGCTTAAATTTAGAGGGCGATCAGAAAGTTAGTTGGCTCTGATCCAGTTAATCTGTTCAAATTGGGTCTCTGTCTAAGCTTGGCTGTGCTGTGGGCTTATTCTGTTGCTTCTGGGGTGCTGTTCCTACCCCAGGACAATGGGTGGCACTAGTGGAGTCGAGGTTTGGGTACTTTTCCCCAGCAGCCTATCAGGAGGGTTTTTCCTCGCTGTGCATGCTGGGGAATGGTAATTATGAGACAGACGCCATTGGTCTGCGTTCTTCTTCGAGTGCGGCACTCACCTTCAGGGTTAGTGCATCACAGCGCCCCAGCAAAATGGTCTTCCTGGCCGGGGTGCACGTGCCACGCGGTATTCCTGGTTCTGAGACCACGTTGGTCCGGAACATTTGAGATGTGGCTGGGCTCCAGTAATCGATTGGGTCCCTATCATTAAGAAGATTCCAAGCATTGTTCCCTTGAGGAAGCTGTTTGGTGGGGAGTCCACCTGAGGAGAGCCAGGAGAGGCTGGCGATCCAATAGGGTCTCGACAATCCACCGGGGATCACGGTAACCAGTTAATGAAAGGATGGACGTTGGTCACCTATCAGTCCGGAACCTGTAAACTATTTGAAGGAGATCCAGGCTAAGTCTATTAAGGAGAATCACCTCTGCTATCTCAATTCCAAGGAGGGTCTGTGCAGAGACTTTTCCTCTAAGTTTTCCGAGTGATACTCTGGCTGCCAGGTCAGTGAGAGAGGCCTGTCCAGGAACACTAAGGCCACTCAGGCTGGAGTGTGCCGTAAGAAGTGTTACACGTGGGAGCAAGTAGCAGCAAGAGTCAGCTGGATCCCTGGTGAGGTACATCAGTGCATGTACAGTACCCTAGTGCCTTTTGGGATAAATGAGATCAGTATCCCGGGAGGCCTTCGCAAGAAGCTTGGAAAGCAACAGGAGATGCCTTGTTTGGCACTTATTTGAACCCTTGTGACGAAGCCCACCAGGAAGTGGTCACCTGTAATGGGCCAATCATCTGTGGCTGGGGCATTTCAGCAAGGGGAACACCGGGAAGGGAATGCCTTGGCCCACAAATGATTGGCGCATTACAGGTGACAGCTTTCTGGGGAGCTTGGCCATATGGTGTCAGAAGGGCATTCGCACATGCCCAAGCTCATCTCTAATTATAGGGGTGAAATTGCTTGTATTCTGATCAGACTGTCAGCCCTCATTGAGAGAAAGAAGTAGAACAGCACTACATCTGCACTATATTACCAAAAGTATTGGGACACCTGCCTTTACACGCACATGAACTTTAATGGCATCCCAGTCTTAGTCCGTAGGGTTCAATATTGAGTTGGCCCACCATTTGCAGCTATAACAGCTTCAACTTTTCTGGCAAGGCTGTCCACAAGGTTTAGGAGTGTGTCTATGGGAATGTCCAGATGGATAAGCGAGTTTGGGGTGGAGAAACTTTTCTCGCCTGCACAGAGTCTTGATCTCAACCCGATAGAACACCTTTGGGATGAATTAGAGTGGAGACTGTGAGCCAGACCTTCCTATCCAACATCAGTGCCTGACCTTAACAAATGCACTTCTGGAAAAATGGTCAAACATTCCCATAGACACACTCCTAAACCTTGTGGCCAGCCTTCCCAGAAGAGTTGAAGTTGTTATAGCTGCAAAGGGTGGGCCAACCCTACGGACTAAGACTGGTCTGCCATTAAAATTCATGTGCGTGTAAAGGCAGGTGTCCCAATACTTTTGGTAAAATAGTATATATACACACACACACACACACACACACATCACATCCCGTCAACCCCCACTGTCTTTTGGGAGACAGGAGGGACCATTTTGATTGAGCAGCGGGACTCACGCATGCGCAGTAAGGAACCGGGAAGTGAAGCCGCAAGGCTTCTTTTCCTGATTCCTTAAGCAACGATGGCAGCGGCAGCATCTGAGGACCAAGGCACGGGTCCGTCTTGGGTGCTGTCATCACAGGCACGCTGGACAGGTAAGTGTCCATATTTTAAAAGTCAGCAGCTGCAGTATTTGTAGCTGCTGACTTTAAAAGAAAAAAAAAATTGTCAGACCTCCGCTTTAATTCAGGGTTCCCAGAGCATCCCTTATGTTAGAGTCCTCAGAGTTCTCCCTTACATCAGAGTCTGCAGCGTCTCGCTTTACACTGTAAGGGATTCAGATGTAAAAGAAGAACTCTGTGGACTCTGATGTAAAGGGGGACTCTTGTGGTTAACTTCATATGATTAGAACTGTTATTTAATTTCAAAATATATGTATAGTTTATACTATAAAATTTCTGTGCGCCGCTAAAGTGGTAGGGTTTGACTTGAAGAAAAGGTGGCAACCCTAAGTTCTGGTGAACTCTATGCCCAAGAGGGTTAAGGCAGTGCTGGAAAATAATGGTGGCCACACAAAATGTTGACACTTTGAGCCCAATTTGGATATTTTCACGTAGGGGTGTACTCACTTTTGTTGCCAGCGGTTTAGACATTAATGACTGTGTGTTGAGTTATTTTGAGGAGACAGCAAATTTACACTGTTATACAAGATGTGCACTCACTACTTTACATTGTAGCAAAGTGTCATTTCTTCAGTGTTGTCACATGAAAAGACAGAATGAAATGTTTACAAAAATGTAAGGGGTGTACTCACCTTTGTGAGATACTATGTGTGTGTATGTATATAGATATATATACAGTACAGACCAAAAGTTTGGACACACCTTCTCATTCAAAGAGTTTTCTTTATTTTCATGACTATGACAATGGTAGAGTCACACTGAAGGCATCAAAACTATGAATTAACGCATGTGGAATTATATACATAACAAAAAAGTGTGAAACAACTGAAAATATGTCATATTCTAGGTTCTTCAAAGTAGCCAACTTTTGCAGCAGGCACATCTCTAGAACAACTGATAAGAGGAGACTGTGTGAGTCAGGCCTTCATGGTAGAATATCTGCTAGGAAACCACTGCTAAAGAAAGGCAACAAGAAGAAGAGACTTGTTTGGGCTAAAGAACACAAGGAATGGACATTAGACCAGTGGAAATCTGTGCTATGGTCTGATGAGTCCAAACTTGAGATCTTTGTGTCTTTGTGCGATGCAGAAAAGGTGAACGGATGGACTCTACATGCCTGGTTCCCACCGTGAAGCATGGAGGAGGATGTGTGATGGTGTGGGGGTGCTTTGCTGGTGACACTGTTGGGGATTTATTCAAAATTGAAGGCATACTGAACCAGCATGGCTACCACAGCATCTTGCAGCGGCATGCTATTCCATCCGGTTTGCGTGTAGTTGGACCATCATTTATTTTTCAACAGGACTATGACCCCAAACACACCTCCAGACTGTGTAAGGGCTATTTGACCAAGAAGGAGAGTGATGGGGTGCTGTGCCAGATAACCTGGCCTCCACAGTCACCGGACCTGAACCCAATCAAGATGGTTTGGGGTGAGCTGGACCACAGAGTGAAGGCAACAAGTGCTAAGCATCTCTGGGAACTCCTTCAAGACTGTTGGAAGACCATTTCAGGTGACTACCTCTTGAAGCTCATCAAGAGAATGCCAAGAGTGTGCAAAGCAGTAATCAAAGCAAAAGGTGGCTACTTTGAAGAACCTAGAATATGACATATTTTCAGTTGTTTCACACTTTTTTGTTATGTATATAATTCCACATGTGTTAATTTATAGTTCTGATGCCTTCAGTGTGAATCTACAATTTTCATAGTCATGAAAATAAAGAAAACTCTTGGATTGAGAAGGTGTGTCCAAACTTTGGTCTGTACTGTGTATATATACATATATATATATCCACTTGACTACTGGGCACTTAAACCCACTTAATAACCAGACCAATTTTCAGCTTTCGGTGCTCTCACATTTTGAATGACAATAACTCAGTCATACAACACTATAACCAAATGAAATTTTTGTCCTTTTTTTCCCACAAATAGAGCTTTCTTTTGGTGGTATTTTATCACCTCTGCGGTTTTTATTTTTTTCACTATAAATGAAAAAAGAACGAAAATTTTGTAAAAAAATGAATTTTTCTTCATTTCTATTATAACATTTTGCAAAAAAGTAATTTTTCTTCATAAACTTGGCCTAAAATGTATACTGCTACATATCTTTGGTAACAAAACAAAAAAAATTTAGATATTATTTAGTCTGGGTGAAAGTTATAGGGTCTAAAAGCTATGGTACCAATTACTGAAAATTGATCAATTTGATCACATCTGATGTACTGACATCCTCTCTCATTTCTTGAGACCCTAACATGCCAGAAAAGTACAAATACCCCCCAAATGACCCCTTTTTGGAAAGAAGACATTCCAAGGTATTTAGAAAGAGGCATTGTGAGTTTTTTGAAGTTGTAATTTTTCCCACAATTCTTTGCAAAATCAAGATTTTTTTCATTTTTATTTTCTTTCCACAAAATTTTCATATTAGCGGGTTATTTCTCACACACAGCATATGCATACCACAAATTACACACCCCAAAACACATTTGCTATTCCTCCCGAGTATGGCGATACCCCATGTGTGGGACTTTTTGACACAGCATGGCCACATGGAATGGCGCCAAACTTTGCGACTTAAAAATCCCCATAGGTGACGCTTTAAATATTTTTACTGGTTACATCATTTTAGTTGGAGAAGAGGTCTAGGGCCAAAATTATTGCTCTCGCTCTAACGTTCGCAGCGATACCTCACATGTGTGGTTTGAACACCGTTTTCATATGTGGGCGGGACTTGCGTATGCGTATGCGTTCGCTTCTGCATGCAAGCTCACGGGGACAGGGGCGCTGTATGCCCAGAGTATTGCGGAGTATGCCCAGAGTATTGCGGAGTATGCCCAGAGTATTGCAGAGTATGCCCAGAGTATTGCAGAGTATGCCCAGAGTATTGCAGAGTATGCCCAGAGTATTGCAGAGTATGCCCAGAGTATTGCAGAGTATGCCCAGAGTATTGCAGAGTATGCCCAGAGTATTGCAGAGTATGCCCAGAGTATTGCAGAGTATGCCCAGAGTATTGCGGAGTATGCCCAGAGTATTGCAGAGTATGCCCAGAGTATTGCAGAGTATGCCCAGAGTATTGCAGAGTATGCCCAGAGTATTGCAGAGTATGCCCAGAGTATTGCAGAGTATGCCCAGAGTATTGCAGAGTATGCCCAGAGTATTGCAGAGTATGCCCAGAGTATTGCAGAGTATGCCCAGAGTATTGCAGAGTATGCCCAGAGTATTGCAGAGTATGCCCAGAGTATTGCGGAGTATGCGCGGAGTATGCCCAGAGTATGCGCGGAGTATGCCCAGAGTATTGCGGAGTATGCCCAGAGTATTGCGGAGTATGCCCAGAGTATTGCGGAGTATGCCCAGAGTATTGCGGAGTATTGCCCCCCATAGTATGCCCAGAGTATGCCCAGAGTATGCCCAGAGTATTGCAGAGTGTTGCCCCCCCAGAGTGTTGCCCCCCCAGAGTATTGCCCCCCCCCCAGAGTATTGCCCCCCCCAGAGTATTGCCCCCCCCAGAGTATTGCCCAGCATTGCAGAGTATGTGCAGCAGGGATGGCTGAGCAGGGAGGGATGGATGGATGGATCTGTGACTACATTTGTCACAGATCCAGCCCGCAGCACTGCCGCTGCCATCCGCTCCCTCCCCTCTCCTCTCACACTGTAGCGATCGGTACAGAGAGAGGAGGGAGGAACCGGCGTCATCAAATGACGCCGGTCTGTTTACATCTGATCGCGCCGTCATTGGACGGCGCGATCACGTGGTAAACCGCCGCTATCAGCGGCGATTTACCGTGATCCGTGACCCGCCGGGTCCTCTGGACCCGGCGGTCACGGACATTCCCGTGTGCGCGCCCCAGGGGGCGCGCGGGAGCGCGACTCTGGAATCACGTTATATAACGTGATCCCAGAGTTAAGCAACCACCTTGCCGCCGTTATTTTTCGGCAGGTGGTTGCTAAGTGGATATATATATACTATATTCCCAAAAGTATTGGGACACCTACCTTTACATGCACATGAATTTTAATGGCAGACCAGTCTTTGTCTGTAGGATTCAATATTGAGTTGGCCCACCCTTTGCAGCTATAACATCTTCAACTCTTCTGGGAAGGCTGTCCACAAGGTTTAGGAGTGTGTCTATGGGAAAGTTTGACCATTCTTCCAGAACAGCATTTGTGAGGTCAGGCATTGATGTGGATGAGAAGGCCTGGCTCGCAGTCTCCACTCTAATTCATCCCAAAGGTGTTCTATTGGGTTGAGACCAGGCCAGTCAAGTTCCTCCACCCCAAACTCACTTATCCATATCTTTATAGACTTTGCTTTGTGCACTGCTCCAAATCATTTGGTGGAGGGGGGGTTATGGTGTGGGGTCGTTTTTCAGGGGTTGAACTTGGCCCCTTAGTTCCAGTAAAGGAATCGGCATAACAAGACATTTTGGACAATTTCATGCTCATGACATGTACAGACCTCCCAACTTTTTGAGATGGGAATGAGGGACACCTATCAGCAAAAGTATTCAGGCATAGGACACACCCCTGGCCATGCCCCTTTAAAGGAGAAATTGTACAAAAGAACAAGATTGGTTAAACCCACAAGTGCTTTTTTTTTTAACACTACTATTCCTCTATACTGGCTCTTGGAATTTACAAATGTAGCCATTTATAAATCAGATGAAAGGTTTAGTGCTGGAAAACACTTTTTGATATATAGATCAGACCAAAATTTGGGACAAATGAGGAGGAAAGAGGGACAGAGGGACATTGCTCCAAATCAGGGACAGTCCCTCGAAATCAGGGACAGTTGGGAGCTATGCATGAGCACCAGTGCACAAAGCAAGGTCCAAAAAGACATGGAGGAGCGAGTTTGCACTCACTTTTGTGAGTTACTGTATATCACACACACAGTATGTATGGCCTTTTACTTATCTGACCAAGTGGTGGTTATGGCTGTAAGTAACAAGAGAACAAAATCACTTGCGCTTCTCAAGCATGCAATCATTTTGAAAAACAATACACAACGCTAAGGCCAGTATATTAAAGTAAAATAAACTCACCAATATTCCAGATATCTGGCAAAAGTTGAAGAACAAAAGAAAGGAAAGTGCAAAGAGGCGTCCGGTGGCCATGCTGCGTCCTCAACTCCCACACGTGACGATGTTTGCTGAAGGGCTCAGCTTGTGTCAATAAGACCCTGGTGGTCAAATGGTCAGTCTAATGTTTTACAAGCAGCTGTGACTTCCTGTGCTGCCATCAGCCTCCCTCAACACTTCAGGATTCAGTAGAAAAATGAGCATTTAATTATTAACCACTCATCAAAGATGATCCTGTGGGCGAATCTGGGAGTTTAGCCGGCAGATGAGAGCTGTCTGCAATTATTGCGTTTTATGGAAGATCGCACCGAGCTGATGTAACTTCTAAATAAGCCGCACAATTGTTGTTAAGAATCTTTTTTTGTGCCAAAATTGACAGAATAATTACCCACTGAGGATCCCAGTAATATTTGATCAGCCTCAGTGCGGAGGAGGAATTCGCTGCTACTACTGCAAATAGGAATCGTCAGGCCGTAAGGCCTTCTGTCCAATATCTTGTCTTCATGAACACAATCAAACGGCAATAATTCAATCAGGAAACAATTATTTTATCTTTCATTCACCTGAATGTTAACCTATCCTCCTCAATCCTGAAAATGGCTATGCTGGAAACTAGCCAATGCTCTGAAAAGCGATCTGTGGTGGATAGCTTTTTAGAGTAATGAATATAAAAGTGATAAGCGCAACTTTCTATTAATAAAAAATCACATATACGTGCTAAACTGACTAATAAATCATATGCAAATATCTACTGTGCAAAATAAGCATTAATCAAATTGTGCAAAATAAGCAATAATCATACTGTGCAAAATAAGCATTAATCAAATTGTGCAAAATAAGCAATAATCATACTGTGCAAAATAAGCAATATATTAACCGCTTGCCGCCCGCCGCACGCAGATATACATTTGCAGCATGGCACAGGCAGGCAAAAGGACGTACCTGTACGTCCCCTTTAAGAAGCGGTTGTTGCAGGATCGTGTGCGCCGCGATCTCCATGAGCACGCCCGCGGACTCGATCGCCGTGGGCATACCTGCGATCGTCTCACAGAGAGATAGAACGGGGAGATGTTAATGTAAACACGAGAGCAAAAATCTGGCTCAGCTAGCATGAAAGAGGCCATGAAGGGGAATGAGTCAACTATTTTTACCTTGTACTAGCTATGTTAAAAGTTATTTGCAAATAAATAAAATCATTTTTTTTTTTTTAAATTTCACTTTCTTGTTATGCAGCGCTATAAAAATAACAAACAAAATGAAGGAAAGCAAAAAAATGTAAGAAAACGAAAATGTAAATTAGTGTTAATAAAGGATTAAATAGGAATGCACTTTATTTAAAACATTAAAAGAGAAGTATGTTTATTTATTTTGTATTCATACTTAAAGCGGAGTTCCAACCACAATTAGCATTTTTTAAATGTATGTCCTTTATAATATAAATCCGGTCACTTACTATTTTACAATCCGCCGCCGCTCCGCATAGTTATTCAAAAAAGATAGTTTATAAAACTAGGTCCACACCGTTGTCATTTTGCTTGTGGGCATTGTGAAGCCGACAAGCACTTACTTCCTGGAAGTCTTGGATGGGGAGTGATAATTGGACAGCGCACTGCATCCTGGGAAATTATGACACACATTTTCCAGGAGCATTAGAGAGAGATGATGTCAGAATCCTACGTGATTTCAAAGGCAGATTTCGTGGGACCGCATAGGAACAGGCATTTCCAGATGAGTAAAAAAAATATATATATATTTTTTTCCTTTTTTAGGTCTAATGAGCACATTAATGAAAAAAAAAATTGGGATGGAAACTCCACTTTAACTCGTGGATGGAGCGTCAGACTGATGCTGCATCCGTCCCCCGCCATCTCTGCACTGAGAACCGAGTCGCCAAACACTGCCGATGGCTCGGTTTTCACAGATCCTAGAGAGGAGAGCCGCTGACTGTCAGTCACAGCTCTCCTCTGCTTCTCCATGCTCATTAGAGCGCTGAGCTGTGGAGGGGTGGGGAGAGGCTGTTTCAGCGGCTCACCGAGACTGCCATCAATCAAGGCACCTGGCGGATCCAGACTTGGGAAGTCAGAATGATGCGCTGCCTTGACTGATGGCAGCGACGTGAGCGGAGAGCGGACATTAGACTGCTCTCCGCTGAAAACGGGTTACAGGAGTGCAAATTGAATTGCACTCCTGTGGCCCAGAGGAGAAGCCCAGCCTAAAAGCTCAGGCTGGACTTCTCTTTTAACTTATAAGGTTTCTTTAACCACTTGTCATCTGCCCACCGTCAAATGATGGCGGGCAGACGACTCCATTGTTCTGACATCACGTCATATGACGTGATGTCCCTTTAAAGCCGCGGGCGGGCGCGCGTCGCCGGCGGCGCGCGCGCACCCGCCGCTCTGCGGGGATCCCGTGCGAGTGCCCGGCGGCAACGATCGCCGCCGGGCACACGCGATTGCTCAGTAACTGAGCTGGGACGTGCAGCTCTGTGTGTAAACACAGAGCTGCACGTCCCTGTCAGGGAGAGAGGAGATCGATTGTGTCCCTTGTACATAGGGACACAATCGGTCACCTCCCCCAGTCACCCCCCCTCCCCCTACAGTTAGAACACTCATAGGACACACATTTAACCCCTTCCCCGCCCCCTAGTGGTTAACCCCTTCACTGCCAGTCACATTTATACAGTAATCAATGCATATTTATAGCATTTTTCACTGTATAAATGTAAAATGGTCCCAAAAATGTCAGAAAAGTGTCTGAAATGTCCGCCATAACGTTGCAGTCCCAATAAAAAAAAAAAATCGCAGATCGCCGCCATTAATAGTAAAAAAAAAAAAAAAAGAAAAATGCCATAAACTATCCCCTATTTTGTAAACGCTATAAATTTTGCGCAAACCAATCGATAAACGCTTATTGCATTTTTTTTTTACCAAAAATATGTAGAAGAATACGTATCGGCCTAAACTGAGGGAAAAAATATTTTTTTTATATATTTTTTGGGTTATTTATTATAGCAAAAAGGAAAAAATATTGCATTTTTTTAAAAATTGACGCTCTATTTTTGTTTATAGCGCAAAAAATAAAAACCGCAGAGGTGATCAAATACCACCAAAAGAAAGCTCTATTTGTGGGAAAAAAAGGACGCCAATTTTGTTTGGGAGCCACGTCGCACGACCGTGCAATTGTCAGTTAAAGCGACGCAGTGCCGGAAGCTTATATTTTGTCTGGGCAGGAAGGGGGTGTAGGTGCACAGTAGGCAAGTGGTTAACCAATGTCATATGCAGATCAAAAGGTCACTTATCTTTTTATTATGAAACTTGAAGAAGACTACTTGTCTAGATGTCCCATAAAACTCATGCCTTTGATGACATCATAATCATCTGGACTGCAAGTGGACCTACTACATTTCTACCTTCTACTATTCCACAAGAACTACATTCATCTACCACAAACCAAATGGCCTGCATACCTAAACATTAAATCACACAAGGAAAAATTGGAGTGGGAGTGAAAATTCATATCTGAACTCTGGGCGTGGCCTTAACAGTGACAAGAATTTCATGCGTTACTATGATTTCCTGTAAACCATCATCCCTCCACATCAAACGACTTTACAAGACGCACACCTTCTCACAAATGCCTCGTACACATGACCAGTTTGTTTCCAATGGGAGACACTGCAATGGAGCATACACAAGGCTGGGGACAAAGCTCTCATGGTGGTTTTCCTGACAGGAAAACCGGACATGTGTAGGGAGAAAAAGCTACTGAGGAGGATCTCGGTTTTCCCCTTTAGTTTTCCCAATCGTGTGTACAAGGCATTGAAGTGTGACAGGACGGCTCCTCTGTCTCACAGAAACTCTAATTCCTATCTACACACACACATATATATATATATATATATATATATATATATATATACTGTATATATATTTATGGTCGTGGCCCTCTGACTGAGAGTGATGTGGATCACATAAACACGCGACAAGACTTACAACATAAATAGACCTGAAGTGTGCCTTGGTGGTCTGGTCAGTATGCCAAGAAAAGGGGGCATACCCAAAGTAAGTAATGGGTAGTTAATTGAAGAAGGATATGCTGAGAAGTGCCCTGAAAAAGGGAAGGGCGGGAGGGTATTGAATGCGCAGACTCACGGACATGAGGTGAGCTGGGAAGAGTCGGCCCAGTGACGTGTAGTACTGCACACTGAACCGACAAAGAGCATGTGTGAGTGGGCTGCTTAAATACCCTCCGGGCTCCTCCCATAAACTCAGGCCACCATACTGGCCTTCTTATTTATGGTCGTGGCCCTCTGACTGAGAGTGATGTGGATCACATAAACACGCGACAAGACTTACAACATAAATAGACCTGAAGTGTGCCTTGGTGGTCTGGTCAGTATGCCAAGAAAAGGGGGAAAAAGACTCAGATAGGGAAATAGCTTATATTGATTTATTGTATTTATTGAGCCAGCTTGGTAAAGGCTTGTGCCATTCCTTCCTGAGGATTTGGGATGTATGTGGCAAAACAAGGAGACTTCCCATCAGCCTGGTATCTTGATTACGTGGTCTGGTACTCCCTGTTGGGAGGCAGTTGAGGCTGCTCTAATTCGGAATGAATGTCCTGAGAAAAGACTGGGATTTGAAGCCCAAGTTGCTTAGGATTCTGACATGCTTGACAAACTGGCTGCCACTCAGGGAGCTGGTTTAGAAGGGTAGCAACGAGCTACAATCAGATTGGCTGGGTAGATGGAGCAGTAGTCGGTCAAGCACCGTCACTGGGCGTCAGGCATTGTTAGTCTCCCCGGGGCTGGTTTGTTGCGTTTGCAGACTGAGAGTGTAGGGGTTCGAAAGCGAGTCGGGTGGCGTCGGAGCAGTGTCTGACTGCCGGAGCCACTGACTGTAAATTCACTAGGTCGTAGGGAACCCCAGAAGGCCTGGTAGATGGCTGCTAGGATGACTATGCTGGGCGAGGCCCTAAATGGGGAGCGAGTAAGGATTTCAGACATGTCCCTAAAAAGGGCACTCTTGAAAGATAGGCGCTTGCCACTGACTACAGGTTGGTGCTTCTGTATGCTCTGTAGGAGGGACTTGACTGCATGGGCTCAAGAATACTGACAGTTTACTGGGGTCCTGCAGGGACAGGAAATGCTGGACACCATCTAGATATGGCGTGATAGTATTGTGAGAAAGGGTCAGCTGCGTGTGGCAATACGATATGAAGGCTAGGACGTGTCTAACGTTGCCTATTGCTGCTTCGAGGCAAGTGGCCAACAATTAGCAGTTAGTGTTCCAAGCAGTGTGATAGGCCTTCAGTGTGTTGCGTGCCAAGGAGTGGTTAATAAGCTGGGTTGAGTTGGTGAGATGCTACTTCAGTCCATCGTCAGCAATGACCAGGGTGGGACAGGGATGGTTATTGGGTCAGCTCCAGGCTCTTGCTGGAAAAACAAATAAGGTTAGAATGGGACAGAGCATCAGCTGCGATTTTGCATTTGCCTGGAATATGGCTACAGAAGATATTAAACTGGTGACGGAGTGACAGCTGCGCGAGCCTGCGCAAGAAGGACGTGATGGGGAGAGGCTTGATCTACCTTAATTGTCGGCTGTGGCCTGATTGTCTGTGGTGAAGAACACTGTCTGTCCAGTTCAAGTGTGGCCCCAAACCTGGGCAGCTGCCACAATGGGGTACAGCATGAGACGTGATGAAGACTGGGTGAAGCAGAAATTTAAGAGAATTTCTGGGGGCCAAGGTTTGGAGAACCAGTGGCGGACGAAAAATGCACGCAAAAGCCTGTGGTGGCTCGGCTGACACTGCCGGGATGAAGATTGAAATGCTGTTCTATCAGGTGGGGAAGTTGTCCCACATAGCTAAGTCTGCTACTGATGCTTGGTCTAGTTTGAGAACTTGGACTGGATCTTGCATTGGTGTGAAAAATCAAGACAATACGCAGGTGCTCAACAAGACGATATACGTGCACTCGCTGACCAACGTGCCCTCGCTGACCAACGTGCACCCGCTGACCAACGTGCACCCGCTGACCAACGTGCACCCGCTGACCAACGTGCACTCGCTGGTGCTGGATGGAAACCTGAACTAAGTGCAGGGAAAAAGACAGGGAAAAGATGAGTGGCCCGCGTGCCACTAAAGATGAATGGCCAACTGGGTGCCACTGTGTGTTTGTTTGGCTGCAGCCACTGAGGTGTGTTTGCAAGTTTAGTTTGTATTCGGGTTTGCACGTAGGTGCGTGCTGCAAAGTGTTTTATACTGCTGCAAACAATATTGTGTGGTTGCAAGGGTCTCAGTCTGGTTTGCTGAGATGATATTGCGTGGTTGCAAAGGTCTCGATGATTATGAGGTTTGTTTTGAGATGGCCTTGTGTGGTTGCACGGGTCTCAACAAGTGAGGGGTTGCTGAGACGATGCTGCGTTTGCAATGGTCTCAAGTGAGTGTCGGGCTGCTGAGATGAATATGTATGGCTGCAAAGGTCTGAACGGGTGTCAGGTTGCTGAGATGATATTGCGTTTGCAATGATGTCAAATGAGTGTCAGTTTGCTAAGACGACTTTGTATGGCTGCAAAGGTCTGAACGGGCGTTGGGTTGCTGAGACGAGATTGTGTGGTTGCAAAGGTCTAGACGAGTGTGAGGTAGCTGAGATGATATTACATTTTGCAAGGGTCTCAAATGAGTGTCAAGTTGCTGAGACAATATTCCCCCCCCCTTTTTTTTTTATATATAAAAACGACTGTAAATGAAACGCTGGTAAACATGAGTTACCACATCTGGCTGTGTTTACAAGCTGTTACAGGCATCGGCGTTTTGAATGCCTTTGAACATCCGTCTGAACCCATTTTTTTTTTTTTCGAGAAGGTTTCTGAACTCCACTGCCTAGAAATTACTATAAATGATCCTGTGTACATGTACTGATAAAATAACACAGAGGAGTGATTGGGGATCCTGTGTAGACGTACTGGAAAGATAACAGAGGAGAGATCAGGGGCGGCTGAAAAACACCCATTTTTCTGGCTGCAAGGGTCTCAATGAATGCCATGTTGCTGGGGCGAGACTGCGTGGTCACAAAGGTCTTTGATGAGTGGGAGGTTGCTCGAGACGGTATTGCGTGGTTGCAAGGCTCTCGATGAGTGTGGGGCTGCTGAGATGGTATTGCGTTTGCAAGGGTCTCAACAATGGTGTGAGGCTGCCGAGACGGTATTGCGTGGTTGCAAGGGCCTTGATGAATGTGGGGCTGCTGAGATGGTATTGCGTTTGCAAGGATCTCAACAAGGGTGTCAAGCTGCTGAGACGGTTTTGCGTGGTTGCAAGGGCCTTGATGAATGTAGGGCTGCTGAGACGATTTTGCGTGGTTGCAATGGTCTCAACAGGTGTCAGGTTGCTGGACCGAGATTGCGTGGTGGCAAAGTTTTTTTTTTTTTTTATATATATATATTTTTTTTCGTTTGCGTCAAGGGTGTCAGGCTGCTGAGATGATTTTGTGTGGTTTCAAGGGTCTCGATGAGTGTGGGTCTGCTGAGACGGTATTGCGTTTGCAAGGGTCTCAACAAGGGTGTCAGGCTGCTGAGACGATTTTGCGTGGTTGCAATGGTCTAAACAGGTGTCAGGTTGCTGGGCCGAGATTGTGTGGTGGCAACGTTTTTTATTTATTTTTTGCACTTTAATATTTAATTTTGCTTTTTTTTTTTTTTTGCGTTTTTATATATCTTTTTTTTTTTCTTTTGTAAGGGTCATGTGTTGCAAGGGTCTTAAGGGTGTCAGGCTGCTGAGACGATATACGAGTGGTTGCAAGGATGTCAATGAGTGTGAGGGCTGCTGAGACGATATTGCGTTTGAAAGGGTCTCAACAAGGGTGTCAGGCTGCTGAGACGATTTTGTGTGGTTGCAACGGTCTCAACAGGTGTCAGGTTGCCGAGGGGCTGAGATTGCGTGGTGGCAAAGGTTTTTTTTTATTTGTTTTGCGTTTTTTTTTTTGCGTTTTTTTTTTTTTTGCGTTTTTATATTTATTTTTTTATTTTATTTTGCGTTTTGTAAAGGTCATGTGTTGCAAGGGTCTTAACAAGGGTGTCAGGCTGCTGAGATGATTTTGCATGGTTGCACGGATCTCAATCAGTATGGGGCTGCTGAGACGATATTGCGTTTGAAAGGGTCTCAACAAGGGTGTCAGGCTGCTGAGACGATTTTGCGTGGTTGCAACGGTCTCAACAGGTGTCAGGTTGCCGAGGGGCTGAGATTGCGTGGTGGCAAAGGTTTTTTTTTTTTTATTTTTTTTTTTGCGTTTTTATATATATTTTTTTTTTTTTTTTTTTGCGTTTAGTAAAGGTCATGTGTTGCAAGGGTCTTAACAAGGGTGTCAGGCTGTTGAGATGATTTGTATGGTTGCAAGGTCTCAATCAATAAGAATTGGGTTACTGAGAAAGGATAGAAACACCTGGTTTGTTTGTACGTTAAGCAAGCAGTATAAGGTAGAAGGACAACGTAGGGACCACTAATGAACGATATGGGAGACAACGAATGGTAGCAAATTGATAGGACATAAAGAATGTAATAACATTCTTACTTGCGACATTGGGCCATGCAAGTGAGTTTGCGGCGGACTGTGGCTGGAGTGAAACATGTCGGGAAGGTGTAGCGTGATGCCGTGCATGGGGCAAAACAATGAGGTTTGGTGTAGAAAATAGAACACGAGAAGTGCGTATCAATGCTTTGTAAGCTTCACTGCGGGAACCAAACATATGGTACGGGTGACACCATGAGCGGCCACGAATTTGACATGACAAACAAGCTAACGAATCCTACCTGGGACAGTGAACGTGCGACTGGGTTTGCTTTGGACTGGAGTGGATGTGCAACACATCCGAAGAGTGTGGTGTGGCGCCATGCATGACGCACAGGCAATAACTTTGGTAAATAAATGAGAGAGAAGAACCGTGAACAAACAATTCGTAAGTTCCGCTGCGGGAACTAAAAACACACGGCATGGGGGAACAATGAATGACAATGGTAGAAAGCATGCAATGTATCTGATACAAAACGGTTGTAAAAATGCATGAAACAAATTCGATACGAATCGGTAGTAAGGAGTATTGAACGAATCTGATACGATTTGGTTGTAGAGTGTATGCTACCCCTTGCTTTGAAACCGAACACCTTCCAACCACCCATCCCCCCAGGCTAATCAAGTGCAGACAAGGCACCATGTGAGTCCAATTACCACCTCAATCTGCCAAAGAACCCATACAAACACATGCTAATCTCCAAATGGATTTACAAATGAATCATATGTTTGGCAGAAGGAAGTTACAAATGTACTACGCCTGAGCCAAATGATGTTGGAACATGAGCAACAATAACTCAGAGGCAGATTTTTTTTCCAAAATAGATGCAGGATTTGCAAGATTGCACAAGATACGAAAAGGTTTGAATCCTACCTGCGACAGTAAGCGGGAACCGCCGGCGAAGACCATGAAGGGAGAAGCCACAAAGCGATTGCGATGTCGAATGCGATTGAATGCGCAGACTCACGGACATGAGGTGAGCTGGGAAGAGTCGGCCCAGTGACGTGTAGTACTGCACACTGAACCGACAAAGAGCATGTGTGAGTGGGCTGCTTAAATACCCTCCGGGCTCCTCCCATAAACTCAGGCCACCATACTGGCCTTCTTATATATATTACTTTTTCAGCACCCCATGTCACTCATCTGCATCTCTTTGTTTTTTTTAATGTATGGAATGTAGCGCCCTGCTCCCAATGACCAGGTGCTATGTCAAATTTAGAGGGTGTCTGATCTGGTAGTTTAGCTCAGACTCTGTTAATTGGGGCTAAATCAACCTATGTTTTGGCTATGGCTGTGTCTGGAGGGATTTCCCTTTGTTTGCCTGTAGGTGGTGGTACCTCCACCAGCCAATGTTGGAACTAAGGCAAGCCATGATGTATTGGTTGTCTTTCCTCGGGAACAGCTCAGTGGGAGTGGTCTCCCGCTGGGCATGCCGGGGAAGAATACTTAAGGGGCAGACGCCATTTTACGGGGCCCTTTTTTGCCTTGTGGAATGTAGCGCCCTGCTCCCAATGACCAGGTGCTATGTCAAATTTAGAGGGTGTCTGAGCTGGTAGTTTAGCTCAGACTCTGTTAACTGGGGCTAAATCAACCTCTGTCCCAGCTATGGCTGTGCCTGGAGTGGTTTCCCTTTGTTTGTCTGTAGGTGGTGGTACCGCCACAGGCCAATGTTGGAACTAAGGCAAGCCTTGGCGTATTGGGTGTCTTTCCTCTGGAACAGCCCAGTGGGAATGGTCTCCCCATTGGGCATGCCGGGGAAGAATACTTAAGGGGCAGACGCCATTTTACGGGGCCTTTTTTCGCCTCATGGCCCTCCTGGCACGAGGTATGTGTCGTGTGATTATTTTTTTTTAGCCCCGGGACCATAGGCGTGCGCAGCCTATTGCATTAGGGTGTGCACCCCAAAACTCAAACACACAAATGCGCGTGTGTATTATATATACATACACACACACACACTGTATATACACAAACACTCATATATATGTACATAAAACCACCCATTTATGTGCCTGCCTGACCCAAGTGCCTTCGGTCACCTTAATTAAAAAATAATAAATGCATAGATTTTTGCTAGGGCATTTATTCTTTTTGTTTAAACTGGAGACTGCAAAGTATTGCACCCGCAATCAGCAGAGTGCGGGTGAAGTGTCAGGCTCCTGTAGACACTGACTACAGTTCTATTGCCAATTGCAGAGCTGTAGGCAGGTGTGCTGATCAGTGTGCCAGCTGCCGTGTTGGATTGAACTTGTAGTTTATACATTCACAGATTCCTTTAATAATGCCTTCGTACACACGATCACTTTTTGTAATGAAAAAAAAATTCATTTTTCTTCATAAAAAAAAATGAAATTTTTCAAACTTCATGTTCAAAAATTACGTTGCCTACACACCATCATTTTTGGAAAATGATGAACAAAACGACGGCACTCTAAAGGGGAAGTTCTATTTGCCTTGAGGCTGCTTTTAGCTGGTTACTTGTTAGTAAAAGACGATTCCTGCTTTTTTGTCTGTTACATCGTGATGAATGCGCTTACTCCATTATGAATGGTAGTTTTACCTCCCGTCTCCTAACTTGCTTCTGGGCATGTGCGGGTTTAAAACGTCATTTTTTTACGTTGTTTTGCCCACACACGATCATTTTTTATGACACAAAAAATTACATTTTTAAAAATTACATAAAAAATTCGAGCATGTTCAAATTTTTTTTGGGTCGTTTTTCAGAAGACATAAAATGACGTTTTGCCCACACACCATCATTTTAAATGACATTTTTAAAAATGTCATTTTTTTTCATCACAAAAAGTGATCGTGTGTACGCGGCATGAGGCTGGATTCACACCTATGGTATTTTTTGCGCTTTTTGCATTTTGAAGATTTGCACTACAGTTCATTTAACATGGTTTCCTATGGAATACGTTCTGTACTGCAAATCTGCAAAATGCAAAAAGCAGTAAAAATGCCATAGGTGTGAATCCAGGCTTAATGATGAGGCTGTGTGGGTGCAGAGGAGGGGAGGGGGCAACTAAAACATGTTAAACCCTGTATATAAAATGCATATTTTTGGTGCACTTTGCATTTTTCAATTTACATTTTTGAACCATTGAAGTCTATGGAAACAAAAACACAACCTGCTGGTCCCTGAAACTTTCCATAAAATAGACAGATGTGAACCACATACATAGGAAGTTAGGAACCCATGTTACATGGACTGTAGTGCGTTTCTGAAAAACTGAAAACGCACAAAAAAAATACATAGGTGTGAACCAGGCCTGAAGTTGCATTGATTTTTCAGATCACTAGCCGACGGGTGCTTGAATCTACACAAGCGATGCTGGTACACTGTATTCTGATGGGGGACCCCCCCCCCCCACTGTCAGAATACACTGATTAGTGCTGTAGCAGATTGGCTGGAAGCCATTCATTGAACACGGTTCTGTCTTACAGGGAGGGCTTTACCCAAACTGAAATGAAGGCCATGCCTGGTCAACTGGACATGCTCCAGCAGGCCCCCTCCACTACTGCGACTTGTCCCCTTAGCTTTTAGACCCGTTTCACACTGGGGTGTGGGCTGCTTTAGTGGTAAAGTGCTGCTAGTTTTAGCGGCGCTTTACCGCTGTTTAAGCAACGCTCTTCAGACGCTAGCGGGGTACTTTTAACTCTCGCCTAGCGGGTGAAGAAAGGGTTAAAACCGGCTGTGTTGCGGTGCTGCCAAAGCGATTTGCTGTCACTTCGCTAGCACTGCCCTTTCATTCCAATGGGCATGGGGCGGTTTAAGAGCGGTGTATACAGCGCTACCAAACCACCCCAAAGATGCCGCTTGCGGGACCTTTTCTAACGTCCTGCAAGCACACCGCCCCAGTGTGAAAGTACTTGGGATATCACATTGAGGAGGCATTTTTCAGGCGCTTTACAGGCATTATTTTTAGTGCTAAAATGTCTGAAAAATGCCTTAGTAGGAAAGGGGTCTTAAATTACTGGCTGTGGTCACACTCCAGCCTGCCCATCATAGCATACAGGGTTAATGTCCCTGTATGGTATGTGATGATGTCAAGGCTTTGGGGTGAAGGAAGAGAAATTAGAATTGGGTAAGTGAAAGAGGTTACCCCCCTCCCCCACACACTGTAAGGGCCCTTTCACACGGTGCGGATCAGTAATGATCCGCCCGGTGAACCTCCGCTTGCTCAGCAGGGATCGCTCCGTTGATCACCACTGAGCCGGCGGATGACAGGGTGGTCCCCACACACTGTGCAGGGACCGCCCTGTCTTTTCTCCACTCTCCTCTATGGGGGGGATCGGATGAATACAGACCGTCTGTCCGTGTTCACCCGATCCGCAGACGGTAGGAAAAATAGGGTTTTCCTCCGTCTGCAGAATCGAAGGAATGCGGAGGCGGGCGAGATCGGGTGTCAGCAGATATTCATCCGCTGACACCCGCGATCTGATAGGGACCAATGTATGTCCCTTTTTCATCCGTACACGTGTGAAAGGGCCCCAAGGCTGGACTTTTTTACTGTCCTGGAGTTGGGCTGTATTATTATTATTATTATGATAAGAGTTTTTGATTAGATTAGGAATTTCTGGGACTTCTGAGCTGCTCCGTAGATGTATTCCATACACACACACACATTATAAGTTATTAAAAAACATTTTTTAACAGGATATAATGTGTATGTGGATTACATTTGTGTAACTCCTCAGAGGTCCCGGAAATTTCTAACCTGTTCAAGAATTGTACTTGCAAAGTACAGGGCAGGTTTACAGCACTGAGTTGTAAAATGCTGCTATCTGTCCTCAGATCTTCATCACCCCCAAGGAGAGCTGTGCTGTGTGCTGGACAGGAGGAAAGAGATCCGGGGTGCACTCTGTTTGATGATCTCTTCCTCTTCCTGCTCCTCCCACCTGTACTGAGCTGTGAAAAGGGCACTGAAAGCCCCGACTGACTCAGCCAGACAGGAACCACGAGGAGAGAGATAGTTTTCCCCCAAATGCTGCATCGGAGAGGAGATCGGAAAGCTGTCTTCTTCTGTCACACAGGGGATAGGATGGAGGGTAACTCCTGTGAGGACTGTCTGCAGCCACAGCTGTGAAGTGAGCAGTCAGGAGTTTTCTGATGCTCTCTAAAGTTCGCATGCTTCATCTCTGACAGCTGGTGACGGAGTGATATTCAGCTGACAGGGATGATTTACCCGGAAATACAGAGTCAGCATCGGAAAATGCGGCTGACTGGCTGATTACTCCGCAGCCAGTGGCTGCAGTTCTCACAGGAGTTACACATCCTCCATGACAAATAGTCCCACTTTCAGCTACCAGAGGTGAGAGAAAAATAAATCTCACACATTTTGCCAGCAAATAAGCCCTGGGGTGTGTTGGGTGTGCCTGGGCATTAGGGTGTGCCCAGGCACACCCCATGCGCACGCCTATGCCCGGGACCATGCTGGCCCAAGGCTGCATTTTGGCCTGGTAGGCCCAGTTACCCTGACTGGGGCCTACGCCATGGAGGTGATCCTGTGTTGTCTGTTCTGTCCTGTGGGAGGAAGCTACTCAATGGAGGAAGCCAGGGGAGGAACTGTCCCGGAAAGGACGTAGCGGAAGGCTGGTACTTTGGGAGAGGCCTGGTAACTTATTGAAGGATGCAGCGTAGCCTACAATACCTTACAATGTGCCGGGTTGGCTTAAAGGCTCTAGAACTGTAAGGCTGGATCTACGGGTATCAAATCCTGTGGCAGAGGATTCCGGCAATCCCTCATCTGAACTTACAACCAGTCTGTGGCAGAGACTGAGATTATTCTTGTCCGTGCATCATCCAGGCTGCTAGGCCAGGTGAGAGAGGCCTATCCGGGTGAGCAATACCCACTTAAGAGAAAGTGGTGAGTGTGATTTTGAAGTTTAGCAATTCCCCAGTGATCTGTTTTGTGAGCCTGAACCTTCCCCTGATCCTTCATCCCTCTACTACTCCAAGTTGTTTAAAAATAAAAGCAAAGGAAAAGGAACTATAACTTGTGGACATTTAACTTTTTGCTGACTCTCAACCCCTAGACGACGAGGAACGAGGTAACGAGCAAGGCCCAAAACTGACCAGCAGCTCCTACGATGGATAGTGCTACAGGAATATATATGTCTACCACCAGTTCTCTTTTTTTTTCACATTTCTTTATTCAACTTTCATATAGGTATACAAACAAAAGGGAAAAATAGGACAATTACCAAAATTGGGAATCACTTTACGACATTACATCACCCATTTGATTATTACTAATATACAAATAAAATATATACATTCCTATTACTTTCTTATGCACCCCCCCCCCCCCCTGGTCTTCCTTTTCTTACTCTATATCGCCTGTTTGCTCGTAATTTTTTCACTCCTCCCCATCATTAAAGGGTCACTAAATGAAAAAAAAATTTTTTGGGCTGAAATGACTGTTTACAGGGTGTAGAGACAAAATAGATAAAAAATAATCATACAATCAACCTACAGTTTTAGTTTCGTTTTTGCTGTTATTAACCGGCTCTCTGATGTACAGAGCCAGAGAGCCAATAGAGGGCAGTGATGGTTTGTCTAAAACCCCTCAGCACCAACCCAGTTTCAGTTTACACACAGTAATCACACCTCCTTGATTAGTGACCACAGTGAGAAAGCTCCCAGCTCTGTGGTTATAAGGACACAGACAACCAGGAAGTGTGGAGATCAGAGCAGAATTACAGCAACATCAAAGCAAAAACGAACAAAGAGGACATGAAAACAGCACTACAGTAACGGTAAAGGAAGCTATTTTGCTAAAAAAAAAAAATTCCTTTAGTGACCCTTTGAGCTCACATCCATTCTGCAAATCTTAATGTATGCCTATACTTTATCCAGTCCCTCCACGTCTCTCCCAACCCGCTCAATCCCTCCTCACTGCTACACATCAGCGACGCTAATGCCGCTTACACACGATCGTAATTTCCAACAACAATTGTTCGATGTGAGCTTTTGGTTGGATATTCTGACTGAGTGTAGGCTCCATTGGACATTTTCTTTTGGAATTTCCAACAACAAATGTTTGAGAGCAGGTTCTCCATTTTTCCGACGGCAAAAGTTCTTGTCAGAAATTCCGATGGTTTGTAGCCATTTCCGACGCACAAAAGTGCTGCGCATGCTCGGAACCAATTTGATGCATTCTCAGAATCATTGTACTTTTTCTCGGCTCGTCGTAGTGTTGTACGTCTCTACGTTCTTGACCATCGGAATTTCCAAACAACATTTGGGCTACTGTGTGTATCCAAGACAAGTTTGGACCAACATCCATGGGGGAAAAAAACACGGTTTTGTTGTAGGAAATTCCGATCGTGTGTATGCAGCATAAGTTGTAGATTTTGTTTATTTTGTTACACCAACTCCTCATTGTTGGACTTTCAGGGTCTTGCAAATGTCTAGGTATTAAGTATTTAGCTGCATTTAAGAACTGTGGGACTAGTGTTCTCCTGTACTGTTTAGATGGCATACTTACTCCATGGAACAAACACACCCATGGGTCCTCCAGTATTTCTATACTAGTAATCTCCATGATTGTGTACCTCTTTCCAGTATTTACATTTTTTGTGAGCTTGTCCACCAAATATGTGCCATAGTTCCTATTTCCTTACACCCTTGCCAGCATAGATATTTGTATGCCTTGCCTGGGGTAATGTACCAGCGTGCCAAACACTTGTAGTTTATTTCAATAGAATGAACTCAGGGAAAAGCCTCTGCCACATGCCCTCTCTGTGCTTGTAATTATGGAGACGATCCTCCTTGATAGAATTACACCTGGATCTCCTTCAAACAGTTGTTCAGGTACCGACTGAGTGGTGACCAGCCTCTCAGTGTCCGGCTACCTTGTTCTCCGGTGGTTTGTCGAGATCCTTTTGGATCGCCAGCCATTCTGAAATGGACTCCCCACCAAACAGCTATACTGCTTGGGATCTTCAGATGGGAACCCAGTCGACCACTGGGCTCCCTGCCACAGCTTACATGCTCCAGACCAATATGGTCCCGGGAACCAGGAACACCGCATGGCACGCACGTCCCGGCCTGGTAGGCCATAACGCTGGGGCACCATGATGCAGTCACCCTAAAGGTGGCTGCCGCACAAGAAGAAGAAGACCCAGAACCAATGGCATCTGTCTCATAAATACCCTCCCCCAGCATGCACAGGAGGAAACTCCCTCATGGTTGGCTGCTAGGGAAGAGCACCCAAGTCTCTACACCACTGTTGCCACCTGTCGTCCTGGTGTGGAACAACACCCCAGGAACAACAGAATGAGCCCACAGCACAGCCAAGCTGAGACAGAGACCCTGTTTTGAACACATTACCGAATCAGAGTCAATTAACACTCTAATCCCCTTCTAAATTTAAATAGCACCGGTACTTGGAAGTAACCAGGCGCTACAAGGATATATCTCTAGCGTAATAAATACTAAACAAATGCAAGACTGGATGAAATCGTGATATTTTATTAGCTCGGAGTTCAGCTTTAACTTGGATGGTGGGGACCAAAAATCACTAAAATCTAATTTGTAGTCACTTGGAAATGCAACAACCTTAACTACCAAGACCTGAGGTGTGTCCTGGTCTAGCTGGTAAGTACCCCTAAAAGAAGGCATACCCTGAATAAATGTATATGAAATGTGTATGATATGTATGAAATAATGAAAGTTGGGGGAAACGGGAGGGTGGGAACCAGGAAGATGAGCCGACGCGGGACCCAGCAGAGGAGGAGGGATATATACCCCCCTCCCCAGCCTTTTAACATAACTTCTCTAAGTATTTTAAAGTGGAGTTCCACCCAGGAAAAAAAACATTTGGGCAAAAATCCTAAAAAAAAAAAAAAAAAATATGGAAAAAAAAATATACTCACCCGAAATACCTGTTGCTATGCGGAAGTCCATAATCTGCCTCTTCCGCAGCCGCGGTCTGTTTTCTTCTTCTTCTCCTAGTGAATGGGGCGCGCTGCTTTCTGGGAACTGTGTGTGTTCTCAGAGAGCAGCCACCCATTCACAAGCCGGCGCGAGACTCCCGCAGGCGCAGTAGGAAATGGGCAGTGAAGCCGTAAGTGTGAATGGTGGCGTAGGACCTGCATCGATCGTGGGCCCGGCATCGGGGGGGGCCATCAGCGCGGGCAAGTAGGACAGGTAAATGTCCTTATTAAAAGTCAGCAGCTACACTGTTAGTAGCTGTTGACTTTAAATAAAAAAAATTGCGGGTGGAATCCTGCTTTAAGATAATTTTCAGTCATATTAAATATTCAGCTTTCATGAATATAATACAATGGAGGTCCTTGTGCAGGTACTTCCTGTTATGGGGTGACAACGCACTGTACCTGTCTTCCAATTGTGCTCATGTCTTGTCACCCGGTCACATAGGCTTCCCATGGAGACTACAGGCAGTCATTTCTACCCACATTACACAATCATGGTCCACTGTTGTCACCAGTAGACAACCCTTAGAAGCCAGGGGCTCACCCAACTCACCAGGCTCCAGCTTAAAGTGGAGTTCCACCCAAAAATGCAACTTCAGCTGTTCGGATACCTTCCCCCCTCTGGTGTCAAATTTGGCACCTTTCAATGGGGAAGTGGGAAGCAGATACCTGTCTAATACAGGTATTTGCTCCCACTTCCGGCAAAAGAACGCTGCAGTATCTGCGGTGATCTACGCCATGTCTGGCCCCTCCTCCATCCCCCCGCGGCCGTCTTCTGGGAGACACACAGGTTCCAGAAGACAGCAGGGACCACTTAGAATGTGAAGCGTGACATGCGCAGTAGGGAACCAGGCTCTGAAGCCGCAAAGGCTTAACTTCCTGATTCCCTTACTGAAGATTCCGGCTCCTCCTCCCGGGAGCCAAGAGACGGGTCGGCTTCGGGTGAGGACATGGCGGGTGCCCTGGACACGTTGATGTCATTATTTTAAAAGTCAGCAGCTGCAGTATTTGCAGCTGCTGACTTTTAATTTTTTTAATTTTTTTTTTATGGCAGAACTCCACTTTAAAAAAAAAAAAGAGAGAGAGCCATGCTGACCCTTCTTATATACCAGCTTATGTTCTCCAGCAATGTAGGAGGTTAAGTGGTACAAGCGTACACAGCAGTTCTGCTATTACCACTCTCTCAGTTCATTTGGGGGTGCCAGGTGGGTTGTGACACCACGTACCATTAACTCTTCAATGGTACTTTGCATAAAAAGGCAATTGTGTTTAACAGGATAAACACTTGTCTCAAACTACCCGAGAACATTTACACAGCACAGTTTGTGCAATAACAGATATTGCTTTTCCTGAGTACAATCACTTGCGGCTAACATGCTGGCAAAACAAATATAGCAACATCATTCACAAAGTCTCTTCCAAATAGTCTGAGAAATTCTTAAAGCTGAACACCCAGGAAAAGAAAAATCTTCCCTTGCAGTAGGGCTACATCTGCAATGCAAGAGTTAAAGAGGATGTAAACCCAAGTATGACATGTTTTTTATTTTAATTAAAAAAATTAAGCTTTAACCTCCCTGGCGGTATGATTCTGTCTGGAATTACGTACCAAAAGCGGTACAATTATTTGCATGGAAATTTGGCGTTTTATACTGTAGGCCTGCAATTTTTAGGAATAACTTGCTTAAATCTGTCCAAACAAGACATCCCGGGTATGATAAAGTTTGAAAAACAAAATCATAATTTTTTATATAATAAAAAACTATAAATAATTATAACAAATTATAATGTAATTATAATAAAAAATATTCAATAATGTAATCAACTCAAAAACACTGAAATTTGCTCAGTTGCAGAATTGTCGCTGTCATTAATGACGAATTTCCCCACAAATCGCTATCACTCAATTCTGCAAGTGATTAAAATTTATTATCGCTGTTTTCTAGCTGATCTAAAACCATTTTTGACATAAAGGGACACTTTTGGTTGTTATGGACAATCTACAGTTTCCAGGCAGAAAGAACACTTTTTATTTTATAAAAGAACATGTAGGGCACTGGACAGACCACTAGGGACAAGGGGGGTGTGTATTTTTTACATACAGTACTGTAATCTATAAGATTACAGTATACTGTATGTAAAGTGTTTGTTTACTTTTTTTAATTTGGCGCCGTTCTCCGCTTCCGTGCGTCGTAACGTCGCAGGAAACGGAGATCGGCGGCACACGGGGACGCTGTTGAATCGAGCGAGCACTCGCTCGCTCACACAGCGGGGATGCATCGCCGGATCCAGGAAGAAGGTAAGCCAGCGCGCGCTGCAATGGCTAAGCGTGACTCGGGGATACCGTTCTTAGCAGAAAAAACCCACCCCGAGTCACGCTCGGGGATACCGCCAGGGAGGTTAATAACACTTTAAAGTGGATGTAAACCCCCAAAAAAATATAATTTTTTTGATGTCACAATGTAGAGTATACAATTTCCTATCATCTGTGCCCAGTCTTGCCACACAGAGTTAATCCAGCGCTGAGTAATCCTCTTTTAAAGTTCAGTGCAAATTAACAGAATTCCAGATAAAAACTTGCCAAATTATAAAGTCCGTTTCTCTGTTATTGCTTTCAGTGACAGTTTATTTACATATCTAGCTTGGACATGTTTATCATAACAAGAGGTGATCCAAAGTTCATTGTATATTACTAGGATGTGTTATGATGTTATATCACCTCATGTTATGATAAACCTAACATGACATATGATAAACATGTCCTAGCTAGATATATAAATAACCTCTCACTCAAAGCAAGAAGAGAGAAAACTGACTTTTTATCTAGACAGGGTTTTATCTGAAAGGCTGTTCATTTTCACTGAACATAAAAAATAGGATTTCTCAGATCTGGATTAACTCTATGTGGCAAGACTGGGCACAGATGATAGGAAATCTTATACTCTACATTGTGACATCAAAAAAATTATAGTTTTTTTGGGGTTTACATCCACTTTAAAGTGTTATTAAAGCTTCATTTTTTTTAATTAAAATAATAAACATGTCATACTTGTAGCACTACCCCGTAGGAGCTGCTTGTTAGTTTGGGTCCTGCACGTTACCTCGATTTGTCGTCTAGGGGAAGAAAGTCTGAAAGAAATTCCAATGTCCACACAAGATGTAAAACCTCTAACTGTCAGGTTTTATTTTAATTTGCTCAGAACTTGTGAAGAAGGTAGAAGGATGAAGGGGGAAGGGAAGGTTCAGGTACACGATACAGATCACTGGGGAAAATCCCCACTCCCTCCTGAGTGGGTACTGCTCACCCGGATAGACCCCTCTCACCTGGCCTAGCAGCCAGACTGATGCACGAACCAGTTCAATAACAGTCTCTGCCACAGACTGATTGAGAACAAATTGAACAGTCTGGAATCCTCTGCCACAGGATGTAACACCCGAACTTCCAGCCGTACAGGTAAAGAGCCTTTAAGTCGACCTGGCGAACTGTAGGACAACTTGAGTTGTGGATCCCTCCTTAATAAAGTCACCAGGCCTATCACGAGACATAAGCCTTCTGCTTGGTCTCCTCCAGGGCAGGTCCTCCCCTGGTTCCCCTTATTAAGTGTAGCTTCCTTCACTCAGGACAGCCTAGGATCCCTCTTGATTTGTAGGACCCAGCCAGCATAACTGGGCCTACTATCAAAGATGCAGTCTCGGGCCAATGTGGTCCCGAGCCTGAAAATTACACAACAAATACCTCGTACCAGGAGGGCCACGAGGCGAATGACCCCAAAATATGGCGTCTGCCTCTTAAGTATCCCTTCCCATGTTCCAACACTGACCTGGGGGGGTATCGCCACCTACAGGCAACAGTGGGAAATTGCTATCAGGCACAGCCACTGCTAGGACAGAGGCTAGTTCAGAATAAATCATACAGTCTGAGCCACATTATGACTCAGACATCCACTAAGCTTAGAATAGCGCCCAGTAATTTTGAGAGCAGGGCGCTACATACTTTTGTAGAACTACCCCAAAGGGGCCACTGTGTAACTGGTTCCCCTACTCCTGCACAGCCAGGCAACACACATTCTCCACTTGCATCCAAACACAAGAAGTCAGTCCCTTGGTTTTGTATTGATCTTGTATAAGAGTTAACAACTTGAATGGGATGAAGGGATTTATGGGATGCCCAACTTGAATCAAAGAACAACAAGAAAAAGGGGACAACTTTCTTTCTGTGCACAAAAAGATCCTGAACTGCTTTCTTTCCTTTCCTCACACAGTCTTTAGTAAATTAGTAGCAAATGTCCATTACAGACTAGGAGCTATCAGCCCCTCTTGGAAATAGCACAAATATTGAGGAAAACTACACACAGGAGTATATCCTCTCCTTGTATAGCTCTGCTCCGATCTACACTGCTTGCAGGCACTATCAGCCCTCCTGGCTGATCTGAAGATCTTCCAAGGCAAGGATAAAGGGGTTAAGTAAATCGCTCTGCTAAATGGATCTTCCTAAGCCAGCCTGGGGGTAGAGTCTCCCCTAGACCTAGGAGACCCCTCCTAGGCCACGGGCTCCTCAGCACTCTATCTTTAACCCAACTTCCCTGCTAGCATTACTCATCCATACTTAGGGGCTGTCCTAGCCACCCTGCCAGGACAACATGGCCTGGGGATTGGCCAGGTTCCTCTAAGTATGCAGATTAACCCTTCTGCCCTCCGCCCACTAACTTCTAGAAGTTTCTTCAAACTTACAGAATCAGGGGGAAGCACCAGAGACCTGCCTCTGTAAGTCATCAAGCCTGACCTGTAGTCCTGTTATCATAGGCCAGGTTCTGTGGAGACTGAAGAAGTACCAGAGCAGCCTTTTTCACTAGACCGGGATGGTGAAGAAGTTGGGAAAGCTTCAGCAGAAGTCAAGCTAAGGGACCCAGTGGAACAGTGTGGGTGATGCTTGCAGTGGGTTAGCTGAAGAGCCAAGTCAGGGACCCAGCAGGACAGTGTGAAGACACTTGGAAGCCACAACAGGTTAGTTGTGGAGGAGCTCAAGGGATCCAGTGTCGGCTAGGATCTGAAGAGTCTAGTAAGAGGATCTATAACCATTATACTGCAAGTTGTGTCTGGAGCCCAACTTACTCTATCTACACCACACCCACTATGCCTAGTGACCTACACTGTAAAGATGGATGTCAGCTCTCCCTGACTCTGGAGGTCACCATTAGGCCTCTAGGGGTCAGGGACACCGCTACGTTCTCATCTATGCAATTTATGTAAAGGGCCAGGGATTTTTGGGGTTTTGGTTCCACAGACTTCAATGGATAAAAAACGTGCATTGAAAAATGCAAAATGGACCCAGAATATGCAAACTGCAACCTGCATAGGTGTGAACCAGGCCTTATTGCTAATCACTAGTGAAGGGGTTCCTAAACTTCTAATCCAAGGACCCAAATAAAAACAATATTATCATTCTGGGACCCAAACGGGGAAAAAAAAGCTAGTCCTACATAGCTAGATTGTTTCCAAACAAATTTTTATTTCTATGTATTCTAGTTTGTAAAACAGAAAAGTAAAAAGCTAACATATTAATAATACTATAAATATAATTGTAGCGCCCCCTTACTTTTCTGTAGCCTTACACTAAAGTTAGTGGGGAATGGGAGAATTACGCAGCTCCCATTCACAATTTGTCAAATTTCAGGCTGCTGTCATTTCGGAACTGTCCTTTAGGTCAGTCTGCGCTCCAGGGGTGTGTTCCCACCCCTGGGCGGCAGTTGGCGCTAGAGAGGTTCTGGCAGACTCGTTTTCCTCAGCAGCCAATCAGAGGGGTTGGTTCCCTCACTAGGGCATGCTGGGGGAGGCTATATCTGGGGCAGCCGCCTTGGCCTTTGGCGGCCGTTTTTCTTCTTTCTGCGGGGTCCAAGTTCCAGGTGCGGCATCCACCTTCAGGGTACGCGCATCCATGGACCCCGCAGATGTGGCCTACCTGGCCGAAGTTGCGCACCATGCGGAGCTTCACCCTGATACAGAGAGGGGTCCCAGTAGCTACTGGGTCCCAAACCTTTCCTAAAAGGATCCCAAGCTGGGAGCTGTGCGGTGGGGGATTGGCTTGAGGACAACCCGGAGGCAGGTGATCCAACGGGGCTTGAACGAACCATCTGGGATCTGGTGACTGGGAGATTGACAGGTACACTTCAACTATCTTCATAGGCAACGCTTTATTTTTTTTTACAGGTTACCAGTTTAGATTTACAGAGGAGATCTAGTGCTAGATTAGTTGCTGGCACTCTAACGCACGTATGTGGTTTAAATGGTGTTTACATATGTCGGCGGGACTTACGTGTGCGTTCGCTTCTGCACGCGAGCTATCGGGGACAGGGGCGTTTTAATTTTTTTTTTTATCTTTTATTATATTTTTTTTTACTTATTTTTTATTTATTTTTACACTTTTTTTCAATTTTTTTTTTTCACTTTTATTCCTATTACAAGGAATGTAAACATCCCTTGTACTAGGAAATGTGTGTGACAGGTCCTCTTTAAGAAGAGATGCAGGGTAAATAAGACCTCACATCTCTCCTCCAGGCTGAAAACCATGAGATCGGTGAAAAAAAATTCACCGATCTCATGAATGGTGGCTTACAGCGGCAATCGCGGCTTTGTTTACTTACGGGGACCCGGATGTGACGTCATCACATCGCGCCCGGGTCCTCTGACGGTCATAGAGATGACTGGTGACCATCTGGTCACCAGTCATCTCTATGCTTCCTGCCGACGCCGGACGATTCGTTCTCCGGGCCCCCGAAGGCACGGGAGAGCCCGGAGAAGCACCAGATGGCGGCGGGAGGGGGGGTGTCCCCTCCCGCGGCCTGTAAGAACGATCAACCGGCGGAACCGCTGCTATGATCATTCTTATGTCGTGCAGAATCGCCGGCTGAAGAAGAGGATATCTGGATGATGCCTCTGGCTGCAGGCATCATTCAGATATTCACCTGCAAAGCCCAGGCTGTCGATTGACGGCCAGTTAGGATGGGAGATCCCATCTCTGGCCGTCAATTGTCGATGGGCCGGTATTGAAGTGGTTAACCACTTGCTTACTGGGCACATAAACCCCCTTCGTGCCCAGGCGAAATTTCAGCTTCCGGCACTGCGTCGCTTTAACTGACATTTGCGCGGTCGTGCGACGTGGCTCCCAAACAAAATTGGCGTCCTTTTTGATTGGTATTTGATCACCTCTGCGGTTTTTATTTTTTGTGCTTGAGCGACAATTTAAAAAATATATATATATTTTTTACTTGTTGCTATAATAAATATCCCATTTTTATTTTAAAAAAAAACAATTTTTTTCCTCAGTTAAGGCCAAACCGTATTTTTCGACGTATTTTTGTAAAAAAAAAAAAAAAATCGCAATAAGCGACTGGTTTGCGCAAAAGTTATATCGCCTACAAAATGGGGAACAGAATTATTTTTTTTTTTTTTTACTAGTAATGACGGTGATCTGCGATTTTTATTGAGACTGCGATATTGCGGCGGACATATTGGACACTTTTGACACAAATTTGGGACCATTCACATTTATACAGCAATCAGTGCTATAAAAATGCACTAATTACTGTATAAATGTGACTGGCAGTGAAGGGGTTAACACTAGGGGGTGAGGAAGGGGTTAAGTGTGTATCCTGGGTGTGTTCTAAATGTGTGGGGGGAGGGGCGTGACTGGGGGAGGTGACCGATGCTGTGTCCCTATGTACAAGGGACACAGATCAGTCTCCTCTCCTTTGACAGCACATGGATCTGTGTGTTTACACACAGAGCTCCACGTCCCTGCTGTCCCCTGCTTGTTTTCCTGCCGATCGCATGTACCCGCCAGGTACATGCATCGGCTCCTCAGCGATGCGGCGGGTAATTCACTTTAAATGACATCCAAAGACGTCAACTTGACACTTGAGAGCCGCGCTGTTGACGTCTTTTGTTAAAGCGGAGGTTCACCCTAAATATAAGATCTCTCATGTGATCCAGCATACTGGCGTCAGCGCCAGTATGCTGTTTTTTTTTTTTTTTAATCCCACACTTACTGTATTATGCAGGAATTTCTTTTTTTCCCCCCGCGGTGGACGGCTGTAGTATTGCTCGTCACATCTTCCTAAAATACCCGATATGGACTCGGGTAATCTCGGCGAAAATGCGGCGCCTGCGCACAGACCTAGGAGCTGACTGCGCAGGCGCCGTATTTCTCCGAGTCCTATTTCGGAGGGCGTGACGCGCCATAGCCGTAGGACTCGGAGAAATACGGCGCCTGCGCAGTCAGCTCCTAGGTCTGTGCGCAGGCGCCGCATTTTCGACGAGATTACCCGAGTCCATATCGGGTATTTTAGGAAGATGTGACGCGCTATACTGGCGCCGTCCACCACGGGGGGAAAAAAAGAAATTCCTGCATAATACAGTAAGTGTGGGATTAAAAAAAAAAAAAAACAGCATACTGGCGCTGACGCCAGTATGCTGGATCACATGGGAGATCTTATATTTAGGGTGAAATACCGCTTTAATAGCGTGGGTCTCAAGTGGTTAAAAAATGTAGCTTGTCTTGCAAAATGCTCTCAAACCAAGTTACTCTCAAACCAAGGTTTTGCTGTATACTGCACAAAATGCAGCAAGACCAAAATTTTGGCGGGTTGATGAGCAAAAATGTGCTGCTACTGTGTGGCCCTCCATAGGTGTTGGGGGCCACGCTTGAGGTCCTCTATATTTTTCCAGTTGACCACCACAGCTCTAAGACCCCTTTCACACTGGAGCGTATTGCAGGTGCTATAGCGTTAAAACCAGTGGTGTATTTAGGTTTTGTTCTGACCTAGGCCTGACTCAACTCGTGCACCCCTTAATTTAAATTTGACCCACCCCTTCCTGTCAAGGCCACACCCCTTTATGTTTAAGACCCACCCTGAAAATTTTGAGTGGGGACACTAGTTCTGAGGGCCTGGGGGGGGGGGGGGAATGGATACCCTTAATATGAATAAATTTCCTCTCACTTCCTGTTTCGCTATGGGGCAGGAAGTGAAGGGAATTCTCTGAAATGGAACAGGGATGGTAAAAAATTAACTGACGGGGGCTCAAACCCCCCCCCCCCCCCCCCTTATTCTATCCAAAATGAAAAAAAAAGGGCTGCATATAATTTCTGATAATTTTATGGAGAGGCCTAAGAAGATATAACAATGCCAAAGTTGCAGCAGAAAACATATAGCATAGTGAGGAAGGTTTGTGGTTCAGGATGATAGGGTAGTCAAAATTAGAAGCAGCACAGTTGCAGAATGCCGGACGGCCACATACCGGAAGCAGTGCAGCCGCTTTATGGGAACGCTAGACTAATTTACCTTTCAGCCCAGTCCACCCCATAAGACGGTCGCCACATTAACAGTGTAGCGCAAGTCGGCGGGGACTCTTTCCATGCTGCCCCCCTGGGAAGTGCTGCCCTAGGCCTGCAATACGCCCTTAAAAATCTGTCCCCATTCACTCCAGTGTGAAAGCCTGAGGGGCTTTCACACTGAAGCGGTGCGCTAGCAGGACAGTAAAAAAAGTCCTGCTAGCCGCATCTTTGGAGCGGAGAAGGAGCGGTGTGTTTACTGCTCCTCCTCCACTGCTGCCCATTGAAATCAATGGGACAGCGCGGCTATACCTGCTGAAGCAGCGCATTGCGAGCGGTTTTAACCCTTTCTCAGCCGCTAGTGGCGGGGGGTAAATGTGCCCCGCTAGCGGCCAAAATGCGCCGCAAATCCGCCCATAGCAACGGCAGTAAAAATAGCGGCGTGTGAAAGGGCTCTAAAGCATCTTGTGTGGAGGAAGGTAAGAAACCTTTATTGCAAAAGAGACATAAAGCAATTAAAATCCTTCCCATTCACATACTTTTATTTTCAGGAATAAGTTCAGTTCGTTTTTCATAAAGGGTTTCATTTCTAACCCCATTAGTAACCTAATGTTTGTACTGTCTCATTACTCCATAAGCCCAACTGCGCAGAAGCCATGGTTCCTGCACTGATGAAAGCTAACAAGTAAGAAACAGGTGTGTGCAGGCTGGACCCCGGCTCTATAGACGTGCAGAAGATGGATGTACAGGGGCTAAAGGAATGATTGCAGGGCTCTCTCTACCTACAGTTCATAAATGATACAAACTCATTTTTTCAATAAAACAAGTAATTCTTGGAAAGTATAACACCAAACTATATATATATATAATCATATAAAAAAATCAATAATGTTATTAAAACATTCATTTGGCAAGTCTTACTCTCACACACAATGGGTATCAGAATGACCCCTAACAGCAGAAAGGTATTTTAACACACTATCAGCTATCATAAGAAGTCAATGACCCATACAAGGTCACGTCATTAGGATTCATAGAAAAGTGTGGTATTGTTAGACATTAGAAGCAAATAATGACTGAGCAGTATTGATTCACTGTGGGCCAAGAAACCTTTTCATGTCTATGAATAATCCCAAACATGATGTATTTGTGCAGCGTATACGGTACTTGGAAATGGAGGGAAGACATACATAGCTCGACTTTATTTAGAGAGAGTCAGTCACCAGCTCTCTGCTCTGATCCCTCTTCACTCACTAAAGTGGTGGGCTGCGGAGAGGGTGGGAGTGGCTGGCTTAGGCTCTCAGCGGTTGCCGGTCCAGGCATGTGGGTGGATCCCGACTCCATTGTCGCAATCTAGCCCAGCACTGTGACGTTAGCGTACAGCAGGCTTCAGCCTGCTCTCTGCTGAAAACGCATCTTGGAAGGAGTGCAGAATGAACTGCACTCCTGTGATCCACAGGGGAAGTACAGCCACACTAACTGCCCCACACTCCCATCCCTGACACCTCTCACAATCCAGCACTGTCCTGGCATACTCGCTTTCTGGCCTCAAAGGAGTCACAGGCAGCAGCGTGCAGGCAAGTGCAGTCTGTTGTCTCCAATGCAGGTGGTGCTCAACCACAGCAGCAATGCAAAGGGAGAGGAAGTCAGGAGGAACATGGTCCCTCTATGGTTTCCTGAGCCTCTGGGGCAGTAATCCGATTGGATGCTGGTCATCTTGGGTGTGGCAGAGTCTATTGAAGACCCTGGCCCCTTAGATTGGCACGGGTTCACACGTGGGTAGGGTAGGGACAGTTCACCAGTCTGTCAGGGGCAGTATTAGTGGCAAAGAAAGTTTCCAGTTAAGTAGGGAAAGCTTAGGGCTTCTATCTCTTTTTGGACACCTTCCCGTTTGGGCTCAGAACGACCAGGCTGCATTCCACCACAGATGCTGTGAGTTTAGCCTCTGTTGGTGTTCTCAGTTTGAAATCCTCCCATCGGGTTGTTGTGAACTGTTTGCCTTACTTCAATACAAGTTCTACTATTTGCACCTAGATTGTGTGTGTTATTGCTGCCACACAACACTGCACCCACCCACAAGTCAGAGGGAGTGGGGGCATGACTTCTCAGCACCTAGTGTATCTATGGACTCACACAGCCTGACTCAAGAGTGCACACCCACAGGTGTCTCCTTGGCACACAGCTTGCTGAGGGGACACCTAGAGGAAGGAGGATTGGACAGCACCAGCAAGGAACTCCAGAAGAAGTGGTAAGGGACCACTCTGTGCAATACCATTACACAGAGCAGGCAATTGTCTTTATGCTGGGAGCATGCCACACAAAGCGCTCCCAGCACAGAGACTGGGGTCTCACCAGGAGCCCAGGGTCCCATACTAACGATCGGGACCCGGAACTCTTGGTTCCTGGTCACCTGATCAGTCACTGTGAAGCCCACTCCTGTGTTTTCTCTCTCTCTAAATAGAGGAGATAGATACAGTGTATCTCTCTCTCTCTCTCTCCTTGCAGAGAGAAATATAAATAAAACTGTATATAAAAAAGAAATACAAAATAAGGATAAAAAAATGCCTAGACCAAGATTTGATCTAGGTCAGTGCCAGAGTTAGGGTGCTTTCACACGTGCGGACCATTCGTCCGTTTTTTAGACGTGTGTTTATGGACCGCAATGCTTCCCTATGGGATATCGTACATTAGCAGATGAGCATCCGCTAACGTCCGTTAACATCCATCTCCGTTAAGCTCCGATCCGCTAACATCCGTTTTTCCTCAAAAAGCTGATTAAATAAAGTTCTAACCAAAAAAAAAAAACGAATGAAAAACGGATAAAAAACTGATGAAAAACTGATGAAAAACGGATAAAAAACGGATGAAAAACGGATGAAAAACTGATGAAAAACGGATCAACTGATGATAAAAAAACTGATCTAAAAAACGGTCCGCACGTGTGAAAGGACCCTTAGGTTTTTCGTTTTTCATCCGTTTTTCATCCGTTTTTTCATCCGTTTTTTTTTTTTTGTTAGAACTTTATTTTTATTACATATTTTGATGAAAAACGAATGTTAGCGTATCGAATGTTAAACGGATCGTCCGCTAACATCCGCTTTTCGTCTGTTCCGTTTATTTGACAGAAGAAAAATAGGGTTTTCTTCCATTCAAAAAAACAGAGTTTAACGGAGACGGACGTTAGCGGATGCGTGTGAAAGGACCCATAGGAAAGCATTGCGGTCCGTAAACGGACGTCTAAAAACCGACGAACGGTCCGCACGTGTGAAAGGACCCTTATGCCGCGTACACACGATCATTTTTTGTGATGAAAAAAAACAACGTTTTCTGTGAAGTAAAAAACAAAGTTTTTTTCATCGCAAAAAACGACCGTGTGTACGCGGCATTAGTGTTTAAGGGAAGTAAGGGTCAAAGTCAGGGTCAAAAGTCATGGTCAGTATATTTTTGGCCAGGATTTATTTATGGACAAAAAAAATGCACAATATTGCTTCTGGGCTGTACTAGGGGTACAAATAAAATATAACATACACATATGTTATGATCGTCAGGAGCAGGAGAATTCATTTTGGGTTGATGGTAGGTTAACAAGAAATATACAGCTAAATACAGCTAAATTTAAAATTTAAAATGTTATTATTATTTTGAGACAGTTTTCCTTTGATAATAAAAAAAAAATCAGGAGATATCCATAACTATTTACTACCAAATGAAAGCCCAGTTCGTCCTGAAAAAACAAGGTATAATCCACCTGGATGCACACTAAGTAGTTTCTGATGATATGTACGCCTTTACTAACACATGTCAAACTTGCAAAATTGGGATTTGGCATTTAGATTTGTTTTACCCTGTTAGTTAGTGTCAGTGGGCCAGATTCTTATACCTGGCGGCGTAGCATAGCGTATGGTATTTACACTACGTCACCACAATTTACAGGAGCAAGTGCCGTATTCTCCAAGCACTTGCTCCGTAATTTGCAGCGGCATAGTGTAAATGGCCCGGCGTATCCCCGCATAATTCAAAGGGGGCGGCTTGTATTTAAATTATAATACAAGAAAAACTGCGCTTGTCAAAATGGCTTGCGCTTGTCAAAATGGATATTCAATTAGTAGCAATATAACAGTCACTAAGGGTAAAAAATGGGGAGGCAGCAGCTCTTGTGCCGAGACACTAGAGAAAATACAACAAGAAAAACAAAGGTTTAGAGCTGCGCCTTAACACCCGGACTCGGTGTAGTCAAAGAGTCCACATATCAATCATGTAGAAATAGCACAATCCTTCAGCCAGAAAAAAATAATAAATAATAGTTCCAAAAGTCTCTGCTGATCTTAGTTCAGGATGGACATGTAGTAATCACCACTGTGCTATGTATTTAAATTAAGCGCACCCCCGCGCCGAACGAACTGCGCATGCGCCGGCCGTAAACATAGCCCAGTGCGCATGCTCCATAGTACGCCGCAAATACATTGGTTTCGACGTGAACAAAATTAACGCACAGCCCTATTCGTGACGAGTTACGTAAACGACAGAAAAACGCAACGCTGTCCCGACGCCATACTTAACATGGCATACGCCGGACCTACGCAAGGTTACCCCTCATATAGCAGGGGTAACCTTACGCTTACGCAAACGACGTAAACTACGACGACGGGGCGCAAATACGTTCGGGAATCGGCGTATCAGGCTCATTTGCATATTCAACGCAGAAATCGACGGGAACGCCACCTAGCGGCCAGCGTAACATTGCAACTTAGATCCGAAGGTGGATCTAAGCAAAATCTATGCGTAACTGATTCTAAGAATCAGTCGCATAGATAACCAGCTGAAAAAACAGGGATACGACAGCATTTATGGAGCTACGCCGTCGTATCTCTTGCGAGAATCTGGCCCAGTGTGCTTTAGGTAGGATTAAAAAAAAAAAAAAAAAAAAGAAGCAAAATGTGCACTATTTTTTCTGGGCTGTGCTAAGGGTACATACAACAACTAACATACACATATACTATGTGTTGTGATCACCGGGAGCAGGAGAATTTATTTTGGGTTGTTCTTTGGTGGTAGGTCATGGTAGTAGCAAGATACATAAAGCTAAATAAAAAATAAAACATTTGTGTATGTATAAATATATATATATATATATATATATATCAAGATATATCTATTAGCATGTATCATCAAATGAAAGCCCGGTTTGTCCTGAAACCTAACAAGGTACAATCCACCTGGATGCAAAATTGTGCTTAGGCATTAACATTTGTTTTACACTTAGCAGGAAGGGGCTAATATCACCAGATCTGCCTCAAAAAATGATATAAAATGTATTTGGGTCAGGTGTACTGTGTCGATACAATATACACGCACACTGCATGCAGCATACATACTCATACCGTATTTCCTTGAAAATAAGCATGGGTCTTATATTCATTTTGGCAACCCAAAACACAGTAGGGCTTATTTTTGGGGTAGGGCTTTCCATTTTATGTGCTGTCTTCTCTCCCCCTCTCCCTCCCTGCCTGCCTGTCAGGAATCCCTAGTGTGAACATAGTATATGAAGTAAAAGGTGTGTGTTTCTGTAATCTAATTGTGTCACATACCTTCTTATAGCTCTGGTCAGCGCTTCTGTGACCCACCTAAGCGTTCTTCCCCGCCACGAGCACCGCAGAGGGAGGGGGCCCAGAGAACCTCCGCTGACAGCTGGCAGAAGAGGAGAAGAGGGGGTAAAACCTCTTGGGGAAACTAGGATGGAAAAGGATCTGGGATTCCTAGAAGATGATAGGCTCAGCAATGGCATGCAATGCCAAGCTGCTGCTAACAAAGCAGCAAACAGAATGTTGGCATCCATTAAAAAGGGGATCAACTCCAGAGATAAACCAATAATTCTCCAGCTCTACAAGACTCTGGTCCGGCCACACCTGGAGTATGCCGTCCAGTTCTAGGCACCAGTCCTCAGGAAGGATGTACTGGAAATGGAGCAAGTACAAAGAAGGGCAACAAAGCTAATAAAGGGACCGGAGGATATTAGTTCTGAGGAAAGGTTACGAGCACTGAACTTATTTTCTCTGGAGAAGAGGCACTTATGAGGGGATATGATTTCAATTTACAAATACCATACTGGTGATCTCACAATAGGGATAAAACTTTTTCACAGAAGGGAGTTTAACAAGACAAGTGGCCACTCATTAAAATGAGAAGAGGTTTAACCTTAAACTATCTAGAGGGTTCTTTACTGTAAGAGCGGAAAGGATGTGGAATTCCCTTCCACAGGCGGTGGTCTCAACAGGGGGGCATCAATGGTTTCAAGAAACTATTAGATAAGCACCTGAACGACCACAACATACAGGGATATACAATGTAATACTGACATATTATCACACACATAGTTTAGACTTGATGAACTTGATGGTCTTTTTTGAACCTCACTTACTATGTAACTATATATGAGAACAGCGGGGGGTCAGCTGAGTGCCGAGCAGCGCTGTAAGAAGGTATTTGACTCAATTATATTACAGAAATACACACCTTTTACATTATATAATACTGTAATAGAGAGGATTCTAGCAGTTTACAACAACTTTAACTGCTCAACGCCCACCGCACGACTATGTACGTCCACAGAATGGCACGTACAGGCAGATAGGTTTATATGTAAGTCCCTGCCTTCTTGCGGGTTGGGGGTCCGATCGGGACCCCCTCCGCTGTGTGCGGCGGGCGTCTTACCTGTTCGTTTTTGTCCGCCCCCTCATGATCGCTCCCAGCCAATCCCCTGAGCCTCCGCCGTGTCACTTCCTCTGCATGTGTAATGTAAACACTGGCAGAGGAAGTGATGTCGCTTCTCCTCTCGGAAGTATTTTCAATCCGGAGGGAGGAGAGAAGACATCACAGTAAGTCGCACCAACACTATACTGACACCAGTACACATAGGCACATTTAACCCCTTCCGATCACCCCCCCCCCACCCCCCTGTCACTGATTGCAGTGATCACATATTTACTGATCACTGCATTTAGTGTCAGTGTGACAGTTAGTGTGACAGGCAGTTAGTGTTAGATCCCGTACCCCCCCCCAATAAAGGTTTAACCCCTTGATCACCGCCCTAGTTAACCCTTTCACCCCCTATTGCCAGCATCACTAAGCGATCGTTTTTCTGATCGCTGTATTAGTGTCGCTGTTGCCGCTAGGTAGCTAATTTTTTTTTTTTACTAAAGACATGTGGCTGAATACATTTTGGCCTAAATGTTTGACTAAAATTTAGTTTATTCGATTTTTCTTATAACAAAAAGTAAAAAAAATATATATATATTTTTTTAAATGGCGCTCTATTTTTGTTTATAGCGCAAAAAAATAAAAATCTCAGAGGCAATCAAATACCATCAAAAGAAAGCTCTATTTGTGGGAAGAAAAGGACGCAAATTTTGTTTGGGAGCCACGTCGCACGACCGCGCAATTGTCTGTTAAAGCGACGCAGTGCCGAATTGTAAAAACGCCTCTGGGCATTTAGCAGCATATTGGTCCGGGGCTTAAGTGGTTAAACTAGGGCTTATTGTCAGGATAGGGCTTATATTGCATCCCTCTCTGAAAATCACAGTAGGTCTTATTTTCAGGGTAGGTCTTACTTTCGGGGGAAACGCAGTACACACCTGTCTAGTTAGCTCCCACACAACTTCTTCTCCTCTCCTTCCAGCCGATAAGTGAATCAGAGGAACTACATCACACACACTTTATTTACATCTCAGAATAGAAATTCTGGAGATGTAATAACCCGGCATCTGAACCTAAATTCCAATACTGCTGGGTAAAATATGATGGGTATTTGCACATATAAATCCATCTTTGTGTAGTCTGGTCTTGTAGTTCACCTTGTATTCAGATCATTTGGAAGATAAAGGTAAATCTAAACTTCATATATACTATTACATGCATGCTGTTAATTTTTATAATTACATAGGTTTCTCTGTCCTGCCTTAAGGACAGACACGTGCAAATGGAGGGAGGCATAAACATACTCCAGTTTTCTACCAATTATGTCTAAAATAAAAACAATTGCTAATAATTGGGGTATCTGTAGTCATATATTCTAATAAGATCAAAACACATTACTGTGTGGAATTACTAAACCGAAAGCATGATTCTAGTACCTAGAAAGATATATAATGTATATAGGTTTTTAAAACATCATTAAAAACGTACGTCGCATTACTGCAACAGGTGTTACATGTGTAGACATATTGCATTGCAATTTATTTTTAATAACACACCAATGCACATACAGTAGGGTGACCAGACATCCCCAGTTTCAGGGGACAGTCCCCTGATTGAGGATACTGTCCCTGGACCAAGTCTGTCCCTGGTTTTGTCCCCAGATTGGATTTAATAGGGGGCAGGGGCAATTTCAAAGACAGTCAGTGAAAAATGTAAATAAAAAAATGTGAATTACACACTCCCTCTCCGCCATGCCTACTAGCATAGGGGGGTTGTATCTTTCCCATTATCTGTGCCCCTTTCTGATGATCATGTGCTGGTCGGAGCGGAGGGAATATTTCTTCAGTTTCGGGTGCATGCCCATTCAGCTCCGCTCACATGTTCTTCTGCCTTGGCGCTGTAGGATTTGTGTGTTCCCTGTGTGTGTTTACAACTGTAGGGGGTGTGGCTGTAGGTGTGACGTCATCGATCACGTCCCCCTATAACAGGGATGACGTGATCGATGCTGCGGCCACAGTGAAGCACGGGGAAGCCGTGTTTACACAAGGCTCTCCCCGTTCTTCAGCTTCGGACCGGGTCATGGGAACGCGCCGCGGGCGCGCGCCCGTGACCCACGGCTGGGTACTAGAACAAACGTATATATACATTGATGTGCCCAGCCGTGACATTCTGCTGACGTAAATGTACAGAAGGCGGTCCTTAACTGGTTAAATTTCATTTTTTTTTAAACTTTGTTTTTTCATGCCGAAAAATGATCGTGTGTACGCGACATAAGACTGGCAGGGTCGCTGATTGTTGCCATTACTAGTAAAGAAAAAATATGTCCCCGGATTTCATTTTAAAAATCTGATCACCTTAACATACAGTACATTTCAATGTAGTGTGTGGCAGCAACATTTTGGTGTCATGTCTGGACATTTTTGTTGAAACTAATGCATGTATTAATGCACCTCACAAATGTATATGGGCCCGGCCCTAACACTTATATTAGTTACATTATTCATCATGCATATTTAGTATAAAAAACTTTAAAACACTATATTAAGCAACAAAAGTTTAGATGACAAATCTTTTGCCTGTAAAATAAGAATTTGCCAGCTATAAACATAGTACAAATACTGCAGTGTTCGTCGGTCATTTACAACTGCATCACTTGATTTGTCCAGTAGATGGCGCCACTTCAGTAGTGATCCAGACTCCTAAATAAGATCACAAGATTCCCTTATCTCCTTATCTCAAGCCAAAACTTCTTTCTTTTCTTTTTTTTTTTTATATTGAGTAAAGCACACTGTACACTGAGCAATTTACTTCTGGTGCCTAACGAAATGAGCAAGAAGCAACCAGTGGGATCAGTTTCAGAACACAAGTGGAGATAAAAAATAAAAAAAACGCTTGTCAGGTGTAAAATATCCAAAATTTGCACCTGGGATGACAATAAAATAAAAATCAATTCGAAACTCTCTGGTCTCCACTGGAAACCTTCAGCCTGCACTGGGGTCAGGAAACCCACACTGAAGGATGGAGGGAAAGAGAGTCGCCAGGCGACCAATAGTGTAACAGGTTTTTATAAGTATATATATATATCACAATCCTGTTAAAGATCACATTACCAGTAAAAAACAATAAAAATAAAGAAAAAGTCCCCTAAATCTATCCAGTAGTTTGTAGACGCAGTAACTTTTGTGCAAACCAATCAATATATGTCTATTGCGATTTTGGGTATGTATTATAGCAGAAAGATTTTTTTTTTTCAAAAATTGTTACTCTTTTTTTGTTTATAACGCAAAAAATAAAAGCCGCAGAGGTGATCTTTGTCAGGAGTAGCTACTGCAGGTAATTGATAGAGATCTATTGATTTTTACCTAAGTTTGACCTTATTGCACTTTTCTCTTCTACCACTAGGTGGCCAGGAACTTGGTGGTACTAGATATGAGAAGGGCAGCCCAAGGTCAGGTTATGGGTATATGGGGTATCTCAGCCAATGGGCAGGGGTTTTCTTGAATCCCTTGGCCTGCTGGGAGAACCTATATATTCGGGTGATGTCAGGTGATCTGTGTTCTTTGCCACCCGGATTGCCGTCTGGATGGACGTGTGTCGTCTGCCCTGGGCTTCTAGGCCGGAGATTGGGCCTATCCCGGGGGCATCTGGCTGCCAGGCTGTGTGAGGGCCTATCCAGAAGTAAGAGAGCAATGCAGGGTTGGGATTACGGCTTGCAGTCCAATCAAAAGTGAGTGTCAGTGGTCAGAGGTAGAAGGGAAGCTGTCACCACAAAGGGATCAACCACCTTTACCAGGGACCACAGTGAGTAACTGAAGCAAGTACCGGAACCACATTCCAATCTCACCGAATGAGTAGGTGGAGAATCTGGAAACTTCAGGCATTGATCAGGTCAGGGACCCAACCAGCGGAGGTGACGCTTGCAGCGCAGCCTTGTGTGTCAAGTCAGGGACCAAGCCAGTTGGCAGGGGTGAAGCTTGAAAGGTATTTGAAGTGCCAAGCTAGGGACCCAGCAGAGAAGTGTGGGTGACACTTAAGGGGGGCCACCGCAAAAACCTTGAGGAGCCAGAGTCCAGTGAGAGATCAGGGAACTCAAGGGGCTGAAGAGCTACAAGTGGACATCGTAGTAAAGCTGTGAGAACTGTTGAACTTTGTGTTAGGAACTGTTAGATACTGTTGCCATAGGAGACAGCAAACGTTCATGTGCAGTAGTGGCACCTTGCTGAGGCCTTTCCTTGCACGGCTGTCTTCCTATTGAAGTCTCTGAGTCTGTCTATTTAAATTGCAACTACTTAAAGGGTTAGTAAAGGGAAAAAAAAAATTCCTTTAAAATAACAAACACGTTATACTTACCTCCACTGTGCAGTTTGTTTTGCACAGAGTGGCCCCGATCCATGTCTTCTGGGGTCCCTCGGCAGCTGTCTCTGGTCTTCCCGCAAGTACTGACCACAGTCATGCGAGAGTTCGCATGGTGGTGAGTAATTGCGGGCGCGCTTCCGTGATACAGCGAGCGACTATAGCCGCTCACTGTATCACTTGGCCCCGCCCCTCGGCGCGCCGCGTCACTGGATGGGATTAACAGCAGCGCCAGCCAATGGCTGCGCTGCTCTTAATTCATCCGCTCTAGCCAATCAGCGGCCAGGCTGAGCGGCGAAGAGGATCTCAGAACTTTCGAGGGGTCAGGTAAGTAAAACGGGGGCTCGGGGGGGACTGGCGTCATCAGATGATTTTATACCTTAATGCATAGATTGCATTAAGGTGAAAAAAAATTCTTTACAACTCCTTTAAGGAGTCGTTCCCTTGCAAAATATAAAAAGGACTGTTAAAAGAAATAAAACCTATTTTGCATCAAAGAAGTGTCTGGTGCCCAATGACTTTCACCATCTTTGCACCCACTATACTACATATTAAAGTGGAGGTTCACCTAAAAATAAATTTAACATTGCATTTATGACATTAATCACAATTAGAATCGGCTGTTTTTTTAAAAAAAAAATACGTCCGTACATACCGATTCCTGTATGCATTCTCACCGCCGCTTCCGGGTATGAAGGTCTGAGCTGGGCATGCCTAATTGATTTACAGGCATCCGACCGACGCATACAGCGTGTCACGAGATGCCGAAAGAAACTGAACGTCGGTGCGGCTCTCTACGGCGCCTGTGCACCGACGTTCGGCATCTCGTGACGCGCTGTATGCGTCGGTCGGATGCCTGTCAATCAATTAGGCACGCCCAGCTCAGACCTTCATACTCGGAAGCGGTGGTGAGAATGCATACAGGATGCCTGTCAAGCAATTAGGCACGCCCATCCCCGACCATCATACCCGGCATATAGGAAACGGTATGTACGGACGTATTTAAAAAAAAAAAAACGTCCGATTCTAATTGTCATTAATGTCATAAACAATGTTAAAGTTTAGGTGAACCTCCACTTTATGTCAGCGGTCTGTGGCCTCAAAGGCTCTCATTACACTGGAAGTGGTAAGAGATTCTGCTACACCACCAAAGGACAGCTCTATTTGTGGGTAAAAAAGGACGTCAATTATGTTTGTGTACAGCATCGCACAACCGCGCAATTGTCAGTTAAAGCAGCGCAGTGCTGTATCGCAAAAAATGGGGGCAAATCCTTCCGGGGCTGAAGTGGTTAATATAAGCTTTACTATTGCTTTAAAGGGTAACTTTCCTTTTGTAAAAAAAAAAAAATATAGCCAATACAAAAACAATACAGCACATTCAATTGCTGCAGAAGCCATGTTAAAATGTAATGTTATTAAAAATGATCTTTCTTTTTCAATCTGCGGTGCTGTAATTGTCTTTAGAATTGAATTCAGTATGGCAACCTGGAGGGATTCTGTACACAACTGCCCTAGTGATGTACTTTCCTGCTTGTGTGATTGGCTCATTGATTTTTCTAGAAGTCTGCGATAATATACAAGTCAGATTTTATGCACCACCTGTAATAGGAATTTTATTTTTTAGTGAGATATTCTTCAAGGGTTATGCCCCATACACAGTATTAGATGTTCTGCATATTTGTGTCTTCAGATTTACCAAAACCATGTAGTGCAAGGGCCTGCCTGATTGCTTACAAATTGAAACTCTTAAGGCCCATACACACGATTGGACTTTTTGACAACAAATGTCCGATGGACCTGTTTTAGCGGACAATATGACCGTGTGTACGCTCCATCAGACAAACCTTTTCTCTTTTTCATTGGACAAATGTTCCCTGGGAGAAGAGACAAACTTTCCGGCAACAAATGTCCTACGTCGGCTAATCCGATCGTGTATACACAAGTCCATCCGATTAAAGTCCAAAGTACAAACACGCATGCTCAGAACCAATGCTAAAGATCAGACAACAATAGCAGAATTTGCCCAAATGGTGGCGGTAAAGAGCAGAAAAACCACGTAGTACATCTATTACGTCACTATGTTCATGTTTGTTGGCTGAAAAAGTCCTGCCGTGTGTATGCACGGATAACGCCCTTCGAACAAAAAAACACGGAAAAGTCTGATGGAAGTCCGATCGTGTTAATGAGGCTTTAGGCTGCTTTCACATTGGGGCGGTGGGGACGTTGGCTATTTTTAGCTGCACTTTACCGTTGTTTTTGCGGGGGCATTCGACCGCGAGGTGAAAAATGAAAAACAGCTATAAACAAAACATGGCTAAACATGGGTTGCCGCATTTAGACGCGTTTAGACGCGTTTGGCATCTGAAACATCAGAAACTTTGGCATCTGAACACATTTTTTTGCCTTCAAAAATAGGCCTATAAACGCAACTGCCTAAAAACAACAGTAAACAAACCTGTGTACATTTACACTTAAGATAACAAGATGTGTGTATGGGGTCTACGACATTTCTGGAGGTATGCAGACCCTTTCTCATTAAAACTAGGGTTGTCCCGATACCGATACTAGTACCGGTATCGATCGGGACCGATACCGAGTATTTGCGGGAGTACTTGTACTCCCGCAAATACCCCCGATACCTAAATAGTATACTCCCCCCCCCCCCGCAAAGCCGCCGCTGCATGCCGCCGCGTTAATCCCCGTGCAATACAGCGCTCATTACAAGCTTTCGTTTGAATACTTGTAATGCCCGCCACGCCATGTATAGACACTCCCCTTCTCGGGATCCGTCCAATCCCGAGAAGGGGAGTGTCTATACATGGTGAGGCGGGCATTACAAGTATACAAACCAAAGCTTGTAATGCATGCTGTATTGCACGGGGATTAACCCGGCAGCAGCGGCAACTACTACAGGTATGGGGGACATGGCTGCAATATGTGGGGGACAGGACATGGCTGCAATATGTGGGGGACAGGACATGGCTGCAATATGTGGGGGACATACATGGCTGCAATATGTGGGGGACAGGACATGGCTGCAATATATGTGGGGGACAGGACATGGCTGCAATATATGTGGGGGACAGGACATGGCTGCAATATATGTGGGGGGACAGGACATGGCTACAATATATGTGGGGGACAGGACATGGCTGCAATATGTGGGGGACAGGACATGGCTGCAATATATGTGGGGGACAGGACATGGCTGCAATATATGTGGGGGACAGGACATGGCTGCAATATATGTGGGGGGACAGGACATGGCTACAATAAATGTGGGGGACAGGACATGGCTGCAATATATGTGGGGGGACATGGCTGCAATATATGTGGGGGAACATGGCTGCAATATATGTGGGGGAACATGGCTGCAAAATATGTGGGGGGACATGGCTGCAATATATGTGGGGGGACATGGCTGCAATATATGTGGGGGGACATGGCTGCATTTGGGGACACATTTAAAAAAGTATCGGTATTCGGTATCGGCGAGTACATGAAATAAATTATCGGTACTTGTACTCGGTCCTAAAAAAGTGGTATCGGGACAACCCTAATTAAAACACTGAAAGTGTACCTGGTGACTATAATGAACCAGACCCTTCAATTCTGCAAAATACATGGTGAAACAAGGAGCTATTTTAGAGCAACAAAATTTAAACCTAACAGGTTTTCTTCTAAGATTGCCTTTCACTGCAATTACAGCTGCAAGTCTTTTGGGGGTTGTCGTTACCAGCTTTGCACATCTAGAGTGACCTTTTTAGGGTCGTTGTCCTGCTGGAAGGTGAACCTTCGCCCCAGTCTCAAGTTATTGGTAGACTCTAATGGGTTTTCTTGTAAAATTGCCCTGTATTTGGCTCCATCCATCTTCCTATCAACTCTGACCAGCTTCCCTGTCCCTGCTGAAGAAAAGCATCCCCACAACATGATGCTACCACCACAATGTTTCACGGGGGGGGGGGGGTGTTCAGGGTGATGTGCAGTGTTAGTTTTCTGCCACACCAAGCATTTTGCTTTAAGACCAAAAAGTTCAATTTTGGTCTCATCTGTCCAGAGCACCTTCTTCCACGTTTGCCGTGTTCCCCATATGTCTTCTCGCAAACTACAAACGGGACTTCTTATGGATTTCTTTCAACAATGGCTTTCTTCATGTCACTCTTCCATAAAGGCCAGATGATTTGAGGAGTGCATGACAAATAGATTCTCCCACCTGAGCTGTGGATTTCTGCAGCTCCTCCAGAGTTACCATTGGCTACTTGGCTGTTTTTCTGATTAATCTCCTCCTTGCCCGGCCTGTCAGTTTAGGTGGACGGCCATGTCTTGTTAGGTTTTCAGTTGTGCCATACTCTTTCTATTTTCTGATGATGGATTGAACAGAGATCTGTGAAATGTTCAAATCTTGTGATTTTTTTTATAACCTAAACCCAGGGCCGGCGCAACCACCAGGCGGACCAAGCGGCCGCTTGGGGGCGGGCAGGTCCGCAGCCTGGGATGGGGCGAAAAAATTACCAGAATCGCTGCCGTACGATTTCTCAAACGCCGCGCCTCCGACGTCTTCTGTTCCGTGATAGGCGGAAACAATCAGCTTCCCAGGAGGCACTGTGTTCAGTGTCAGCCTATCACGGAGGCGCTCTCTCGTCCTGGTTTGGTGTCCGCCTATCACGGAGGCCCTCTCGTCCTCGGACGAGAGAGCCTCCGTGATAGGCTGACACTGAACACAGTGCCTCATGGGAAGCTGAATGTTCCGCCTATCACGGAACAGAAGACGTCGGAGGCGCGGCTTTTGAAAAATCGTACAGCCGCGATTCGCATGGAATAAGGTAAGGGCACGGACGGTCTGGTGGGGCAGGTCTGGCATGTAATGGGGGCAGGTCTGGCATGCAATGGGGGCAGGTCTGGCATGTAATGGGGGCAGGTCTGGCATGTAATGGGGGCAGGTCTGGCATGTAATGGGGACAGGTCTGGCATGTAATGGAGGCAGGTCTGGGATGGGGGCAGGTCTGGCATGTAATGGGGGCAGGTCTGGCATGTAATGGGGCAGGTCTGGCATGTAATGGGGCAGGTCTGGTCATGTAATGGGGCACAGTCTGGCATGTAATGGGGCAGGTCTGGCATGTAATGGGGCAGGTCTGGCATGTAATGGGGCAGGTCTGGCATGTAATGGGGCAGGTCTGGCATGTAATGGGGGCAGGTCTGGCATGTAATGGGGCAGGTCTGGCATATAATGGGGCAGGTCTGGCATGTAATGGGGCAGGTCTGGCATGTAATGGGGGCAGGTCTGGCATGTAATGGGGGCAGGTCTGGCATGTAATGGGGCACGGTCTGGTCATGTAATGGGGCAGGTCTGGCATGTAATGGGGGCAGGTCTGGCATGTAATGGGGGCAGGTCTGGCATGTAATGGGGGGCAGGTCTGGTCATGTAATGGGGCATGGTCTGGTCATGTAATGGGGCAGGTCTGGTCATGTAATGGGGCACAGTCTGGTCATGTAATGGGGCAGGTCTGGCATGTAATGGGGCAGGTCTGGCATGTAATGGGGCAGGTCTGGCATGTAATGGGGGCAGGTCTGGCATGTAATGGGGCACGGTCTGGCATGTAATGGGGCACGGTCTGGTCATGTAATGGGGCACGGTCTGGTCATGTAATGGGGCAGGTCTGGTCATGTAATGGGGCACGGTCTGGTCATGTAATGGGGCAGGTCTGGCATGTAATGGGGCACGGTTTGGTCATGTAATGGGGCACAGTCTGGCATGTAATGGGGCAGGTCTGGTCATGTAATGGGGGCAGGTCTGGTCATGTAATGGGGCAGGTCTGGCATGTAATGGGGGCAGGTCTGGCATGTAATGGGGCACGGTCTGGTCATGTAATGGGGCACGGTCTGGTCATGTAATGGGGCACGGTCTGGTCATGTAATGGGGCACGGTTTGGGCATGTAATGGGGCACAGTCTGGCATGTAATGGGGCAGGTCTGGTCATGTAATGGGGCAGGTCTGGTCATGTAATGGGGCACGGTCTGGCATGTAATGGGGCACGGTCTGGCATGTAATGGGGCACAGTCTGATCATGTAATGGGGCAGGTCTGGCATGTAATGGGGCACAGTCTGGTCATGTAATGGGGCACAGTCTGGTCATGTAATGGGGCACGGTCTGGTCATGTAATGGGGCACGGTCTGGCATGTAATGGGGCACGGTCTGGCATGTAATGGGGCACAGTCTGATCATGTAATGGGGCAGGTCTGGCATGTAATGGGGCACAGTCTGGTCATGTAATGGGGCACAGTCTGGTCATGTAATGGGGCACAGTCTGGTCATGTAATGGGGCACCGTCTGGCATGTAATGAAAGAAACATTTTTGCAAGGGAGGTGGGTGGCCGTTGGGGGGGGGGGGGCGCCAAAATGGAGCTTTGCTTGTGTAGGCAGAAATCCTTGCACCGGCCCTGCCTAAACCTGCTTTAAACTTCTCCACAACTTTATCCCTAACCTCTCTGGTGTGTTCCTTGGCCTTCATAATGCTGTTTGTTCACCAAGGTTCTCTAACAAACATCTGAGGGCTTGGATTAAATTGAACACAGGTGGACTCTATTTACTAATTAGGTGATTTCTGAAAGCAATTGCTTCCACTAGATTTTAGTTAGGGGTATTAGAGTGAGGCCGGGTTCACACTTGTCCGACAAACGCTCCGACAGTAGGAGCCTTGTCTTACCATCCAACTTTTGACATCTGACATGTGATTACAGCAGCAGTAAAAGGAATTTATCTCACTCTGGGATTGTTTTGATTGGTCAAAGAACAAGTCAGACTATCACAAAGTCGGATCAAAGTAGTATCCTGTTCATGAAAGTCGATGGATGTAGGACCAATGTAGGATCAATGTAGGACAGATGTCGCAGAGAAAAGTAGGATGAAAGTCATACTGCTGTTGGGTATTATAGTGTGAATCCAGCCTGAAGGGCGCTGAATACAAATGCACGCTACACTAAAAAAAATTGAAAACCATTTATCATTTTCCTTCCACTTCACAATTATGTGCCACTTTGTGTTGGTTTATTGCATAAATCCCAATAAAATACATTTAAGTTTTTGGTTGTAACATGACAAAATGTGGAAAATTTCAAGGGGTATGGATATGAATTTTTCAAGGCACTGTATTTACCAACAGTAAAGGGCCTTTCATACTTCCGAAATAGCAAGCTGTAATGGAGTGGGTATTGTTAAACGGTTCAAATGGGGCCAGTTGTATTTATCCTAAAGCTATTGCCAACAACCATTATTTTCACTTTTCAGCCTGTAATTAACTAGCAAAGGTTGGGTTGTATTGTCTCATATTCAGATGTAAAAGTTTATTTTAATTTTTTTAAGAATAAAGATTTATTGATTTTTTTTGAGAGCAGTCACAGAAAAGTGTTCCATTAACCAACACATTGTTAGAAATCGGAATAGAGCGGAAACAGAATGGCATCAGACAATACGTCTGTCAACATCAACAACAGCTTCATGTGATAAGATAGTTTGGACAGGTGTCGCCCTTGAGATCGACACAAAAATGCACATTCAGGTTACGAGATGTTAGTTGTTTGGGAACTTGGAGCCCTTAGGCCTCATACACACGATCGGACTTACCTGATGAAAACGGTCCGCGGACCATTTCCATCGGATATGTCCGATCGGGAGTTTGATCCGATGGTGTGTACACACCATCGGATCAAATTCCCCGCCGCCGGACGGCGCGGTGACGTGGCGGTGACGCAGCGGTGACGTTGACGCCGCCACGTCACCGCTACGTCACCGCACCAGGAAGTAAAACACTTCCGCGCATTCGCCGAATACATTCGGCGGCGGCACGGCGGCGGTGCGGGACGACATGTCTGCTGGTAAGTGTACTAACCAGCAGACATGTCGGGCAGACAGATTCCCACCGGATAGATTTCAAAGCATGCTTTGAAATCTGTCGGGTGGACAAATCTGTCCGCTAGCCCATACACACGAGCGGAGATGTCTGCTGAAACGGTCCATCGGACCGTTTTCAGCGGACATATCCCCTCGTGTGTACGAGGCCTTATACAAACCCATCAGCCAATCCTGTGCAGTGATGGAAGTAAAGGAAAGGAGAAATGAAGAAAAAGAGTTCAGGAGGGGAGAGGGAAGGGGAGACAGGAGGGTCAGAGAAGAAAGCAAGCATGGGTGAGATGTTGAGTGATGGGGTCAGAGAGGCGCACCATCATTTTCCAAATTTTGTTTATACACCAAAGTAACATTGGCTTTGATTTTTTCTGACCCTAAGAAGACAATCCAGATAGTCCAGATCAGTGCTTTAAGTGGGCCAAAAGAGGTGCCGGTACTCTATTAGGCGCCGGTGCCCCGCCCCCCCAAATCTGAACATGAAAATACCCTTAGAAAGTACCCTGAAAAAGAGCGCTGATACATGTCCCGCCCCCTCCTCCTCTAGACCAGCTTGTGTGACAGACAGCACACTGGCTCTATCACACGAGCTAGGAGAAGGAGGAGGGCGGGACATGTATCACAGCGCAGTGCGCCCTTTTTTTCATGGCGTTTTATAGTTCACCGCGGCCAGGAGCCGCGGGCAGCCGCTCCCCTGAATGTGCCGCCTGGGGCTGCGTTCCAGTACGGGAAACGCACGTCCTGGGTGCACGGAGAGGTGCTGGTACTCTCCAGGGCCATTTTTGGAAGTGGCGGTACTGAGTACCGCCGCGTTCCGGCCCACTTAAAGCACTGGTCCAGATGACAATGTAGGTAGACTGTCTCTCATGGTGTTGTGCCGTCATGTCCTCTAGGCATTGCAAACTGTTGAATTCAGCACTCCACTCCTTTATTGTAGGGGGTGTTTAGAAGATGTTTGCTATTTCTTATGACTTGCATAAAGGTCAGAAAGACCAGGGCAAGGAGGGGTAGCTGTCCAGAATACATACATTTTGAGGGGGGAGCACACTGTGACCTGCCATCACTCACAGAAATTGCTTTTCTGATTGCTTTTTTTTAGCCCAGTGCCCAGCAGGCAAAGTGGGACAGGGAACCCTGCAAAGTGGCATCAGTTTTGTGAATGCTGGACATTTTTCTGCATTCCTGCACCTCGCACTAAAATGAAGCCACACTACTGTCAGGTGGTGTGATTTCTTCCCAATAGTAGAAACATAGTACTCTTATGATGTCATCAGGGGAGTGGCATCCTTCTGGAGCAGGTTAGCAGTTAGGTAAATAAATACTACAAAGCCAGGTTTTTATTTCACTTCACACAGAGCATCTCAGAGCATTATTATCTGGTGTGTGGCCAGTGCAACTTAGATGTGGGGGTCACAAGTTGAATTTGTCCTGATGCTGTTGGTTGCACCACCAATGTGGGGCTTTAGTGCTAAAATGCTTTGCAGTACATTGCAAAAAATGCAGAAGGGCCAGACTTTCCAGCGCATTACAGCCCATTCATTTTTAATAGGCTAACTAATGTAGTGCACCGTCCTCAATGCAAAACATTCTATTGTGCAGCCTTCTGGGGGTGTCAGGAGGCACGTTTGAGGACTTCTATCATTTTAACAGTGACCGCCAATGCTCTAAATGTTCAGTTGTTTTGTGCTCTAGTGAAACCACATTGTTGTTCTGCCTTTTCCATCCTTCTGCATTCCATATGCAAATAATAATAAAGGGGGGGAGCAGTATGCAGTTTGGCATCTTCACCCTGGGCACTGAATGACCCTGTCCTGGCACTGGTGGTCAGGTCATGTTGGGCGTATGGTGGTCTATGCCATTATAGGGTATATTAGAACTGTATTTTGATTATGTTGTGTGCTAAGCTCATGTTGGAGCTTTAGTGTTCTTTAATGACAGTACAAATCAGGAATATGCTCTTGCTGGAAGGTGCAATGTCAATACAGAATATAATAGAATTGTATTACAATCATGTATAGTTTATGTTGGGAGGCCAACCATCCATGTAAAAATAAAATATGATAGAACCATATAATGTTCACATCAAGCAGTCAGGTGTGCTGCAGTGATGAGCAAATTTGGCTTTACAACCAGACATCACAGATTTTTTTATTTTCTAATATATATTCATGGATATTTGTCCATCCTGCAGTGATACAGATCACAGTGGCCTGGAATCATAAATTGTGAATCTTTGTGGAATATACAGATTTCCATACTACTACTAGGTAGAATATCAATGTGAATCAATGATTCTCCTAATTCAATCATCCCAAGTATAAAGTTCTGTATTGTGTGAAGTGTAATGGACTGTGTCCTGGGTCAGGGCATGTCGGGGGTTGTAGAGTTCATTGTATGTATAAGGGGTGACAGATTATATTGGGTGTGATAGTGTTCTATGGCTGTATGTAGTATAATAAAATAGTATTGTAGCGCCCTGCTCCTGTTAAACAGGCGCTGCTTTAAATTTAGTGGGGGTCTGAGCTGTTTGGCTTTGGCTCAGACTAGTATGATTAATGGCAAGTTTAGCCTCTGTTCCAGCCATGGCTGTGCTGAGAGTTTCACCATTGCTGGGGGTGTCATTACCATCCTGACTCTGGGACCACATTGGTCCGGGGTCACGGCTTTATCTGGTAGGCCCAGTAGTCAGACTGGGGCCTGTCTTTTTGAAGAGGTGGAGGCCACTTGATGAAGGACGCCAGGGGAGGACCTATCCTGGAGAGGGCCATGCAAGAGGTTGGTACCTTGGGAATAGGCCTGGAAACTTCATCGAAGGATGCACCATACACTGAGGGGCTTGACGGTGTCACCTGTCGGAACTAATGTTCTGCCAAAGCTAAGCTGGAGAGATCCGGGTGCTGAATCCTGTGTCAGGGGATTCTGGATCAAAAGTGTCTCCTCATAAAGGAAGGTCTGTGGCAGAGACTGTACTTTATTCCGTGCGCCATCCCGGCTGCTGGGCCAGTGAGAGGGACCTATCCGGGTGAGCAATACCCACTCTGCCTAGAGTGGCGAGGATAACTGTTTGCTGGAAGCAGGAATGTTTCCTATTTCTGATTATGCACCTGAACCACCCTTCCCCTCCACACCCCTTTACTTATTTTTATTTATTTTTAACAGGAAAGCTTTACTTATTTTTTTACTAAAGTTCAGTAAATAAATCCCAGAAATAGAAGTGCATTGTGTGGATATTGAAATTATTCGGACTCTCACTTTGCCCTGGACAGAAGAGAAGATAGAGGTAACGTGCCACCCAAAATTACTTAGCAGCTCCTCCGGGGGTAGTGCTACACTATTTTGATCATGTCCAGCAACTTAGATGATGTACAAATCTATGAATTATAAATTAAATTCATTGAATAAATTAGATTTTTATATAATGCTGCGTACAAACGATCATTTTTCAGTGTGAAAAAAAAACGTGTTTTTCAGCATGTCCAAAAAACAACGTTTTCCCAACTTCATCCTTAAAAACGATGTTTCCCACACACCATCGTTTTTAAAAAATTATCTAGCAAAGCGCGGTGACGTTTTGGCCCACACACAAACATTTTTTACAACCCGAAAAAGCGACATAGTTTAAAACGATGTTAAAGAATGCAGCATGTTCGAAAAAAAATTCCGGCGTTTTTCAGAACCTGAAAAATGATGTGTAGCCCACACATGATCATTTTAAATTACATTTTTGAAAAACAACGTTTTTTTTCATGCTGAAAAATTATCGTGTGTACGCAGCATTATGCCGCGTACACACGATCACTTTATGCGATGGAAAAAAAACGAAGTTTTCTCTGAAGTAAAAAACTACGTTTTTTGAAACTTCAATTTTCAAAGACGATGTTGCCTACACACCATCGTTTTTTGACAATGCTCTAGCAAAGCAAGGTTATGTTCACCACTCTTTTCCATTGAAGCTCGCTTCATAACTAGCTTCTGGGCATGCGCGGGTTGAAAAACGTTGTGTCAAAAAAGGGATAACAACTTTTCACAAATAGATATAAAACAAATAATATTTTATTTGATATGAAATATTCCCGTCTTGCCTCTAAAGTCCGACCATCAATTACCGCTTCTTGAGTAGTTGCCCTTTTTTGTTCTCCAAACTTACGGATATGGCAATGTGAGTGCTTTCCCCTCTTCCCTATTTTTTTGATTCTTTATTTTATATCAGTTAAAAATAGTAAAAATTGTCACATCAACATGCAATTCGTACAACAATGCAACCACTTCTGCTGTACATGTTTCACCCAGAAGAGCTTCCTCAGGAGACTTGAGAGTGCTGCATGAAGTTAATGCTATAGATGAGAAGACAAACATTTATAAAAAAAAATAACATTTTGTAAATATCGAAATTATTTTTTCTCAATTATTTTTTATCATCATACAAAATATTTTCATTCATAAATATCAAAATACTGAATTAAAGAAGATGGGCCTACCAGATGCTTAAAAGTCAGAATTTGAATAAAAAAAATAATAATTTCAATAGAAGCCAGGCTTATGAGACGTAGTGTGACCACAGGGGAGAGACAAGGAATATATCACCTATAGTATATAAAAAGTTTTTTAAAAATAATTCAAGTCATCCAGATAGGTATTAAACTGTCTGTATGTGAGTCAATTAACTTATTCCTCATGGATCAGATTGGAACCACTTGGTTCCCCTTTTCTCACTGAGAAGGGTATTTAGCTGGTGCTGAGAATGCAGAGGGGAGGGGGAGCTTAGGTGGTAAAGGCTGAATGGAAACACGGTGGAGGATGGAAATAGCGAAGATTCCTTCAGCTGTAGGGGCCCAATACAATTACCCTATGGTCCACATTCAACCAAAGAATCCTGAAGGAACAAATTAATACAGTATATGTGTTCTTTCTATATGGTTTATGTATAGTGTGTGGGTTAAGACAGAACTCCAGTATCAACTCAGCTAAAGAGAGAGCAGGCACAAGTCCTCTATTTAAGTGTGGCAAAGTAACCTGTCTCAGCTGGTTAACATCCCACAAGAGTAAGTGGCAGGTCCCTGTCTTAATCCCTCAGAGTGGTCACCAAATAGAGTGTAAGCAGTCAAGTGATTCTTACCTGTTCAGTAAATTTCAAAGTTTAAATCCAAAGGGAGAAGGTAGACGCAAGCTCTCTCTCTCACTGCCTCAGTCAGAAAATAGTGGCTAAACGCCAGCGGGATGCGGACGTCTAATTGATGGTGGTGCGCATGCGCTTTTCCTGTATGGCGGAAGGGACATATTATGCATGAACGCAACAGTCATGCCACAATATTGGAACATCCTTGCCCTTAATGAACACAGGGGAAGCGTGAACACGCCTCCCGTGTGTCATAGGGTGAAACATGAACTGACAGGAAATTACTCATGGGGCTCTGGGAAGTGCCTCAGTCAAGCAATGTTAATCATACTATACTAGGGCTCAAGCCTCCTAGGGAAATTGGTTAGACACTCAGAAGAACGAGTGCCCAGTGTATCTGTCACAAACCAAGCCCTGCATTGGAAACTAAGGTTACATTGATTAATTCAATTGTGTAAATACATATAATTATAATTTATTTTCCGAAACGATTGTGTGGTTGTCATTTTGATCGGTTCTAGCATCCTTAAAGTGATCAATTCAATTGAAAAGCATGATATAGCAACACATACCAAGTTTAGGATCAATACATAGGTTAACATAGGTCAACATAAACCTGCTCAGACTAGCAATAGCAGTTGGTATCAGGGGTGGACTGACAACTTATGGGGCCCCCGGGCTTACAGATCGCCACCATGCCAGTAGGCATTGGATAGGCGGGGCAGCTAAAATCTCTGGATTTTCACATAAAAAGCATGTTGGTTTCGGACATATCAGGGACAGATGTAAAAAAAACACAGATTTTTACATACTGTCCCTGGTTTTATTATGCCTGGCATCCCTGATGGGGCCCCCTAGTGGCTACACCCGACAGGTTCTAGTAGTATTGTATTATGATTGTAGCCATGTGATCGTGATTATGATCCATTTTGGCCATGTCTGTAAAGCAATCCTCCACTTCTATATTTAGATATTCCCAAACACAAACTGCAGAGAAGAGATATAACTCAGCATCTGAAGACTACAAAACAGATACAAAAATAAATAAACCAGCAGTAAATTTATACAGTAGTATAATTCATGGTTTGACTTTTGGCTTTCACACTATATACAGCGCAGTTCATGACGTACACCATCACTATTAAAGGAGCAGTATTCAGGCCGGAGTCTGAAAATCCACTCAAAGGAAAACAGAGTCCAGCAATCAAGCGTGACATTTGTATCGCTCTTCTGACAGTTTTGCAGCTCCAGCTTATGTTGTTAAGAGGTAAAAGAAATATAACATCTAGCAGTCTGGCAGAGCCAGAGAAAACAGAGCTCAACATGGAGGCTGTTATTGCTGGCTTCTTGCTTTCCACATGCTAGTTGCCGGACTGGTATGCTTAATCTCTGGCTTCAGCATTTCGAGGCATGGACCCAGAACAATGATACATCTGACTTTCTTCATCTGCATACTTGTTCCTGGTCAGTGAAAGCAACCAGAGGGCTAGAATAATAGCCAGGCAACTTGCAATTTTGGAAGGTCAGAAATGGCTTGTTTGCCATTTCACACAAGAAAGGTTTATTTTACCACAAGCAAAAGGTTCTCTTTAATGCCCTCCTTCCCAGCAATACAAAAGTAGCATTGCTTTGTCTTATTCAGTTGCTCTAGTCCCAGCTCTTATAGGACTAAAGACTCTCTCTGACTCCATGTGACATCCCCACATGGGCAATTACCAAACCCAAGGATTATGTGAGAGGAATGGGAGTGTATAGCATTGTTTCCACTGAGCGGATCGGTTCGGTACGGTTTGGTTCGGTATTCGCTATTTTGTGTGTTTCCATTATGAAAGTGTGCCATAAAACCGAACCGTACCGGACCATTCTGGGTCCTGCTTCAGATGTGGGGCCATAGAAAATGGAACGGTTTGGTTAGGGCAGACCTACAATACATTCCACTGATTGGTGGACACCCTAGGCATTTTTTCTAAACCCTGAATGGCCCGGAACGGTCTGACTTGCAGTGGAAACGCTCACCAGAATAGACCGAACCATTCTAAGCGCTCCAAACTGTACCGACCCGAACCGCTCTGTTCAGTGGAAACGAGGCATTTATGTACCTTCATCCCAGATATTAACCACTCCCAGCAGCAGAAGAGACTATGGGGGTGCATTTACTAAAACTAGAGAGTGCAAAATCTGGTGCAGCTTTGCATAGTAACCAATCAGGTTTTATTGTCAAAGCTTAACCACTTAACCCCCGGACCATATTGCTGCCCAATGACCAGAGCACTTTTTGTGATTCGGCACTTCGTTGCTTTAACTGACAATTGCGCGGTTGTGCGACGTGGCTCCCAAACAAAATTGGCGTCCTTTTTTCCCACAAATAGAGCTTTCTTTTGGTGGTATTTGATCATCTCTGCGTTTTTTTTTGCGCTATAAACAAAAATAGAGTGACTATTTTGAAAAAAAATGCAATATTTTTTACATTTTGCTATAATAAATATCCCCAAAAAATATATAAAAAACTATTTTTTCCTCGGTTTAGGCCGATACGTATTCTTCTACATATTTTTCGTAAAAAAAAATCGCAATTAGTGTTTATTGATTGGTTTGCGCAAAAGTTATAGCGTTTATAAGATAGGGGGTAGTTTATGGCATTTTTATTAATATATTTTTTTTACTAGTAATGCCGGCGATCAGCGTTTTTTTTCAGTAATGCGACATTATGGCGGACACTTCGGACACTTTTGACACATTTTTGGGACCATTGGCATTTTTATAGCGATTAAACAAGAAAAAATTGCGCAAATCTTAGTGAATAAACAATTATGAGCAGCGTCTCAAAGGTGTTATACAACACCAGCAGAAATATACAGAAAAATTGGAGTCGCGCTACAAAATAACATGTGATATAACACTAAATTGAATATAAAGTGATACAACTATCACCAAATTGTGCAGAAATATCGCATAAGATTAACATTAGTGAAAACAATAATATTGAACAGTGAGCATAAGATCAGCGTTTCCCCCGCTGACAGGACCGGGAGCTTTGTGTTTACACACATAGCTCCCAGTCCCCGCTCTGTAACGAGCGATCGCGTGTGCCCGGCGGCGATCGTGCTCTAGTGGCAGCTAAAGAGCCGACGTAGAGCTACGGGCTCTCGCCCAGGAGAGCCGACCTGCCGCTGTAAAATGACAGCGGCAGATCGGCAAGCAGTTAATTGAACAAGCTGAAGTTCGAAGCAAATTGAATACCATGCACGGCTGCACCAGATTTTGAATGCATCCGTTTTATATCCTCCTATAAGTGCTGCATTGGTGTGTGCTAGAAAAGGAAGAACATTTTGCATTGTTTTTCTGATACATTACAGTGTGCTGCCAAGTATAGAGTTAAATGTACTGCACTGTTCAATAAGTTTAACCAGGTCCATTGGTGCTCTGACCTCTCTAGCTGCTTTCAATAATTTGTTCACAACAAAGACTTTAAGGTGGTTTCAGTCAGCTTCTGACAATTCAGAAAAATCTGCTGTACATTTACATAAAAGGACTGGCAGTACCAAGAGATTCCTTTGTAATACAAAGTAATAGAGGACAAAAATGTATTTTTGTGCGTCAGTTGTGAACGTTGAAGATTCACATAGTTACATAGTTAGTCAGGTTGAAAAAAGAAAGTCCATCTAATTCAACCATAAAGTAAATAAAATAAAAAATATTGTACAATCCAATATACCCATTTCTATACCCACAGTTGATCCAGAGGAAGGCAAACTTTACTTATAAATGTCAGTACCCATTTATATTATGTACATTTTGGAAAGTATCCAGACCTTTCTTAAAGCAATCTACTGAGCTCCAGAGGGAGTCTATTCCACATTTTCACAGCTCTTACTATTAAGAAACCTTTCCTTTCTTGGAGATGAAATCTTTTTTCCTCTAGATGTAAAGAGTGCCCCCTTGTCCTTTGTGTTGTCCGTAACATGAATAACTAAACACTAAGTTTACTATATGGACCCCTTATATATTTGTACATGTTGATCATATCCCCCCTTATTCTCCTCTTCTCAAGAGTGAATAAATTCAGTTCTTCTAATCTTTCCTCATAGCTGAGCTCCTCCATGCCTCTTATCAGTTTAGTTGCCCTTCTCTGCACTTTCTCCAACTCAGAAAACAGTCCTTGGTTTTTGTTTCTTTCATTATTGTTTTTTTATTAGGGGATGATAACTTGTATGGGGTTGGGGAACTATGGGATGCCCAACTTAAAAATGTTCAAACACATAACTAGGGACAACTTCCTCTATATTTACAAAAGTCCTTGTCTTCCTTCCTCCTGCACAAACTTGATTTTCAATGAACAGCACCTGCTGCTCACTCCGGTTGTAACTAGCAGATTTATTGCTAGTTTAGCAAAAGCCCATTATAGGCAGGAACACTCAATCCTTTGGAAAAAGTAGCACAATTAAAGTGAACAGCATGACATCTCTCCTTCTGTTTCCCTGTGGCCACTGATCCCAGCTCCACTTGCTTGCAGAAGTGCTAGCCCACCTGGCTGCCACTAGCCACACCTGGCTGATCTTCCTCTCAGTCTTCTCGATTTTCTGCCCTAGTCCTGCCTGATTGGCACAGCACACATGGAGACCTCCCAGGGCAGGGATGGACTGGCCATTGGGACTACAGGGAGTTTCCCGGTGGGCCGGTGGCTCAGTGGGCCGGCTTCAGTGACAGTGGACCGCCGCCCCCCCTCCGCTCCTCTGTCTCTCCCTTTCCACAGCGCTCACCTGGGGGGGGAACAGAGAAGCAGAGGGAGGACCAGAGGAGCAGGGGGGATGATGGAGGAGCATGGGGGAGGGGACAGACAGCTGACTCAACAGCTATGGCCTGGGAGTTTATCACTTCTGCCTAATCTTGTCCCATATGGGGGGGCACCAAACTGATTCTTTCCCCTGGGTGAAATAATGTCTAGCCCACTGGTACTGCCTATAAGAGTACCAGTACCAGTCGTTCTACTCCAATAAAGTAGAACGGCTAGTGGCTAGTGAAGGGGGAGAGGGGGCTTGGGTGGCCGGGGGAGTGTGGGAGTCGTCTGGCCGCCATTGGGAGAGACCTGTCAAAGTGGGCCAGTCTGGATGAAGTCCAGGGCCAAATTTTTGTCCCAGTCCAGCCCTGTCCCAGGGTAAGGTTGGATAGAGGCTTGACACTACCCGATCTTAAAGAAAGCACTGTAACATCTGACTTGTCTTGTCCCTGCACCGTGCTGTCACTCACTGTCTCATTCCTCTCCTTCCCGCTGCCTCTACGACATGAATCCTTCCTCTGCCTCCTATGTTAAGATCCTTTCAGGCCAGCTTTCCTGAGCTCCCAGCCTGGGGTAAACCCCCCCCCCTCGGTAAGGGGTCCCTCAAGGGCCACTGACAGCCTCCCTCAGTACTGCTTGTCCATCTTCTACCTGACTCCCAATGCTGGCATGGCTCAGGTATATTTATGGGTTACCCCAGCTCCTTGCCAGCAAACTTCTGGGGATTTGCTGAAAGCCCATAAATATTCAAGACAGCCCCTCCTAACTTCCGCCCTCTAGTTCTAGGAGATTCTCCAACCTTCCAGATACCAGGAGGAGACACCAGAAAACTGCCAGGAAGAGTCAACCAGCCCTGGCCTCCAGTAACCCTGACCCAATTTAATGACTCAGATTTATTCATGGCCAGAAAAGCTTTTACCTACTCTCACTTCACGTAGCACACACTAGAAGTTGCTACACATCTATACGGAATTGTTGATGTGTTGAGAGCATGCTCACTGTGACAGCCAATCAGATCGGTCACATGATCTAAATTCCCACCTCTACCCCTCTGAACTTAGATGCTCTGAAAGGAGGAAGCTTTGAAAAGGGGTTAACTACTTGTTTATAAATGGTGTCTGCAGCATCCTGGGCTGTGTTTAAATTTGTAGAGAGGGTGGTGGGTGTTCCAGGGGAAGTTTACAGCCACCCAACAACTTCCACAGCATGCTGAAGGTACAAATACCCCACCATCTCCCTGTCAGACTGCCACCATCATGTATTGTTGCACACCAGAGTGTTATGGCTGCTGGGGTATGTGGTAAGTAGGGATGAGCTTCCTGTTCGAGTCAAACGTATGTTCGACTCGAACATTGCCTGTTCGATTGTTCGTCGAAATACGAACAAAACGGGTCGTTCGCGCCAAATTCGAGTGACGCGCCACTGCCCATAATTCACTGCGGCATTGCGCAGTGATGATTGGCCAAGCATGCTGTATGTCCTGCATGCTTGGCCAATCACAGCGCGCAAAAAACGGAGAGCCATAATTGGCCAAAGCCAGGGTGGCCTTGGCCAATTATGGCTCAGTGCTTTAGGACACACCCCACACTATAAAAGGCAGCATGCAAGGCGGCTGTGTGTAGTGTGTTGCGGCGGTGTTAGTGAAAAGATCAGTCCTAGAGAGAGAGAGAGAGAGAGAGAGACAGTGTATTTTTTTTCTAGATAGATAGAGCAGGCAGGCTAGTCAGTTTAGTTAAATTTACAGTGTGAAGAGGATATATATACATCCTAGGAGTTGTACATATATTTATACACTGTATAGTTTAGTTAGATTACTTCTTCCAAATCTGTCAGACAGTTGATTGTGCTAGCTGCAGTGTTCTAACGTGTTGTATTGCCCATGTGCTGTATAGTTTGCACTTAAACCTACTTGTAGTTTACTGCACTTGTGCCGTATAGTTTGCACCTAAACGTACTTGGTGTTTACTGCACTTGTGCTGTATAGTTTGCACCTAAAGGTACTTGGTGTTTACTGCACTTGAGCTGTATAGTTTGCACCTAAAGGTACTTGGTGTTTACTGCACTTGAGCCATATAGTTTGCACTTAAATCTACTTGGAGTTCACTGCACTTGTGCCGTATAGTTTGCACCTAAACGTACTTGGTGTTTACTGCACTTGTGCTGTATATTTTGCACCTAAACGTACTTGGTGTTTACTGCACTTGTGCCGTATAGTTTGCACCTAAATGTATATGGTGTTTACTGCACTTGTGCCATATAGTTTGCTCTTAAACCTACTTGTAGTTTACTGCACTTGTGCCGTATAGTTTGCACCTAAACGTAATTGGTGTTTACTGCACTTGTGCCATATAGTTTGCTCTTAAACCTACTTGTAGTTTACTGCACTTGTGCCATATAGTTTGCACCTAAACGTACTTGGTGTTTACTGCACTTGTGCCGTATAGTTTGATCTTAAACCTACTTGTAGTTTACTGCACTTGTGCCGTATAGTTTGCTCTTAAACCTACTTGTAGTTTACTGCACTTGAGCCGTATAGTTTGCACCTAACCCTACTTGGTGTTTAAAGGAATTTTGCCTTTTTAAAATTTTTAAAACTTTATTTCCTATTGATACATGTTCCCTGGGGCAAGACCCGGGTTCTCTAAGACGTTTTCCGACAATAACTTGAATATTGAGCTTTAAAATGAGCACTTTTGAATTTGAACATCCGAGTCCCATAGACGTCAATGGGGTTCTAAAAGTTCGGTCAGTTCGAAGGTTCTGGTTCGAACCGAACACGGGGGTGTTCGGCTCATCCCTAGTGGTAAGACTTTGGATTTTAACTAGGAAATAGAACAGCTGACACCAGCACAAGAAACATTCCTCTTAAATGTAAGTACTGTTTCCTTGTGCTGAATTAAATTGTATTAGTTTTTCTCACTGAAACTTAGGCTTTAATTGTTATATTTTATAGTTGCCTAATCTCAGTTTGCTATTGTTTACCCTTCAGAAGGGCCGTGATTGGCCCATATACACAGTTGATTCAGATGATGTTCCAGGAAAGCGGAGTCCTCCTTTTCATTTTTCTCTCCATTCATCATCTCACACAGCTGCTGCAATGACAATGACTCTATGTGGGTGTTTTTCATACATTGTTGGAGAAGAACAGATCACAGACGTAGGAAATTTGCTGGCTCGCTCTTCCAGAAATAGAGTTTGTGTTACTTGTTGCAAAACAATGTCCTCCTTAGCTTTCCCGATAATGTATTTCCCTCCGAAATAGAGAAAAGTTTCCTTTTTGAGATAAAGAATTTGTAGTGTCTGCAAAAGCAAGATCTATAATGTCGGATGCCTGTACATGGGTTTATTTATGTGAATATGGGGGGGGGGGGGGATTGACAAACAGCTATAGAACTTTTTTTATATTTATTCTTTTAAAAACCAATACCATACAGACAGCTAAATACATTCCAGCTATGCTATGTAAGTGCGTAATCCTAATATTATTTTAGGTATTTATATAGCAATTACAATTTACCCAGCACTTTACATATTGTACATGCACTCTTACAATCTAAGGTCTCTATCTCACTTGCATATATAGCTCACAAAAGTGAGTACACCCCTCACATTTATGTAAATATTTTATTATATCTTTTCATGTGACAACACTGAAGAAATGACACTTTGCTGCAATGTAAAGTAGTGAGTGTACAGCAGGGGCGTTGCTAGGTGGCAAAAAGACCAGGGGCTTCAGCCCGAAGCCGGCCCGGGGGGGGGGGGGGTGTCGGGTCGCGGTGGAGTGGTGCGGGGTTTTTTGGCTGGGCAGTGGGGTTGTGTGACCTACCTGACACACATACACTGACCTACATGTCAGTGTGTGTATGTCTGTCAGTGTGTGTGTGTATATATATGTCAGTACATACACACACACAAACTGACATGTCTTGAGTTCTATGGTACAGGCCAGTCTAAGGTTCCATGGGTCCCGGTCAACCCTAAGGTCTATGGTGCCAGCCACTCTTAGTTATTCTCATTCTATGTTGTCAGTTGGTCTTAGAAACAATTTGTTCTTCCCTAGGGTGGCACAGTACTTATCCTGATGTTCTCTGTTTTGCTAGGTGTAGACCAAGGCTAGTCACATTACAGTAAACATTGCATTGTCTAAGTACCCTTATCTTGCACGAGAAGGGAATCCTTTGATGGAAGCTGCCATTTCAGCAACCCACAACTTAACTGCTACAAATCCTAGATCCATGGTTGGCCTTCCAACCATCCCATGGCCAAAGCTCCCTTTCCCTCCTAACCCACATGCTGACCACTAACCCACACACCCACTACACTGACCACTAACCCACACGCTGCACACTAACCCCACACACCACTACACTGGCCACTAACCCACACACCACTACACTGGCCACTAACCCACACACTACTACACTGACCACTAACCCACACACTGCACACTAACCCACACACCACTACACTGGCCACTAACCCACACACCACTACACTGGCCACTAACCCACACACCACAACACTGGCCACTAACCCACACACCACTACACTGGCCACTAACCCACACACCACTACACTGGCCACTAACCCACACACCACTACACTGGCCACTAACCCACACACCACTACACTGGCCACTAACCCACACACCGCACACTGACCACTAACCCACACACCGCACACTGACCACTAACCCACACACTGCACACTGACCACTAACCCACACACTGACCACTAACCCACACACTGCACACTGACCACTAACCCGCACACTGCACACTAACCCGCACACTGACCACTAACCCACACACCACTACACTGACCACTAACCCACACACCACTACACTGACCACTAACCCACACACCACTACACTGACCACTAACCCACACACACTACACTGACCACTAACCCACACACCACTACACTGGCCACTAACCCACACACCACTACACTGGCCACTAACCCACACACCACTACACTGGCCACTAACCCACACACCACTACACTGACCACTAACCCACCAACACCACCCCACACACTACTACACTGCACACTACTGAACCACTTTACCCTGCAACACATGTGAGAAAAAAAAGAAGCCCTAAGACAAACGCTGCGCTAATTTAGAAGATAAAAAAAAAGTAAAAAAAAAACACATTTGCCCCCTTACATTATTGTATTCACTCCCTCCATAGATCAGTGACCCCCCCCCCCTCAGACTGCCTGGCGGCACTGTCACTGACCTCTTCTCAGGTGCACCGTGCAGGGCTCAGTCAGGCGGCTCCAGCTTGGCTGTTCCGATCTCCTCCCCACAGTCAACGCGTCTGATTCTTCCCGCAACCCCCCATCCCGGCGCTCCCACTCTTGACTTCTTTTAGGATCCCCTCAGAGACTGCAGACATGATAAAAGACAGGAGATGGTCAGAGGCTGCTGACATGGCACAGGAGGGGGGACATAGGCTGCGGACATGGCACAGGAGGGGGCAGAGGCTTGCGGACATGGCACAGGAGGGGGACAGAGCTGCGGACATGGCACAGGAGGGGGACAAAGGCTGCGAACATGGCACAGGAGGGGGACAAAGGCTGCGGACATGGCACAGGAGGGGGACAGAGGCTGAGGACATGGCACAGGAGGGGGACAGAGGCTGCGGACATGGCCCAGGAGGGGGACAGAGGCTGCGGACATGGCCCAGGAGGGGGACAGAGGCTGCGGACATGGCCAGGAGGGGGACAGAGGCTGCGGACATGGCCCAGGAGGGGGACAGAGGCTGCGGACATGGCCCAGGAGGGGGACAGAGGCTGCGGACATGGCCCAGGAGGGGGACAGAGGCTGCGGACATGGCCAGGAGGGGGACAGAGGCTGCGGACATGGCCCAGGAGGGGGACAGAGGCTGCGGACATGGCACAGGAGGGGGAACAGAGGCTGCGGAATGGCACAGGAGGGGGACAGAGGCTGCGGACATGGCACAGGAGGGGGACAGACAGAGGCTGCGGACATGGCACAGGAGGGGGACAGAGGCTGCAGACATGGCCCAGGAGGGGGACAGAGGCTGCGGACATGGCACAGGAGGGGGACAGAGGCTGCGGACATGGCACAGGAGGGGGACAGAGGCTGCGGACATGGCACAGGAGGGGGACAGAGGCTGCGGACATGGCACAGGAGGGGGGACAGAGGCTGCGGACATGGCACAGGAGGGGGACAGACAGAGGCTGCGGACATGGCACAGGAGGGGGACAGAGGCTGCAAATATAATAGTGTCCTCCTCCTTATCCCCTCACAGTAGCCTCCTCCTCTACTCTGTCCACCATCATATTTTCTTCTCCACATCATCAGAATGCTGTGTCCTCCTCCTGTGCCCCTTTCACCTCTCCACAGGTCAGGGCAGATCTGACCTGTGGAGAGGTGAAAGGGCACAGGAGGAGGACACAGCATTCTGATGATGTGGACAGAGCATGCACATCAGTCTGTGTCTGTCCCTTCCCTGCATGCCAACGCCAGTGCCACAGGTTCCGAGTGATGTCCCCCCAGTTGTATTTTCCCCTCCTCACTTGCACGGCTGAGTCCTCCGGTGGCGGGTGCACTGAATAGCAGCGACCGCCATAGTGTCCCGAGACTCCCGACTCCCGACGAGCTCCACTGCCGATCTCTTGAAAAAATGGCGCCACTCGGGGCCACTACGTAGCTGTGCATGCGCCACCCGGCCGAGCGGATACGATCTTTCCCGAGCCCGGCCGGGATCGGAACGGCGCATGCGCCGGGCAAAGATGCCAGCCCCATGCAGCACATGACCACCATACGCCCAATCACAGGGCGCCAGAGGCCAGACTGAAAATTAAACATGGCGGGCGAGATCGGGGACTGGTCCCTGCTCTGCGGCAATGACTCGGGGCTAATAATTAAACATTGTATGCCCGAGACTCGGGGCTTTTCGGGGGCACATTCGGGGCTCCAGCCTCCCTAGCCAGGGCCTAACGACGCCTCTGGTGTACAGCTTGTATCACAGTGTAAATTTGCTGTCCCCTCAAAATAATTCAACACACAGCTATTAATGTCTAAATTGCTGGCAATGTGTCAATATTTTGTGTGGCCACCATTATTTTCCAGCACTGGGCATGGAGTTCACCAGAGCTTAACAGGTTGTCACTGGAGTCCTCTTCCACTCCTCCATGATGACATCACAGAGCTGGTGGATATTAGAGACATTGCGCTCCTCCACCTTCCGTTTGAGGGTGTCCCAGAAATGCTCAATAGGGTTTAGGTCTGGAGACATGCTTGGCCAGTCCATCACCTTTATCCTCAGATTTTTTAGCAAGGCAGTGGTCGTTTTGGAGGTGTGTTTGGGGTCGTTATGTTGGTATACTGCCCTAGGGCCCAGTCTCTGAAACAAGGGGATCATGCTCTCCTTTAGGATGTCACAGTACATGTTGGCATTCATGATTCCCTCAATGATCTGTAACTCCTCAGTGCCGGAAGCATTAATGCAGTCCCAGACCATGACACTCCCACCACCATGCTTGACTGCAGGCAAGACACACTTGTCTTTGTGCTCCTCATCTGGCTGCCGCTAGTGATGTCGCAAACATAACATTTTCCGTTCGCAAATGGCGAACGCGAACTTCCGCAAATGTTCGCGAACAGGCGAACCACCATATACTTCAATGGGCAGGTGAATTTTAAAACTCACAGGGACTCTTTCTGGCCACAATAGTGATGGAAAAGTTGTTTCAAGGAGACTAACACCTGGACTGTGGCATGCCGGAGGGGGATCCATGGCAAAACTCCCATGGAAAATTACGTAGTCAGGTTTTAATGCATAAAGGGCATAAATCACCTAACATTCCTAAATTGTTTGGAATAACGTGCTTTAAAACATCAGGTATGATGTTGTATCGATCAGGTAGTGTAAGGGTTAGGGTTACAGACAGGGTTAGGGTTACAGACATGGTTAGGTTTAGGGACCCTAACCCTATCTGTAACCCTAACCTAACCTGTCTGTAACCCTAACCCTGTCTGTAACCCTAACCCTATCTGTAACCCTAACCCTATCTGTAACCCTAACCCTAACCCTATCTGTAACTCTAACCCTGTCTGTAACCCTAACCCTGTCTGTAACCCTAACCCTAACTTAGAGTTAGGGTTACAGATAGGATTAGGGTTACAGATAGGGTTAGGGTTACAGATAGGGTTAGGGTTACAGACAGGGTTAGGGTTACAGACAGGGTTATGGTTAGGGTTACAGACAGGTCAAAGTATACGCTGTGAGCCTGACAAACGCTGGCAGACAACTGACTACTATTCTCTATTGCAGTCAAAATTGTTTTTTTTAAATGTAATCTACTGTGCCATTAGATATAAGTGGTGGTACTGGGCAAGGGGGCACAGTATACGCTGTGAGCCTGACACACGCTGGCAGACAACTGACTACTATTCTCTATTGCAGTCAAATATGTTTTTTTTTTTTAAATGTAATCTACTGTGCCACCAGATATATGAGTGGTGGCACTGGGCAAGTGGGCACAGTATACACTGTGAGCCTGACACACACGCGCTGGCAGGCAGATTACAGAGAGAAAAAAAAGCAGACTGATGTACTAGCCCTATACAGGCTGTCAGTATATTAGGAAGAGCGGATCTAGTCTAGCTAAACTCAATACAGTGTAAAAATATATATAAAACACCTGGGATACATATATATCCTCTACACACTGAGGGCCAGATTCAAAAAGGCCGCGCGCAAATCTGCGGCGGCGTAACTTTTCTTATTTACGTTACGCCGCCGAAACTTTACTCGCAAGTGCTGTATTCAGAAAGCACTTGCGTGTAAAGTTGAGGCGACGTAGTGTAAACTGGGTGGCCTAATTCAAATTCGGTGGGTAGGGGGCGTCGCCTATTTAAATTAGGCGCGTCCACGTGCCGAACGTACTGCGCATGCGTCGACCATTGTAAAATCCCAGTGCGCATGCTCCAAATTATGACAGTGTTTTTGACGTGAACGTAATCGACGTAAATCCCCATTCACGGACGAGTTACACAAACGACGTAAACATTTTCAAATTTCCCGCGGTCACGACGTCCATACTTAACATAGGATGCGCCTGCTATGGGCAGCTTTATCTTTACGCCGCCGGAAAACCCTTATGTAAATGGCGTAAAGTGACTGCGTCGGGCCCGCGTACGTTCGTGAATTGGCGTATCTTGCTGATTTACATATCCTCGGCGTAAATCAGCGGGAATGCCCCCGGCGGCCATTTTAAAAACACATTTAAGATCCGACGGTGTAATACAATTACGCCTGTCGGATCTTCAATGCAAACCGGCGTATCTTTTTTTCTGAATACAGAAAACAAAATAAGCCGGCGCAAAGTGTGAGTTATCCCGGCGTATCACTGATACGCCGGCATAACTCTTTCTGAATCTGGCCCTGTAACTCTAACTGACTAGCCTGCCTGCCTGCCTGCTCTATCTAACTCCAAAAAATTACACTCTCTCTGTCTCTCTCTGTAAACCACCGCAGCACACATTAGATTACGGAGAAAAAAAAAAAGAAGCAGACTGATGGACTAGCCCTAAAAAGGGCTTTTTGGGGTGCTGTCAGGACGCTGTCCTTACTGCAGAGATCAGATGAGTCTTTCAGGACTGGAGTGGACACTGAATACACTGGCCTAGTTATCAATTTCCCTATTAAATCAGCAGCAGCTACACTGTCCCTCCTCTCACTCAGGCCCCATACACACGATCGGACATATCCGATGAAAACGGTCCGCGGACCATTTCCATCGGATATGTCCGATCGGGAGTTTGATCCGATGGCGTGTACACACCATCGATTCAAATTCCCCACCGCCGGACGGCGCGGTGACGTGGCGGTGACGCGGCGGTGACGTTGACGCCGCCGCGTCACCGCCACGTCACCGCACCAGGAAGTAAAACACTTCCGCGCATGCGCCGAATCCATTCGGCAGCGGCGCGGCGGCGGTGGGGGACGACATGTCTGCTGGTAAGTGTACTAACCAGCAGACATGTCGGGCGGACAGATCCCCACCGGATAGATTTCAAAGCTTGCTTTGAAATCTGTCGGGTGGACAAATCTGTCCGCTAGCCCATACACACGAGCGGAGATGTCTGCTGAAACGGTCCATCGGACACTTTTATTAAAACCCACGTTTATACAGTACTTCACTATGGAGTGTTTTTGTTCATTTCTCCACTATCTATGAGCCTTAATATCCCATGTGCTGGGGACTGTTGCTGAGGACCTGCCCCTGCATCCACCTGCTGGAGAAAGTCTGATTGGGAAGACTATAATCATCCCTGTGCCTTACTGACCGCTGTTCCAACGGTCAGGGGATTCGGTAAGGAGACTACATTCAGATTGTTTTGTGTACTTTCCTTCACTTTTCAACATTATTACCCACTTCATTACTTTGGACTTTAGTTTTATATTTTGATATAATATTGGTTTCAACTAGGGTTGTCCAGATACCGATACTAGTATCGGTATCGTGACCGATACCGAGTATTTGCGGGAGTACTTGTGCTCGCGCAAATGCTCCCGATACCTAAATAGAATACTTTGTTTGTATTTATCAACATGTTCTGTGAAAATTCTTTGAGTTTTTTACTACTGCGTGACAAGAAAATAAAACATTTTTATTCATTTTTATTCTTTTATAATGTCCTGAGTTAGAGTTCTTCATAATTCTAAAGAAAATATCCTTAGTCTGTATTGTGGTTTGAAAACTGTCACATGACATTTAAAAAAAGTATCGGTATTCGGTATCGGCGAGTACATGAAAAAAAGTATCGGTACTTGTACTCGGTCCTAAAAAAGTGGTATCGGGACAACCCTAGTTTCAACGTCTGTTTTATATCATCCTATACACTGTTTCTTTTGAATTGTCACAGTTTTTCACTCAATTGGTTTATTACTTTAGCGCTGTACCTTTTTTGTATTTTATGTCTTTTTTGCTTTGGGTATCTTGAGTAATAGGTACTGGCAGCTTCTTTAAATTGTTTAATTTACATATATTTATTCACGTGTGTTAGCGCAGTGTTTTTTTCTTAGGAAATCTTTTTACATAACAACAAGTGCTCCAGGGTATTCACCGTGGACCGCACTGGGCCCATATCGTAGAAATACAGTAAACAGTAGAAATACCTATCAGTTGTAGTACATTCCACCTGTCCACACTCACACACACACCCAAGCAACTGCCCTGGCCATCCACCCACACCCCCCACACCGGATTCTAGGGCCAATTTAGACAGGAGCCAATAAACCTGCAGCATTTCTTTCTGTCCTTACCTTTTCCCTGTCAATAAGCCCAACCCCAGAAAACTTAAAATTCTCCTTTTTAATGGGGTTGCACCAACACTGGAAGGGTTAGCTGCTCGTTTGGGTCCAGGTGGCATATAAAAAAAATGTTTTACTTTTTTTGCCCAGTTCCTCTGCACTACTAGGCTGGCCCCACTGCAAGAGAGACATTTTAAAGTAGAGCTTTAAAGATTTTTGGAGGGCTTGTTTTTTACTTACTGTAGCCATATGTTTTTTTATATTCTGTTTTAGCTGCTTTGGGCTCAAAGGAAGTGGGTTGTACAATGCTGGCAGATGGAGGAATCTAGGAGCAGAGAAAAATACTGGGTGGGAAATCCCTGGGCATAATTTTGACAATATCTGCTTGATAATGCAGCAAAAGCTGACTTGGTTATTTTAGTTTTTGGCTATTCAGTTCTCCTTGAGTTCTGCTTTAATGGAAACCCCTGCATTGGCCATTCAGGGCAAAGGAACAGGTTTGCTTTAGTCTTCCCACCAAGAGCATATACTTAGCTTTCCTTCATTCCCTCTACACCCAGCACCAGGGGCCAAAGTAAACACCCAGTACCCTTCATGTATTGAGGACCACTACAATGTTCCCTTCCCAACTGTTAACTGCTTGCCGACCAGCCCCGTTCGCAGTTCAGAATACGGCGGCAGGTCGGCTCTGCTGGGTGAGATCACGTCATCTCGCCGAGCAGCATTAGAAGGGGCGCGCACTCCACCGGAGATGCCCCCCCCTTCGCTCGTCCCCCCTTCGCTCGCCCCCCCTTCGCTCGCCCCTCGCTCGTGTGCGCATGTCCGGCGGGCGCAATCGTCACCGGGCACCCGATCGCTCATTACAGATGGCTGTATGCTTAACTACAAGCACGGAGTTTGGCTTGCCTTGTGTCAGATACACAAGTACTTACCGAGGCCGAGATGCTGAGGACGGCTCACCTTTACGACCAAGCGCACCTGCCCCCTGGAATTTGAGACAGGAGGCAGAGGCACAAGGAGGTACCGGTACCGGGGAGGTAGGTAGATGGGATGCAGGCACTGGTGGTGGAGGCTGAGATGTGTAGCAGTGCTGCTGGAGGGTCAGCAAGGCAGGTGGAAGTGGTAAGTCCCAGGAAACAGTTCAAAAAGTTAGCAGACAAAATGGAAGCAGATCCGGGTACAGGCAAAAGTCCGGGTTCCGGGTAGCGCTAAGACAAGTCCAGGTATGTAAGCCGAAGTTCAGGGGCAGGAGACAGAAGCAAATCCAGGTCACGGTCCGAGGTCAAGGGGGTTCCAGAAAGCAGCAGAGTTCACAAACAGGCCGAGGTCAGGTTTCCAGGTGAGAGCTGAGTCGGAGGTAAATCCAGGTCAAAGGGCACAAGTCAAAGTGTCAAAACTTTACTCAGAGCTGACGATAAACCAGCAACCTGTGCAAAGACAGGGGCTGGTTTAAATAGGCCTGTCAGGTCTGTGATTGGTCCCGGGAGGAGGCGCGCACATTCGCGTGCTCGTGCACGCGCCGCGCCGCTGCGCCACGCACGCGCCGCGCGCCCCAGATGCGCGGGCACGCGCCGTGACGCGATTCTGACGTGCCTGTGCACGGATTGAGCGCTGTGAGCGCTGGGACCCTGACAGTGCCCCCCCCCAAGGGGCGGACTCCGGACGCCCAAGCTGGACATCAACTCTGGGTGTTCCTGATGGAAAGTTCGGATTAGACGTGGAGCATGCAGATTTCTTGCGGGTTCCCATGAGTTATTCCGGGGGATAGCCCTTCCATTTAATCAAATACTGAAGCTGTCTACCTCTTTTCCTACAACTGATGATGGACTCAACTTCAAATTCTTCCTCGCCCTCGACCTCTACTGGTGGAGGCGGAGGACTTCTCTTCCTTGGAAAGGATCAGGGGTAACAGGTTTCAGGAGAGAGGCATGGAATACTGGATGGATCCTGTAGGAATCCGGCAACGAGAGTTCAAAGGCCACCGCGTTGATCTTGCGCTTGATCCTGAAAGGGCCAATGAATCTTGGACCCAACTTCCGAGAGGGAACCGGTAATTTTAAATTAGTAGCAGATAGCCAAACCTCTTCTCCGACTTCAAAAGTAGGACATCTTACCTTCCTTTGTCGTAAAATTTTTTGTAGTCCTCCTGGGCGTTGATCACTCTTTGTAATTGTAGAAAGTTTAATTGGATAGCTGTTAAATGCTCTTGGGCCGCCGGAACAGGTGTTTCTGGGAGGGCATCAGGAAGAAAGGGCGGGTGAAAGCCATAGTTGGCCCAAAAGGGGGTTTGATTCGTGGTGGCATGGACGGAATTATTATATGCGAATTCAGCGGAAGGTAAGAGGGATGACCAGTCATCTTGAGAGGCAGAACAGAAACATCGGAGGTACTGCTCCAGCGTTTGGTTAGTCCTTTCCGTTTGGCCGTTACTCTGGGGGTGGTAAGCAGAGGAAAGGCAGGTCTTGACTTCCAAAGATTTACAAAGTTCCCTCCAAAATTTTGAGGTGAATTGAGAACCCCTATCTGAAACGATGCTCCTGGGCACCCATGAAGTCTGACGATTTCTCTGAAGAAGACTTTGGCTGTCTCTAGGGCAGAGGGAGTACCGATCATGGGCACAAAATGTGCCATCTTGGAGAGACGATCTACTACGACTAGGATTGTGGTGAAGCCTTCAGAAGGTGGTAAGTCGACAATAAAATCCATAGAGATTTCACAGACCAAGGCCGTTCTGGAACTGGTAGAGGCTTGAGTAACCCCCAGGTCTTGGTTTTAGGACCCTTATTACGTTGGCAAGTGGTACAGGAGGCAACGTAGGCTTTACAATCTTGTCTGTAGTTTGGCCACCAAAAGTATCGTAGAACCATCTCTGTGGTTTTTCGTGCTCCAAAATGACCTGCTAGTTTACGGTCGTGAAAGGTGCTCAAGACCAGTTGTCTGGATTCTGATGGAACGAAAATTTTCACTCGGGACAAAAAGATATCGTGATGTTTTACCAATGAAGACACCTCTGGATCAGAACATTGTCTGGATGAGGCCTTAATTGAATTTAACAGGTCGATTTGAGAGACTAGTAGAAAATTCCGAGGTGACAGAATGGTGCTTGGTTCAGTTGTGGATGGAGTTTCAGGGAACATTCTAGAAAGAGCGTCTGCTTTTCCATTCTTCGAACCAGGCCTGTAAGTGAGATGAAAATTAAACCGAGAAAAAAAAAGAGCCCAACGGGCTTGCCTGGGCTTAAAAGTTTTGCTGTCCGTAGATATTCAAGGTTTTTATGGTCGGTAAAGATCATTATGGGATGAGCCGATCCTTCTAGCAGATACCTCCACTCCTCTAGGGCAAATTTGATAGCAAGCAGTTCCCTGTCACCTACATCATAATTCTTTTCGGGTGGAGTTAGTCTCCGAGAGGCAATAGGCCACAGGGTGTTAGTAGGGACTTTGGCCCTTGTCTCTGAGATAGCACGGCTCCTGTAGCAGTCTCAGAGGCATCTACTTCCAAGGTAAAAGGTAACATTGGATCGGGGTGTTGCAGAACAGGAGCGGAAGAAGAAAAAACTGATTTTAGTTTCCTGAATGCTTCTTGGGCCTCGGTGTCCAGCAAAAAGAATGACCTTGGCGGGTAAGCTGAGTAATGGGGCTCACGATGGAGGAGAACCCCACAATGAACCGTCGATAGAATATTGGCGAAGCCGATGAACCGCTGCACCCTTTCTTGTCCACCGGGGCTGGCCATTCTGAATAGCCTTAACCTTTTGAGGGTCCATGGCGACGCCACTGGTGGATATAATGAATCCAAGGAATTGCACGGAAGATTTTCTCGAATTCAATTTTTCAGCTTTTAAGTAGAGTCTATGTTTTCTGAGTATGGTAAGCACTCTCTTTACATGGCATCTATGCAGGTCTAAGGAAGGTGAAAAAAAAATAGAGAATGTCGTCCAGATACACGACCAGGAAGTCGTCCAGGTGTTCACGAAAAAATGTCGTTAACTAAGTGCTGAAAGTGGCTGGGGCATTGCAAAGTCCAAAAGGCATAACAAGGTACTCAAAGTGCGCCGAATCTTGACCTGAAGGCGGTTTTCCACTCGTCTCCCGCCCTAATTCTGACGAGATTGTAAGCACCCGTAAGTCCAATTTAGAAAATACATGAGCTGATCGGAACCGCTGGAATAATTCTGATATGAGGGGAAGCGGGTTAATTGTTTTTGATTGTAATTTTATTGAGCTCCCGATAGTCAATGCAGGGCCTAAGAGTTCACCATCTTTTTTCTCAACAAAAAAGATTCCCGCTCCAGCCGGGGAAGACACGAGGGACGATATGAATTTCTTCTGCAGATTTTCGTCAATATAGGCCTTGAGGGCTTTAATTCTGTCTCGGACAGCGGAAAAATGCGGCCAAAGGGGATCTCGGCGCCCGGGTAAGAGGTCAATGGGGCAATCATACGGTTCGGTGGGGCGGAAGGCAGTCGGCTTGCTGCTTGTCGAACACATCCGTGAATTCCAGGTAGACGGAAGGAACATTCCGGAGAGTTCTTCAGGCGAGGTTGTCATGGCAGAGCAGGAAACAACTGGAGATGGAAGGCAATCTGTGAACAATATGAGGATTGTAAAGTTGACCTCTTTCTTTAGCCAGTGTATGACGGTTGGTGTGCTTGTAGCCAGGGAAGACCAGGATGATGGGAAACAGTGGGGAAGGAATGAGGTCCAGGACGTAGAAAATTCCTGGTGGCCGGAGTCTCGGTGGTGGCACGAATAGGTGCGGTTTCTTGCGTGATAAGTCCAGATCGGGGTAGAGAACCGTCAGCTAAATGAATTTGGAAAGGATGGTTTTTGTTGCGAAGGGGTACATGAAGCTTTTGAGCCAATGTAGCGTCCAAGAAACAGCTACATGCCCCGGAATCAACTATGGGGTAGACGAGTTGCTCCTTCCGGTAACTGCAAGGAAATGAAAAGAACAACGTGAGCCTGAGAAAGGTTTGCAATATTGTAGCTGAGAGTAGGTTGTAGTTTTGGACTTACGAGGCTTGTGTGGACAGGATGTGAAGGAAATGACCGGCTTCTCCGCAGTACAGACATAAGTTGTTTTGACGTCTTCGTAGTCTCTCCTCGGAGGTAAGCGGGGCTCGGACCATCCAACTTGCATAGGTTCAGGATCGGGGGGGGGGTTTATGTTTTGAGGAGTGCAGGTGGCTGTGGGGCCAGAGTGGGCCTTGGATGGGTCCAGGTAGAGAGCGTGGAACTTGATATCGTTCAGAACGACGTTCTCTCAGGCGTCGATCCAGCTGTGTGGCAGTTTTAATCAGGTCTTCAAGAGTGGCCGGGACTTCTGTCCGAGCCAGCTCGTCCTTAAGAGACTCCGACAAGGCCTTGGCGAAACTGGTATTTTAGCGCAGCCTCATTCCAGCCTGGTGTCGGCTGACCATTTTCGGAACTCGGCTGTATAGTCCTCGATAGGCCTTCTACTTGGGTAAGGTTGTGGAGAATAGTTTCGGCGGTGGCCGTAGCTGCTGTGGTCATATCATTATAACTTCGCCATGTGTTCAAAAAAGGTATCTATGGTGTTTAGGATTGGGGCTCTGTTGCTCCATCAGAGTGTGAGCCCAAGCTTGAGGTTCTTCAGAGAGAAGAGAAATGACAAACCCACTTTCACAGTCTCTGAAACAAAAGGTTCTGGGCTGAAGAGATAAATATAAGGAGCAAGCATTTTAAACGCCCGTATTTCCGCGTCACCTGAAAAACGTTCCGGGATAGGCACACGTGGTTCCGGGTGGGTGACCATTACGGCCGAGCTAGAGGCGACTTGAGGTGCTGCAGCCCCAGAAGATGGTGTGATGAGGGTCCAGGAATCACGGCCAGCTGTTGGAGACGGCCATCTATTTGGAGGTAGCCATCTTGCAGCTTTTGAACTGCGTCAGTAAGTGCGGACACTTGCATGCAGAGTGTGTCAAATGGTGAGCGCGCCCTGTCGGCCTCAGACATCTGGCTGGTTTATACTGTCAGATACACAAGTACTTACCGAGCCGAGATGCTGAGGACGGCTCACCTTTACGACCAAGCGCACCTGCCCCCTGGAATTTGAGACAGGAGGCAGAGGCACAAGGAGGTACCGGTACCGGTACCGGGGAGGTAGGTAGATGGGATGCAGGCACTGGAGGTCGGAGGCTGAGATGTGTAGCAGGTGCTGGAGGGTCAGCAAGGCAGGTGGAAGTGGTAAGTCCCAGGAAACAGTTCAAAAAGTTAGCAGACAAAATGGAAGCAGATCCGGGTACAGGCAAAAGTCCGGGTTCCGGGTAGCGCTAAGACAAGTCCAGGTATGTAAGCCGAAGTTCAGGGGCAGGAGACAGAAGCAAATCCAGGTCACGGTCCGAGGTCAAGGGGGGGTTCCAGAAAGCAGCAGAGTTCACAAACAGGCCGAGGTCAGGTTTCCAGGTGAGAGCTGAGTCGGGAGGTAAATCCAGGTCAAAGGGCACAAGTCAAAGTGTCAAAACTTTACTCAGAGCTGACGATAAACCAGCAACCTGTGCAAAGACAGGGGCTGGTTTAAATAGGCCTGTCAGGTCTGTGATTGGTCCCGGGAGGAGGCGCACACATTCGCGTGCTCGTGCACGCGCCGCGCCGCTGCGCCACGCACGCGCGCGCGCCCCAGATGCGCGGGCACGCGCCGTGACGCGATTCTGACGTGCCTGTGCACGGATTGAGCGCTGTGAGCGCTGGGACCCTGACACCTTGGAAGCACAGTGCAGATCTTGAGTCAGTCAGTCAGCCCGCCAGGTGCAGCAGGACGCTCTCACACGAGTCGGCTCACCGAGACAGACTAGTCAGGCAGGTGATCCCTCCAGCCCCTGGCTGCATCCAGGACTCACAGGATTCGCAGCCTTTCAGCTCTCCTTCCATCCCTTTGCCCACTACCTTGTTCTGCTGGGGTCTCACAGGTAAGCCTGTTTCTCGCCGGGCGCTTGTGTCCCCCCCCCCCCGCCCCCCCGCTTCCCCTGGGACAGCGCGGCCGTCCTTCTAAGGATAAGCCACGGCTCTCCCCAACGGAGCAACAATTGCACTTTGGTTGCCTCCCGTTCTCCTCCAGAAAGCCATCAGCAATCGAGCCATCCCCCGCCGCCTCTCCACCCCAGTCACACCCTCTCCAACCATCCGCGCTGACCTATGGTGTTTTGCGGCGGCCGAATCTAGGAAAGACCGCGGCTTCACCCGCGGCCTAGTGGAGCGCCGCACAAACACCCAGGAGATTCCCCTAAAGCCGCCCAGAAACCCCCCTCTTACTATAGGAGGACCTCCATCCTCTCCCTGATTGCCCACCAGCCTCCCCTAGGGACAAATCCACCAAGCTGACAGCCCCCAGCTTTTTCCTGAATTGTGGCCAGCTTGGTACTTCTCCCCCTATTCTGCCCCACCGCATATCCACCACCTCTGTGGCACTTGATCCAGGGTTTATTTGCTGATCGCCCTTGAGGGGTCAGGAAGGAATTTTTTTTCCCTTGCCGCAGCACATCGAATAGCGCGACCAGGGTTTTTTTTGCCTTCCTCTGGATCAACCTGGGAGTGAGGATTTAAAGAAATCTCCCCCCCCCCCCATCCCACTAAAACCGCACTGGCACCCCCGATGCTTGATGACAATGGCTAATCTGCGATACTCTGCAGACACCATTCGGAGTCTGAGGCGATTCGCCACAGTATTACCAGCCATCACCAAAAAGGCCTTAAGAACTGAGCAACTATTGAGAATCGATCGACGATCGACTGTCAAAAATTTCAGTCATCCATCCCAACCTGAGCACATATCTTGTGCTTTGATCAACACAAGATCGGCAGTAAAACACCGATTAGAAATCCATGATCTCATTCTTCAATACGATTTAGACTGCCTCTTTATTACAGAAAGCTGGCTCACAGCCGACTGTAACACCATTCTAGGAGAACTGGTGCCAGAAAACTACCGTATTATAACGGAAAACAGAATAGGGCAAAGAGGAGGAGGACTGGCGGTGATCCACAAGACTCATCTTGCGATCACTAAACCAGTCCTTCAAAACCCTCTTCCATTCATGGAAACCCTTACTCTACAGCTGCAAACTAATCCCCAGGAGACTGTCCAGATTCTACTCTGTTATAGGCCACCTGGGCCAAAATCGCAGCTTCTATCATCGCTGACGGAGTTTATCTCCACTTATACCCTAAACAGCAAACACCTTCTGCTGCTCGGGGACTTCAATCTCTGGGCCAATTCTTCACAGGACCCCGTTGCCGATGCCTGTATTGACCACCTGGAAAGTTTAGGGCTACAGCAACTAGTCTGTGGGCCCACACATGCTTCAGGCCACACACTCGATCTTATTTTCAGACAAAATCTGAAAATAAATACTTTGGAAAATGAACCATTGCCATGGACAGATCACCATGCAATTAAATTCATAATTTCCAAAACTCCCCCATTGATAAAAACACCCAAGCCGGTGACAACACACTGGACTAGATCTCAGAAGAAGCTCCATTCGGAACTCTTCAAATCTACTTTGGAAAATAAAATTAAAACACTCCAAGCATTCCGAACAGCCTCAGAAACACTGGATGCCATTAATGCAGCCCTACTACAGTCAGCCGACTTAGTAGCGCCGAAACACAAAGCCCACATCCGGAAAAACAAGTCCGGCTGGTTTAACAACCAGCTGGTGCTACTGAAGCAAGAGCGCAGAAGGGCGGAAGCCGCCTGGAAGAGAAGCACTTCAGTAGAGAACCTCATCACCTACAAGGAAATAACAAAAAAATACCATAAAGAAATCTTCAAAGCCAAGAAAAATTATTTTTCCGAGGCTATCAACAGCGCCCTAAACCGCCCCCGGGAACTCTTCAAGCTGGTCACTCAGACCATGAATCCAGACTGTCTTGAAGCCCCCAATTCAGATACCCAAAAATTTTGCAATGAACTATCGGATTTCTTCATCAAAAAAATTGAGGGAATCCGGGAAAGCATTCAGCAAAACAACACCCCCCTCAACCAGGCTCACAACACCCATAGAAACATTCTACATTTAACAAAGTTCACTCTGCAACCCATCACCTTCGAGGCCACAAAAAATATCATCGGTACTTTGCGAAACAGCACAGCGCCCAACGATATTATTCCCACTAAACTGCTGAAGGAATGTGCCGACATCATGGCACCACCTATCATGCAGCTTATAAATCAGTCACTTAAGGAAGGCATAGTGCCCTCCCTGCTGAAAGAGGGCACAATCAAGCCTATCTTGAAAAAGCCTACCCTGGATCCCAAGGACCCAGCCCACCGCCGCCCCATAACAGGCCTCAACGTTCTCTCCAAGGTAATGGAAAAAGTAGTGGTACAACAGCTGCAACAGCATCTAGATACCCATAATCTACTTGATCCATACCAATCGGGTTTCCGTCCCGGACACGGGACAGAAACAGCATTACTCAAAATATGGGACGACGCTCTCGAGGCCGCAGACGAAGGAGAATCTTGTCTCCTGGTTCTGTTGGACCTAAGCGCAGCCTTTGATACGGTAGACCACAAACTATTACTGACTAGGCTAGCTGAAGTAGCCAGAGTCGCAGTAGGTGATTTACCATGGTTTTCCTCCTTTTTGGAAAACCGATCACAAACAGTGAAATTGGGACTTTTCACTTCTGAAAAACGCACGGTGTCATGTGGAGTCCCTCAAGGATCCCCCCTGTCACCGGTGCTCTTCAACATCTACCTTCGCCCACTCTTTGAAATCATTAGTAGTCAACAACTACTTTATCACTCATACGCAGATGACACGCAACTGTATTTTCGCATCTGCAACAAAAAGGATCACCATTTCAGTTTAGAGAATTGTCTCTCTTTGATAGAAAACTGGATGACCAAGAGTTATCTTAAACTCAACAGTTCCAAAACAGAACTTCTCCTGTTTCAGGCCAGTCGCAAGAGTCAACGGGCAACAACCTGGTCTCCCCCGCCCATTCTGGGCCAAATCATCACCCCTAGCTCCAAAGTCAAAAGTCTCGGAGTCATCTTTGACACCTACATGACTATGGACGCACAAATAGGGTCAGTAGTCAGCGGATCCCACCATCTGCTACGCCTACTACGCAGACTTATCCCCTTTATCCCCAAAGATGACGTAGCAGTCGTGGTAGGAACAATTGTGAACTCCAGACTGGACTATGCAAACGCCCTTTACCTTGGACTACCTAGGTACCAAATCGCTCGTCTGCAAGTCGTTCAGAATACGGCCGCCAGACTTGTGACTGGGAAAAAACCCTGGGAGTCAATCTCACCTTCATTGAGAGCCCTTCATTGGTTGCCAGTAAAAGACAGAATTTCTTTTAAAGCCCTCTGTCTGACACATAAGTGCATCCATGGGAAGGCCCCGCAATATCTATGCGAGAAGATAGAAGCCCACAACTCCAATCGTGTTCTGCGATCCACCGACCAAAATTTGGTCAAGGTACCCAAAGCCAGATACAAGTCCAAAGGAGAAAGAAGGTTTGCTTTCCAGGGTCCCAGACTATGGAACGCTTTACCAACCAGCATTCGGTTGGAGGAAAACCACCTGAGCTTCAGAAGACAGATAAAAACTCTGCTCTTTTGAGGCCCGGAGAGACAGAAACAACGAGCGCCCAGAGGCGATTCAGTTCGCATGTGTCGCGCTATATAAGTTTTTCATTCATTCATTCATTAATTCATTCATTCATTCAGAACCGGGAGCTGTGTGTGTAAACACACAGCTCCCGGTCCTGTCAGGGGAGAAATGCCTGACTGTCTGTTCATACAATGTATGTCTGTTCATACAGTCATTTCCCCTAGTGAGTCCACCCCCCCTACAGTTAGAACACAGCCAGGGAACATACTTAAACCCTTCCTCACCCCATAGTGTTAACCCCTTCCCTGCCAGTGGCATTTTTATAGTAATCAATGCATTTTTATAGCACTGATCACTATAAAATGCCAATGGTCCCAAAAATGTGTCAAAAGTGTCGGAAGTGTCCGCAATAATGTCGCAGTACTGAAAAAAAATCACTGATCGCCGCCATTACTAGTAAAAAAAAAATATTAATAAAAATGCCATAAAACTACCCCCTATTTTGTTAATGCTATAACTTTTGCGCAAACCAATCAATAAACGTTTATTGCGATTTTTTTAATGAAAAATATGTAGAAGAATACGTATCGGCCTAAACTGATGTAAAAATATTTGTTTTATATATTTTTGGGGGATATTTATTATGGTAAAAAGTAAAAAATATTAATTTTTTTCAAAATTGGCGCTCTATTTTTGTTTATAGCGCAAAAAACTAAAAAACACAGAGGTGATCAAATACCACCAAAAGAAAGCTCTATTTGTGGGGAAAAAAGGACGCCAATTTTGTTTGGAAGCCAGGTCGCACGATCGCGCAATTGTCAGTTAAAGCGACGCAGTACTGAATCACAAAAAGTGCTATTGTCTTTGACCAGCAATATGGTCCGGGGCTGAAGTGGTTAAACAAGGCATTGAAAGGTAAGTATATGCTGCTGGGAAGGTGGGGGGGGGGATAATATAGTGGCATAGTGCACCCACCTTTCTTAGACACGAAAGAGGGACACATTTTAGCTCAAAGCATGTAGACAAAAGACACATGTTTGCCACGTCTCCTACACAATATCCATGAAGAGTATGCAAAAATCTATTGGTTAAAGCGAAAGTCCGCTCAAAAAAAAAAATATTAAAAGCCAGCAGCTACAAATACTGCAGCTGCTGACTTTTAATATTAGGACACTTACCTGTCCTGGAGTCCAGCGCCATCAGCAGCAGAGGACGAGCGATCGCTCGTCACTCTGCTGCTCCCCCCGCCATCCACGTTGAGGGAACCAGGAAGTGAAGCGCTCCGGCTTCACTGCCCGGTTCCCTACGGCACATGCACGAGGTGTGCCCACCGATTGGCTCCCGCTATGTGTTGGGAGCCGAGTGTTCCCAGCACACAACGGGGGGGGGGGGGGCGATGGGAGGTGACGACAAAATAAAGCACAGAGCCTTGGATGTGCAGGTGAGTTTGCTTTCAATGTTAAAAATGAATGAAACGTTTTTTTCAGTTAGTGGCGCTCCAATAAAGTGTAGTTTAGCTTTAAATATCCAGGTGCTTTTTTAAACATTACTTTTCCTTTATATTACCTTGTCCAGTTTAATAATGTCTAAGTTGCATGATTGATTTAGCACAGTATAAAAAGTATTTGGTAGTGGAAAAAAAAATGTTTCTATTAGAGCAAAAAGAAGGCCAAAATAGAAGCATGGATGGACAGAGGCATTAGGTTCCAAAAGTGATTGTGTTGCTGGGGATGGTGGTAAACGAGGTAGTTAAAGGGAGATTCAAAAAGTAAAAAATAGCCTTGGCAAACACAGCACACTAAACCATATCTGTGTTTATCACAAGTCACGGCTAAGCCTAGGGAAACAGTAACAGTAACATTTACTCCCACAGCCAACACATTACCGTTACGATATTCCTGAAAACAAGGTTGATGGAAGAGAGGCCCACGGCTGGAGATGACACAGCCCATAAAATACTCATAGCCCGGCTAGCAGGTATGAGAGTTGCTAAATTGTTGCCCTAATGAATGGTGAGATGTTCCATGGAACAAAAGGAAAATGGAAACCTGGCGCTGCAGACACAACCTACTGTAGACCTGTAAGACTATAGCCAAGTCATTTTCAGAACAGGGTACATACAGGGCCGATCCGCCCTATAGGATCACTATGCAAGCCACCTAGGGCCCCACAAAGCTGCCTGGTGAGAAGTATTTTTTGGCCCCTCACCCCGCTTCTCAACTCGCTTGCTGCATGGGAGAAGAGGTAAGAATTCAGCACCCCCCGCTTCTCAAATTTAATGTGTGTAGCGCTACCCCCTCAGGAGCCGCTGGTTAGATTTGGGATGGCATGTTATCTATTGGCTCTGGTGAAGTGTCTAGGGTAAATGATGAACACAGTGGTAATGAAGGAATGTCCGCAAGATAGGAAGTCTCTTTATAAGTGCTCTTTATTACCCAGCCGGGTTAAAACGGTCAAATAGGTGATGGGAAGGATAGACAAAGGTTGAGAAAGAATAGCAGACTCAGGCTTTGGATATCTGAAGCAATCCTGCTTCCGAACAGTAATTAGTCTTTCTGCACCACTCCAACTTGAGTGGGTATAGCGTACCTGGACAGGTACCTCTCACAGACCTGGCAGCCAGGGTATCACTCGAACTTGAGAAGGATGCCTCTGCCACAGGCTCTTCCAAATGACTGTTAGGAAAGCGCCTTTGCCACCGGCCTTTCCTGAGTGTTGAACCGGAGGTGTTCCTCCCAAATAAAGGTTCTCCTGAGTCTTCCCTTGATGTTGCCAGAGTACCGACTGAGAGAGGAAATAGGCCCTCAGTGTACAGTACCTCGATCCCGGATGGGTTGTCTAGGCCCTATTGGATCGCCTGCCTCCGGGATCTCCTCAGACTGACTCCCCACTGAACAGCACAACTCGCTTGGGATCTCCGATGGTGGGAACCCAGTAAGTCACTGGGTCCCCATTGTTTTCAAAGTGTTCCGGACCAGCTTGTCTCCGGAACTAGGATCTCAACGTAGCGCCCGCGCCCCGGCCAGGTAGACCATAACGCACAGGGCGTGCCGATGTGGCCACCCTAAAGGTGGGTGCCACACCTCAGGAACAGACCACCTAAGATGGCGTCTGCCTCATAAGTACCCTCTCCCAGCATGCCCAGAGTGCCCAGGCCTCCCAATTGGCTGCTGGCAAGAAGGCACTCCGACCTGAACTCCACTGCCTCCACCTGCTGCCCCGGGGTGGAAAGGCACCCCAGGAACACAGAATGAACTGACAGCACAGCCCAGCTAAGACAGAGAGCCCTAAACAATCACAATTAAGATCAGAGTAAGTTACACTCTGATCTTTTCCCACTAAATTTAAATAGAGTCCGTACTTGGAAGTACAGGGGCGCTAAATGTGACATAAAATTAGAAGCAACTGTCTTACGGGACATGTACCAGTGCCAAAACTAAAAGCAGATTAGGCAAGGTTCACACATGGCAGTTTCGTTCCCCGGTTCAGGTGCAATTCAGATGAACAATTCAGGTGAATTGTTATTTGAATTCACACCTAGACTAGACCCAAAATCACAGAGTGCCCTTTTCAAAAATGGACTGCGGCCGCCCGGACATGTGTTAACTGGCTCCATTGGAAGCTGGTCCAGTTCATATGTTATGTGAATTAGCTGCGTTAACTAGCTCCCACTTGGCCTATAGCAGATTGACAGCCAGGAGAAGGTTTAAATGTTCTAAGTGGATGACATATGATGTCTTCATAATGCCCCCGGTGGCGCACAGTGTGGCGATCCATGGTGAGGTGTGCTGCTTGGACACACCACATTACCGATCACAGTAAAGAGCCTGACAGCGATCTGTGATGTCCATCAGTGATGTCTGTCAGTGCCCACCAGTGATGTCCACTATATATACATGCAGCGATACTCCCAAAGGAGCTGCTGAGAAATTATGGGATGGCATGTTATCTCATGGCTCCAGTGAAATGTCTAGGGTGAACGATGCATGCAATAGCAGTAAAGGAATGTCTGCAAGTAGGAAGTCTCTTTATATGTGCTCTTTATTACCCAGCCGGGTAATAACAGTTACAGGTGATGGAAAGGATAGACAAAGGTTGGAAGGAGAACAGCAGATTCAGGCCTTAAATATGGAAACAGTCCTGTCTCTGACAACAATTCGTTTTCTTTTGCCACTCCAGCCTGAGTGGGTATAGCGTACCTGGATAGGTCTCTCTCACCGACCTGGCAGCCAGAGTATCACTCGGAACTTGACAAGAGGTCTCTGCCACCAACTCTTCTAGATGACCGTCAGAGAAGCGCCTCTGCCACAGGCCTTCCCTGAGTATAGATACAGAGAATCCCCTCCTTAGTAAGTTTTGCCTGAACCTTATTTTCAATGGCGCCCAGGTACTGACTGAGAGAGGAGTCAATCCCTCAGTGTCCAGTACCTTGATCCCCGATGGTTCGTCTTAATACTGTTGGACCGCCAGCCTCTCATTGGCTCTCCTCAACTGGACTCCCCACCGAACAGCTACACTTGCTTGGGATCTTGAAAAGTGAGAACCCAGTCGATCGCTGGGTTCCCGTCCTGCGTGGATGCTCCAGGCCCTCATGGCCCAGAAACCAGGAAAACATGCCCCGGCCAGGTAGGCCATAACCCTAGGGACGCGATGATGTGGCCACCCTAAAGGTGGGTGCCACACTCAAGAGAGAGAGAAACTAAAATGGCATCTGCCTCATAAATACCCTCTCCCATCATGCCCAGCGAGAGAACACCCAAACCTCAGCTTCCACTGCTGCCACCTGTCGTCCTGGGGTGGAACAACACCCCAGGCACAACATAATGAGCCCACAGCACAGCCAAGCTGAAACAGAGACCCAAACCAAACGAATCTCAATAAGAATCAAAATCAACTTACACTCTGATTATCCCTTAAATTTACTAGCACCCGTACTTTGAAGTACATGGGCGCTACATAAATATACATATGTGTGTGATCCGGCACTACGGGTGCCGTCCAGTAGCAGTAAAACTTCTATAGGGCAGAAGTGAAGCCATTAAGACCCGGTTCACACTGGGGCGACTCGTCAGGCGACTCAGCCGCCTGACGAGTCGCCTCCCATTGAATGCAATGGGAGCGTTCTAATGGGAGCGACGCAAGTCGCTCCGACTTAGAAAATGCTCCCTGTACGACTTTGGGGGCGACTCGGGGCAACCTCCATTGACTTCTATACAGAAGTCGTTTGGCAGCTCGCCTCTGAAGTCGTCCTCAGGATGACTTGCAGAGCCGCCCCCGGAGTGGATCGCCCCAGTGTGAACCGACTCTAAGGCTTCAGAGGCAGGAGAACTCCGGGGAGTGGTGGGGGGACCAGTGCCCAAGAAGATAGCAAGGAAAAAAACTCATCCTTAGGGCAGGATTTTTGTTTTTCTCATAGAGGAACGTGTGACTTTGATTCATTAACTGCAGGAAGGCTTAGGAAGAGGTGTTTGGATTCATGACTGTCAAGTAAGATAATTGAGGCATATTGCACTATTTAAATTTCATTTTTTCCTGGAGTTGGGCTTTCACATTCTATGTATTTGGAGGAAGATGCTGGAGTGATGCAAACAGAGGAAAATGTCAGTATTGTGGGGAATCTGGAAAGGAGACACAGGGAGATAGACCACGTTCCTCCTACCAAATAGTTTTATATTCATTATCATGGACAATAGCATCATCAGCCACATTACTGTCATCGCCTTCATACAAAACAGCTCACAGCTGCCTCATATTTTCCATCATTGAAATAAACTTTGCCGGAGATAATTGCAGAGTAAGAGCAGTTTGCAGGTGAACTTCAAACAGCAAAGTACTTATTTCTAAGGATCTGTCAGGCAAACACTCCAGCTCCACTGAACCCATTGTCAGAGGTGATTATTAATCATTGTGCTCTGCACTCTGTACCCTTTCTGTTCTAAATTCTGCATTTCTAGGAAGGGGCCTTAACTACAGTGAGCAGCATTGGGACACACTACCCCGCTCTTCTTAACTCCACTATTGGCCCTCTGTTACATCTAGGGTTGCCAACTTTTTATCAAGCCAAACCCGAACACTCTAGCGGCGCATTCCAATTTTTCATATTTTATTTTTTTGCAGTATACCCTATAGCAGGGGTGCCCAACCTTTTGAAGAGCGAGGGCCACTTAAGCAACTTGGTAACCAGTCGCGGGCCACAATGAACGGAGCGGGCGGATTACAGGTCACAGGTACTCTATTGGCCCAGATGGAAGGGGACGTATTGCCTTCTGTTTTTCGGATTGGAGGTAGGCAGGCATAAACGGTGAATTGAGGGTCCCGTTTGGGTGGGCTAATTGTGTGAAAAGGGCCTAAGGCTGCGGTTTATCCACACTGCGGGTGCAACGTAGTGCATCTGTGTCTATCCTGTGGGTTAGCTAAACTTTGCCATAGACTCTGCCTGTGGCAAAAGCCGGCGCTGTAGAGGAAGCATCGGCTTATGGGGCTCTGGCTCCGCAGTCGTTTTCTTCCTCTACCACCAGCTTCATTCACAACACTGGTGCTGCGGTATGGCAGGTCAGCAACCTGCGATCTGGGCTTGCCCAGGGCCGGACTTAACATTGGGCTTGACTGGGCTTGACCAGGGCCCCAGACAGCAACCCTTCCTTTTTTTATTTATTTTTATAAAAAAAATATGTTTTTTTTTATATATATATATATATATATATATATATATATATATATATATATATATATATATATATATTATCATTATTATTAAAGGGCCCAGAGGTCTCCAGGGCCCCTGGATGGCAACCCCCCCCCCCTTTTTTATAAAACAATTTACATTTTTTTTATATATATATATATATATATATATATATATATATATATTTTTTTTTTTATTAAAGGGCTCAGAGGTCCCCAGGGCCCCATGTGGCAACCCCCCCCTTTTTTTTTATAAATGTTAATTTTTTTATTTTTGTTTATATTTTTTTATTTTTTATTAAAAGGCCCAGAGGTCCCCAGACCCCCCGGATGGCAACCTCCCTTTTTTATGTATTTTTTATAAATGTTTATTTTTTTTATTTTTTTTTAGGGGTCTAGAGGTCCCCAGGGCCCGGACAGCAACCCCCACTTTTTTTATTTATTTTTTTATATATATATATATATATAAAAAATAAAAATGGGCTAACTTTACTGCCTATTTTTTTTTTTTAATTCATTAAATTATTTTTTTTTCCAAAAAAATGCATTTAAAAAGACTGCTGCGCAAATACAGTGCAACATAAAATATTGCAACAACCGCCATTTTATTCTTTAGGCCAAGGTCTTTACTAAAAAATTATATAATCTTTGGGGGTTCTAAGTAATTTTCTAGCAAAAAAAAATAATGATTTTAACTTGAAAAGAGCTGTCAGAAAAAGGTTTGGTGTTTAAGTGGTTAAAAATTCCTAATTTACATACAGAAGAAGTTAATTCCTTTGAAGAGATACAATGTTTAGACTTAACTTTCCACTGATAAAGAATGTTTCCAAAACTTGGCAGATTGTCCAGACTGACTTTTGGCTGAGAGCAGACAGGAAATTCTTTGCATACCAAAGTGCAGAGAGAAAATTATTTTCATGTGAAAGATCGTGAAACCCTGTATCAAGAATCGCAGCGGGAAAAAGATCGCGATAACGATTCTTGATGATTAATCGTGCAGCTCTAATATATATATATATATATATATATATATATATATATATATATATATATATATATATATTTATTTATTTATTATTATTATTATTATTATTATTAAAGGCCCCAGAGGTCTCCAGGGCCCCTGGATGGCAACCCCCCTTTTTTTTTTATAAAAACATTTACATTTTTTTTATTTTTTTTATAAATGTTTATTTTTTTTATTTTTTATTTTTTTTAAATTAAAGATGAGAGTCACCCCCCCGCTCAACAACTTTAAAGCGGAGCTCCAGCCGCGATTTTTTTTTTAAAGTCAGCAGCTACTAACAGTGTACTCATTAGTACTCAGAGTAAAGCCAGTTCGACAGATTTTCCGTCTTGGCCGGTTTCCTTTAAGCCTTACCCGGTCCCGGGCACTAAGGTAGGGGATTTGGGATTCATTTTAGATTCCAAACTGTCTTTGGAGGCGCAGGTAAACCAGGTGGTAAGCTGGTGCTATTACCATCTGAAACTCCTGCGTTCTACATTGGATTTCATTGTAGCCACGTGATTAATGCTTTCATTGGCAGTCGGTTGGACTACTGTAATGCGTTTTATATGGGGTGCTCAAAAGCCCTTCTGCATAAGCTTCAGTTGATCCAAAATGCGGCAGCTAGGTTAGCAACGGGAGTGGGCCGTCGGGACCATATCACACCATCTCTAAAAGCCTTGCATTGGTTACCTGTTGCTGAACGGGTCTCGTTTAAAGTGGGCTGTATGGTCCACAAAGCCATCCATAAGATAGGCCCAGGGTATCTGCAAAATTTTTTTACCTGTTACGTGCCCAGCAGATCGTTAAGATCTGCTGATCAGGGTAATTTGACGGTCCCTAAATTTAGGAAAACTAAATGTGGAGGGAGGACTCTGGATGTACAAGGATCATTATGCTGGAACTCTCTACCTTTACATTTAAGACGGGAGAAGGATTTGTTAAAGTTCAGGAAGTTTTTAAAAAACATTTTTATTTTCTCAGGCGTATGGTCTTAATTAGGGTTAGATATTAGCAGTTTTATCAGTTTTAGCTGTTGATGTTATCATGTGATTTTTAAGTGATTATTATATTGTATGATGTGTTTTTACATGTATCTGTGGTTCTATGAGCGCATCGAGGCCTTCGGGTAATGACTGCGCTCCCAAAAAGCATTTTTATAAATAAATAAATAAATAAGGACACTTACCTTGTCCTACTTGCCGCGCTGATGGACCTCTCGATGCCGATCCCACGATCGCTCCGGGTCCCGCGCCGCCATTCACACTATGGGAAACAGGCAGTGAAGCCGTACGGCTTCACTGCCCATTTCCTACTGCGCCTGCATGAGTCTCACGCTGGCTTGTGAATGGGCGCGCTGCTCTCTGAGAACACACACAGTTCCCAGAAAGCAGCGCGCCCCATTCACAAGGAGAAGGACAAGAAGAAAAGGCACCGCGGAGTAGAAGAGGCAGATTACGGACTTCCGCATAGCAACAGCTATTTCGGGTGAGTATTTATTTATTTTTTTTCAGGTTTTTTTAAACAACATGGGAAAATGTTGTTTTCCTGGGTGGAGCTCCGCTTTAATGTGCACCCCCCCCGCTCAACAACTTTAATGCCCCCCCGGTCAACAACTCCAATTCGCCCCCCCCCCCGCTCAACAACTTTAATGCGCACCCCCGCTCAACAACTTCAATTCGCCCCCCGCTCAACAACTATGATCCCCCCTCGCTCCAGGGGCCTCCTTTAACACTCAAGCCCAGGGGCCCCCACCACACTAAGTCCTGCCCTGGGCTTGCCAACCCGCCATTCCAGAGCAGGAGATTGCGGGCCACATCAGAGTGCTCCGCGGGCCACATGTGGCCCCCGGGCCACTGGTTGGCCTCCCCTGCCCTATAGGATTGTAAAAAAACTGGGACATCTTTGAGTAGTACTGCAGCATGAATAGTTTCCTGTGATGAACAATGGGTGTGGCCAAATTGTGTTAATAATGGGGGAAGTTTAAGGAGCATAGTTAAGTCAAACAAGCTTGGTCTGTCCCCAATACAAAACCTTATAATCCTCCCAGGTCAGTTTGTCCTCCAGAATAATCTCCCCGCGTCAGTCTGTACCCCAGTTAAAGCGCCCCCCCCCCCACCAATATAATTAAAAGCATTAGAAGCCAACATGGGGGAGGGGGATAGGAGGACTGGTGCTGCCAGTGATATGTCCAGGTTTCAGGTGGACTGAAACCCAGACACTGGATTTAAACCCTGGACTGTCCGGAGCAATCCCGGACAAGTGGCAACCCTAGTTACATCTGGTCTATAGATCTATAAAAATAAATGTATAATGCATAGCCTAACTGTAGCCAAACCTCTATTTTTTATGATTTCGATGGAGTGGAGAAGGATTAAAAATCTGTCAGGTTTTTAATACTGTCTGTTCCCCCTGCCCCTTCCCCAAGGGGAATTCTCCCTACATCCTATTCTGTTTGATACCCATTACCTGGACAGGAAGTGAGGAGAGACTGCTCCAAGCAGACAAAGCACTTAGTCCTTCTCACTGTACTAGAGAACAATGGTCTCTTTTGCTGTCTTTGTAGTCAGAGTCTTTGAATAAGAAATGCGATAACCCTAACAACCAAGGCCTGAGGTGTGCCTTGGCCTAGCTGGTCAGTATGCCTGAAAAGAGGGCAAAAAGACACATATTTAGGTGAAGAATGGTAGGTAACAATCCGTCAAGTATAGTAGCGTGCGCCTGGATGGCAACACTATACGTCTCCGGTAAGCAGGGCCGCTGATAGGGGGGGACCACCAGTCCTCCTGTAGGGGGCCCAGGTACACAGGGGGGCCCAAACATCAGAGGGACGGAGGGGCAAATACAGGATGCCCTGTGAGGCTCTCGGCAGCAGCTGAAAACCCTCCTGCCGACTTTTAGCTGTTGCAGGGAGAGACACGGACACAACTGCTGGCTTTCTTGTCCTGTTAAAAAATTAACCCTGTATTGTTTTAATCCATTGTAAAAAAAAATATTAAAATTGTATAAAAATAATTTGGAAAAATTGTAAAATAAAATAATTTATTTAAAAAAAATATATAAAATGTTTTAGTTCAAAAATATTGAAAACAATTTAAAAAAGCTTCTCTGTTATCTGTGTGTCCGCTAAGAATGATTTTAGTATATTTATTGTGAAAAAAAAGTTTTTATATATATTTGAGGGGGGCCCTGCCAGGTCGGCTGTATGGGGCCCCATGATTTCTAACAGCAGCCCTGCCGGTAAGTATCCGCTATGACAGGAAAAACCCACCGACTTATGACTTGTGATAGAAGGGACCCACTATTGAACCTGCGAAGCAGCCCATAACTCAACTGAACGTCCCATGAAAGATGGATTAGGCCTGATGCCCGAAAAAACCCTGCCATGAGAATGAACTGCTTGTGATGAGAGGATGCATGGGGGAAATGGAGCAAGGGCTGGCCCGAGAAGCCCCTGCAAAGTTGGCCAAGAAGATCGAAATACTTCAACCGGACACCAGTAAAGTAGCTCTGTGAAACCCCCCAACCTCTAGCCTACCCATGCTTGGTACAGGGAAAGTAAGAGGGTGAGTTGCAAAAAGGAAAAACTGACAGGAGACTGAAGTGCTGGATACCTGATGGAGAAGGCAGATAAGGCCAATGCGCTAAGGCAATAAGCATCATTACACATGGAACCATGCCAGACCCACAGAACGATCAGGTTGTGCTTCTGCCTGTAACCTGACAACCGAGTCCTGAATGCACCAATTATCTTGCCCTATCAACCGCAGGGCTGATAGAAGTTAATGCAAGAAAGGAAGACATCGGTGGATGCCAATACAACCCCCCCCCCCCCTGCCCCGAAACTGTAGCAACTGCTGAATCGCCAGACCATGGAGGAGTACCTCGCAGGAAAGGGCAGCCAAAAGTAGCAAATGATATTGGAACTTGCCATTAGGCACCCTGGTGGCCCGGCCCCCCACCTTTAGAATGACAGTAAATAAACCAGACCAAACACCCCTGAAATGACGCCAAAACAGGACCCAACAGGGGAGGAGGATTAAGTACTCATCAGACTCCTCCTACAAACACAGGCTAGCCTCCGACCAGCCTTTCACGTGTCCTCACTGGGGAGATTTCCCATTGCCTCCTGATCTGTCTAAAACTTGTCAAGTAGAAGAAGTAGAATAGAAGTCAGGGAAAATCTCCCAAAATAAAGGCATAGCATTAACTACTTCAGCCCCGGAAGGTTCTACCCTCCTTAATGACCAAGCCATTTTTTGCGATATCGCACTGTGTTACTTTAACTGACAACTGTGTGGTCGTGCACCACTTTTTTCCCCACAAATAGAGCTTTTTGGTGGTATTTGATCACCTCTGCGTTTTTTTTTTTTCCCTGATATAAACAATATAAGAGCGAGAATTTTGAAAAAAAAAACAACAATATTTTTTTACTTTCTGCTATAAAACATATCCTATGAAAAAAATGTAAAACATCAAATTTCTTCATCAATTGAGGCACACTTTTCAGATATTTATTTGTAAAAAAATTTGCAAAAAATTATCATTTACCTTACACTTTGTGTTGGTCTATCACATAAAATGCCAATGAATACATTTTGGTTGTAACATGGCAAAATGTGTAAAATTTTCAAGGGGTATAAATACTTTTTCAAGGCACTGTGGGGTCCCTAGTGTTACTCCTTGTATACTTCTTACAGCTTCAATTGTTTGCGCTGCACAGTGATGTGGAGTTCTGGCACATTTGTACTGTTTGAAAACAACAAAGTGTAAATTTCCCCGACTTCTAGAAGTGTTTATATTGCTGTGACCGTTATGTTAGAGTTCAGCTTGTAAATTATTGTGCAGCTTATTTTCAAGCATGACATAAAGAAAACCTATTTGCACTGATCGTGGCATTGCCCGCAGCAGGCTGACAAATGTTTGTGTTCATTTTCCAACTCCAGAAACATGGACAGCACCTATTTATTATAGAAAAGCACAAGGATAAGAGAAGTACAGTGCTTAGGATCCCCTATTGCTGTTTTTCTATAATGTTGTAGTTTTGAGTGTAAATGTTACTATTGCACATGACGGCCTTAAGCCGGTGTTCTGTCGAGAAGTGCCCCCCCATCAAATTTGCCGATCAGCTGGGCTAACGTAACCATGGCGCATGCGCACATCGTAGGAGGTATCTTTCGATGGGAGATACCATTTCACAGGCAGAATTTAAAGCTGTACAAACAGCGGGGGAAGACCGTAGTTCTCAGATTGTGTCTCTCTGCTGGAGGGCGGCATGTGGCTGTGTTGAAGAGCTGGTTTTGTCTGTGCTGCAACCCGCCCTTTCAAACAGGCAAAACCAGCCGTTTAACACAGCAAACCCGCCCTGCAACACAGACAAAATCGGACCATCAGCATACTGTAAAGCCGCCCCGCAACAGCGAGGCACAATCTGAGAACTGCGGTTCTCCCCCCGCTTCAATTGTGCCCGTGAAATGGTATCTCCCATTGAAAGATACCTCCTACGATGTGCGCGTTTGCCATGATTAAGTCAGCCCAGCTGATTGGCAGCTGTTGTGCTATAACATATGGAGCATGCGCAGTTTGTCGCGGGCACTATTCGATAAGGGGGGGGCACTTTAGATCACCACCAACTGGAATGTCCTAAAACAGTACCATGACAGAATGGGCAAAAATAAAATAGAAAGCCAAACTAACTGCCTCAAAATAAAATGAAACAGGTCAGTCACACTGCCACCTGAAAACCTGTACACCCAAAACTAGAATAAGCTGATGCTTCCACGCCCATCAGGTAAAACTTGGTGAACATATGAATTGACGAGTGGCCACCTTACAAACCCAAGACATTAAAGCTTGATGGGGAAAGCCCAGGATGCACTTACTTCTTTTGTCGAATGTGCTCCAAGCAGAAATATAGGTTCTCAATGCCAGCATATGCTTAGACAATAGTTTGCCAGATCCAGCTTCATATAGTAGCAGTCAACGCTACAAGGCCCTTACATGGGCCCTCTACAATCAGAAACAGAGAATCTGACCTACAAACGAAAGGTGGCATTGTCCTAACATCCAAAGAATGTACTTTATTAGTGTGACCCAAATTTTCCTTATTGTGAACTAAATTTATAGGTGTCCCTCAAAGCTCCACCAGGTCCTCTTATGTAGCAAATGCTTGGAGTGCAGACCAGGACAGAACTCGACCCAGCTCTGGACATCTAATGGAAAAGGGAAAAGTTCTGGAAGTCACACATCTCTGCAAAACTCAGTAAGAAGGTAAATGACAGCCTCAGCTCCAACTAGGCCATGCCCCAACGTGTTTCACCCTGCCTGCTGAGCTTAGTTATGAGGTTCCCCATGACTAAGCTCTTGAGGGGGAGTGAAACGCGTTAGAGGTGTAGCCTGGTTGGAGTCCAGGCTAAGGCTGGTATTCACCTTCTATATTTTATACCACACAGCAAGGGGAGTTTTATAATTTCTCCTTGCAGATTTTTCCAATACCTTCAGTTACAACACGCTCTATCGATACGGGCCAAAATAACAAATATGGGATTGAGCTCCACCCACCTCATTGATTCCCTGTCTAATGTGGTGGATAAGAAGGGTCTTATCTCTGGTCTTTATAAGATGCTGTTGGGTAAATCCTTGCCTAACATTCAAAACCCTGGTAGGATAGTATGGGAAAAATATATTGGGTAAATGGATAATGAGAAGTGGCAGGCGATACTAGATCAGGTTCAAATGGTATCCCTCTCCCCCATGCAGAGGTTATCCTAACTCTTTATAATCCATAGATCATATAGAAGACCCACCCCGCTCCATCTATGGAATCGAAAGGGAGGATTCTGATTGCCCGCGTTGCCACAACGCTCCATCTGCTCTGGCGTTGCCCTAAGCTTCGTCATTACTGGCACCTAATAATTGACACTATCAATAGGGCATTTCAGGTTAATTTGATAAATAATCCATTGACGTGTGCATTGGGGTTTTTGGACAAGGACGTTTTTCCACCTACTGTTAGAATTCCTCTTTTACACAAGTAAATGCATTGCATCCAAGTGGCTGTCTCTTCTGCCCCCTACATTGGAGGAGTGGCAATCACAGGTCAATTCCCACTTAAAGGGGTACTCCTTGCATATTTTAGAAGTTGTGGTTGTAAACCCTTGGCTCAGATCCCCTAGCATTAGTGTCTCTACAGATTTTTCAATGTTAGAAGATATCAAAATGTAGTTGGTTTGGGCTTTTGTACCTGAATCCCCAGATAAGTATGGTCACTTCAGAAAAAAGGTATACCCGTGCTTAAATCCCAATAGCTTGTACATGTATTTAAACTATAAGGTGCTAAAGGGGTCCACATATTAACGCTACAAATTCTAAATGCACACTGTTATACACCCTTACCAACAAACTATGCAATAAAAAACAGGGTTAGTTCACCCATATTACAATACATGCTTAACCACTCGCCGACCGGCACCTGTAGATCTACGTCGGCAGAATGGCATGGCTGGGCGAAGCAACGTACCTGTGCGTTGCTTTGAATTTGCCACCATGCGGGCACCCCTGCCACGAGCTGCATGACTGTGCCACGTGGGACCCGCGGACTTGATGTCCGCCGGTTTCCTGCGATCGTGTCACGATCGCGTAAAAAAGGCATTTCCCTGTTCTGCCTTGTGACAGGACATTGATCTTCAGCTCCCTGTCATCGGGACCAGTGATCACTGATTGTCACTCGTAGCCCAGCCCCCCTACAGTTAGAATCACTCCCTAGGACACACTTAACCCCTTCCTTGCCACCTAGTGGTTAACCCCTTCCCTGACAGTGTTTTTTACACAGTAATAAGTGCATTTTATAGCACTGTTTGCTGTATAAATGACAATGGTCCCAAAATAGTGTCAAAGGTGTCCGATGTGTCCGCCATAATGATTGCCGCCAATACTAGTAAAGAAAAAATTATTAATAAAAATGCCATAAATCTATCCCCTATTTTGTAGACGCTATAACTTTTGCGCAAACCAATCAATATACGCTTATTGCGATGATTTTTTTTTACCAAAAATATGTAGAAGAATACATATCAGCCGAAACTGAGAAAGAAATTATTTTTTTATATCTTTTTTGGGGATATTTATTATAGCAAAAAGTAAAAAATATTGCTTTTTTTCCAAATTGTCACTCTTTTTTTGTTTATAGCGCAAAAACAAACAAACGCAGAGGTGATCAAATACCAACAAAGGAAACCTCTATTTGTGGGGGAAAAGGGATGTCAATTTTGTTTGGGTGCAACGTCGCACGGCCGCGCAATTTGTCAATGAAAGCGTTGCAGTGCTGAATCGCAAAATATGGCACGGTCAATGGGCAGCCAAATCCTCCGCGGCTGAAGTGGTTAAGCAGGCCAAATACATCAAAGTAATCCCTCCTTTGGCCAGTCCTACACTAGGTCTAGAAGCACTTCTCCCACCTTTTGTTTTTATACCCCATGTTGGCATGGTGTCCATCGTAACATTTGCAGTGGCAAAGCAGTGTAGGACTGGCCAGAAGAGGGATTACTTTGATGCAGTTGGCCAGCATAAGCATGTATCGCTTTCCCTGTTAGCAGTGTGCAGAGGGTCCATCCAGAATTTGAAGTATGGTCGCTTGACATATACTTGATGGTATACAGGGCAAAAGGTACAGACGTATTTGGAGGCGGGGACAATATTTGTATGTGTAGGGATGGTGGCATTATTTACCATGTGTTAGTAGTTATATGTGATCTTCTGTATTTTGTGTAAACTTTTGTAAGGCGCAGGATACAGGGATAATACAGGGATAATAAAGGGATAGTACAGGACTAATCAGCTTAGAGCAATAGATATGTTTAGGCATTGCAAGGCTGACAGTTACAAGCATGACTTCCACAGGCAGAGGCATGGTTTTCGCAACAGCTCACAATAGACAAAGTGCAATGTTTTCGGGGGGGGGGGACAGGACCCTTTAGTCAGGCATGTCTATTGTGATGTGATATTTCTTATTGGCGGTGCGTCCATGAAGGGCACAGGAACGCCGCCCCCTCTCTCCTGCATCATTGCATGAATCTATCTATTGTCGCTGCTGTCGCCCCCCTATTTAGGTGTCCGGCCCCTTTTTTGGGGCGCCAGGCATCTGAATTACAGTGGCGTTTTTTTTTTTTGATGCGCCTGATTAGAGCTGTGGGCTCTAATAGGCATCCTGATTATAGCCATAGGCTCTAATAGGCTTCCAAATTGGTAAACAGCGGGCACAATGCTGTGTGTTCGCTGTTTACTCAGTGTTGTGTTAGGGAAGCTTTCCTAACACTGACCCGCCTCTCAGCCAATCAGGTGCTCGGGTCTGGATACCTGTCAACTGATAGGCTGAAGTGACAGGCGATGTGATTGGATACTGCCTATCAGGCGTCCAATCATAGCAGAGGACAGGAAGAGGATGGGAGAAGAAATTGAGGACTCGGAGCTTGGAGGGCAGCGCCGTGACCCAAAGTAAGTGCCGGGGGGGGGATGCACACTTGCAGCTTTGATGGGGCACAGTAGCAGCAATTGATGGGGCACACTGGCAGCAATTGATGGGGCATACTGGCGGCAATTGATGGGGCACACTGGCAGCAATTGATAGGGCTCACTGGCAGAATCTAATGGGGCACACTGGTAGCAATTGATGGGCACACTGGCAGCAATTGATGGGCACATTGGCGGCAATTGATGGGCAGAGTGGCGGCAATTGATGGGCACACTGGCAGAAATTGATGGGCACACTGGCAGCAATTGATGGCACAGTGGCTGCAATTGATAGGCACATTGGCTGCACTTGATGGGCACAGTTGCTGCATTTGATGGGCACAGTGGCTGCATTTGATGGGCACAGTTTCTGCAATTGATGGCACAGTGGCTGCAATTGATAGGCACATTGGCTGCACTTGATGGGCACAGTTGCTGCATTTGATGGGCACAGTGGCTGCATTTGATGGGCACAGTTTCTGCAATTGATGGCACAGTGGCTGCATTTGCCTATCGGGCATCCAATCATAGCAGAGGACGAGAAGAGGATGGTAGAAGACATCGAGGACTCAGAGCGTGGAGGACAGCGCCGCGTCCCGATACAGGTAAGTGCCGGGTGGGGGGTGTGCACTGGCAGCAATTGATGGGGCACACTGGCAGAATCTGATGGGGCACACTGGCAGCAATTGATGTGTTTGATGGCACAGTGGTTGCAATTTTACAGGCACAGTAGCTGCGTTTGATGTGCACAGTGGCTGCGTATGATGGGCACAGTGGCTGAACTTGATGGGCACAGTGGCTGCAATTGTTTGTTTTTTTTTCAGTTTGTTTGCACCAGCACCAGCCGCCACTGATAATTCTACAATAAATCTTTCGGATGGTACAGGTTGATGTGTGGTCTGCTAGCCAAGATGTACATTGACCTGTAATGCCCCTGGTCTTCATCTGGTTTATTGCTGCAGGACCAATTACATCTAATCTAGAAACGTGTGCAATGAGAACACTGACATTATCATACAGAGCAGAAGTGATGTAGCAGCCCACCGTGTTAGACTACGAGGCAGAAATTTAATGTGAACGGAGCAATGGACATTGTTGAATAATTAGTTGCACGGTATAATGATGCCGCATATAATTATACCAACTGCGTTCTAAATTTAAAGAGGGCAGAAAGAGAAGAAGCAGGTAATTTAAGTGTCCCAATGTGCGATCTAAATAAAACATCTCCTAACTTATTTTCCTCCAATACACTTCCATACAAGCTGTTTAAAATGTAAATAACTCTCAACTCTATAAATACTTGGTTGCCATGGAAACCCCCACAAAATTATATAAGGCTAATTTTATCAGCCTTGATCTGCAGTATATTATATAAAAACAGTTAGAAGTTTGCTTTAAACTTTAGAGAAAATTATATTTCTTGATTGTCCATAACTTACTTTGCCCTTTTTCAACACATCTCTTCACTGCTTCGTAATATTTACTGAATTCTAAAAAAGTACTTTATTAAAAGTGAAAATTAAAAGGGAAAATGTGATCCATTGCAGCGTACCAGCAAATACAGAGAATGCCAGTTGATTTTGCCAGAAATGCAATGTCCTTATCATCGGGAATGAGTTCAGATCCTAGTCTGGACCCACATGAGCTATCCCGCCAGGAAGCTGTCACTGCACACCGCCAGCCAATCATAAGCAGATAAGGCAATCCCTGCTTAGTATTTGCACATATACATGCCCCCTGAACACACTATATTACCAAAAGTAATCCCAGTCTTAGTCCGTAGGGTTCAATATTGAGGTGGCCCACCCTTTCATGCTCCCAACTTGAATGACCTGCACAGAGTTCTGATGGAACACCTTTGGGATGAATTAGAGCGGAGACTGTGAGCCAGGCCTTCTCTTCCAACATCAATGTCTGACCTCACAAATGCGCTTCTGGAAGAATGGTCAAACATTCCCATAGACACTCCTAAACCTTGTGGACAGCCTTCCCAGAAAAGTTAGAGCTGTAATAGCTGCAAAGGGTGGGCCACCTCAATATTGAACCCTACAGACTTAGACTGGGATGCCAATAAAGTTCATGTGCATGTAAAGGCAGGCGTCCTAATTCTTCTGGTAATATAGTTTATATGTGGCTGAGGGGTGGGGAATGCCTGGCCACTTATGATTGACGGTGCACACTGACAGCTCTCTGGTGGGATAGCTCAAGTGGGTCCAGACTAGGATCTGCACATGCCTGAACTCATCCCTGATTATCGCTTCCTGTGTGGCTGACCTAAAAGCATAAAACACAGTTATCTATCTTTTGTAAACTACTAATTACGCCCACTAACAATGTGATGGAAATGCAAAAAGGAGGATTAGGGGTAGTGGGACTTTAAATGAGGTCATGACTGGGTAATGTGATGGAAATGGAGAGAGGAAGATGCATTACTGGATGCCTAGCACTGCCAGCAGTATACAGTTGCCATAAAAGTAAGTGAACCCTTTTGGAATGATATGGATTGCTGCACAAATTGGTCACAACAATAGACAATCACAGTCTGCCTAAACTATAAACACACAAAGAATTAAATGTTACCATGTTTTTATTGAACACACCATGTAAACATTCACAGTGCAGGTGGCAAAAGTATGTGAACTCTTGGATTTAATAACTGGTTGAACCTCCTTTGGCAGCAATAACTTCAACCAAACATTTTCTGTAGTTGCAGATCAAATGTGCAATATTCTTGGGATGTCTGGTATGAATCACTTTCTTGAGGTCATGCCACAGCATCTCAATCGGGTTGAGGTCAGGACTCTGACTGGGCCACTCCAGAAGGCGTATTTTCTTCTGTTTAAGCCATTCTGTTGTTGATTTACGTCTATGCTTTGGATCGTTGTCCTGTTGCAACACTCAACACCTAACTCCCTGTTGAGCTTTAGCTGGTGGATAGATGACCTTAAGTTCTCCTGCAAAATATCTTGATAAACTTGGGAATTCATTTTTCCTTTGATTATAGCAATCCGTCCATGCCTTGATGCAGCAAAGCAGCCCCAAACCATGATGCCCCCACCAACATACTTCACAGTTGGGATGAGGTTTTGATGTTGGTGTGCTGTGCCTCTTTTTCTTCACACACAGTGTTGTGTGTTTCTTTCAAACAACTCAACTTTGATTTCATCTGTTCGCAGAATATTTTGCCAGTACTGCTGTGGAACATCCAGGTGCTCTTGTGCAAACTGTAAACGTGCAGCAATGTTTTTTGTGGTATCCTCTAATGAAATCCATTCTTGTTTAGTGTTTTATGTATCGTAGATTCGCTAACAGGGATGTTAGCATATGCCAGAGACTTTTGTAAGTCTTTAGCTGACACTCTAGGATTCTTCTTCACCTCACTGAGCAGTCTGCGCTGTACTCTTGCAGTCATCTTTACAGGACGGCCACTCCTAGGGAGAGTAGCAGCAGTGCTGAACTTTCTCTATTTTTAGACAATTTGTCTAACCATGGACTGATGAACAGCAAGGCTTTTGGAGATACCTTTATTACCCTTTCCAGCTTTATGCAAGTCAGCAATTCTTAATCGTAGGTCTTCTGAGAGCTCTTTTGTGCGAGGCATCATTCACATCAGGCAATGCTTCTTGTGAAAAACAAACCCAGAACTGCTGTGTGTTTTTTATAGGGCAGGGCAGCTGTAACCAACACCTCCAATCTCATCTCATTAAGTGGACTTCAGTTGGCTGACACCTCACTCCAATTAGCTCTTGGAGATGTCAATAGTTTAGGGGTTCACATACTTTTTCCACATGCACTGTGAATGTTTACATGGTGTGTTCAATAAAAACATGGTAACATTTAATTCTTTGTGTGTTATTAGTTTAAGCAGACTGTTATTGTCTATTGTTGTGACTTAGATGAAGATCAGATCACATTTTATGACCAATTTGTGCAGAAATCCATATCATTCCAAAGGGGTTCACTTACTTTTTTTGCTACCTGTACATCACAATTACCAGTGGTGTAACATCACTTCACTCTGTCACTTCATTACCCCAGATCTGTACACAATGGTGGTGATATGCTGAAAAAAAAGTAGGGTTGCAAGGTAATTTACCGACCCGGAAGGATTGAAGGCTGAGTGGACCCCGCCGGGATCGAACCTGTGACCCTGAATGATAGTGAAATTTCACTTTGCAAAGAATACACAAATGTGCTAGAAAGGTAAAAAAATAATTATGGTTGCAAATGATTGGACGATGAAGGTTAGCAGAGATTTACCTCATTCACTAAGCTCTAGGGAAATTCCATTAAGTGCAACTTCTCTTGCAAAGTTTACATCCATTTGCCTTTAGTAAATCAACCCCAATGACTCTAACCTTAAAAGATAGCTACACCCAAGAGCAAAAATGTAATAGATGGCAGCTTACTAGTCCTTATGTGTGGTGGCTACGTTTGTTTTCTTTTTTTCAGGCTAAAAATATTTTCAACAAGTATAGAAAATGTGTATGTCTGAATGGCAGAAATTCCAGAGCCCTGACACAAGGTAAGGTGAGATGAAGGCTTTACAGTAATTTTTAACCCCCCACACCTGTTGATTTTTCCAGAAATGCAGTGTCCTTGTCATTTCCTGTGAGATCAGCTGACAGCAAAAAGAATCTTCTCTTTCTATTAAAGCTACTAGTGTAAACTACTAATTTCATCTGCCATGTAATGGGGAAGAATAAAAGCAAACATGGTTGAAGTCCAGCCTGGGTGACAACCATGACTTCATTCATAGATACAGTGGAGGAGTTGAGTGTAGCCACCCAGGCACAGGAAGTGTGTTTTTTCACAGAATAGAACTTGAATTGGAAAGTTGCAATAAACTAAGCATAAAAATTGGGTTTAGATATGCTTTCATTTGAAACCTCTTGGGCTAGCTCTGTAGAAATGGTGGGGATTCTGGGAATATTCAGAAAATCATTGTCCATGCCTGGGAAGGATAGATAGTTTGGGCATGTGTAAGGAATAATACATGGATTATTAAATACACCAGCTTCATGGCCTGAAACCCGCAGCTACCATTGTTTGTTGCTATTACTATTTTAGTACCCAGAAGAGAAAGGAAGTCTCAAGCTTTTATGTCAATCTCCTGGATATCAATCACGAAAACTTGCAATCTAAAACCGCAGGATCTCAGCGCCACAGAAACAAAGACAAAAACAAAAAAGACTCGCATAGTGTAAAACCTTATGGAAAACTGAAAGGGCTACACCCGTTTTTACAGCATAAAAATCTGGACCCCACAGGGTAGTAACAGGCACTCATCGTGATTTTGTGCATTGTTTTAAAAAAGCTAGGATTTCACATTCATACGCTAATGAACTTGTTGGACTAGTGCATGGGCTTAGGACAGGAAGTAATGTTACAGGAATGTGCGGACATGGTATCACCAACTCTGTCATCGGTTGATGTCCTATGGTTGCTGAATCACGATCCCTTCTCTGAGTGCCTGTTACTACCCTGTGGGGTCCAGAAAAGAAGTCTGGAGAGATCCTGGAACCTGGAAGAAGACTCCATCATCCAGGAAGACAACCAAGTTAAGTAACTGTTTAGTGCACACCTATTGCATACATTGTTTCCATGCTAATTTGCTGGGGCGGTTTTCTTTATATAGGATAGATAGTTTGGGCATGTGTATATTGTATGCTATATTATTGTTTTATGTTGTATAACATTTTTGAGTCGCAGCTTTCACTTGTTATGGTTTACTGGGTATGCAATATTTATTTCTTTTATATTCTATTTGTGTATTTTTCCTACAAGGATTTTTGTTTAGTAAATGTAATATACACTACAGAGGTTGTTATGCTTCCTTGCTTTTACTGTAAAGAACCTTAATAGACAAAGCAAAATACATTGTGACTCTACCACTATTATCGTTATATTTCTCTCCTGCTGGCAATCATTATAGACATGTGCACAGAAAAAATCGTTTTTTTTGTTCCGTTTCGTATCGTTCCGTTTTTTCTTTTCCGTTTTCCGTTTTTCGTAAGACGCTCGTTTTCCTGTTCGTTCCCGTTCGTTTTTCGTACAACGCAATTTTTTCGTATTCCGATCGTTTCGTATTTTCCTTACCGTTTTATTTTCGTACATGCGGGATGGTTCGTTATTCTGTTAAATTCATGTTCGTTACTTGTTAGACAATAATTTTTGTGAATTTTCGTCAAAGATTTGCATTCTGTATCTTGAAACCCTTTTCTTTTACTATTTTCAGTCGTATGTTCATATGACATCTATAACAAAAGATTTGCATTCTGTATTTTGAATTCCTATTTTCTGTTTGTATTTTGTATTCAAAATACAGAATGCAAATCTTTTGTTATAGATGTCATATGAACATACGACTGAAAATAGCAAAAGAAAAGGATTTCAAGATACAGAATGCAAATCTTTTGTTATAGATGTCATTTTCGTTTTTTTTTGAATGGGCAGTGAGTGAGTGTAGTTAGTGAAGCAGCTTCTCTTTTGTGCTGAGTACACTAGCACAGTGAGTAGTACAGTAAAGCCAAATAAACTTTTCTGTGGATTTTCTTCTGAAGGGAGATCAGTTGGCCAGACTTTTGAACCCAAAAATGGTTTTCTGTTGTAGTTTGAAAACAAACAAATTTTCTGAGAACGAACGGAAAACGATCGTTTTTATGTTTGTGGTTAAAAAAGTCTGACCAAGTGTATGGGGCTTAACAATAGTTAATATGGATGAGTCGCGTGTTGAAAGTGCCGCGAATCCCGCGATATATTTACGAAAGTACAAAATGACGAAAATCCTTTTTCTGTTAGTATTTTCAGTCGTATGTTCATATGACATCTATAACAAAAGATTTGCATTCTGTATTTTGAATACAAAATATGAACAGAAAATAGGAATTCAAAATACAGCATGCAAATCTTTTGTTATAGATGTTATATGAACAATGTACATACGACTGAAAACAAACAGAAAAAGGATTCAAACAAAATACAGAATGCAAATCTTTTGTTATAGATGTCATTTTCGTTCTTTTGCCGTTTTCGTTTTGTCGTTTTTTTTCGTCGGATCGTTCGTTCGTATTTGCGGTTGTTCGTTATGCGGCTCATTTGTAATCATGTCGTTTTCGTATTTTGGTGCTAATTTTTTCGTATGTACACATTATCCCGCGGGTACGAAAATGAAAATTTTCGTACGAAAATAACATTCGTACGAACGGGAATGCACATATCTAGCAATCAACTCTTTCTGAATATAGGGAAATCCAGAGACTATAAGGCCTCTTTCACATGGGCTGGATCCGGCTGTGCTTAGCAAAGGATCTCTTTGCTGATCCCCTGCTCAGCTGAGCTAAAGTGGCCAGAGGACAGGTCCGTGTCTGCTCCGCTTATACAGGCTGTCCATTTACACCTGACTGCCCTCTGATCTGATCCAGCCAGACGGAGGGAAACCGGTCCCCTTTCTACTGCCGGATCGGATCCAGAGGTAGCCAGATGTAAATAGACACAAGTCTGTTTACATCCAACTGCCTAATAAAGGAGAATAGACAGCTGGGCCAATAGGACCACTTGTCTGAAGGGGGCCTTTGACTGCATGCACATGGCTATACAGGGGGTGTACAGTGGGTAGAGCCTGCATAATGACATTCCTGGAATCCACTGCTGCAGCCTTCCATTGAGATGCATTATACGAGGCAGCTGTATATGATTATGTGCCAGGGTTTATATAAAGCATACTCGTGAGCACTGACGTATGCTCCAAATGCACACTATCTACACTTAGGCCGCGTACACACGATGAGATATGTCCGCTCAAACTTGTCCGACAAACAGTTTAGAGCGGACATGTCTCATCGGATTTTGGTCCGATGGAGTGTACACACCATCGGATCAAAATCCCCGCCGGCAGACAGCGCGGTGACGTGGCGGTGACGTTGACGCCGCCACGTCACCGCACCAGGAAGTAAAAAACTTCCACGCATGCGTCGCATCCATACGACGCTTGTGCGGGCAGATATGTCCGCTGGTTAGTGTACTAACCAGCGGACATATCGCCGGCGGACAAATTTTAAAGCATGCTTTCAAATTTGTCCGCCGGTCAGACATGTGCGCTAGCCCATACACACGATCGGATTTGTCCGCTGAACTGGTCCGTCGGACCAGTTTCAGCGGACAAATTCGATCGTGTGTACGCAGCCTTAGAGCATACGTTAGTGCTCAGGCGGGTTCTTTGCACAACCTTTGGCTGACAGCCATATACACCTGCCTCTTCTAATGCATCTCAATGGGCAGCTGTACCCAGTGGCGGAGGTTCCTAAGAATGCCATTAGGCAGGCTCTACACACTGTATTGCCCCTGTATGGCCTGAATCCTAACTTTGGCAAATGTAAAATATTATATATTAAAAAAATACACTTTTTAAATACATATAGTATGTCTTAGTAGGTAATAGCATTGCAGCTAGGTTGCAGTTGAAAATAATTTAATTCAATCCAGCCACTGGCGTGATACAAGCATGGCCATGTCATCGTCAATACAAAGCATTAATTACATGTAATTTATTTACAGCGCAATGTACGATGGAGTTCATAACAAAGGAAAACATTTACAGTGACAGGACATAAAAGTGCATAAACCTCCCACAAACACCACGTGTATAAAAAAAATCAGTATATTCAACAGTACTTACAAGCATATAAAAATAGTCAGACTCTAAATTTCTTATAATCGGATGCCTTTTGGAACATTTAATTAGTAACACTCTGCTTCATAAAATGGGCCGGGTTGTATTTACTATTATAAAATCACAAACCAGTGCCTGGAGTACCAGAAAAAAGGGAGCATTGAAGAGGAGAAATGCACCCTGAATTCCTTTTCAGCACTGGATAGTTCTCAAAACGGCAAAGACCACACTCCTGCTGGATGGAGAGTGCTAGATTTGACTCAGGACATGGCAGACCTCTGCAGAGAGACCGCTGCTTCCAATCAGACAGCAAGGGCTCGTCTCTTTAGTATGCTGGCAGGAGGAAGGCTTTTCTAGTCAAGCTGTGGCTGGTTTCCAAAGCAATCAAACTGTAACAATTACCACCCAAAGATGCTGCTTGAAGGACTTTTTCTAATGTCCGGCAAGTGCACCACCCCAGTGTGAAAGCACTCAGGCTTTCACATTCAGGCGGCATGGGAGGCAGTTTTCAGGCACTTTACAGGCACTATTACTAGCACTTTAACGCCTGAAAACTGCCTCAGTGTGAAAGGGGGTCTTAAAGTGGAACTTTAGTCAGAAAAAGAAAAAGTTCTGCTAGATCATTTCAGGCTGGCCTCTTTTGCAGGTATAGTTATGTAAAACATTCTTAATACGTGATACTGTTTAAAATCCAGTAATAAACAGTGTTTCACCCTGCTCTGTACATACTCAGTTGCTCTCCCATTTTAGGCACTGCTGAATTTGTAAAGGCCGATCAGCTGACAGCCTTAAAATGAAATTAAACCCCCCTATCCCTTACAGCCAAGGAAGATAAATGCTTCTGTTTAAACTACAACTGCCATGGTGCTACACATGTGATCATTTACGACACCAGCCATTTGATGGGTTGACAGTTTGGTTGAGGGCACAATCAAATGTCAAAGAAATTGTGGCATTCCAGGAATTTAACAGTTTTTTGAGACAGTTAAATTAATGGGTTTAGTTCCATTTTATGATTTACTGCTGTTTGGGGCCTCTGGGCTTCAGCAAAATGGCAGCCTCCAGCAAGAAGCAAGTTGTTATGGGTAAAGTTCTGCTTTAAATATAAAGGAGGTTAGGCTCAATTCATAAGGCTTTAACTTCAGCACAGCTAGTTTCAGCCATGTGACTGTAATTTTCAGATTTCATTAGACTCAACTGAAAATAACATTTTTTTTTGTTGGCTTGTATAGGTAGACTTAAGCTAAACATCATGGAGTAAGCTTCAAAAATGATACCCAATGTAGGTTTAGTGGTGCTTCAAAGCGTCTTCAAAGTCTTCATAGAAGTCTATGGAAAAGCTTGCTTGAAGCCCCAACGGAGCTTCACTGAAGCTCCATCAAAGACTCATCGAAGCATCAAGTAAAAGGAAGTGGTAAACAAGACTTGTAAGCTAACCATTTTATTTAGTAACAGAGACTTTGACTGGGGTTCAGAAGCAAGTGTAAAATAGTCCTAACTGTCACATTGGTTGTGCTCTCAACCAAACTGTGAAGCCATCCAATGGCTGATGTCATAACCGATCACATGACAGCCGAAGATCAAACAGAGGCCAAAATGGCAGCTTCTTTGACTGAAAATGGTAGGAGGGTTTAGTTCTGCTTTAACTCCAGCCCAAGGTACTTTATTTTCAGCCATGCACCTGTAATTTTCAGATTTCATTGGACTGAACTGAAAATAATGGTCACTTTTATTAAAACAAACATACTTATGCTGGTGTGTTAGCTTTGTGAATTGAGCTTATTGCATGGAGCATTAGATCCCGTTGGAAGATACACCCTCTCTGTTTTCCCTAAATCTGGAGAGATCCCCTTAGAGTTCCTATTGTTTCTCTAGGACAGGAAGTGTAGGGAATTGTCCCAGTGGGACATAGACAGAAAACATTTTGGCTAGACATATACAACATATAGATACAGAACATAGGTAAAACTTCCTGATGCTCCTTGGAGTTGACAATATGAGGGATGTGAGATATTAATGTCATCATGCTATGTCTACAATGTTCTCATCTAACCTCCAGGTCAGAATAAATTTGGGATATATCCTATAAAAGATCTGATTGGCTGTCTGGGATTTGCTACTATTTTTCCATTGCACTAGCGTCTAACCATAAGAAACATTGGCAAAACAATTACCAAAATGAAAATGGACCTAATTTGAAATAATGGACCAAACCAAAGTGTATCCAAATTATACTCTGGTGATGGTTTCCAACTGTCATACAACATACACTGATATTAGCTATGGCAGTGTTTTACCCCAAAGAGTATCTAAAGCCAAGGGTTTTTATCTTACTTTAGTATAAAGTGCGGAAGGGCTAGAACCCCTGTTCAGTTTCCATATTTTAATCAGTGGCCTTAGTGGGGAGATTCACATGTCTGTGTCCTGGTGACCATTGTCACAAACAGTGATTAGACTAAGTGACGGTAAATTCAAAAATTGAGCTGGAACAGGAATAAAGACAAATTCTTCATAAAAGAACCTCTGTTATGGTAACAACCAGGGCTTTTTTTCAGGGGGAATGTGGGGGAACGTAGTTCCGGAACCTCCAGCGCTGATTGTATGTAATGGTAAGTGGTGCTGGGGTGTGCTGGAGGGTCTATTGATACTAGCTGCTGGGGGATCTATTCTAGCTGGAGGGGATCTATTTTTGCAGGAGGAGGGTCTATTGTTGCTGGTGGGGGACATATTGTTGCTGGGGGTGGGTCTTATATTGTTGCTGCAGGGGGTGGATTTTTGTTTTGGGTGGTCCATTGTTGTTGGAGTGGATCTACTGTTGCTGGAGGGAGCTCTATTGTTACTGGCTACAGGGAAAATGTTTTACTGCTTTTCTTGTTATTAACAAGTTCCATACAAATGACTTATCACCACAAAATTACACTTGGTTCTGTATTCTCTAAAATGACATAAATGGGAGGTGGGTAGGGGGTGGAACCAAGGAATGGTGATTGGAAGATGTGCACTGCCGAAAAAAATTTTTTTTTGCATTTTTGGGGAATTTGGTAAATTCGAAAATTTGTCATTTGGAAATTTGAAAAGGTGTAATTTGGAAATTTGAAAATTCGGAATTTGGTAATTCGAAAATTCAGAAATTCGAAAATACAAATTTTTCGAATTCTGAATTCTCGAATTTCCGATTTTCAAATTTTAGAATTTCCAAATTTCCGAAATTTAAATATTCCGAAATTACAAACTTTTAATTTCTGAAATTTTGAATTTCCAAATTTTCTAATTTACGAAATGTCAAGATTTTGAATTTCAAAAATTCATACATTTCGGAATTAACGAATTTGTTAAAAAACAAATTTGGAACTAAACAAATTGAACGTGTCTAGTGATTGGAGGTGGGTAGGGGGCAAATAAAAGGGGTTACTAGAAAGGGGGAGTTCCTGCACCCATTCTCTGAGAAAAAAAAGCCCTGGTGACAACCTTCTAAAAAAGGATTTTCCTTCTTTCAGGGAGACTTTTCTTTACTTCCTGTTGTGTCTCTGCGAATTTCTCCCCATCGAGATGCAGATGGCAAAGAAAAGCAGCCTGTCAGGTGTTTTAACTTTCCTTTTTCTTTATGTAAAAAAAAAAGCTTTGGCTTTAGAAATACTTTTAACTAAGGCATTCTATGAATGGCATTCCAGCAACTGTAAATCTACGAGTCGCAGTGTTTCCTGCTTTCCTCCGTCCTACACAAAGGTGGCTTTATACTTTGTGTCTGGTTCTTTGTTTCTGTCAGTCTTTGCAGTCACCATCGCTGGCAAGTCAGATGTCTTGTACACACCAGTCCGCATTCGGCCCTTGCAAGTCTTTAGCTCGGAAATGTACCCCTCAAAGCTTAGATTGCCCACGTCATCCCCAGAGTCTTTCCTCCTTGTACTCGGCTTCACCCCATCTACGTCAATGACTCTTCCGGCTGGCAGAAGACATGATGAAGGGGTACGTTGGTTGGCAAATTTCTCCTTTGAACTATTCAGAGATTGCTCCCAGAAGCTCTCTGTGCTTCGTGATAGACTCTTCTTTTTCTCCCTGGGACCTAATAATGAATAGAAAAACAGACTTAGTAAGCTTAGGACAAATAAGCCCCTTGTTACATAAATTTATACCACAATTAAATGTAATATTTCAAATTGGTATTGCAGTGTTTGCAAGTTTTTTACAAGCTTACTTTTCCTTCATTTTGTTACGGCGGTGTTGTGATGAGAAATGACTCCCGTCGAATAATGCCCGTCCTGTACTGCGCAGTATGGAGGACAAAGGAGCCGCCGAAAGTCTCTGAACATGAACAGCTGTTGTACACGGCGCCTGCGCAATTAAGACTAAATTGTGCCACACGCTCCCGCGTGCTCCCGATGCTCATGCAACTCTGCAAGGGGCGGGTGTATTATTCATTGTGAAGAAATAGTTCCGGATGGCTGCACTTCCAAAAATCCTTTTAATGAAGCTTCATATGACAAGTGGTTGACAGATGGAGCAGGGGACAAAGAGGTAGACGCGTTTTGTTCAAATATCAGCGGTTAGTCATTACCTGGTACTTGGTAATGACTAAGCGCTGATATGTGCGCAAAACGCGCCTACCTCTTTGTCCCCTGCTCCATCTGTCAACCACTTGTCTTATGAAGCATCAATAAAAGGATTTTTGGAAGTGCAGCCGTCCACATTACACACATGCGAGTTGGGCTAGCACCTGACTAGTGTGTGTGGGGATTAACCAGGAGGTCGTATTGCATCAGGATGGACAGAGATCATATGATGGGGGGTGCATTTCTCAAAGGGGCGGATGTATTATTGAGAAGCGTGTAAGGGGCGGATGCCTACAGAAGAGGCTGTATTTTAGAATGATGGACAGAGCTAATAAGGGCGGGTAGTTCAATGTTAATAAGTTCAATGAATAATACGCCCGTCCCTTGCAGAGTTGCACGAGCATCGGGAGCGTGTGGCACAATGTAGTCTTAATTGCACAGGCTAATCAACAGCTGGTTATGTTCAGAGACTTTCGGCGGCTCCTTTGTCCTCCGTACTACGCAAGCGATGTGCCTGCGCATTATTGGACGGAGGTAATTTCTTGTCAGAACACCGGCCCTACGCGGTTCGAATCTCAGAAGATTCAGCAAGAACTGGCTGAGATTTGAACTGTTAACGAGCAGGTTGATTGTACCAACCAGTGTACAACCAGCCTGACGGATTATTTTACAATTATCGCCAGCGGGTGCTATAGCCTCTAGTGATAATCACTGTCTTCTCCCTACTTTCCTGCCAAGAGAAGACAATGACCAGGGAGGATGGATACCCACATCAACCTGTGGTTGCAGGAAATAAATTTGATCCATGTATGGCCAGCCTTATATAGTAGATTAGCCACTAGAGGGAGATCTTATTGGCTCAGTGCAACCTCTGTGGCTCTCTCTCTCTACAGCTATTGATAAGATAGCAGCTATTAAGAGAATGTGCTGTTTTCAGAAACTCAACTGACTTGGTTGAATATATAATGAGCAAATATGGTAGTCTTTTAAAAACTTTACAATGACAAAGGGGTTATGTACAGCAAACTGATGCATTACATGTTTATTTAAAACATTTGAAAATACTTTATATTCCCTTTTAAAGGGAGTCTTGCAAGATATATTAAAGCCCAACTGTAGGCGGCTCAGCCTTCTGCCAGATGTTCATCCCTCTGTTTTATTTGTCTACAGGCTGGTTACATGATATACAGGGTCCCCATGTTCTCTCTGCATCAATACACTGTGCTACTCTGCACTCACTGTCTTTCCTCAGTCTTCCAGGATGAATGATGTTGAATAGTTTTCATTCAAAAAAAATGGTTGCTTATAACTAAAATTCAGTTATAAGCAATCATGGTGTGTAAAAAAAAAAAATCCCGATTACCTCCCCAGAGTAGTACAATGTACTATGTAGTACTATGGTAACACTGTATTGCTCTGGTCACTGTATGTTTAAAAAAATTGCAAAAATGTATTTACATACTGTATTATGATTTTACATACTGTCACCAGTCTGTGTCCATGATCACTGCCACACTTGGTTATATGATGTTGCTGTACTGCACTAGTGACAGTATACAAATCACAGCATGCCATATTATGTATCAACAAATTGGAAACAAACAGATGTTTTTCTTTATTTTCCAAAAAATTGTGACAAAAAATGACAACTTCAAAAAACTTGCCATGCCTCTTACTATGTACCTTGAACTGTCTACTTTCCAAAAAGCGGTAATTTGGGGGATATTTGTAATCTCCTGGAATTTTAGACGATCTGCTGACAGCCTAAAGATTTACTGCTGCTCAGGACTCTGGGCTTCAGCAAAATGGCAGCCTCCATCAAGAAGAAACAGGAGAAATGCTGGAGGCAATTTACAACACACACTAATTTGGTAGCATAATTTATTAATGTGGAATGTATGTTCTTTGCTAAGTAAAATTATTTTTGAATCAAGTTGTGGGTAAAGTTCTACTTCAAGTCAGCTGAGGCTAACAAAAATATTTACCCTGGAGTTGGGATTTAAAATTTGGCTTACATATTTCTTTTTGAAATCACACTGCAGGTGTCCCACATAGAAACGCCTTTTGGTTCATGTCATGTAAATCGGATGCGGTTAAAAACGCATTTAATTGCATCTGTAAGTACATATGAGTGGCATCTCCTTGGTACTTGCTAAGTGAGGAAGCTGGTTGGCGGTTAATGACTCACCAAGCATTAAAGTGGAAATGATGAGAAGCGCCTTATCAAAAACAAGTGTGAATTGAAGCTCTCATATTCATTCTTGTAAAGTTTTGATGATCGTAAGGAATCCTACACATATAAATATATATGGTACTGTATATTCCATGGAATGACAACAGCAGAGACCTGTCATGACTCCAATTTCAACCTGCACAATTTTCTCCATCAATGTGTCAGCAGTGAAAGAAATTTTCTCCCCCTATGAAACAAAAGTACTCCTATCTTTTATTGATTACAAGGACTCATTAGGACTCATCACTGCCTACAGAACTCAGATGTCACGAAATTAAAAGATTTTTTTTTTTATCATATAACGGATGAAAATTGTATAATGTAAGGCAGCTCATGCACTGTTATGTCCCCGGCCTGGACAGAAGGAGCAAGAGCAGGTCTCTAAAGTACAGGAGGTGATGTGGATGAAGGTGTCCTGGGGCCCATGCAATAAGGGGCCAAAGTAAAATTGCTACTTTTATTTACCAGCTGTGTACTTACATTACAATCTGTATTGAATACAGCTTACCAGTAATGTATTACATTTTTTTTCTATTTGGTGTTTGAGACTCAGGCTTAATAAATTTAGAAAATATCAAATATTAAGAATCCCAAAGATTCATATTTTCACAAAGGTATAATTCAATGTCAGTGTGTGCAGACATGCTTAAAGAAAAAAAAATGATGCAATCTCGTTTTGTTCACCTTGAAGCCATTTATATAAAATTTTACAGCACCACTTTAAAGGGACCCCAAAAAAAAAATTGGACATAAGCATCTCCCAAGAAACAAAGAAACTCAATACCTGTCCGCCTACCTGCACTGCTAAACGCCTCTCCAATCGTCCCCCAAAAATTTCTGAGAAGGTGTTGACCTCCAGTTTCTCCCCATTGCTAAGTGGTTCCTCCCACCAACGTGCATGTCATTGTGTTTTGTAGGGACTAGGCTACCTGGGAAAACATGGAGTACGGCAGGGAAACAGGATATTGACACTCCCCGATTTATAAAATTTAGCAGGGAGATTTTTTTTGCTCATCTTTATTTTAGTAACATAAATATGTATACGTGCATATTAGTAAAGAATAGCATTGCATGCTGCAGGCTGTCTAAAGCCAGGGCCCATCCGCCCTATAGGCTCACTATGCAAGCCGCTTAGGGCCCCGCAAAGCTGCGGAGGGCCCCCCAAATTTTCAGCCCCTCACCACGATTCTCAACTCGCTGGCTGCATGGGAGAAGAGGTAAGAAGTCAGCACCCCCGCTTATCACTTTAATGCAGTGTTTCTCAACTCCAGTCCTCAAGGCGCCCCAACAGGTCAGGTTTTCAGGATTTCCATTATTTTGCACAGGTGATTTGATCAGTTTCACTGCCTTAGTAATTACCACAGCCTTTTCATCTGAGGGAAATCCTGAAAACATGACCTGTTGAGGACTGGAGTTAAGAAACACTGCTTTAATGTAAGATGTCATTTCACCCTCTCCCCCCGCTTCTCAACTTTCTAGTTAGCTGGAAAAGCTGTGTGAGACAACATTCTCATGCATTGGTCAGAAGTGCTCTTTGTTATACCCCTAGAATACCCCCTCTTATGTGGTCCAACCTTGCCCAGGGCATCATCTTAGACCAAGGGCCAGTTTACTGTCATTCATACTTTAGGTGGGCCAGACTAGGGCCAGTGGGGGTGGAAAATGTCCTGGCGTCCAGTGGGAGTAAAAAATGCTCTTTCTTTAGTGTCATTGGGAGGACTAGTGCCTCCTCATTGATGTCAGTGGAAGGAATAGTGCTCCATTGTTGGGTGTCAGTGGAAGGAATAGTGTCCCATTGTTGGTGTCAGTTGGAGGCATAGTGTCTCATTGTTGATGTCAATGCAAAGAATTCTGATCCATCTTTGGTGTCAGTAGGAGAAATTGCTATAAATATTACTGTTTTTTTTTTTTTGTTTTTTTTTGAGCGCTGCACTGCTTTTCTCTATGTACTCTAGTTAAGGATTTTTATTGACCTTTCAGTGTTCAGCTGCTTTGCTAATTGCTTGTACCTTTGCGCAGTCTGTTTTCTTTCTTTTTATCAGTAGGAGAAATTGTGCCTTTTTATTGGTGTCAGTGGAAGGAATGATTTCCCATTTTTGGGGACAATGGAAGGAATTGTGTCCCATTGTTGGTGTCAGTGGGAGGAATAGTGCCCCATTGTAGGTGTCAGCAACAGGAATTATGCCCCATTGTTGGCGTCAGTGGATGGAATGGTGCACCGAGGGCCGGTGTTGGAAGGCAACATGATTTAATATCATATTTCTGGAGTTTCTTTCTGATTGATACAATCAAGTTGGAATGTAACCAGCTTTGTAGCATATCAGAATCTGCGTCACAAAAGCCTGGCTCCTGTCCGGCTAATGCGATAAGATGAAAATCATTGATTAGCACTCTGCAAGCAATCTTCAAAGAGAGCCATGGCTGCTAGGATGATTGATGACGGGGGGGGGGGGGGTGACAAAGACCAAAGGATCAACTGGCATCTGGAGAGGATACATGGACAATACTGCCCCTAGAGGCCAATACAGCAGGACAGACAGTAATATAATATATTGAAAGGACTGCCTCTTGGCAATATCTCATTGGACAGGAGGCTCGTGGGGTAGGTTACGAGTGGGTCTGAATGAATGTGTAAAAGGTGCAATCGTCCCTTTTTTGCTCTTGGCCTGCTTCTGTGAGCTTCATGGCTCTTTCTCTTATACCATCTTGAGCCCAGTCGATGAGACCATGTCTAGATTATGTGATAAGCATCACTGATGTTCTTTTGTCATATACTCTGTATAATTCTCTATATTTCTATGCTAGCATATTACTATTTTCGTGGGAAATAAATAAGATATTGTTTTACTAAGCAGTATGTTTATTTTCATCGCTATCTTTATATCATTGTGCTTATCAGAGTCTTAATAGGCTAGCTAAGTAGGGGAATAGACAAGTTAATAGATATATGCAATAAATAGAGGGAACTCGTAACCACCTTCGGAATAGTTATTTATTGTATCAGATTACTTCAGTCAAATAATGGCAAGTAAAGGCCTGTAGTTTGGAGACCACTGTATTAGACAATTAAACTGGGGTATATTATTCTAAGTATTCCAGCTCAGAATACCATGGTTGTAGTACTTGAAAGACTGTCAAATGGAGTTGGAAATTTTGCAAAAAATGATATAATTTTTTTATTACTATGACATTCACCGTATTATTTTAAATCTGTAATATCAGAAGATTTTACAAAAAAAAAAAAAAATGAAATTGATACTATTCAAATACCCTGATCTGTTATTCCAGTTGACTGGCCACACTGTGCAGGTTCTGGTTAGGCTGAACACCAGCTCATCAGACAGGTAAAGGAATACCACAATATGGTAAGGTGCTTAATCAAAGAGCCTGTACGAATAAGGCCCTACTGGACACAAATTGCATTAGAGGGGGTGACTCCCATGGAAAAGAGACCAAGCGAATTTCTTACAAAGAGAAATTTACCTTATAAATCATATTGGTACTTTGATGTAACCAAAAACTAAACTATGTGTATAAATAGACTATATTGTCAAAAGTATTAGGATGCCTGCCTTTACACGCACATGAACTTTAATGGCATCCCAGTCTAATGCCGCGTACACACGGTCGTTTTTTGCGATGAAAAAAAACCGACGTTTTCTGTGAAGTAAAAAACGACGTTTTTGACACGTCACTTTTCAAAGACAATTTTGCATACACACCATCGTTTTTTCACAAAAAGCAAGGTTACGTTCACCACTCTTTTCCATTGAAGCTCGCTTCATAACTAGCTTCTGGGCATGCGCGGGTTGAAAAACGTCGTTTTGAACAACGTTTTTGCTACACACGGTGACTTTTTGTGAAACAAAAAACGACGTTTTGAAAAACGACACAAAAAATTCAAGCATGTTGGAATTTTTTTTTTGTCGTTTTTTTGAAGACAAAAAACAACGTTTTGCCCACACACGATCAATTTAAATGACGTTTTAAAAAACGTCGTTTTTTTTCATCGCAAAACACGACCGTGTTTACGCGGCATAAGTCCGTAGGGCTCAATATTGAATTGGCCCACCCTTTGCAGCTATAACAGCTTCAACTCTTCTGGGAAGGCTGGCCACAAGGTTTCAGAGTGTGTCTATGGGAATGTTTTACAATTCTTCCAGAAGCAGATTTGTGAGGTCAGGTACTCATGTGGACGAGAAGGCCTGGCTCACAGTCTCCACTCTAAATCATCCCAAAGATGTTCTTTCAGGTTGAGATCAGGACTTTCAAGTTCCTCCACCCCAAACTAGCTCACGTATGTCTTTATGGACCTTGCTTTGTACACTGGTGCGCAGCCATGTTGGAACAAGTTGGGGCCATCCCCAAACTGTTCCCATAAATATTTAGGGCCAGTGGGGGCCCTAAAATGATTTGGACCAGTGCACAAAGCGAGGTCCATAAAGACATGGATGAGCGAGTTTGGGATAGAAGAACTTGACTGGCCTGCACTTCAACCCCATAGAAACACCTTTGGGATGAATTAGAGTGGAGACTGCGAGCCAGGCCTACTCATCCAACATCGTGCCTGACATCACGAATATGCTTCAGGAAGAATGGTCAAACATTCTCATAGACACTCCTAAACCTTGTGGACAGCCTTCCTAGGAGAGTTGAAGATGTTATAGCTGAAAGGGTGGGCCAACTCAATATTGAACCCTACGGACTAAGACTGGGATGCTATTAAAGTTCATGTGTGTGTAAAGGCAGGTGTCCCAATACTTTTGATAATATAGTGTATACTGTATTTTGTGCTAAAATAATAATAAAGATAAAAAGGGAAAAAATGGTGGTATATTTAGGCTATATATGGCTTTCATAAGGCGCAACCATAAGTGAAAATTTAAAAGCAGGTAAATTCAATGCAAATGGAGCTGGGTTGTGATCTTTGTTAAACTTTTTATTAAAAGGGAAGTAAGCCATACTTGTGCTTTCTAAAATTGGAACAAAAAAACTCTTAAAATGACGTATTGGATGGACATAGTTTTCGCAGTGCAATCTTCCAGCCCTTCCCTGTTTGTGTGTTCAGGTAATCATGCTTTGGGATGACAAGTCGGGATGAATGACCCCTCACTTCTCTCCAATTGGCCTTATCTCAAGGACTATCTTCCTCCACTTGCTTTTTTAAGACATTGGAAAACAATCAGAATGCTGTTTACTTCCTCCTTGTCCTAATTTATCACAGAAAGGACAAGATAAACTCCCCAACACACCGGGGAGGTGCTGTTCACTTCACATGAGATCCAGCAGGATCACTTTATCACATAAATTGTCATCTCCATCCGCCTCTCGTATGTCATCGAGAAACGTTCCAGCTCTTGTCTGTTTTGGAAAGAACTTCACTGGCGTTAGTAATGCTGCTTGGTTTCCTTTGTATAGATACATTTGATTACAGATATTTATAGGCTGCAGTAAAAATCACAGGTTTCCTGTTCTTTCATTGACTGCACCCTTAAGGATAACAAAAAAAAAAAAAAAATGCAGTATATGGCGGCTTACAGTTCTTAGGCCTCGTACACACGAGGCAATCTATTTGAACAAATCTGTCTGATAGGATTTTGGTTTGCTCGCGTGTACACACGAGCAAACCAAAATCCCCGCCAGCAGACGGCGCGCTAACGTGTCGGTGACGTTGACGCCGCCACGTCACCGCACAAGGAAGTAAAACACTTCCGCGCATGCGCCGAATCCATTCGGCGGCGGTGGGGGAAGACATGTCTGCTGGTAAGTGTACTAACCAGCAGACATGTCGGGCGGACAGATTCCGACCGATAGATTTCAAAGCATGCTTTGAAATCTGTCGGGTGGCCAAATCCGTCGGCTCGGCCGTACACACGATCGAATCTGTCTGCTGAAACGGTCTAGCAGACCGTTTCCAGCAGACAGATTTGATCGTGTGTACGAGGCCTTAGATTTGTTGGCTGCATTTGTTTTCTTTTTAAAGTATTTTTATGAAATATAGAAAAGATCTGTTCATCTTGCTAGAAATTCTCACTTCTTGTGATCTGCACCACAGAACACCTACTAACCCGTTTATCTCTTCTGCAAACTACGACTTTCCCTGAGCATCTAATGGAGATGAAGAGATATGGACATGTTTGGAGTCTATTTCAGGAGAGAAGCCTGGGGTCACAACCATATCTGCCTCCATAGATACAGTGAAGGAGTGACAGTGACACCCAGGGACAGGAAGTCTGTTATCTGCAGGATTACCAGAAAAAAATAAAGCAAAAAAAAAAAAAACTCTGATTCAAAATTTAGGACAAAGTTCACATTTGGAACATGTTGCACCACACCCCCGGGCCCTCCCCCCTTCCCTGTGATAGCAGGTGGGGGTTCTTCTCCCCCTGCAACTATTGTCACATTTAAAACTGAGCGGGGCTCTGACCACACAGCTTCATACTCATTAACAGAAATCTGTGAATGAATAAACTACATGTCCAATCTACCACCAAGGCAGATGGCTTTCAGTTCTCAGTGAACTGGGAGAGTGTTATTCAGCGTGCTCCTCCTTTCTAACTGAAAGCCCTTTCAAAGGTATGGGGGCGGGCAGAAAGCTGGGGGGAAGGGTGTGCAGGAGATGGACATTGAACCCACGATCCACTGATGGCTAGTGCAAAACTTTGCAGACTCACGCAGAAAAAAATTAATAATAAATGCACTTTTTTTTCTGCAAATGTAAGTGAATTTGTTAGTTATATTCTTTAAACAGCTAAGACAAAAATGCCTGGAAAGAAAATACTTACTGTATTTATTGGCGTATAACACTCACTTTTTTACCCTAAAAATAGAGGGTAAACTGTGCCTGCGTGTTATACGCAGGGGGCTGTGGAAAGTTTTTTTTCATGAAACTTCTCTCTTAAAGTTAGGGTGCGTGTTATACACCTGTGCGTGTTATACGCAGATGTATGGTACCTTTCTTAGCCCCATCATCCGTTTTGCAGGGTGTGACATCACTATCCTTCTGGCAAGCAAGCCCCTGTATAATCCCCCCAACTCAGCATGCCTTAGTTTAATGAGAAAACAATCAATAGAGAAAACAGCAGAGATGTGTAGGACCTGTATCCCTCAGACTACAATAAAAAAAGATCATATGCTACCGTGTTTCCCTGAAAATAAGCCCAGGTTTTACTTTAAGTTTGGCAAAAAAGACACAGTAGGGCTTATTTTCAGGGTAGGTCTTACCATGTAATGTGCGGTCTTCTCTCCCCCACTCTCTCCCTGCCTCACAGGAATCCCCAGTTTGAACTGAGTTAAAATCCTAAAATCCACTCTATTACAGTAGTATGTAATGTACAATGTATGTGTTTCTGTAATATAATTGTGCCAAATACCTTCGTTATAGCACTGCTCTGTGCTTCTGTGACCCGCCAGAGCTCTCTTCCCCACAATTTTATTACAGAAACACACATTGTACATTATATACTACTGTAATAGAGTGGATTATAGGATTTTACAAGCATTTTAAACTAGGGCTTATTTTCATGGTAGGGCTTATATTGCAGCCCTCCTGGAAAATAACGGTAGGTCTTATTTTCGGGAAAACACGGTAAGTACAAAAATCTAAATTTTCTTTATTTTCCATTAAGGGACCCAGAAATTCTGTTACAGTTGTGATGTCCAAAAGCAATCCAACTGAGAGGTAAGAAACAGCCACTGATAGGGCCATAAAACTACCACATCAGGGGTAATGAAGGGACCTCCCTAATTAAGCATAGATAAGGAACAGCCATAATCAAGCAAAGTAAAAAGGATAAATCTGATTTTCTAGAACAGAATGATTAAACCATTGCCAAGGGGAAACATCAGACGGATGGAGCAATGGACTGTTGCCAGCAAGGACTAGAGAGCAAATCAGCAATCCACCAAAATAACAGGTGAAGTAAAACACTATCAAAACTACGGAGATAAAAAGTCCTAAAGAAAAGACTGGCTAGTCAAAATGAGACAGAAGGCCCAAACCTTGACCATTTACCTCTAGAGAAAAATGCTCCATGATGAGCATCAGGTCCTGATCAAGCAACCAATTTTATAGATAAACAACAAAGTTGTGAACGTCCTTACAACATGACATCTCAACTAGGGGATAAAAAAGCAATCCCTCACCAAAGCATCCCTCACCCAAACTAAAGAGGATCCCTCCAGGGGAACCAGTCCTGAAGTTATCCTGAAGAAGAACAAACAAACGGAACCACAACTGATGCTCAAAAACACCCTACCTGAAGGATGAGCCGTCCGCTCAGTGGCTAGAGTGCACCCAAGGATTGAGAGAATACTGGTTCCACAACACTGATTCTAGGAATCAGTCACTTTTCCCAAACCCATCCTGAGGAGTGAGGAGAATAATGGGCAGGCAATCTCAGTCCCACTACAAGGAACATTCACATGAGAGCACAGGAACAAGGGAAATCAGAAGAAACTCGGCTGCAGATGAAGGTCCCAACTCTGGATGATCAAGTTTCACCTAGACCTCCAGACTATGCTCCACACAGAGAGTACCCTTGGTTGTTCTGCCTGCCAACAGTCCAAGGGACAACAGGGCCATCCAGCAATGGACACTTCTTACCAAGCAGTGCTGAATGCTTAAAAGGGAGGTCACCACCTGAGATCCAAAAGGTGAAGCCTTATCACCAGGAAAATCGGTGTGGTCAGCAGAGACACCCTCAGTGTTGTCCATGGAAGAATTCCAAAGCATTCCCAGAAAAGATTCTGTAGCACTCAACAGACATCCAATTAAAGAATAGATAGCATGCCGACTCAGGGAAACAGAACAGTCTGTTCGGACAAATCAGATGAAAACCCTGGGCATCCGTAGACACACCAGATAGATATAAATTCTTAGGAAGGCATCAACATGCCCCCAGTTAGAGACAGCAAAGTAGCACTTGAAGATCCAAAAGAATCATCTGGATGTCGCGCAAACACTGAACAGGAGGCTGAAGGGGACAAAGCCCACAATAGAAGGGGAGACCATGGTAGCAGAACAATCCTATGCACCTGACAAGCCCTGGAGGGGGTGCAAAGGGTAATTTCCTTAAAAGGTAAGGGAGCAAGAAAATGTCCAGTAAGAGGACCTCTTCAGTGACAACATGAACCAAACCCAATCACCTATTGGTAAACCAAAATTACCAGCGTTAGATCCAGGAAAGGCCATCTCCAAGTGAAGACTGCAGATGTAAACTCCAGTCAAGGGACTTTGTTTGCTAAAATCCAGAAAACAGACCGACTTCAAAGAGGGTTTTGGTAGTGATTGCAACTGATCCATCAGGATCAACTTGATTTTGGGACTCTGGAGTATCAGAGGATGATTCTCTGGAAGATGGCACCAGGGTGCGGTTAGAGCCTCTGCAGGCAGATTGTTCCAATAACTGGTCCCAAACACACAGAAAGTGCATGGTTGGCATGGAGGTGCCTGGGGACATGAGGGAGCCTTCAGCCTCACACAGTGGAGGTTCAGGACACTCTGTAGAGGTCCTAACTATAGGGGTCTCCGTTTGTAGATTGCAGGTGTCTGCTTCTATTGGGGATGTTGGATAAAAACCAACAGAATCCCTATGGAATGTAAGGAAGTATGGACTGAGGTCACCCATGCCAGTGGGTCTGTTCTTTGTGCATACTAGCCAAGACATCTCTACATAGCTGTACTGCAACAATACTCACAAATCCGGGGCCATAAGTGCAGATGAGGGTTCCAGGCAGCCAAAGCTGTAGATGGGCAGTGAAAATTGATGGAAGATCAACCTGGTGCATCAGAAGCCGCAGTGGGATGATTCTTGCTCGACCCAGAATGGCAGAAAGAAGGGAAGAGTATGTGTGCACAATGCTCCACCCAACGAATGACATCAGCCCTTATCCCTCAACCATGTGATGTGGATGGAGGAATCCCTTCCACTGTACTATTGCGTTCTCAGGGCAGGGAGCGTTTCCCACCATAAGAACACAATGATTAGTATTCCCAGCTATAGTCAGCAGCACTGATCGCTTGAAAACGACCCCGAGAGGGTGGTCGTACAGAAGTTGATTGATACAACAACCATCATACAGTGCCATAAAAAAGTATTCATACCCCTTGAAATATTCCATATTTTGTCATGTTACTGCCAAAAAACGTAAATGTATTTTATTGGGATTTTATGTGATGGACCAACACAAAGTGGCACATAATTGTGAAGTGAAATAAAAATTATAAAGGGTTTTCTTTTTTTTTTTTTACAAATAAATATGTGAAAAGTGTGGCGTATTCAGCCCCCCTAAGTCAATATTTTGTAGAACCATCTTTCGCTGCAATTACAGCTGCAAGTCTTTTTGGGGATGTCTCTGCCAGCTTTGCACATCTAGGAGACGGAAATGTTTGCCCATTCTTCTTTGCAAAAAAGCTCAAGCTCCGTCAGATTGGATGCAGAGTGTCTGTGAACAGCAATATTCAAGTCTTGCCACAGATTCTAAATTGAATTTAGGTCTAGACTTTGACTAGGCCATTCTAACACATAAATATGCTCTGATCGAAACTATTCCATTGTAGCTCTGGCTGTATTTTTAGGGCCTTTTCCTGCTGGAAGGCGAAGTCTTTTGCAGGCTAGTGCCGCATGGAAAGAGTCAGATGGGAGCGTTTCATTGGATATTCTGACCGTGTGCATGCCTCAACGGAAATTCCGATGACTTGGATAGAGAACATGTTCTCTATTTTTCCGACGGAAAAAATTCCTATCGGAAAAGCCATTAGTCTGTATGGAATTCCGAGGGGAAAACAACATGCATGCTCGGTAGCGTTGAACACATTTTTTCTCGGCACATCGTAATGTTGTACGTCACTGCATTCTTGAAGGTCAGAATTTGGTGTGACCGTGTGTATGCAAGCAAAGCTTGAGCGGAATTCCGTTGGAAAAAACATCCAAATTTTTTTCCAACGGAAAATCCTGTACGGGGAAAACAGGTTTTCTTCGAAGATTGCCCTGTATTTGGCTACATCCATCTTCCCATCAAAGTTTTATGCCACACACAGCGTTTTACTTTTAGGCCTAAAAAAGTTTAATTCTGGTCTCATCTGACCAGAGCACATTCTTCCACATGTTTGCTGTGTCCCTCACAAACTTCAAACGGGACTTCTTATAGCTTTCTTCTTGCCATAAAGGCCAGATCTGTGGAGAGCACGACCAATAGTTGTCCTGTGGCCAGATTCCCCCACCTGAGCTGTGGATCTCTGCATCTCCTCCAGAGTTACCATGGGCCTTTTGGCTGCTACTCTGATTAATGCTCTCCTTTCCCGGCCTGTCAGTTTAGGTGGACAGTCATGTCATGGTAGGTTTGCGGTTGTGCCATACTCTATTTTTGGATGATGGATTGAACAGTGCTCTGTGAGAGGTTCAAAGCTTGGGATATTTTTCTATAACCTAACCCTGCTTTAAGCTTCTCCACAACTTTATCCCTGACCTGTCTGGTGTGTTTGGCCTTTATAATGCTGTTTGATCACTAAGGCTCTAAAAAAAAAAAAAAAAACTCTACGGGCTTCACAGAACAGCTGCATTTATACTGAGATTAAATTGCACAGGTAGTTAGGTGATTTTTGAAGGCAATTGGTTCCACTAGATTTTACTTAGGGGTATCAGCGCAAAGGGGGGTAATACCATTTATAATTTTCCTTCAACTTCACAATTATGTGCCACTTTGTGTTGGTCCATCACATAAAATCCCAATAAAATACATTTAAGCTTAAGTTTTTGGTTGCAACATGAGAAAATGTGTACATTTTTTTAGGGGTAGAAATACTTTTTCAAGGCATTGTATAATAGATCAAAATTCATCCAATCCCTGCTAAACTGTCCCGACTTTGATCTATGTATGACCAGCTTAGGGCTCCAAAAACATGACAGAAAAGGACAGATTTGTGCATTTTCCCAACACTCACCTGAGGTCAGATCCTAAAGCAGGGGTGCTTAACATTTTGAAGCGCAAGAGCCACGTTCCCACAGACTTCTAGTACATCTTGCGGGTGTGGTGCACTGTCTGAAAGCATACCAAAATGCCTGCATTCATGAGTTTTGCTGCACTTTCAGAAAGCACACCAAACCCGCAGGATATAGAAGTTTAAAGGCCAGTACACACGGATCGGATTTTCCATCAACAATAGTGTGATGGACGTGTTTTGTCGGATAATCTGATTGTCTGTATGCTCCGTAGACCATATACAAAGAGCATAGACCATATACAAAGAGAAGTATGTTGATTTCTGGCTACAGTTATTGATGTAAATGCAGGTTTGGGCCACATGCCAACATATCTACCATATAGTGAGACACACAGGCCATTATACTGTGTCTACACAAAATCACGAGCAATGGCTCTTAAGTTATAAAATGATCAATGAAAAACAGAAGGTAGGAGCTTAGTACAGGCTACCTCCCAGGGCGAACATTGTTGTACTACTTGCCACATTACTCTGGCTTAATTGGCTTCAGAGGGCTTTGCTGTATGGAACTGCCTGGATCCAGCAGTCAAATATTTATCTGCAATACACTGGTCGCCTATGATCCTCCCTTGTCTTTTCCTCTGACTACCCCAGAGTATTTTCCCTTAAAGAGGAGTTCCACCCTAAAATCAGCGGCGAGCGGCTCGTGCATGCGCAGTGGGTGCCCGGCCGTGAAGCCGAAGGCTGTCACGGCTGGGTGCCCACAGTCGGGATGGAGACGCCGGCTGGGGAGGGGGGAGAGGAGCGGAGCCCCAGTCGGCGCGTCGCTGGAATGCAGGAGCAGGTAAGTGAGTGTTTATTAAAAGCCAGCAGCTACACTTTTTGTAGCTGCTGACTTTTAATAAACACAATTTTTGGCTGGAACACCCCTTTAATATAGAACTAAACTGGTTTGTTTCGGCTTAGTGTCCGACGTCTTTTTGTGGCCAATAGTCTGCTTAGAGGGAGTCCTATCCCTGGATTTTTTGGTCATCTTTTACCATAGTTGGAATCTCCAATATCTATGAATTTCCGGATATATATACGGTTCGGACCATGTTAAGAGAGTGAAATGTATTTCTTCATTATTTTTCTCGTCCTGAAGAAGCCTCACGGTGAAACGCGTAGACAACTCTCTGGGGATAATTCCCACACTGACATCCCTTATGGTTTTAAGATTTGTATATTTATCTGTTTTTTGTATTTTTTTCATTTTTGTAATAAAATTTTATATTTTATATTCATGTCTGTTTTGCCTTTAAAGTCCGACCATTGATTACCCTTTTTGAGTAATTTTCTTTCTAAATTTACGGATGTGGCAGTGTGAGTGCTTCCCCCTTTTCCCTATATTGTTATTCCAGAAGGTAGAACTGTTGCACACTGGAACCCAGCCACTATATAGCGTTAGAAATTCCACTTCGCCTGAACTCCTCCTGGTTATGATCCTCTGTTCTCCCCGCCTACAGGGCTTAATCATACAGAATCTCTATTATCTCATTGATTAAGTAGGGCAAAACATGTCAAAAAGGAGCCAGGAGTTCAGTCTGAAGCCGTATTTTTACCTCTCTATATAGTGGCTGGGTTTCGGTGTGCAGCGTTTCTACTGTCTGTTTTCTGATCTGCTTCAGCTAGCCTTGAGGAGCTCGTTTGACCGCTGGCACCTGATCTGTTCTTAGGGATGCAGGGGGAAGTTTTGCTGTGCTTTGAGCAGCGCTCCAAATTAATGTATATGGGTCGCATAAAATTATCAATGTTCAATCCTGATGGGCGAATATAGAGAGACTTACAGATCTCAACAGACTCTGCTGCTAAAGCACTTCCAATAGAGTCTATGACTGATGGCATATTCTCACAGGAAAAGCACCTAGGTTCAATATAAAGAAAATCCCAAACTCTTTAAGGGTCACTAAAGGAAAAAAAATGTTTTTTGCGCTATAAACAAAAATAGAGCGACAATTTAAAAAAAAAATGCAATATTTTTTACTTTTTGCTATAATAAATATTCCCCAAAAATATATAAAAAAACATTTTTTTTCCTCAGTTTAGGCCGATACGTATTCTTCTACGTATTTTTGGTAAAAAAAATCGCAATAAGCGTTTATCGGTTGGTTTTCGCAAAATTTATAGCGTTTACAAAATAAGGGATAGTTTTATTGCATTTTTATTAGGTTTTTTTTTTTTACTACCAATAGCGGCGATCAGCGATTTTTTTTTTCGTGACTGCGACAATATGGCGGACACTTCTGACAATTTTGACACATTTTTGGGACAATTGTCATTTTCACAGCAAAAAATGCATTTAAATTGCATTGTTTACTGTGGAAATGACAGTTGCAGTTTGGGAGTTAACCACAGGTGGCGCTGTAGGGGATGTGTGACCTAATCTGTGTGTTTACAACTGTAGGGGGTGTGGCTGTAGGTGTGACGTCATCGATCGCGTCCCCCTATTACAGGGATGACGCGATCGATGCTACGGCCACAGAGAAGCACGGGGAAGCCGTGTGTACACACGGCTCTCCCCGTTCTTCCGCTCCAGGGACAGATCGCCGCACTCCAGCGGCGATCGGGTCCGCGAATCCCGCGGTCCCGGTCCTGGAGCTTCGGACCCACGGCTGGGTACTAAAATCAACGTATATATACGTTGATGTGCCCAGCCGTGCCATTCTGCCGACGTAAATGTGCAGTAGGTGGTCCTTAAGTGGTTAAAGGATCACTAAAGGAAAAAATTTTTTTTAGCTAAATAGCTTCCTTTACCTTACTGCAGTCCTGGTTTCATGTCCTTATTGTTCATTTTTGCTTTGAAGTTGCTGTAATCCTGCTCTGTTCTCCACACTTCCTGCTTGTCTGTTTCCTTATAACCACAGTGCTGGGAGCTTTCTCACGGTGGTTTAAGCTGTCATTACTGTGTCTAAAACTTCCCAGAACCAATCAGATTCATTTTAAAAACAAAACACTGCCCTGGATTTGTTTGTTTTTGTTCTGTGTGTTTATTTCTACTTTACAGAAACATGAAGCCAGTTCAAAAGTGAAACTAACCTGCAGGCACATTATATGATTGATTTTTATCTATTTTTAATCATTTTGAAAAGGAATCAGTTAACTTTTATGTCTCTATACCCTGTAAACAGTCATTTCAGCAAAATAAAAACCGCAGAGGTGATCAAATACCACTAAAAGAAAGCACTATTTGTGGGAAAAAAAGGATGCCAATTTTGTTTGGGAGCCACGTCGCACGACCGCGCAATTGTCAGTTAAAACGACGCAGTGCCGAATCGCAAAAAGGGGCAAGGTCCTTTACCTACATTTTGGTCCGGGTCTTAAGTGGTTAAACTGATAAAGCCCCAGGGTTGTCTTTAAAACACAAAGACCTTCAAGTCTATAGAAAGGGGATGGGGTTTGTTTCCCAAAGGCAAATATACTGTGCACTGCAAGTTGCTCTAGATCAGGGGTAGGCAATCTTTGAGGTGTGGACAACATGAAAGATCAAAGATCACCTGGTGCAGTGCCTTTTTCTGTATAAAAGAAATTAACTAGCAAAACCCACTATAAAAAAATAAATTTTACAAAACTAATGTCACTTTAGAAATATAAACTTAGCCTACATTAAAATGTAGCTTCAGTGAGAAACCCGGCATTCACTTTCATTCACAATTTAATTGCTGGTGCTGGAGTTCATCATTAAAGCAGAACATCTGGTACTGCAGGCTGATTTTTTCAACTAGATTAAGGACTGGCTAACTGCTCTTCTACCTTGCAAGTGTAAGTAGTATGTAGAGCAGGGTACAGAGGTCAGTAGGATGTAGGGCCAATGCTGTATACTGGTCAAGGCCAACAAGGCCCAGGCCTAGGGCAACACTTTGCAGGGGGGCAGCACAGACAGTGTCCCTGCCGGCTTGAGCTACACTGTTAGGCAAATTAGTTTAGCGCCCCCATAAATCGGCCGCACTGCTTCCAGTATGTGGGCGGTTGGCATTCTGCAACTGTGGGGGGGGGGGGGGGGGGGCGTCGCTTATAATTTTTTACCATGCCTGTCCCATTGCAGAGATTTCCTGCCCCATAGCCAAGCAGGAAGTGAGAGGAAATCTATGAAAATTAAGGGAATCCATTGCCCCCCCCCCCCCCCCCAGGCCATCAGAACTAGTGTCCCCACTTGAAAATTTCAGGGTGAGTCTTAAACCGCAAGGGGTGTGGCCTTGACAGGAAGGGGTGGGTCATATTTAAATTAGGGGGTGCACGAGTTTAGTCAGGCCTAGGGCAACACAAAACCTAAATACACCCCTGTGTAGGGCAGGGTACAGGATACAGGTCAGTAGGATGTAGGGCAGGGTACAAAGATCAGTAGTATGTAGGGTAGGGTACAGAGGTCAGTAGGATGCAAGGCAGTGTACAGAGGTTAGTGGGATGTAAGGCAGTGTACAGAGGTCAGTAGTATGTAGGACAATGTAAAAAGATCAGTAGTATGTAGGGTAGGGTACAGAGGTCAGTAGGATGCAAGGCAGTGTACAGAGGTTAGTGGGATGTAAGGCAGTGTACATGGGTCAGTAGTATGTAGGACAATGTAAAAAGATCAGTAGTATGTAGGGTAGTGTACAGGGTTCAGTAGGATGTTGGGCAGGGTACAGAGGTCAGTAGTAGGTAGGGCAATGTCCAGGGGTCAATAGGAAGCAGGCCAGTGTACAGAAGTCAGCAGTATAAAGAGCAGTGTGTAGGAATCAGTAGGGCAGAAAACAGCGGGGGGGTCAGAAGGGCAGAGAACAAGAGTAAGGTGCAGGGGGTTCAGGAGGACAAGGTATTGTGGGGGGGTCAGGAAGACATGGTATTAGGGGCTCAGGATGGCAGAGTACGGGGGGAGGGGGGGGGAGGTCAGGAGGGCATGGTGCAGGGAGGTCAGGAGGGTAAAGTATTGGAGGGGGAAAGGAAGGCACAAGTTCTTCACTTATGCAGAGTAGCGCGGGGAAGCTTTAATGGCAGAGCTGCATGTTTTGCCGGCTCTCCTCTCACATATCACCTGCAAGTGCCTTGCATGGATCAGAGGGGGGAGGACCGATGGAGGAGAGTACTGCAGTCAGTGGAAGAGCCTGAATCCTTCCAAGCCATTTCAAAATGCAAAGTTTCCCCTCAAGGGCAGGACTTTATAGGCATAGATTGTACATGTAAAGCGAAACACAATAAAATATAAATACAATAATAAAATTGAAAACAAAAGTCCATGTGTGAATAAGTGAAAGATATCCAAATGAATTCCATTAAACGGTGCAGATTCAAATCCAGTGATCAAAGAAGGAAATCCTCCACCAAGAAGAAACAGATGGCCTCTCACCTCATTCCCTCGACCCTCAAGGGGTCATGAAGCATGGTATCAAAACTCACGGGTCCCGATTAGACACTCAGTAGGTGGACATGGCTGTATGTGTAAGTACACAGCTACCAACCCCTCTTTCCCCCCATCATAATTTTTTAATCAATTGATTGATTTTTTTAATGTTGATCAAATAAATGCTTTTTGTTAAAAATTATCTTTCCATTTTTAGATTACAACCCATGTCATATATTGGATTTTTCCTGAAGGTGTCTTTCTCCGTAACGCGTAGGATCTATATATGCTACATTTTAACTTTATGTCCATACCATTAGTGCATACATGCGTGGTCATGTCCATGTAATACATGCACCCACGAATGGTCTGTATGACAATCAATGTTCATTTTATGAATTATTGTGTATTTGTTATTTTTTTTTCTTTTCTCAATTGTTTTGAACTTTGTATAATAAACATTCAATACTTTTTAACCTACAATGGTTGTACAATCTATGCCTATAAAGTCCTGCCCTTGAGGGGAAACTTTGCATTTTGTGTCAGTTAGGGATGTTGGCTAGGTCACAACAGACATCATTTACAAACCCTTTGATATTTTTCCAAGCTATTTCAGAGGATTTCCCTACCCCGCAGCTGCATGTATGCAAGGGGCAGGGGCCGTCTCTGCGGGCTGGGATTGTTTGAAAGTGCGCCTGGGCACTTTGAAGCTGTGTGAAAAAAAAAACCACACACACACAGAGTTGGCAACCTGGCAATCCATTTGCAGGTGGAGATCTACATCTTAATAAAGTAGGGGAAGCTCTGCCAATTTTCATCATCCAATCAGGTGCAAGCAAAAATGCAGTTTTTATTTCCCTTGCATTTTATTGGGTATTCTTTGCAAAGTAAAGCTTTACCTCATTTACTAAGCTCTGGAGCAAATAAACCTGCCGTGCACATTAGATTTGCCTTAAGTAAATCAACCTCAATGTGTGACTTTGTAAACCTGCGCTGCAAGGAGAACGGCCGTGAAGAATTAGGTTTAACAATCATGGAACCAGGTTTACCATCACCCAAAGTCTACATGCAACACAGTCAACAGATGTGCCCAAGGCCAAGTGGCCTGTTCTCCCAGTAGTTTTTCAGCTTTCAAAAATGTACCCTATACTTGAAAATTCTGACAGATGGGGGGTTGAAAAAATACATCAAATAGTACCACATTAGAAAAGAACATGCCATACAGAACATAGGTAGCCACACTTTCATGCAGAAGTATATGTATTTTTACCAGGACTTTATAGAATGTGTATCTAAAGAACAGATAAGTTGCACTGCAGACTTATGAGGTTGAAGGTAATTTAATGGTTGTGTTAACTGAATTAAGTCATGTGATAAATATTAAATGGTGCTTTTCATTTTAGAATGAATTTGTTAGATTGACGCTCCAAAAAGAAGCAGAAACAAAGAAGCAAGAGAGATGCAGAATGGAGAGAAGAGTTTATTACATTTTGAGAAGATCAGTACAAAATGGCACACACACAATATGTCTACAATCAGGGTATCTACAGAGCAAGAAGGTGTGAGCACAGGCTACAGATTGGACAGCATTGGATTGACATGCAGTATACAAGATCAGCTGAAGGAATGAAATTCATCTTAATGGGATTCTACAATGGGGTTTTCTTTACACAGATATCACAATTCAGGTAAAAAATACTCAGTCTAAGTGCAGCAAGGCAGCCAGTTTGAAAGCTGACTGGGAACGCAACGCAATATATTTTATAAAGCTGTTGATGCTATATAAATACTGTATAAGAATATCACCAAAAAGTCACTGTTTTGATGGCTTAAATATTCCAGGCAAGAATCATTAATTCATTTTCTGAGGCCAATTGACACTTGGATCCCATTTATTTTTCATACACGGGGTCCAAATGTCAATGGGCCTCAGGAAATTAATATAGTTATATGCCATAGGAAAGAAGTATACTTGTCCATAGCAACCAATCAGTTTCCAATTTTGCTTCTCGAGCACAAGATTTAAAGTGTGTGCCATTTTTCTTCTGTATTTTATTCTGCATTTCTAAGTCTTCATTTATTCTACGTTTAGATTTCTTAATTTTATGCCGCAATTCTTTTTTCTAAAGCACAGCAATTCTGCAAAACAAGCAACTGGTAAAACTCCATATTTTCATAGAACGCAGAAGCTGCAATTGTTATCCGATTACCCTAAGGCCCCTTTCACATTTATAAGACTTGTCTCACGATTTTGTACTGCAAAATCGTATAACAAGTCATTCTCCATGATTTTCAATGAACACCATTCATACTGGCACGACTTTAAGTAGTCCCTGCACTACTTTGGTCCGATTTTGATGCCACTTACACAGACATTCATTGAAATTGCGGCCGCGAATCGCGGCAAAATTGCACGACTTTTAAGTCGTACAAGTGTGAAAGAGAACTTATTGGTTCTAATAATCTACAGTGATGTCACAACTAGATCCTCAGACTGACTGGCTGATATGACATAAGGACAAATAGCAATGAACATGTATGGCTATATAGTTCGTCAATTCCTGAACGGGTTTTACCTTCCGCTAAGTGCACAAGGTGCAATACACACTAGAACTTCCACTCAACATTTGTATCATGGGACGTTCCACCGGGAGAGCCTAGCCACCAACCGCCACGTTCACTGGCTGGCCAAAGACCCGAACAAAGCCGATGCTTTGTTAGTCTATAATCTAATAACCCGGAAGCAATGTCATGACATCACTTCCTGATTGCTGGCAACTTAAAAGCGCCAGTTTTAAAAAATAGAAAGTATTTGAAAATGCCGATCTTGACGTTTTGAATACTTTCAGATGCAGGAGGGGCTTGTACCTGTCACAAGAGATGTTTACATTCATTGTGACAGCAGTAAAAGTGATTAAAAAATAGAGAGTGAATAAATATAAAAATGTATAGAAGAATATTGGCACCCGATAGCCTAAAAGGCAGCTGAAGAAAATCGGTATTGTATCGGCCCTGAAAAAAACTATATCGTTCGATCCAATGCCCGCACTGCATGGGTTAATTGTTTGTTTTGTTCTAGGGGAGAGGACATCTTAGATATACTTATCTGACCCATTGCACTTTCTAGCACAAGACCAGTTTGGCACCCCCGTGCTCCAGTGGTCTTGAAAATGGACTGTTCCTGATGTCAGAACGCTCCATAGGCAGGAACGGCACACTATGGGCCGTGGAGGAGCACAGTATTCTAGAGGATGGACAGATCAGGAGAGTATGATCTTTGTGCTCACCCCTAGAAAAAAAAAACAAGTAGTTGACCCTCGCAGTGCAGGCACAGTCCCACTGCATTGGGATAAAAGGAGTGTGCTCAGAGTTGGGCTTTAAAATGGTTCCAATTTCGCTACTGAACCCTGTGCTATTCCTGGGACAGAGCACATTACATCTTGTACATTACTGACCTACACGGCTTTCAGTAGGTGGCCAATAATGGCAGCTTTTAGCACTGACTGGAGCTTTGGCAATTGACAATGTCTTGAACTTTCCACTTTGAATGCAATATACAATTGGTGTGTCCTTTATGTGGACTCAAAGCCAAAAGTCTAAAACTAAAACCAAAATTAATATATTTAGATAAGGGGGCTGCATTTGTTTTTTTATTCAGTCTTTTCGTCCTTTATTTTTCACCTGGTAAACCTGCAAACACATACACATCCTGTCCTTGGAGGGCTATGCTCACTCCTCCATTGTATCTGTGGAAGGAGCCATGGCCGACAACCAGACTGAACTTCAATTGACCCTGCCTTTGTCGATCTCCAATGCATGCTGGGTTGATGGGATTAGTAGTTTATAAAAGAGATGCATTTGTTTTTGCTTGCTTTTACCTCATAGGAAGTGACACTAAATTCCTGGCAAGATCAGCAGATCATTTCTGTACTTGCTGAAATTTTCTTAGATGTAATGGCTGCTATATTGCGATTTTGTTTTTTGGTTTACATACGCCTTACGGAACAACGTTTTTTGCTGTGAACAGCAACCAGACTTCCTTTGATTTTCCAAACGCAATATTAAATAAATGGAGAAACTGATTGGCTGGTATAGAAAACAAGAACCACCCTTTCTTTAAAGCGGAAGTAAACGCATCGATTTAACAATTTCAAAAAGCAGTTAAATTTCCGGCATGCCGGGATTGCCAACTGTGACATTGGTTGTGCTCTCAACCAAACTGTCAAACCATCCAATGGCTGGTGTCATAACTGGTCACATGTGCAGCACCATGGTAGTTGAAGATTAAAACATAGGCCAAGATGGCGGCTTCCTTGACTGAAAATTATAGGGGGGTTTACTTCCACTTTAAACACTTTTATGCCAAAGCTTCAAAATGGCTGCTGCTGCTTCACTTGCTGGGCGGTAAACGTAGAATGCCTTCAAGAAGTTTCAGGAATGTATGGTGTGTATTGAAATCAATATCAAATCATTGAGGAATCACAGCAGAAAACGAGTTATATGGAAACACACGATCATGCATCAGAAAGGCACACTTGCTATAACATGGTTTGCGTCAAAAAATAAAGGACTGATAAAAACTATACAGAATATTTATACATAGTCTGGGTTATCAGCAAACATGCAAAACAGGATGTGCTAGGTTTACAGAAGACCAGGAAAAGTATAGTTCCATGTGTGCTAAGAAATCAAAATTCAAATTACAATCCTCTCCAACTGTTCACTTATGTGAACCCCCCCCCCCCCCAAAAAAAAAAAAAAAAAAAAAGATGAACGTGAAATGCAATAAAATATTTATACAATGTATGCCACATTTTGATCTATGTTTAAACATAAAAAAATAAAACAAATTAATGTACAAAATTATACAATCTGATCATTATTTGGCCAGTCCTTCAATAGACCTGGTGTGATATATTTTTTTTTAAAGAATAAAAAAAAAATAAAACAAAAAAGTTCTAATACCCCATTTGTCACCTACAGACCGAAAAAAAAAAAGGGGGGGCTACCAGCATTCTGAATGGCAATGTAGCTTGTAGCAACTATTTCATAGTTTTGGTTATAAAAACTGATCGGCTGCTCATCACTGCTGCTTTGTTTAATGTGGTCAAAGAAGTTGAGCTGAAGACTAAAAAATATAATAAAATAATGAGACTACAGCCACACTGCGAACCAGACAGGAGATTATATGTAAAGGTTCAGAGGTAAAGTTCAAAACGACATCTACATTAAAATTCCTGCCAGCACGTGTGACTTGTTCCTCTGCGTGAGTGAGATCAGGCCCCTAGGCATTTAAGAAAATATCAATAATAAAAAAAATGTCCACTCTACAGGGATCTAACTGCTCTAATCTGGAAAAAGCACATGGAGTTTAAATAAAAAAATGTAATTAAAAAAAAAAAAATCTATTTTGCTAGTCTGGCATGTGGCTGCTGCCCACCTCCAAAACGTTACAAATTTGTAACTTTTATTACTTTTTTTTTTTTACAGCCTCAAGGAGTGTTTTCTTTCATGTTCTGATCAAATCCAAATCAAGTCGTTATTTCCAGTTATTTTTACAGATTAATTTTCATGAAAAAAAGCATATTATTGTGTTTTTATACGATTTATGAACTAATGTTAGGAGTTTGATAACATTTTACTTTAAATCAGCTTGAAGATAAAAGCATTTTCCAGTGCAGCCAATGATGTAAAAGCATCAGCACACAAGTTCTGAGAGTACTGCAATCTCATAGAAGGATCGTTAATACCCTCCGATCTTACAGACGGTCTGAAGGTTTGTGGGCAGCGTTATAACAGATCTGATTTTGTAAACAGTTTTGGCACTTGAATTGTAAACAGTTCCTGCTGGCCTTATCGGCACTGAAGGAGGGGTATGATATGCACAGCGACCTCATATATACATACATACTGTATAAACAAATAAAAACAATGTGCAAATCTGCAATATTTTAAAAGTGCAAAACTCAAAATAAAATAAAAAGTATATACATAAAATGGAAGCGAGTGGTTTGTAAAATCAGAACGTAAACTTAAAATCCGGAAATACCTGATCTCTGACATCCAGAACTATCTTGGCTGCCTGTGCAGGGAGGAGGGGGTGAAAAGTTGGCTTCGGACAGCTTACTAATGTCGCGCGGCGGTGTTGGGGGCAGTGGAAGTAAAGTGCTATTGGGGCTGCTAATGTCTCCTTCCGCCACTAGGGTGAGATCCGCCACATTGTCGTCTTCGACAGTCTGAATGTTGCCGCTGGACAAGTCTTTAGATTGCCGCTCGCGGCTGGCGGCGTGTCTGTCCTGGACATGAAGGATTGGAGACAGTGGAGGGTTAAAGGGAGCATACGGCTTCCTTCCAGAAGGTGGCACAGTTTCGTCTTTGTCCCTTTTCCCTGCTCCACTGAACTTGGCAGACCTGTCTGCACCATTTTGGGTGAAGTCTTGTCTTGTACCTAGGAACCCACGGGAAGCACCATTGGTGCCTTTGTCAAGGCTGGTGCTCTTCTCCATCTTTTTTCTGCTAGTCTGTCCTGCTCCCGTGGTTGAAGAAATCTCATTGGGAGGTGACAATCGAAGGAAATCTGGAAGGACCAGGTCTTCTTTCCTAAGGAGGCCTCGCTGGTCTTCTGCTCGATTGCCCTGTGCTTTTGAAATCATCTCAAAAAAGGCTACAAGGGGGGAAAAAAATGTTTTCGTTAGAAACCACATCTCCTGAAAGATTTACATTGTCTGAAAATATATTTAGCTGGTGCAGCTTCAATTTCTACATATTTTACACTGTAAATCCCCAAAAATGTAAAGATTCAGCCACCCAAAACTGATATTTCCGCTTTATAAATGCTAGAAAGTAGACTCCTCCACCAGCCTCTTCTGCATCTCCTTAACTTGGTGGTAATAGTCCTGCAACCAGAGCCTGGAGCTGAAGAACGGGGAGAGCCGCGTGTAAACACAGCTTCCCCGTTCTTCACTGTGGCGGCATCGATCGTGTGATCTCTTTTATAGGGATACACAATCGATGACGTCACACCTACAGCCACACTCCAATACAGTTGTAAACACACATTAGTTTACACATCCCCTTCAGCACCCCTTGTGGTTAACTCCCAAACTGCAATTGTCATTTTCACAATAAACAATGCCTTTTAAATGCATTTTTTGCTGTGAAAATGACAATGGTCCCAAAAATGTGTCATTAGTAGTAAAAAAAAAAAAAAAATAAAAAAAATGCAATTAAATTATCCCCTATTTTGTAAACGCTATAAATTTTGCGCAAACCAACCGATAAACGCTTATTGCGGTTTTTTTTATACCAAAAATAGGTAGAAGAATATATATCGGCCTAAACTGAGGAAAAAAAATGTTTTATATATATTTTTGGGGGATATTTATTATAGCAAAAATATTGCATTTTTTTTCAAAATTGTTGCTCTATTTTTGTTTATAGCGCAAAAAATTAAAACCGCAGAGGTGATCAAATACCACCAAAAGAAAGCTCTATTTGTGGGAAAAAAAAGGACGCGAATTTTGTTTGAGAGTCACGTCGCGCGACCGCGCAATTGTCGGTTCAAGCAACACAGTGCCAAAACAAAACCTGGCCGGGTCCTTTAGCTGCCTAAAGGTCCGGGTCTTAAGTGGTTAAAGGATATGCTACTGGTGGCTTGGTGTCAGATACCGCAGCATACCTTCAGAGGTCTAGTGAAGTCCATGCCTCTATGGGTCCAGGACTGTTTTGGCAGCAAAATGGGGACAAAGATTTCTCCTATTACCATGGGCTGATAAATGCCCTCATCCTTCCCCCAAAAGATGAATACCTGTCATACTCATTTCTCACCCTAGCCGATTTGAATTATGAACATTTGCAGACACTCTAAGCACCCCCCTGCACAGTACAGAGAACCATTCTATGTAGGAGTGACAAACATACGCTCAATGCCCATCCTCTTTCCTGGGCTCTCTCTAGACTTCATACTCGCCTAAGTGGCACACATTTCCAAGGCCTCTATATGGAATGGCAGTACTCACAGTGGGCACTCTGCTGGGTGACCAAAAGAGGAACAGGCAACATTGGCGACAGTGTTCTACCAGGGGACCAACCCATTGTGACAGTGGCAATGCTTAAATTCTCTGTCACTTTTTCAGCACACTAGCAGACTACATATACCTTTAAAGTGTAATGAAGCAGTGCGTTTCCAGGTATTTACCTTCTGCTTCATCCAGATTAATTTTATGCTGCTTTTTTCTGCCCACTCTCATCACCGCTTCATCTTTTTTCTGCAGTCGAAAATCTCTTGCGCCTTTCCCAAATTCCCCTCTCAGTCTAATAGAGGAAGACTTCACAAGAGGCCGATCTTCTACCTGTAAGAACACAGACGAAGGTTCCACATTTACTTCATTTATTGGTTTATTGAAGACGGCAAAGCACACCAATAAAATGTAAAGTGAAGGGATACTTGGTTGGTTAAAGCGCAAGTTCACCTTTACAGAACATCTGCAATTCAAAGGATGAAGGACACAGCAGGGGTGTATTTACAAGGGTTGCCATTGTGACCCAGCCCCCCTGTACACCTGGAGAGGAGGGTGGAGGCATGTAGAGGGACCGATCCCTCCATGCTGCTGCTAGGTTACCCCCTCCCACCCCCCTGCCGCGGGTATCTGTCAGGATGAAGAGTGGGGAAGGAGCTGGTAAATGTGTCATTTACTGACCCCTTCCTTGTCTTAATGAATAGAGTCAGTGATCGGTACCGATCACTAATGCTCCCCCCCCCTTTCTTTAAATCATTCATTCTTCTGTCCATCCTACATTAGAGAGATTTTCATTGACAGGATCCATAGTACAGGTTCTATGAATGGAAGAGGGGGCAAAAATTGCAGGGATAGTTGGTGTGTGTGATGTTGAGTGCCTGTATCAGGTCCCTTGACTATTTACCCCCCCGCAGCACCAGAAGATTATGGCTGCAGAGCACGGCAGAGGATTTGTAATATGACAGCAGAACTAGAACTATTGTGGTGGAAAGGGGACCCTGAGTTCCTGCCCTTCGAAATGTTGCCTTACCATAGATGTGAAGTTCCTGGGGTTGGCTAATGTAGGGTTTGACTTCATCACAGGATTCTTTCCTTTGTCTGCAATTAAACACACATTAAATATCACCATCTACAGTATGAGGCTTTGAGAAAATTAAAACTTGTAAGCAGAGAGCTTGCTAACTTCAGAGTTTGAAAATGAGCACAATGGGACATGATGATGTACCAGATAAATCCGACATACACTGATGAACAATAAATGTGACCTGGACAACTAGGCCATAACTTGCGCAAACATATCAATATACACTTAATGGGATTATTTTTACCAAAAATATGTAGCAGAATACATATTGGCCTAAATTGAAACAAGACATTTTTTATTTTTTTAGGATATGCATTATAGCAGAAAGCTAAAAAAAAAAAAAAATCCAAAATGGACGTCGTTCTTTTGTTTATAGCGCAAAAAAAAAACAAAAAAAACGCAGAGGTGATCAAATACCACCAAAAGAAAGCGATTTGTGGAAATAAATGGGCATCAAGTTTATTTGGGTACAAAGTCGCACTCCCACGCAATTGTCAGTTAAAGGAATGCAGTGCTGTATCACAAAAAATGGCCTCGTCATTAAGGGGGTAAATACTTTCCGGGGCTGAAGTGTTTAAAGAGAGCCGATATAATTTGGGGCCCCATCATACCAAGTAAATGGCATATGATAAGGTATTAAGAGTAAGACCGAGATCACTTACCTTTCATTTTGGAACCATCCCTTTCCTCCAATACAACTCTCTGGCCGTCCAGGTTGGATATAGGGACACCCAGGTCTAGGGGCTCCTGCTCCCCACTCTGAAGAGACAGAACAGAGTTAGACAGTTCCATTTGTTTCTACTGCTTATGGACGATTACTGGTGTATATATTTGAAGCGGAACTAAAGTACTGTAATGGCATGTGATGTCTCTTCTGCAATAAAACATACCTACTTGTACATGCCCAGCTCACCTTACAGCACCTGGGTAGATATTGTGTGCCAGGATGACTAGATCCTAAGCAAGCACAGCAGTGACATCATCCCGCATTGACCAATGAAGATGGCCAAAACCTGGCACACAGGAGAAAATGGCGCCAGTGAAGGAGTGTTAGGAAGGGGAGTATCCTCCCTTTAGTTCCACTGCATGCAGAACACAGACTATATATTACACCAACCTATATAAGCTGCTAAACAATTACATTTTTTTTTCTTTTTGTTTTGTGCAGAACTTATAAAACGTGGTGCCATCTCAAACTATAGAAATAAAAATATAGTCTGGCCGCTGCACAGCCTGGCCAAAAACATGAGCAGGTAAAGGCAGCCTCAGCTCGATTCATCGAAACATATGGGGTCATGGCTTGGATGGATTAAGCCGAGGCCGCTTTTACCTGCCAACCACTCAGGCTGGATGAGGTGTACGGCGGTCGGGTTATATCTTCCTATAGCATGCTTCAGGTCTGGACGAACCTTTCCCCACCCTGCACCCTCACTAGTCAGTGACATTCAATTCATCAGACCTGGATAGCCTGAGCGGGGGGGGGGTACTAAGCATTTATCTTGGGTTACTGGAAGTGAAAATTGACTTACAAGTCGAGCAACAAGATCATTAAGGTTCAGCCCATATTTAGCCACAACGGGACGCAAGACTTCAGTCACTGGCTTTGTCGGTTTGGCTTTTAATCCCACTGATCTGTTAATTGGTACAAGATCCAATCTAGAAGCAAAGAAAAACATTTAATGACAAAAGACCAAGAACGTTTGGAACAGGAGTTCTATTTTAACATCAGGTTGGTTGATTCTGACCTTTTAATACCCATCACATTCACTGCTAAGGACACAATGGCTTGTGTGTGCCAAATTTGTCACAGGTGGGGCAGTAAAAGTAATCACTAATAAATAAAAACGCATGATCTGGTGTACTGTATTACGTAACACCTTTATACTTTCATAGAAATGCCCAGGAATGTTTCGATTTTGATAGCTGCAATATGCAGCGAGCTCTTCATTGCAGTTTAAAAAACGCTTTACAGATGAAGCATTCCCGGTCTCGATTGTTTCTGCTTGGTAAAAAGCCAAGTGTGAACAATACAATTCCTTTTAAGCACTGGACATCTGAAGAGCCTGTAAAAGTATAATAGAGCAACAGAGGTACTGAGTAATTAGAGTGTTATTATCGGTGCAGGAACTCCTCCCAGCCGAGTCACTCCTCGTCACCACCCCCTACCAACCTCTGAGCACCGTCCCTTGGTTCCACCCCTACCCACCTCCCAGTACAGTCCCTTTTAAGCCCCATACACACTATCAGTTTTCCTGCAGGTTTTTCTCTTCAGGTTTACCTAAACCATCTAATATGAGGTCAAACCTTAAGGCCGTGTACACACGATTGCATTTATCTGCTGGAAACGGTCCGACGGACCATTTCAGCAGACAAATTCGATCTTGTGTACGGGCGGACAGACAGGTTTTTCCAGCAGACAAATTTTAAAGCATGCTTTAAAATCTGTCTGCTGGGAACCCGTCCGTCCGACGTGTCCGCTGGTTAGTACACTAACCAGCGGACATATCTGCTCGCACATGCATCGAATGGATTCGACGCATGTGTGGAAGTATTTTACTGCCGGCGGGGATTTTGGTTTGATCGTGTGTACAGCGATCAAACCAAAAGAGCTCAGCAGACAAATACGATCAAAACGGTCTGTCAGACCGGTTTGATCGGATTTATTTAGTGGTGTGTACGCGACCTAAGAGTTTTAATTTGTATGCAATCAGGCAGGCCCTTGTACTACATGGTTTTGGTAAACCTGAAGAGAAAAACCTGCAAGAAAACTGATAGTGTGTATGGGGCTTTAGAGAAAAGTACAGAACCAAAGTAGAATTTTTGTGGTGCTAAATAATTTGTATGGTATTTGTTAAAAAAAGCATTAAAACAGATCCTCTGCAGGCAGCAACAATAGATTCCCCCATTCTAAGACCACCCAGCAACAATAGATCACTCCAGCAACAATAGATTCCCCAGTAATAGGTACCCCATAGCAACAAAAGATCCCGTCCCCAGTAATAGATACTCCCCCAGCAACACTAGACCCAACCCAGCAACTATAGATCTCCTACACAACATTATACCCCTTAGAAACAACGGACTACACGTTACAAAAATATTGCCCCAGCTACAATACAGCTGTGGCCAAAAGTGTTGAGAATGACACAAATTTTCACAAGTCTGCTGCCTCAGATTTTATGATGGCAATTTGCATATACTTCAGAATGTTATGAAGAATAATCAGATGAATTGCAATAAATTGCAAAGTCCCTATTTGCTATGAAAATGAACTTAACCCCCCCTAAAAAAACCAAAAAAAAAACCAGACACACTTCCATTGCATTTGTGAAGAAGGCTTAAGGGCGCCCAAGAAAGTCCAGCAAGTGCCAAGACTGTCTCTTACAGTTGATTCAACTGTGGGATAGGGGCACCACCAGTGCAGAGCTTGCTCAGGAATGGCAGCAGGCAGGTGTGAGTACATCTGCACGCACAGTGAGGTGAAGACTTTTGGAGGACGGCCTGGTGTCAAGAAGGGCAGCCACTTCTCTCCAGGGAAACATCAGGGACAGACTGATATTCTGAAAAAAGGTACAGGGATCGGACTGCCGAGGACTGGGGTAGAAATTTTCTCTGATGAATCCCCTTTACAATTGTTTGAGGCATCTGGAAAAAACCTTGTCTGGAGAAGAAAAGGTGAGCACTACGAACAGTCCGGTGTCATCCCAACAGTAAAGCATCCTGAGACCATTCATGTGTGGGGTTGCATTTCAGCCAAGGGAGTCGGCTCACTTGGCTGAATTCTGCCTAAGAACCCAGCCATGAATAAAGAATGGTACAAAAACTTCCTTCAAAAGCAACTTCTCCCAACCATCCAAAAACAGTTTGGTGACGAACAATGTTTTTCCAGCATTATGGAGTACCTTGCCATAAGGCAAAGGTGAAAACCAAGTGGCTTCTGGAAGAAAACATTAAAATTTGGGGTCCATGGGCAGAAAATTCCCCAGACATCATTGAGAACTTGTGGCCAATCCTTAAGAGGCGGGTGAAAAAAAACTCCCCCACAAATGCTGACAAACTCCAAGCATCGATTATGCGAGAATGGGCTGCCATCAGTCAGGATGTGGTCCAGAAGTTGATTGACAGCATGCCAGGGTGAATTGCAGAGGTCTTGAAGGGTCAACACTGCAAATATTAATTTTTTATAAACTTAAAGGGTCGCTAAAGGAAAAAAAAAAAATTGGGGCTAAAATGACCGTAAAATGACCGTTTACAGGGTATAGAGACATAATAGTTAAGCGATTCCTTTGAAAAATGATTAAAAATAGATAAAAATCTATCATATAATCAACCTACAGTTCTAGTTTTGTTTTTGCTGTTATTTCCTGTCTCTCTGATGTACAGAGCCAGATAGCCAATAGAGGGCAGGGATGGCTTATCTAAAACCCCTCAGCACCAACCCAGTTTCAGTTTACACACAGTAAATCACACCTTCTTGATTAGTGACCACGGTGAGAAAGCTCCCAGCACTGTGGGTATAAGGAAACAGACAACCAGGAAGTGTGGAGATCAGAGCAGAATTACAGCAACATCAAAGCAAAAACTAACAATGAGGACATGAAAACAGCACTGCAGTAAGGTAAAGGAAGCGATTTAGCAAAAAAAAAAAAATTCTTTTAGTTAGTGACCCTTTATAATGTAATTGTCAGTAAAAGCCTTGACACTTCTGAAAAGCTTGCAATTATACTCCAGTATACCAAAGTAACATCTGACAAAAAGATCTAAAAACACGAAAGCAGCAGACTTTGAGAAAAACGCAAATATACGCTTTTCACATAATTTTTGGCCAAGGCTGTAGAACCACCTCAACAGCAATAGTGAGAACTCTAATTTGAGTCCCACACCCAATTACTGTCCAAATCTTGCCGCCTCAATCTCCGCAACATCTCCAAAATACGCCCTTTTCTAACCAATGACACAACAAAGCTCTTAATTCACTCCCTGGTCATCTCTTGCCTCGACTACTGCAACTCCCTTCTCATTGGCTGACCTCTACATAGGTTAACCACACTTCAGTCCATCATGAATGCTGCTGCCAGACTCATCCACCTTACCAACTGCTCTGTGACTGCTTCCTCCTTCTGTCAATCCCTCCACTGGCTTTCGTTCACCCAACAAATTAAATTCAAAATACCAACGTCTTTCAAAGCCATCCACAACTCTGCCCCCAGCTATATCACTAGCCTAGTCTCTAAATACCAACTTATTTGTTATCTTTGTTCCTGCTCTCTAGCTCCATTATCACCTCCTACCATGCTGGCCTCCAGAGCCTCTCCAATCTGTCCGGTTATCTCCTACTCCATTAGCTTTTAGAGATCCCTAAAAACACTTCTCCACACAGAAGCCTATCCTACCCACACCTAGCAACTGTATTTTCATTTTCTCCACCTCGTCCCCCACATTTTGTTCCACCTGACCCTCTCTTCTAGATTGTAAGCTCTAATGAGCAGGGTCCGATTCCTCCTGTATTGATTTGTATTGTAACTGTACTGTCTGCCCTCATGTTGTAAAGCGCTGCATAAACTGTTGGTGCTAGATAAATCCTGAATACTACTACTACTACTACATCATTTGCACACGAGTGCCTTTAGTTTGAAGGCCCTAGGAAAGGTACATGCATGTTGCCAGTTTTAAATTTAACGATCTTTTTGATCAGAGCTCTTCTTTAAGGCTGCATTCACACCTGAGCGTTTTGTCACCTGAAGCGCGATGCTCAAAGACGCCAGAAGGGAAAAAATAACATTATTCTCTATAGAGATGGTTCACATCTCCACTGCAAAACGTGTGACGCCGAACGCCTGAAGCTCAAACAAGTCCCGGACCCTTTTTGGTCGCTCTAATCAGGCGGCTTGGGCGTTTTATATTGGCGACAATGACCTGTACAAAACCGCGGTAAAAAACGCCGCTCTTTGTCGCGGCAAATCGCGGTAAAAAAGCCGCAAATCGCCTACGCTTAGGTGTGAATGCAGCCCAAGAGGTTAAATGTTGAGCCGACATTATTCTCAGGCCTTACAAATACGGCAAGACATTTTCATGGAGCTCATTCTTTTCAAATTGCTTTAGCTGCACAATTCCATACACAGGAAAATACGAGTAGACGTGAAATGATCCATGGCTGTAATAACCCCAGAGAGATTGTTAGTTTGGTAGACTGTGGAGTGCAGACACTGATGAAACACATTTATTAAATAAGCTGGAAAAGGAAAAAAGTTACTGCCAGGAGGGTCTGCAATGGAAAACCTCCCAGCAGCCCAAAATGTTACATTTGGTAGATTCATTTGGTTTCTCCTACCGAAATAACGTCCGTTTTTCTATTCTTAGATCCCGGGACTCGAGAATGCTGCTGTCTTGGCTGAGAACGAGCGGCTGAGTTACATGGAAGACAAAATAAACAGAGGCACACAATAAATTACACATTGTGGAGGGGAGACCAGCACATTCTACACACTGCTAATTGTCAGCAGAGGGGGCCAGGAGATTTAACACTTTCACTGCCAGCCACTGCTGTTTGCAGACATCTGTACTCCGCTCCAGGGGGTTTAAAATGACCCTCTCTCTTCCAGGCAGACATCGCCATGGGGTGCCTTGCAAGGACTGAAGTGCCACTTAAGTGACATTTGATTTTGCTGATCTCACATCCAAGCGGCGACAACCAGCAGCAGCCTCACTGCTTTTGGATGTCTACACAACGCAGACTTTTAGATCCCTTTCAACATGCATAAAATAAGTTATGTTCAATAGGTAGTGAGGGGCTTGGCTGGCATATAAAATAAGTTAAGTAAATAATCTCATGGGTGGATTGAAGTGGAAATTAATGGTCTGGCCTCCCAGGCCAATTCTGTGTCTTCTCTCCTACATGTAAAAATCATTTTATTGCTAGAAAATTACTCAGAACCCCCCAAACATATCTTTTTTTTTTGTTTAGCAGAGACTCTAGGCAATAAAATGGCGATCGTTGCAACTTTTTATGTTGCACAATATGTGCAGAGCAATTTTTAAAATGATCACAGCTTCCCAGCCGAAGAAACGGCAGTGCTTACATCTGACGAGGCCAGACGTGACTTTATAATGTTGCGCCCGGCCTCCGAAGGTCATAGAGCTGACCAGGGACCAACTGGTAAACGGCCGCCGCCGGCCGATTCATTCTCCGGCTCGCCGATTGCATGGGCGAGCCAGTAGAAGCACCGGAGGGCACCGCCTGTAAAAACAAAGAAGTGGCTGAAAAGCCGCTTTTATTGTTTTTTACGGTGCAGGGAATCGCCTGCAGAAAAAGACAATATATGAATGATGCCTGCAGCCGCATCATTCAGATATTTCCACTTAAAGTTCACAACGTCATATGACAATGGTGGTCGGGAAGTGGTTAATGCTAAAGAATTAACATGACAGTCAGAAACTAGCATTCCCAAAATAAGAATTCAGTAGTGCCAACCTCCTTTTTACTTTGACAGAATAGCAATAATCTAACCCAAAAAACATGAATTTGCAATCTGTGTTTTTAATCTGCCAGGATACAACAAAATACTTCCTTATCTGATTGGTTGGATATTTATTTTTTACTGCTCTGCCAGCTATTGGGATAAAAGGAATGCAAGTAAAACGGAGGTAAAGTAAGTTTTTACAGAGTTTTTACAGCTGCTATCTAGGAATTGGGAAAAGAGCTGCGACAGGGGAGAGGAAGCAAAAAGAGCCCACAACAGCTTCTAAGCGTCAGTATAGTTAGATATGGTAGCAAGTGGAATTGCATGAGTCCACCTAGTTGTAACCATTAAACGTAAAGGAGAAGTCACCAGATCTCTTTTCAGAAAGCTCTGAGAACCAATTTTAGAGCCGGCGGGGGACTGATACTGGATCTACCTAGGCAAGTATGATTCCCCCCCCAAAATCCCATACTTGTCTTTTAAAGTGATTCTATAGTTCAATTTTTTTTCTCAAACATGAAATACTTACCTGCTCTGTGCCATTGTTTTGCACAGAGCAGCCCTGATCCTCCTCTTCTGGAGTCGCCCCCCTCCGGCGGGCTTGGCTCCTCCTCTTCAAGTGCAGACTCAATCCTGAGCAGCACTGTGTCCATCTATTGACACACACACAGTGCGGGTCTGCCCTGCCCAAGATCTCTGCTCACTGGAATTGGTCAACAGCAGCAGGAGCCAATGGCTCCCACTGCTGCAAAGCCTCTTGTGAGAGAAGGGAGAACATCAGGGGGTGGGGGTTAGGCAGGGGTGGTGGATAGATGATCGGTGTATATCCAGAAACACTTTTTCCACAAACCAACTAAAGGCTCAAAAAGTATTACTCAAACTAAAAAAAAACAAAAAAACATGGGGGTAGAGCCCACCTTAGCAGAAAGGGTATTACCTTGTTTCCACCAACTAAAAAGAGATCCACTGCAGCAATATTAAAGCAATGCTTCTCACACAGGCCACCCAGGATTTCCTTAATGGAGAAACCAGCCTTCACAACCATGGCACAGCAGGAGCCATCTGGCATAGCGATATAGCAGTGTTTAGGGGATTTCTCAGAAGACGACACTCTGGACGATTCAAACTTTGGAGAACACAAAGAAAAAGCCGATAAAGAGCAGACAGCATAACTAGTACAAAATCACTTATTTAATGTTTCCTGTGAGGGCTGAAATACAGCGTGCAAACATGCAAAGTTCATGATGAGCAGAAGACCATTTTGTGAAATACAGTGGCAAGAAGAAGTATGTAAACCCCATTGGAATCAACTGCTTTCCTGCAGTAATTTGCCATGAAATGTGATCTGATCCTCATCTAAGTGACAATAGACAAACTCAATTTTCCTTTAACTGAGAACGCACAAACAATTCTCATTTCTTGTGCATTTACTGAACACACCCATTAAACATTCACATTGCTGGAGGAAAAAGTAAGTGACCCCATAGCAGTAGCGTATTTAGGATTTGTGCTGCCCTAGGCCTGACTAAATTCATGCACCCCCTATTTTAAATATGACCCGCCCCTTCCTGTTTAAGACCCACCCTGAAATTTTTAAGTAGGGACACTAGTTCTGAGGGCCAGTGGAGGGGGGGGGGGGGGGCAATGTTTGGCTATGAGACAGGAAGTGAAGTGAAATCCCTGCAATGGGACAGGGACGGTAAAAAAACTGACAGGGGCTATAACCCTCCCTTACGCTATCCAAAATAAAAAAGGGGGTTGCATATAGTTCTACATTAAACACAAATTTCGGATAATTTTAACTAAGAAGATATAACCATGCCAATGGAGCAGCAGAAAACATAGCACTATGAGGAAGGTCTGTGGTCCAGGATGATAGGACAGTCAAAATTAGAAGCAGCGCAACCCCCACCGCACAGTTGCGGAATGCCAGCCGTCCGCATACCGGAATCAGTCCAGCCGCTTTATGGGGGCACTAGACTAATCCGCCCCATAAGGCCCCTTTCACACATGCGGATCCCAGGAGGATCTGTTTTTTGGACATCTGCTTTCTTAGCGGGGATCACTCCGTTGATCCCCGCTGAGCCGGAAGATGAAAGGTCTGTCTCTACACACTGTTCGGATGAAAACAAACTGCCTGTTAGTTTTCATCCGATCCGCCAGACGGATGCAAAATAGGGTCTGCATCTGTCACATTTTAGCGGAGAGGATCGGATCGGGGCTGATCGGGTGTCAGCGGACATGTCACCGCTGACATCCGATGCTTCATAGAGGTACATGGAGTGCCTTTTCTGAAAAAAACTGACAGGCGGATCTGAATGGTCCGCATGTGTGAAAGGGGCCTTAGACTAGCGCAACACTAACAGTGTAATGCAAGCCGGTGGGGACTCTTTCCGTACTGTCCCCCTGCAAAATACTTTAACAAAAGTTTATTGGAGTCAGTAGTTTGCACACCTGCCATCCAATTAATGAAATTAGCTTGGAGGTGTGATTTAAAGCTACTTTGGTTGATAAGACACTCAAACAGGTTAAGATTTCTGTTCATAAGAAGCATGAGCTGATGTGAACCATGCCTTGCAAAAAGAAGCTCTCAATGTATAAAAGTAGTTAATCCGCATATGGCTGGAAAGGCATACAAAGAAATCTCAAAGTGTTCAGTCGACAGACAAAACTGTATATTAATAGAGACAGTTTAGTACTGTGACTTCTTTTGCTAGAAGTGGGCGTCCAGCCAAGACGACTCAAGGCCCAATGCAGAATTCTCAATGAGGTAAAGAAGAACCCACAAGTAACAGCTAAAGGCTTAAAGATTTCACAGGAACTGGAAAATATCCCGGTTCATAAGTAAGTGTTTAAACAGTCAGGGTGTACATGGCAGAACTACTTTGTGTTATTCTGAAAGAAGGAGCGGTTTGTCTCTGTCCATGTTCAGAGTGAATCTGAATGGGAGTGGTTTAGAACGATCAGTCAGCTGCTGTACCTGCAGGGCTCTAATAAAGGTAAGTGGCAGGGTCTGCATCCCTTTAGACGCAATTTACCTTTAGGAGTATCTCACCAAAAATAAAAATATTGTTCAAGGGGATGCTCAAAATCGGACTTGTATCTTAGTGCAGACATCTGGGAAAATGAGTAAGCCACTGACACAAACAGGAAATAATATATTTGGGGGGCGTCCTGTACACCACCATCTATGATGATCAGTCAGCTGCTGCACCTAAAGGGCTCCAATAATGAAAGTGTTAGGGTCTGCATCTCTTTAGACATGGTTTACATTTGGGAGTCCCTCACCAGAAATGACAATTTAGTTGCAGGGGAATTGCATCTTAGTGTAGACTTCTGTAAAAATCAGTAAAAAAAAATAAAATAAAAATAACACACAAGCAGGAAATGACATATCTGGGAGACGTTCTGTACACCATCTCTTTGTACACCATCTCTTTGTACAGAACACCTTTAGGTAGCCATGTTGCATTTCACAGAAAATTGGCGCTGCAGATGGAAAAAAAGGAAAGGTAATTTTTAATAACATTCAAGTACAATGTGAAGTGTGTCGCAATTGTATATACCATATAAAAACAACATTGCTGCTCATTTTTTTCATTATGAAAGTGGAGTTAACCTTTAACCCCCATAGAGATACTGTGGAATGACCCAAGAGCCAGACATGCTACAAATTTGTCTGACCCAAAGCAGTTTTGTAAAAGAGATTTGTTCAAATTCCTCCTGAACGTTGTGTAAGGTCTGATCCAGGAGGATCTAAAGCGCTTGCTTAGAGTCTTTGCTGTCAAGAAAGATGTTAGTTCCAATGGGTTCACATACTTTTTCTTGCCACTGTAGTATTTAAAATAATCAAACGTTGCACTAAAAAAAAAGGAAGAAGAAGAGTGAGGAAATCGATTGGCTATCAAGGATGACACCGATTCTTCCTTCAGGCACTTTGTTAGACTGTGATGTCAGTAATGGATTCCTCTAATAGGATTACAATAAATCTTTTTTCAAGGTGAGACAAGCACATTACATGAAAATTCGATTACAAAAGGTCACAAGAATCCATACGATCATTTAGCTAAAGCATGCATAATGTGAGCTCCCGGCTTTTAAAGTGTTCCTTGTCAAGTAGTCCGATAAGAGTTGCTGCCTTGTAAAACAATTACAGTTAGAACTGGCTCCTTACCTCCAGAGCATTGCCATTACTTCCACAATTAATCATCTCTAAGCTTGCTGAAGAGGATACAGAACCTTGAGACTCGCGCCTTCTGCCAGGACCCCCGTTGATAAAAGTGGAGTCTGCCAGGAAAATGATGAAGAGGAGACCATCAGTTGTGAACTCTGAAACTGTGCTGGTTAATGGCAATGCATATCCATTGGGAAAAATATCTTAACGCTGCACTGTGACCGAGTTATGACTAGTATGGTATTACTTACAAGGAGACCGAAATGTATTATTTACTAGAAAAATTCAAACACTTTCTCCAAGGAAGTTTTGGGCCTCTAGCAGAAACGGAAGCCTGCCTCTTGTTTCGGTGGCATCTGGGCAATACCAAGCCCTTACACAATGTCCCATACAACCAACCTCATGATTTGCAAAAAAGCTTTTAACCCCACAATTCAGACACACGTTTTTCAACTTCTTTTCAGTCAAGGCACCTTTTAAACATTTTAGACAGCCTCAAGACACCCCATTCTAAAATGTAGAAAACTATTCTAATGCCGCGTACACACAGTGGGAATTTCCGACAACAAATGTTCCATATGAGCTTGTTGTCGGAAAATCTGACCGTGTGTAGGCTCCATTGGACATTTGCCGTCGGAATTTCCGACAACAAATATTTGAGAGCTGGTGCTCAATTTTTTCGACAACAAAAGTTGTTGCCGGAAATTCCGATTGTCTGTAGCCAATTCCGACACACAAAAAAACCTATGAATGCTCAAAATCATTAAACTTTATTTTTCTCGGCTCGTCATCGTGTTGTAAGTCACTGCGTTCTTGACATTCTGAATTGTGTGACCGCGTGTATTCAACACAAGTTTGAGCCAACATTCCGTCGGGAAAAAAAAATCCATGGTTTTGTTTTGTTGTCGGAATGTCTGTACACGGCATAATAGTTTTATACATTGCGGTAGCATTGACACACGTAGGACACCCAACATTAGAGGCAATTTATTCTTCCAAAGCAAATACACTTTTGTACACTGGTACCGACTAGTATTTCAACGATTCTCCTCTCCCTCAGCTAATGTGACCCCAGTGTTGACGGAGAGAGGGATCAACAGGGACAGGGATCAAACAAGGATGCTGTGCTGAATATCAACACCCTTCTTAACATTGATGACATCATTGGTTGTTAGGACACCAGTGGCTGGAAGGTTGAAATGGTGCACAATAAAAACGTGTTTTTGTGTATCTAAAGAGGCAGGCTTGATCCACCTGCTGGCTTGTATACATTTTTGGGCAATTTTTAGGCATTTTGCCAAGGCACCTTGGTTGAAAAAGGCTGCTTCCAACTGCCTATTCAGAATGGATGGGCTTCTCTGGCATTGAGCAAAACTTTCAGAAACCATGCCTTTTCTCAACCCTACCTATACACGTTGAGATAAATTCATTTTGGTTGGTTGCTTTGGACAACTTGGACACTATCCTCTCCTACATTCACTGGATTATTGCCCACACCTACATAATGCCAAACCGGTAACTTTTTATCCCCCCTTCCCTAGGCCCACTGTCTTGTTCTGCACACCCTGACCCCAGTCAACCTGCTAGCCTTTGTAACATACAAGATCAGACAATACATCATGCCAAGACTAGAATTTGGAAGGTTGAAAGGAACAGTTTGCCCACACTAAATACACATAGAACTGGCAACTAGAAGAGCGGCAGGCTGGCACCCTACTTCTCTTGGTCTGTTTCGTTTTGTCTTTTTACAAATTTTTTTATTTGGTTGCCGCCACATTTTGGAAGCTTCTTCAAATGGTGCCAGTTCCCCTTTTACCAGCTTGTATGGATACAGTTTGTACTGCATACAATGCAATTGTAATAGGTTTGTTGGCCAGCGGTGTCAATTGAGATGCGCTGAACATGTCGCAATGTTTGCGGAAATATGTTTTACGAATGTGTCAAGAACCTTCCACCTGTATTATGTGTTCATTCAGCAATCGTAAAGATTAAAAAAGGATTTTTAATAAACAGCTTACCTGTAAAATCCTTTTCTTGAAGTACATCACGGGACACAGAGCGCATAGCCATTACACTTGGGTTATATGGGTACCTTCAGGTGTGGACACTGGTGTAATCAATTTCACAGGAAGTTTCCTCCCTATATAACCCCCTCCCACTGGGAGTGCTTCAGTTTTGTAGCAAGCAATTCCTCCGAGGTTACACAATGTTCCCCAAAAGAGGGGTGGGAGCTCTGTGTCCCGTGATGTACTTCAAGAAAAGGATTTTACAGGTAAGCTGTTTATTAAAAATCCTTTTTTCTTTATCGTACATCACGGGACACAGAGCGCATAGCCATTACACTTGGGATGTCCTAAAGCAATGCTCTATGAAGGGAGGGAGACCGTAAGGCCAAGAACAGCCAAATAAAAACATTATCAGGAGAAAAAATAGCTCCACCAACAGAAAAACAAGAGGGCGTGAACCGGGCCAGAGGATTCTATACTGCTGCCCGTAGGACCGCCTGCCCAAATGCTGCGTCCGTAGCTTTTGCGACGTCCAACTTATACAATTTAATAAACGTATGTACAGAAGACCAGGTTGCCGCTTTGCAAACCTGTGCCATAGAGATCTGATGGTGTGCCGCCCAAGAGGCACTCATGGCCCTCGTAGAATGGGCTTTAACTGATAAGGGAGGTGGAATGCGTTTCAGACCATAGGCCTGAAAAATCAGCTGCTTAATCCACCTAGCCAAGGAAGACTTGGCAGCCGGCTGACCCTTTTTGGGGCCATCCGGAAGAAGAAAAAGCACATCTGTTTTCCGAATCTTCTCTGTAGCCCTGAGATAAACCCTCATGGCTCGGACCACGTCCAAAGTATGAAGCAGTCTTTCCTCTCTGGACTGGGGAGTAGGAAAGAAGGATGGTAGGACTAGGTCCTGATTCAAGTGAAAACTGGATATGACCTTAGGAAGGAAAGAAGGTTGAGGCCGCAGAACCACTCTGACCTTATGCCGAATCAGGTACGGTTCCCTGCAAGACAAGGCTGCCAGCTCGGAGACCCTTCTGGCCGAAGCCATAGCCACCAAGAAAACCGACTTTCGGGTTAGCAGCACAAGAGGGATTTCTATCAGAGGTTCAAACGGTTGTCTTTGTAAAGCTGACAAGACGAGTTTTAAATTCCAGGGGCAGAGGGGAGCTCTAATAGGGGGATTTACATGCAAGACCCCCTGCAAGAAGGTTTTCACAAGCGAATGCGCAGCCTGCCCCTTTAGAGTACTAAGAGCTAATCCCTTATCAACGCCAACCTGGAGGAATCGCAAGATCCTGTCGATAAAACTTACGAGGATGCCCTCTTTGAGACTCGCATCACTCCCCATAGGTCCTCCAGACTCTGTAATAGATATTTCTAGAGACTGGTTTCCTAGCCAGAATCAACGTAGATATGATCTGGGCTGAGAGGCCTCTGCCCTTAAGAATTAGGGATTCAGCCGCCAAGCCATCGAATCTAGCTGCTGTGAAGCAGGGTGGCATATCGTGCCCTGAGATAACAGGTCTGGGCGCAGGGGGAGTGGCCCCGGTGCCCCCACTGACATCCTCACGATGGGCGCGTACCAAGCCCTCCTGGGCCCGGCTGGGGCCACCAGGATCACAGGCCTGCGCTCCACCCTGATCCTTCGTAGAAGGCGGGGAATCATCTGCAGTGGAGGGAACGCATACAGGAGAGACAACTGGTGCCAGGGGCAAACCAACGCATTGGTCCCGTAGGCCGAGGGATCCCTGGCTCAGGATAAGAATTTGTCCAATTCCTTGTTGACTCTCGTTGCCATGATGTCTACATCGGGAACTCCGAATCCTTGGCAAATGTCTTGGAATACCTGGGGGTGAAGAGACCAATCCCCCGGGAGCAACTGTTGAAGATTCAAAACTCTGCTTGAGAATTGTCTATCCCTGGGATGAACACTGCCGAGATGCAGGGTACATGGGCTTCGGCCCATGAGAAAATCAGGTTTACTTCCCTTTGAGCCACTAGGCTCCTTGTGCCCCCTTGGTAGTTTATGTATGCCACCGCCGTGGCATTGTCGGACTGTACCCTTACTGGTAGACCCTGAAGGGGGAGAGTCCAGACGACCAGGGCCAACCGAGCAGCTCTGATCTGTAGGATATTATTGGGAAGCAGTCTTTCTGCCTCCTATCACTGTCCCTGCTGGGTCAGTCTTCCTAAAATTTTCCATGTGATGGGGCAAAAGGATTTCCCCTTTGACAAATATTGAGGGACCATCCACCAGAACAGGCTGCGCCGGACCCCTGAGAGAATTAACGGACTAGTGCCTGCATGGACTTGTTTCAAGCAGAGAGAATGGCTGCCTGGAGAACTCTGGTATGGATCTGGGCATAGGGCACTGCTTCGAAGGCGGCCACCCTCTTCCTCAGCAGTCGTATGCCTAGGCGAATAGTCGGCCTTCTTGCCTAAGACTATTTGAACTGTTTGAGTCAATGACCTGACTTTTGCTTGAGGAAAAAATATCCTCTGGCCGACTGTATCTAGCCGAAGGCCTAGAATTCTAACTGTTTTGTGGGTTGCAACCTCGATTTTTCTTGGTTCAAAATCCACCCAAACTCCTCTAGATGCCGAACTGTGCGGACTACTGCATGATTGAGGTTGGAAGCTGATCTGTCGATAAGCAGGAGATCGTCCAGGTATACCAGGACCAAAATGCCTTCTGTCCTTAGGACGGCCAGCACCGGGGCTAACACCTTTGTGGATACCCGCGGAGCTGTTGCCAACCCGAAAGGGAGGGCTACGAACTGGAAATGACGTTGATCTATCATAAAATGAAGAAACTTGTGATGTGCCGGGTAGATTGGCATGTGCAGATAAGCATCCTTTATGTCTATAGATGCTAGAAAGTCGTCATGATGTAGGCTGGCTGCCACCGAACGTATGGATTCCATACGAAAGGTCTACATCTTAGAAAGCGATTTAGGCGTTTGAGGTCTAAGATAGGCCTGACATCACCATTGGGTATTTATAAAAAAGGTTGGAATAGAATCCCAGACCCCATTCCTGGGTTGGTACTTCTACAATTACTCCTTGGAGCCAGAGGCGATTCAATGCCATTACGAGAGAGGCCCTCTTTAATGGGCCGCTTGGAAGACTTTGACCCCCGAAAATGAGGAGGGGGGACTTCTCGAAACTCTAGTTTGTAGCCCGTGGCTACCACGAACCGAACCCAAAAGTCGGGAATTCTGGCTTTCCACACTTCGGAGAAAAACCGAAGTCTTCCGCCCACCCAAGAGAGTGGGGGCGCCCCTTCATGAATCTGACTTGATGACAGGTTTAGCCGGCTTGCGAGACCATGGCCTCTTGTTTGCCGCGGCTTGTCCCTGTGGGCGGCTATTAAATGTTGAACGCCCGGGAGGCCGTCGATACTGACGGGAAGCCGAAGGGGCCGAGCCAGTAAAAGGCCCGTCGCTTAAACGCGGGCCCGCGCGCGGTCTTTTCTTGACCGGTAAGGAAAAACTTTTTACCACTTGATATGGTTTGGATATATTTATCTAGGTCTTCACCGAATAGTCTTCCACCCTGAAAGGGAAATCCTGCTAAAAGTTTTTTTGCAGGGTGCCTCTGCTGATCAGTTCTTTAGCCACAAAAGACGACGCATATGAACCAACAGCAGAGATAGACGGGACGCCCGTTGAACGGAGTCCTTAATAGCATCTATTGCAAAGCAGAGAGCCCTTGGGAGGTCTGCTAATTCACGAGTCTGCTGAGCCGGCATGTCCTTTTAACAACTGTTTCTTTAAAGCCTGACAAACGCCAATGGCTGCCACTGCTGGCTGAACCACGGCACCTACTGTGGTAAACAAAGCCTTCAGTAGGGTCTCCAATTTTTTGTCGGCCGGATCTCTGAACATCTGGACATTTCCAACTGGACAGGTCAGGGATTTATTCACGCAGGAAATGGCCGCGTCCACAGTAGGGAGTGCCCATTTCTTTGCAAATTTTTCTTCCATAGGATAGAAAATAGTGAACCTTTTAGGAGGGAAAAAGATCCTATCAGGTCGAGCCCAATCCTGAAAAAAACACGCTCTCCAGAAGGGGGTGAATTGGAAAAGACACCCAAGTTAATGGTGCCTTTAAAAAACCTAATGAGGATACTGCAGGGGCTAATAGTTCTGACACTGGAAGTTTTTTAAAAGCAGTGCGAACAATATCTGTCAGAGACTGGATCCACAGGCTCTCCGCTTGAGAAGCCGAAAAAATGTATCTAGAGTGGAACCCTCCATGTCTGACCCGTCGGGACTCTGGTCCGCTTTATCCCCTTGTGGGTCCTGTTCCTCCGGCGAGGAGACCCCGCATCTGAAAACACCAATCTAGGTGACGGGGATCTAGCCCGTTTGCCACCTGGCAAAGAGCGGGCAATCAAAGCCGTTAACCTTTCCTCTAGCCCACCCAGGGTGGTCGCTAGCATTTCTTCCGTTACGTAAACGGAAATAGGTGGATTGGGGGCCGCCTCTGCCCCCAGCACCCTCAATGGCTCCTGTAAGATGCTACTCGGTGGCCTATCTAGCGAGGGTGGGACCATCCTGACCCAAATCCTCTGACCCCGATGGAGACTTGTTCTTTGGCACCCTTTGCAGCCTTAGCTGGTCCTGATCCCTTGGGAGCCATTGCACAACCTTGAGACACCCCTGTAGCCAACACCCGACTGTTGTAGCTAGGAGTGAACAAATAAGAACAGGCTATGGAAAAAAATTTTTTTTTTTTTTTTTTTAATTTTTCCACGCTCTAGAATGTGGCAATACCGAGGAAAACCTGTGAGTATAGCAACACCAATGCCCGTTAGCTGGAGCCCAAGGTAGACTCGGATGCTGCGCGCTCTGTGTCCTTTCTCCACCGCTCTCAGAAGGGAAAGACCAGCCGGCCCGCCCCCCCTATGCACGAGGACGCCATAAAAGACGGCGTGCACGCGCGCGCACCCTCCCCACGCTGAAATCAACATGGAGGAAGCAGGGAGCAGAGGAGAAGCATGGACCAACGCCAGCAGCCCAAACTGACACCAGGTAAGCACTAATTCTCAATGTAGTGCACACATAGAGGAAGCTGTCCCCATAGGCTTCCTAAGAAACAGGAGTTTCACCAGCATTCCCTCTTTATAGTACGTGGGGGCTGCAGTATCCATGCTAACAGGCAAATCTGGGGGGAGTAGCAAAATATATATCTTAAACAAGCATACATATATCTACATGTTATCTGGGTAAACATTAGTACATCCCATCCTGCCTCAAAAGACATAGTGGAGATAGTGGCTGATGCACAAGCATACCATTAGCCAACCCAGAACCCCCAGGGGGATACCTACTGTCGAACCAAGTCCCGCAGGTTCCCTCTTACCTGCTCCACGCCGCAGGTTATTGCAAACTGCAAGAGGCCCAGCCTTCCCCCATCTCCGTGGGTATTGTCTTGGACCTTCAGGGACCGGGGTCCTGTGTTTAAGGAACCCACACCCCTGGACCTATATAGCATCCTGGCATCAGTGGCGTTTAGTTCTTGGAAGAGACTAAGGCACTGGAGCCCAGAATCCAGCCCTCCAAGGAGAGGCATTATAGGCAAAACCCCACTCCAGCAGGGCCCGGGTACCGTACACCTTGGCTTTGAAGCACTTCGGACGGATCCGGCTAGCTATCCTGGGTCCCGAGACCTCCGAGGGACAGCTAGACGTGACCAACACCTAAGACACTGGCGAAAAAACTGAAGCACTCCCAGTGGGAGGGGGTTATATAGGGAGGAAACTTCCTGTGAAATTGATTACACCAGTGTCCACACCTGAAGGTACCCATATAACCCAAGTGTAATGGCTATGCGCTCTGTGTCCCGTGATGTCGATAAAGAAATAATAATAATTTAAAAAAAACTGGCACCCTACACCTCTAGTAGTTCGGTAATAGGGACCCAGTATAATATTCCCACAAAAAAAAAATGAATAAACTATTTTGGGGTAGCTACAAGTGGTTTACATTGCAAGCAGGGAGACTGGAATCTTTTGTGTTACATGCAAATGTATTACTGGATTGTCAATGACGTGTGGGTGGTTGTGTGCCGCCTTATAATACAGCCTATGTTGGGTATGCAGAAACCCAATCAGTGACAATAACACACCATCAGCCCCTATACTTCATTACCAATTAGCACACCAATACTCACCATTGGAAACATCCCCATTTTCTTTCTTCTTTTGTGATTTCCCAATACTTTTACTCCTGGACCATGAAAAGAAGGTTCCCCTTTTCCTTTTATCATTATCATCCTCTCCTCCCGATTCCTCATTCAGAGATCGCCCAGACTTCGTCTTTTTACTGGACTGCTGTATACACAGAAAAATGAGTCAGGACACATACATATACATATATACACATATATATATATATATATATATATATATATATTACACACACACTATATATATAAAATAAAAATAAAAAAATAAAAAGGTAAGATCAGCAAGACTTTATATTTTCTTTTTCTCTGAAAAGTCAGAAATACTCCGACATATAAAGTGATATGGAGTGTTGTGCTACTATACAGATGAAGTGGGGTGGGGGGGGGGTGGGGTTTGAGTCTGATGCCGTGCATTTAAAGGGGACCTACCAATAGTAAACAGTCCGGTCCACCTCATTAAAGCGGAAGTCCGGTTCGAAAAATTAAAAGTCAGCAGCCACTAACACTGTAGGGTTCCCTCGATGACGGCAGCTGAACCAGAGCAAACGGTCAAGTCTCTGCTGCCCCGCTGCCATCCTCGGTGAGGGAATCAGGAAGTGAAGCCTTGCGGCTTCACCGCCCGATTCCCTACTGCGCATTCGTGAGCCGCACGGCGCGACGTGAATGGATGATGTCTTTTGACACACACACACACACACACACAAGGTCCCAGAAGACACCGCTCCACCATTCCACAGGAGGTAGTTGAGAAACAGAAGAAAGACGGACCGCGGATCAGGAAGTGTCAGATTAGGACGAACTGCCTAGCAACAGGCTCGTCAGGTATGCATATTTTTTTTTTTGCGCAGCATTTTAAAAAAAAATCTTGGTGGAGCTCCGCTTTAAACTGGGGAGTCTGGTGGGTGGATGTGCCCAGTGAAAGCTCTCCGGAGACCTGTATATACATTTATATGGGTCCAATATTTCAGGTGAGTGGGTATTTCTATTGGCGGTGAAGCACTGTGATTTAATGTGGAGCACAGAAGTAAAAGATCTTTATGAGGCGGATGGATATTTGATCACAGAGGACTCTTAAAATTTATCACAATGGTATGCAGGGGGAATGGGACTTATGGTTGCGATTGATATTTATGTTTGTTTTATGTGCTATTTAATAGTATATTTTTTGTGCTATAGAAGGGATCATTAAGTGGAGCAACAGAGTTTTCCATCAATTTATATTTTTGCTGTGGGAATACATTGAGTGGTTTGCCGCAACTCATTTAGGTTATTCATATACATAAATTATTGATTTAATCACCTTGTGATTTTGTGGTAGGGCACAGAGATTTGTTTTTGTTTATTACTCCATTACTCCCTAGGGCAAGATCTGAGAAGCCTCCCGTTTCTGTGCTGGATCATGTGTGGCCCCAAGCAATGGTTGAATTAAATATCATTTTGTACAACCAACATGTAAGGGAAATCTCCCTCAGCTTGCTGGAAGATCCCGAAAACTCCCTGCATCTGGTTCCCGCTCCATATTTGTGGGCCGATAGGCAACATAGAGGCGGTTATTTATGAAAGGCAAATCCACTTTGCACTACGAGTGCAAACTACAAGTGTACAGTGCACTTGGAATTGCAATCGCTGTAAATCTGAGGGGTAGATCTGAAATGAGGGGAAGCTCTGCTGATTTTATCATCCACTCATGTGCAAGCTAAAATGCCGTTTTTTTTCCCTGCATGTCGCCCTCTACAGCGACTGCACTTTCAGTGCAATTTCAAGTGCACTTTGCACATGTAGTGCAAAGTAGAGCTGCACAATTAATCGTTCAAAAAAAAACAAACAACCATTTGGTTCGCATGTGCCGCGCTATATAAGTTTTTCATTCATTTATCTGGATTCAACCCCCCTGACGATCTTCAATTCTTTCATAAAACAAGTGTAGAGCCTTATCAGCGGTCAAAAAACCCTATCTGGACAGTCTGCCAAGTTTTTAACATGAAACATTGTAATTAACGCTTCCTTCTCCAAGCAAACTTCTGTGTGTAAATGCAGGAAGTTTAACCATTAAGGTCCAAATATTTTTCTGACACTTGTTTCTTAAAGCGGAGTTCCAGCCTAAAAAAAATAACTTTCTATTAACAGCCTGCTTTTAATGTAAAAAATAAAAAAAAATTTACTCACTTCTATCTGGCTGTTACTAGGCAGATTTCATAATCCGCCTAGTTTCTGGTCCTAGGTGGTTCAACTTCCTGTCCTAAGACCCTATTGCCTCCTGGGAAATAATGACACTTATTTCCCAGGAGTCTCTGGGCATTACTGTGCCTAAAAATCACCCAGCATGCACCTCCCTGAAAACCAGGAAGAAAAAGGAACTGGGCTTCACGTGCCCACACATATGATGGATACGGCCACAACATGAGCTGGAGGATATAAGGCAAGTGTTTGCAATGATTGGGAAGCCAATATGTTTTAGGGACTATTTAATGTGATTAATTTTAGCTTGCCAAAAAAAAAAAAAAAAAAATTATGCACGGAACCCCGCTTTAAGTTAAAAAAAATCAATATTTTTTTCCTAGAAAATTACTTGGAGCCCCCAAATATTAGCTGACCCGAATATAAGCCGAGGCACCCAATTTTACCACAAAAAAACTAGGGAAACATATTGACTCGTGTATAAGCCTAGGGTGGGAAAATGCAGCAGCTACTGGGTAAACAATGCCCATCTGCAGCCTCACTGTGCCCACTTGCAGTCTCTTACTGTGCCCATGGTTGCAGTCGTACATTTTCATTAGTAAAACAGCGTGCGTCTCCCGCTGTGTAATCCAGATTCCAGTCTATTCAGCCTTCCTTTGTAAGAAAGCCCCGCCTCCTCCTCATCTGATATAGGCGGAACACTGATACAGTTTCCCAGCATCGTATCAGTGTTCCTCTATCACGGACAAATGAGGAGGAGGGGCTTTCCAGCGCATCGAGGCACGTGTGTAAGACTGCGCTGTTTTATAAGCATTTTTATAAATAAATAAATAAAGGATGGCCGAATGGACTGCAATCTCGATTACACAGCGTCAGACACACGCTGTTTTAATCAAAGAAAAGGTACGGCTGCATATGGATTACACAACGGCAGACATGCTTTTAAACACGTTTTACTGCCGAATCGACTATAAGCCAAGGAGGTAGTTTTTCAGTCTAAAAAATTGTCTGAAAAACTCGGCTTATACTCGAGTATATACAGGATATTTTAACAGAGACCCTAGGGAATAAGATGGCAATTGCTGCAATATTTTATGTCACACCGTATTTGCCCAGCGGTCTTTTAAATGCAATTTTTTGGGACAAAATACACTTCAGGGAATAAAAAAATAAAATAGTAAAGTTAGCCCATTTTTTTTTTCCTTTGTTTTAATGTGAAAGATGTCATTACGCCACGGGAATCGTGCAGCTCTAGCGCAAAGTGGATTAGCCTTTAGTAAATAACTAGGGTTGTCCCGATACCACTTTTTTAGGACCGAGTACAAGTACCGACACTTTTTTTAAACGTGTCCCCAAATGCAGCCATGTCCCCCCCACATATATTGCAGCCATGTCCCCCCCACATATATTGCAGCCATGTCCCCCCCACATATATTGCAGCCATGTCCCCCCCACATATATTGCAGCCATATATATTGCAGCCATGTCCTCCACATTGCGGCAGAAGTATTCTATTTGGGTATCGGGGGTATTTGCGGGAGTACAAGTACTCCCACAAATACTCTGTATCGGTACAACCCTATAAATAACCCCTAGAGGCTGGTAGAGCATGTCACTGGAGTTGTGTGGCCTTCCCTTCTGACACTTGTTTAGCTTGGAAAAGCAACTGCTGTAGCATTATTTTCAGCAGGAAACCTGTTCCAATAGACCCCCCCCCCCCCCCCCCCAAATACCAGAATTACTGTGTGGAATTTTACAAAATCAATAGCAGCTGATGAGTGCCCGTGTTTGATGGGCAGCCAATGACTGCAAGTGACTTTCAACGTCAAACCACTTGGCAAGGACTGAGGGGGATTTAGATTTGGTACCTTTTTAGGAGTAGAGAAGTTAGAACGGTCTGAGCTCACGCTATGTTTGGAGGTTGGGCTGCTGGGTATCTCATGGGGATCAGGCAGGGATCGTCCCTCCACCTCCGCCAGCATGCATTCCTGGTACAAGTGAGACTTCAGAAATCGAGTGTAGCTATCAAACTTCATGAGGTTAAATATCTGAGAAATAGAACATACATTAACAAAAAATGATGTTAAAGCCTTCAAAGTGATCACGTGATCCTTATAAAATGCATAAAGTACAAGTGCCATTACATAGTGGTTTTAGGCTGTCTCAGGTCAGCATTACAATTTGAACCAAGATCTTGCAATCATGCACAATAAATCGCTACTACATGCTGCTAGTAGCAAAGAGTGCCACCAGTTCTATCTGCTGACAACCGTCACTACTTAAAGGGGTTGTAAAGGTAAATGTTTTTTCACCTTAATCCATCCTATGCATTAAGGTGAAAAAACATCCGATGGTACCGCCCCCAACCCCTGTTTTACTTACCTGACCCCTCGAAAGTCCCACGCGCGTCCACGTGATCCTCTTGGGTTCCCAGCCTGGCCGTTGATTGGCTAGGCTGGACGGACTTATAGCAGCGCAGCCATTGGCTGGCACTGCTGTCAATCACAGCGGATGGCGCAGGGGGGCGGGGCTGAGTGAAACAGTCGGCGGCTATGCCCGCCGCTGTGTCACGGGAGCACGCACTCGCAAAAGCTTTCCACCATGCAAGCTCGCTCGCATGAAGGTGGAAAGCTTTTGCGAGGAGGAGCCGACACAGCCGCCAAGGGACCCCAGAAGACAAGGTTAGGGGACACTGTGCAAAACGAGCTGCACAGTGGAGGTAAGTATAACATGTTTAGTGTTCCTTTAAAGAGAATATTTGCCATCAATTTTAAAAAGTGTTATGACAAAATAATTGTAAAATCAGTGTTATAAAAACAAATATCTATAACATCACTTTGTAACACAAACACACAGATATCTATACACACACACACACACAATATATCAAATACTGGTTTAGGGCCACTTACGGGTTTTGCAGAGGAGAAAATTAAAAAATAAGCAATGTTTTTGATCTTCCTTCCTGCATGAACTGTGAGTGCCTCCAACCAGTTTTGGATTGATATGGATTTCTCTATGGATGAGCACCTGGGCATTTAGTTCAAGCATAGAGGGCCGTGGCTACCCTTGGAATTGTGTATGTATATATTATATATACAGTGGAACCTTTGATTACGAGCATAATCTGTTCCAGAAGAATGCTCGCAATCCAAAGTACTTGCATATCAAAGCGAGTTTCCCTATTGAAGTCAATGGAAACAAAAATAATTAGTTCCGCATTAACTTCAATGGCATGCAATACCGCATATGGCCAGAGGTGAGGGGAGCCAGAGAGCATTGGAGATGCTCGCTTGGAAAGGCCCGAGGACACCTCGGCTGAATTCGGAAAACCTTGGAAAGGCCCGGGAACGGAGTATTTCCGAGATTTTCCCAAGCATTTCTCAATGGCTCTACTCGGCTCCGCCCCCCCCCCACCTCAGGCCAAACGCGGTATTGCACACAGCTTTGGCTTAAATCCTGCTACACTCATGGTTAAAAAAATAAAATAAATACAGTGCTCGTATTGCGAAACGCTCGTTAATCGCGTTACTCGCAATGCAAGGTTCCACTGTATATCTCTCTAGCTATCCTAAAGTGGTTCAAAGATTTTGAATAGAGTTTCGATGATCGTTTTTTGAAGACTACATTTATAAACCGATTCTCATTGATCATTCTGAATTACTCAATATTTTATTTGATGAGAACTAGTTGGCTAACAGTCATACTTGACTTGTTGGCCACTTTAACACGAAGGTGTAAATAGTGAAACAGGAGGTCTTCCACCTAAAACCAAATTACCTGCAGCTGCTGCTCTTTGAACATATCCGGGTGCGGGGCATTGAGAATGTCATCAGCAAGCTGAGCCTGACTGTCAATGTTGACTGGAGTGGTCGCCTTGCTGCTCAAAAACTTGTTAAATATTTCCCTGGCTCTGTAGGACAACTGCAAATCAGAAAAAGGACCATTAATTACAGGACAAGTCATATACAGTATCTGTACCCCTCACATTTTTGTAAATATATTATTCTATCCTTTCATGCGACACTGAAGAAGTGAGAATACAGGAGGAATTAGAGGGCCCTGCTCCTTAGAGCTTACAATCTAGGAATTTAGATAATGACAAAGTTATAGTCGAATTAACAGTCCCATTTCAGACGTGTAAACATTTCTCTGGTCCACAGGCAGTATAAAAATGTGAAAACTAAAGTGATCAACAACCAGATGGAGCTTTTAACGGAAGTGTGAGGCAAATGTGATTTTTCAGGAATTGATGACGTTCAGGTTGAAGAAAAGCAGCGGCACAAATACAGCGAGCAACAATATCGATAAATTACCTCATTTTTGTCATGAGATGGAACGCGGCTGAAATATTCACAGGCTTGCCAGAACAAAATGTTCTCCTCGCTGAACTCTTTCTTCAAAAACTCCTACAGGCAAATAAAAGAAAAATTAGAAATACTCTTTACAAGTTACTAATTGTACCCAATACAGCCTCAAAGCCGAACTCTTATCAGGTCAGAGAAGTCACAACCCTTTGCCATTGCCCGTCTACAGATGTCTTCCTGCATAGTAGTGAAAAATGATACTACAGCACCATTATGTGGTGAATACAAAGGAAAAACAACAAAGATAACCAAATAATTAAAGCTACATACATACAAATAGTGTACTAAACTAATAAAAAGATGTGATGTAATGATGCGCTAAAATCAACCCTATGTATTGTACAGTGATAAAAGCAACAATATGCAAATTACGGTCCATTGATCTGAACTGGGTAGGAAGTGATGGTAATCTCCTGTGATACTGAATTCCTTCCACCCTGCTTCACCCGACCACTTGCATAAGACACTTCCTTAACCAAAACCATGGCTCATATGGAAGAAATAAACGACAAAACAAGACCTCATTGCGCAATATGAAGCTCCAAATACAGAAAGAACACGACAGCGATACGATCGCACTCATAAATTCTCTGGACAAGACAGACGTGCAGCCTCGCTCAGTGCAAGATCTCCTCATGGCTACCCATGATTAAGTCACGTGACGCAACACATAGGGGGAGGAGCCGAGTGCCGCAATCGAAGGTGTCGTACACCGCATGAAGAGATCGTTACACTGCACGTCTGTTTTGTCCCGAGGATTCGCGAGTGCGATTGTATCGCTGTCGTGTTCTTTCTCTATTTGGCGCTTCATATTGCGCAATGAGGTCTTGTTTTGTCGTTTATTTCTTCCATATGAGCCGTCGTTTTGGTTAAGGAAGTGTCGTATGCAAGTGGTCGGGTGAAGCAGGGTGGAAGGAATTCAGTATCACAGGAGATTACCATCACTTCCTACCCAGTTCAGACGAATGGACCGTGATTTGCATATTGTTGCTTTTATCACATATTTTGGTTTGTCGCAGTTTATGTAATACCTATTTATTTTCATAATATTCACTTTTTATCACTGTACAACATAGAGTTGATTTTAGCGCATCATTACATTACATCACATCACTTTCCTGCATAGTAGACATCACTAATTACGGCAAACTGCGGACTTAATGGTGGCTGGCCGATGCAATAAAGACATTGGTCTGTTTTAGTTTGTTTGGTAGATGGAGAATTACACCACTTGACAGTTCCTGAAATCGATTGAGATCTCTGCTCTGTCTGCAAGCCCGATAACATTGTGAGGGGTTCCCACACTTTGTTGAAATTTTTTATTTATTTCATATTACGGACAGGGCCGGATTCCAGACAATGCCAACAAGGCCAGGTCTCGGGGCGGCAGTGGGTGCAGGGGCGGCACTGTGGCTGAGAGGAGAGGACACTTTCACCACTTTCATTTTGTTTTGGGAGTTCCCCCCTGTCATGTCAATGCAATTTTCAGCAGCAGCACCCCCCCTGCTTCTCAGTGTCCTGCCGAAAAAGTCCCCCGGTGGATAATTTCCCCCCTGTACTGCACAGGTGAGGGCGGCATTGAAGGACCCGGCCTTGGGGCGGCAAAGGGAGTAAATCCGGGCCTGATTATGGAGGATGCAACAGGAGATGTTGCAACACACAAAAATGACCAGGAACACCCAAAACTCCCATGTGGTCCACAATAGCCTACCTATAAAAAATTATAATTATTGTACTGGCTTCATTTAAGATTTGCGCTCTATTTGACTTTACTATTCTTAAGCCAAGAACATGAATCGAAATTCAGGTTGGTTCAGCAGTGACAGGCCTAATTTCGATTCATGTATGGGCAAGCTGATTGTACAGAAGTCGATCTACCAATCAACTGCTATACAACCAGCCTGTTGGAACATTTCTGCACGATCAGCATCACCAGTTATAGCCAGCAGCGTTGATGAATATACTTTATCCTGACGGTGGTGAAGTTTACCCGCCATCAGAATACAATATCTCCACGGGAGTGATTCTCCCATCTACCTTGAATGCAGGGATGGGGGAATTGGGTCTTTTTTGTTCAACCAGCTGGTTGAACATAAAAAATAACTAATGCATGGGCTGCCTACGGCTTTGTTTACACACGCGGCCAATGGGCAGCAAAACCAGGTAGTTGGGTCAAGAATTTAACACCATGCCTTAACTCCCCCGTCACCCACAATTGCCCACCTGAACACAGACATACAGCCACTCATTGCTGAATACATGCAGTGGCAAAACATAAGCAGCATGTCGCTTTTGGTGGGCAGTGCTGCCGGCAAAACGATCTATGGGGCAGCAATGCACGCATGGTAGTGTGGCAATTAGGGTTGTCCAGATACCGATACTAGTATCGGGACCGATACCGAGTATTTGCGGGAGTACTTGTACTCGGGCAAATGCTCCCGATACCTAAATAGAATACTTTTTTTGTATTTATCAACATGTTCTGTGAAAATTCTTTGAGTTTTTTTACTACTGCGTGACAAGAAAATAAAACATTTTTATTCATTTTTACTCATTTTATTCTTTTATAATGTCTTAAGTTAGAGTTCTTCATAATTCTAAAGAAAATATCCTTAATCTGTATTGTGGTTTGAAAACTGTCACATGACATTTAAAAAAAGTATCGGTATTCGGCATCAGCAAGTACATGAAAAAAAGTATCGGTACTTGTACTCGGTCCTAAAAAAGTGGTATCGGGACAACCCTAGTGGCAATTATAGGGTTAAATCAGGTGGCGAGGAGAGGACATATGGCCTCCTCACTGCCTTACAAACACCACTGAAACAAAAGGTGGATCACTTTTTAAGTGTGAAAGAGCCTTAAAATGACTATGGCCAAGTCATGTCCCTGGAGGACAAAGGCTAACCATACACATTAAAATGTATATGGCTCCAGGGCATTCATGCTGTTTTGAAGTAAAAAGGGTATATGAAAATTCTTCTATTAACCAACCAATACTGCATTCAAGTATCTGGCCTCACCGCTGACGCCATAGTCACGAATCCTCTCCGTTTACAATAGTTATTCCTCTCAAGGTGAATCTGATGTGGTCAAAGAGACATACTGTATATAAATAAGTGTTTGTTGTCTTCCACTGAGAATTCAACTTTCACATAAATTCCCTTTCACGGAAACGCCTCCAGATCCTAATCTGGCAGGTGACCCAAATGCAAACATTCTAGAAGATTATTCCTTTTACTGCCGCTTGTAATAAAAGAACACATACTGTATACTTCTCTTCAAAGTTCTATAAGATTCAGGAACTAGAAGCAAGTGGTAAACAGGAGTCAAAAGAGCAACAACCACCAACGTCAAGGTCAACCCCAGACCAAAAGGACACTCATACAATAATAATAGAAAAAAAATATATAAAATTATGTATGTAAAAACGAAATACATAGTCCATAAACTAAAAAAAATAAAAAGGAGGGCAAAGCCAAATACTGAGAGTTCTGAGAGTTCTTAAAAAAACAACAACATCAGTTGCCTTAGTCAATAAAGAATGCTAATCTTAAAAAGAACCAGTCATAATTGGGCTTATGCAGGAAAGAGAATGTTCAGTCTGTAAAGAGACCCTGCTTCTGCTCAAAAAGTGGAAAGAAAAAGGCACCAATTGTTTGAAAAAAACAAACAGATTTGACCAGCAGGAAAGAAAAAGGCACCAATTGTGGTTAGAATTGTCGTTGGTATTGGTGGATGAAACATATCTTTAGCAAACGTCTGGCCCTCGGGCCAAGTTTGAAGACAAGTTGGAAAGAAAGGCACCATACATTTTTTTTTTTCAAAACAAGATATAACGAAAAACGCTTTGTCAGATAGGAGTGGAATTGATTAAACTGTGTGTGTATGTATATGTGTATGTATATATGTATGTATATGTATGTGTATATATATGTATATATGTATATATATATATGTATATATATATATATGTATATATATATATATATATGTGTATATATATATATACACATACATATACACATATACCACACACACACACATACATACATACACATACACACACAAATCATGGTGATAGAGACTGTAGTCTATTAGAGGGAGAATAGACATTATATTACCAAAAGTATTGTGACGCCTGCCTTTACATGCACGTGAACGTTAATGGCATCCCAGTCTTAGTCCGTAGGGTTCAATATTGAGTTGGCCACCATTTGCAGCTACAACAGCTTCAACTCTTCTCGAAGGCTGTCCACAAGGTTCAGGAGTGTCTATGGGAATGCTTGACCATTCTTCCAGAAGTGCATTTGTGGGGTTAGACACCGACGTGGACGATAAGGCCTGGTTCAGTCTCCGCTCTAATTCATCACAAAGGTGTTCTATGGGGTTGAGGCCAGTCAAGTTCCTCCACCCCAAATTCGCTCATCCATGTCTTTATGGACCTTGCTTTGTGCACTGCTCCAAATCATTTGGTTGGGGGGGGGGGGGGGATTAGGATGTGGGGTCGTTTTTTTAGGGGTTGGGCTTAGCCCCCTTGGTTTCAGGGAAGGAAACCCTTAAGGCGGCAGCATACCAAGACATTTAGGACAATTTCATGCTCCCAACTTTGTGGGAACAGTTTGGGGATGGCCCTTTCCTGTTCCGACATGACTGAGCACCAGTGCACAAAGCAAGGTCCATAAAAACATGGATGGGCGAGTTTGGATGCAAATTAAACTTTAATTTCTACTATAACCAGCAATGCTGCAGTCCCAGTACACTCTTCGTTAGAGGTAACTTATTTCACCTGTAGACGCTGCAAAATATTTTTTTTTTCCCTGGAATTCCATTTTCATCTTGACACCTGCAGCATTCACCTGCCGTTACCATGTCCGTGTGATATTACTTACCGTAAAATATCGAACACCAATTGGATCTTGAAGAAGCCTTTCGAATGACACAGCCCAGCTGGCCACTCTGCGCTCGCCGAGTTTCCGGCAGCTCTGTACACTGGGCAGGCTGGCATTGCTGCTCAGACTGTTCTCGCTTACACATCCTTTCAGATCAGTGCTGTTCAGTTCTGCCAAAGAGGAAAAGAGAAAATATTTCACTGTGATAAAGAGCAGAGTATGGGTCAGATGTTATAAAAAAACAAGCAGGGAATAAAAATATAATTCTGTCTAGCAGAACGATCTTCAAAACTTGTACTGCCACTCTTCACAGCTAGAGCTGCCAGTTAACCTACCATAAAATCACTAGAATTTTGTAAAAAAAAAAAATTTTTTTCAGTTTCAATAATTTATATAGCGCTGGCCAACATACTACAATTCCACTGTCCACCCAAATTGAGTGCAACAAAAAGGTCACTTGAGCAGTCACACGCTCCCCATGTTCTCTACTGTATTAATTGAGTTGGTGGTCATGGTGTGGTGAAGAGGATGTAAACAATGTTGAGATAAAATTCATGTAATCCAATCTAAAATTGGCCTAGTATAGCGAGGTGGGTGAGCATACACAGACTGTTGAAGGGGTTTCCTTTAGAAACAGTCTCACCCACCTAACTGCTAGTAGGCCACTATGGCCAACATGGAGACCTGAAAGTGGAAGATCTTTCATCTGCCACCCAAAAACATAATCCCATTTCCTTAGTTCATCCATTAGTAATAAATACTTCAAAAAGAGCTTTACTTTAGACCTTACTATAGGTTGTGCATGGGCCGCTCTTCTCCCTGAACATTCTTGAAGCTGGAGCCACCTTGCATGTGTCTCAGCACTTAGGCAGGTTGTAAACAAAGTAAAAAATTCACTTGATTCCACCATCAACACAGTGTTGGAAGAGGAATGAATCCCTCCCACCGAGCCATTGTAATCTCCTGGCGGGGGAAGCTGTCCTCGCTGGGTGAACAGTGATTATTGCTAGCAAAGATTGTATGCAAGACCCGGCAGGCTGGTTGTACAAAAGTTGATCATCAACTTGGGTACATTCAGCCTGCCCATACATGGATGGAAATTCGGGTGGTTCCTGCGGAACCGGCCGAGTTTCGGATGGTCTAAGGCCAGTCTTAGATCCCCTATTCTTTTCTTACTTCCTCCACTGAGGTCTTTGGAAAATTCTGCATGTGCAAGGACAGACAGGAGCCAAGCATCACTTTGAACTCCAATCTAGCTTCCTCCCTGGTGAATACAAGTCAGTGACTAGGGAAAGGAGGTGGCCCTTTAACAGAGTTTCCTAACTCCTGTGACATTGGTGGTGTCATCGGGGTATTAGAAAGTAAAGATACTCATGAAAGTGAGCTCAAGTCCAAAAAACAAAACACTCTTCCGTCCAACTTTTTTCTACCATGCCCATCAAGGGTGCAGCCCTCCTCAGAGGAAATGGGCATGACCCTAAAAACACATCAGCAATCCAACCATTGGTCTCTAGGACTTGTCAATGTTGCGTTCCGGCTGGAGCAGATTGGTTTGGCTTATTAACTTTCATTGGCATGCGAGTATCCATTTTCTTATGTGGATTCAATAAAAATTATTTATGGTAATGCACGAGGTGGTCGCATCGCATCCTCCATTGTTTTTTTGTCACGAAAGTGAGCGCCTATGCTGAAAATAATGGATCGCGTCATCCCAGTACAGGCACTCTTCACACTGTGGCACAGGCAGGATGCCATAAATGTGCAAATAATACTCCATTGATCAGGCAGACTAAAAATTGAAAGCCAATTTCTGATTGGTTGCCATGAATGAGTATTAGCAACACCGCTCACGGCACTATCACTGAACATTTGCATTAGTATAAAAGCTACCAACAAAAACGGCAAGTTCAAAGTCAGTAAAAACTGTGTATACATCAGTGTATACATCTGTCTCCACATTGGCCTGGAAATGAGGTCAAGAATATACAAGTCAATGTCTATTCAGCGTTCTCACACAAGAATATCCGCTCCACCCTGCTACGTGAGAAAACATGTATGCCCCGGGACATGGTTACTAAGGCTGGCAGCCTATAAAACTTCACTTTTTCATCAAATATAAACATTATTATAAAGCAAATACAATGCTATGACTACGGCAAAGTAAAACAGACATCTATGGCAAATTGTACCAAGTCAGACCTGTACAAAAGACCCGTCACTTAGCAAAGATAATTACCTTACAAATTATAGTGGTGAGCAACGCTCAGCTTTAGGTTTACACAGTGAGTAATACCACAAAACGACATGGCCAGTCTTAAAGCAGAACTGTATTCAGAAAGTAGTTTTGCTTTATTACATTTCACTGCTTTTTTGGCTTCTGTGTTTTTGCTGCGGGCCCATGCTAGATTTCGAACGCTCGCTGCAAAATGGCTGGTATGCTTTGGCATGGGTATTGCAACTAAAGCGTCATTAGGGCCCTTTCACATGGTCATTCCGATCAGGTTCAGTTTTTAAGGTGGACCGGATTTAAAGCTCCATGCAAGTGCTATGCACAGGTGGATTTAAACAGACTTATGTCTGTTTACACTCGCCTTCCTCTGAGTGTACCCAGGTCCTTTCATTTTTTGGGAACCTAAATGTCACGTATGGTAATGCCTGGTACACGCTAAAAAGTTTTTTTATTTTTTTTCAACCCAGCTTGCTGAATGAAAAAAAAAAATGAAGAGCTCACTTTACTAATTATGCAATGTTAGAACCCAATAATACAGCAGGGAAATCGCTGTACTGACAGTGGGACCGCCCACCCTGCCAGAAAACACTGAGAGGGGGCGGAGAGGAGACCGAGAGGGGGCGGAGAGGAGACCGAGAGGGGGCGGAGAGGAGACCGAGAGGGGGCGGAGAGGAGACCGAGAGGGGGCAGAGGAGACCGAGAGGGGGCGGAGAGGAGACCGAGAGGGGGCGGAGAGGAGACCGAGAGGGGGCGGAGAGGAGACCGAGAGGGGGCGGAGAGGAGACCGAGAGGGGGCGGAGAGGAGACCGAGAGGGGGCGGAGAGGAGACCGAGAGGGGGCGGAGAGGAGACCGAGAGGGGGCGGAGAGGAGACCGAGAGGGGGCGGAGAGGAGACCGAGAGGGGGCGGAGAGGAGACCGAGAGGGGGCGGAGAGGAGACCGAGAGGGGGCGGAGAGGAGACCGAGAGGGGGCGGAGAGGAGACCGAGAGGGGGCGGAGAGGAGACCGAGAGGGGGCGGAGAGGAGACCGAGAGGGGGCGGAGAGGAGACCGAGAGGGGGCGGAGAGGAGACCGAGAGGGGGCGGAGAGGAGACCGAGAGGGGGCGGAGAGGAGACCGAGAGGGGGCGGAGAGGAGGAGAGGGGGCGGAGAGGAGACCGAGAGGGGGCGGAGAGGAGACCGAGAGGGGGCGGAGAGGAGACCGAGAGGGGGCGGAGAGGAGACCGAGAGGGGGCGGAGAGGAGACCGAGAGGGGGCGGAGAGGAGACCGAGAGGGGGCGGAGAGGAGACCGAGAGGGGGCGGAGAGGAGACCGAGAGGGGGCGGAGAGGAGACCGAGAGGGGGCGGAGAGGAGACCGAGAGGGGGCGGAGAGGAGACCGAGAGGGGGCGGAGAGGAGACCGAGAGGGGGCGGAGAGGAGACCGAGAGGGGGCGGAGAGGAGACCGAGAGGGGGCGGAGAGGAGACCGAGAGGGGGCGGAGAGGAGACCGAGAGGGGGCGGAGAGGAGACCGAGAGGGGGCGGAGAGGAGACCGAGAGGGGGCGGAGAGGAGACCGAGAGGGGGCGGAGAGGAGACCGAGAGGGGGCGGAGAGGAGACCGAGAGGGGGCGGAGAGGAGACCGAGAGGGGGCGGAGAGGAGACCAGAGAGGGGGCGGAGAGGAGACCAGAGAGGGGGCGGAGAGGAGACCAGAGAGGGGGCGGAGAGGAGACCAGAGAGGGGGCGGAGAGGAGACCGAGAGGGGGCGGAGAGGGGGCAGAGAGCGGTCGGAGAGGGGGCAGAGAGCGGTCGGAGAGGGGGCAGAGAGCGGTCGGAGAGGGGGCAGAGAGCGGTCGGAGAGGGGGCAGAGAGCGGTCGGAGAGCAGAGAGCGGTCGGAGAGCAGAGAGCGGTCGAGCAGAGAGCGGTCGGAGAGGGGGGAGAGCGGTCAGAGAGAGAGGGTCGGAGAGGGGGCAGAGAGCGGTCGGAGAGGGGGCAGAGAGCGGTCGGAGAGGGGGGAGAGCGGTCGGAGAGAGAGAGCGGTCGGAGAGGGGGCAGAGAGCGGTCGGAGAGGGGGCAGAGAGCGGTCGGAGAGGGGGCAGAGAGCGGTCGGAGAGGGGGCAGAGAGCGGTCGGAGAGGGGGCAGAGAGCGGTCGGAGAGGGGGCAGAGAGCGGTCGGAGAGGGGGCAGAGAGCGGTCGGAGAGGGGGCAGAGAGCGGTCGGAGAGGGGGCAGAGAGCGGTCGGAGAGGGGGCAGAGAGCGGTCGGAGAGGGGGCAGAGAGCGGTCGGAGAGGGGGCAGAGAGCGGTCGGAGAGGGGGCAGAGAGCGGTCGGAGAGGGGGCAGAGAGCGGTCGGAGAGGGGGCAGAGAGCGGTCGGAGAGGGGGCAGAGAGCGGACGGAGAGGGGGCAGAGAGCAGAGCAGTCCTCGGGTATGTAAAACATCACCAGAGGAGAGAAGAGCTGCTGTCACTGCCGCCGCTGTCTAGTTGATCAGCACTCGGGGAACATAACCGCTTTCATATGAATAGCTGTGTGTTCCCCACTGTCACACTGGGATTGTTTTGATTGGTCAAACAACAAGTCAGACTATAACAAAGTTGGATCCTGTTCATTCAAGTCAGATGGATGTAGGACCGATGTCGCAGAGCAAAGTAGGCTAGTTGTACAACAGTCATGTGGTACCAGTGTGAACCCGGCCTTATAGGCATTCACCCAACATACACCTAAAAGCAATACCCTCCCAGGGGGACACATAGTATAGTGGTACACAACAATGCACCAATTCACACTTAGTAACCAGATTCTGCATTCTATGCTAAATGAAAAGCAGTTTTCATTCTGTGGGTACACAGTCGCCATTATCGCTAGTCCAAGCATTATTTGCACCCTGCTGCTACAGACTGTGCCTGGGAGTCAGCCGGGACTGGCATACAAAGTGCACGAGTTAGACATAATGCCGGCTGCACAGTGATCTAACTCCGGGGATGTGCCCCTCTGACAGCAGGCAATCAAGTCATCACACAACCCACAAAAGCTGCGGATTAAATGCCTGTCAGTATAATTATCCCCCCTGCTCCAATCTGCTTGGAGCTGCAGTCAATGGGCAATCAACATGACTAGAGAGGGGAGAATAAGCCAGAGACCCATTATTATGTTAACATGCCGCGTGCAACAAAGCGGGCCTTCCACAGGCGTGCACATTTAGTTCCGAATACAACCAGGCAGGCCTGTTATTTTCATTACTGTTTATTTAACGCTTGCCAAGAAATTCTGTACAGAGGATAAGTAATGCTATCGGGACAGAGAAGTTCTTCTATAGAAACCGCTCAGCTTGCCTTTAAAGTAAACCTGTCATGAGTGCAATATGGGGGGCTACCTATAGACCTGCTTCTGAAAATGCTAGTTATCTGGCTGTCACAATAGTCTCTGGCATCAGAATCACTGACCCAAATCATGTATGCAGACCAGGAAACACTAAACATCCTTATCTGCATGATTTGTTCTGGGTCAGCAATTATAGAGGATCACCATGACAGCCAGGCAAGTTGGCAACTAGTATTTAACAGAGCAATGGGAGTTGCTATACTTCTCTCATTACAGATTTGTTTTAAAAGTAGATGTAAACTCAAACTAGATGACCTGATAAAGCACTGCGTATCATAGAACGCCTGCAAGTTTTTATTTGTGTGGAGCATTAGAGAACGTTGCACAATAGATATCATATGGCAAGAGGATACACATCCATAAAGAAACACTGAAAAAATTCCCCTATATGTGAGAAAAAAAAAAAAAAAAATCTATTTTAAGGGAGTTATTCCATTGTTATATACCTTGAGTGCACACAGATGCAAAAAGAAAAAAAAAAAACCTATACCATAAGAAGGGGAACAAATTCCCCTATATGTGAGAAAAAAAAAAAAAAAAACCCCAATATACTAAGAAAGGGATTAGATTCCCCTATTGTGAAAAAAAAAAAAAAAGGGGAGAGAGAAAAAAAATAAAAATAAAAATAAAAATAAAAAAATATATAAATAAATAAATATAGGGTTTTTTTTTTTTTTTTTTTTTTTTTTTTTCTCACATATAGGGGAATTTGTTCCCCTTTTCTACTTCACTGGGTGAGTTGATTTTTTTTTTTTTTCTCTCTCTCTCTCTCCTCCTCCCTCTCTCCTGCTCCCGTCTCCCTCCCCTCTATCCGGATCCCTGTTCTATATCGGAACCCCTTCTTCATTCGGTAGTAAGCAGGAGTTTGGGCCAGGGGGGATGTAAAACTTAGTAATGGTATCGTCTTTTAATTAAAATAAGGGGTATATCTTGAGACCTTTTTTTATACTGTATGTTTGTTCAAGTAATGTATTGTATATTTGTTGTCTTTTTTTGTATTGTGAGAAAAGAATAAAGAAATTTGAAAAAAAAAAAAAAAAAAGAAACACTGAAAAAAAATAATGAAAGCAAATGGCAAAATTATTGATAAAAAAATAATTTGAAATGTCAGCTAGATTTGAGTTTTGAGAACACACGCCCCACATCCCATTAATAAATCATAATTTTAGGAAAATCTAGGATGGGATTTTTTTTTTGGGGTGAAAAAAAATAAAAAATACATAAAACTATAAAAAAAATATATACACAGACAGAAATTATATATATATATACATACACACACATACACACACACAAAAAAGTTATTTATATCAAAATTAAAATATATTTTAAATTTAAAAAAAGACTGCATAATTTTCTTGTGGTCATGTATGTACATTGGTTTCAGCTCGACACGTCTCGCCATAAATATGGCTTCTTCAGGAGACTCATGAAGCCAGAGTGTTACTACAATTGAATGAGAGACATTAGATTATAAATGCAATTCAATTAATTCTAATATTTACTAAAATACATATAAAAACAAATCTCTATAGTATGTACAAAATACATAATTTCATAGATCATGCAATGGAACTTCTCACCTTGTATGCATACACAGAATCACATGTGACGGAGATGGCAACACCTGAGGAACCGTTCCGCCAAAAGAGTATCAGCGGTCACAGAATGAGCTCATTGCATGATCTATGAAATTATGTTTTTGGTTTGTTTTATACATACTTTAGAGGAGTTTTCAAAATAATGTATTTAGTTAAATATTAGAATTTATTGAACTGCTTTTATAATGTAATGTTTCCTTTTCAATTGTAGCAACACTCTGTACAGGGCATCATGAATCTCCTGAAGAAGCCATATTTCTGGTGAAACCTGTCAAGTGCAAACCACTGTATATACATCATGATCGCAAGAAAATTATGCAGTTTTTCAATGAATTGTGAATAAAAATGTAATTTGTATTTTTTTTATACAAGATAAATTCTGTTTATGTACGTGCCTTTTATTTTTGCACCTAAAAAATCCCCTCCTATGTTTTTCTAAATTTATTGAAAAAAAAAAAAAAGTAATTTGGATTCACCTTCCTTCCGGAGGTTACTTTTAACAATTTCAGCCCGGACCATTTTGCTGGTAAATAACCAGGCCACTTTTTGCGATTCGGCACTGCGTTGCTTTAACTGACAATTGCGCGGTCGTGCGACATGGCTCCCAAACAAAATTGGTGTCCTTTTTTTCCCACAAATAGAGCTTTCTTTTGGTGGCATTTGATCACCTCTGCGTTTATTTTTTGCACTATAAACAAAAATAGAGCAACAATTTTGAAAAAAAATAATATTTTACTTTTTGCTGTAATATCCCCCCAAAATATATATATATATATATATATATATATATATATATATATATATATATATATATATCGTTTTTCCTCAGATTAGGCCGATACGTATTGCAATAAGCGTTTATTGATTGTTTTGCGCAAAAGTCATAGCGTCTACAAAATAGGGGATAGATTTATGGCATTTTTATTAATATTTTTTTTTTTTACTAGTAATGGCGGCGATCTGCGATTTTTATCGGTACTGCGACCTTATGGCGACACATGACACATCGGACACTTAACACATTTTTGGGACCATTGGCATTTTATAGCAATCAGCGCTATAAAAATGCATTGATTACTGTAAAAATGTCACTGGCAGGGAAGGGTTTAACACTAGGGGGCGAGGAAGGGGTTAATTATGTTCCCTCGTGTTCTAGCTGAAGGGGAGGGGGTGGGACTGACCTAAGGGAAATTACAGATCACTGTTCAAACATTGTATGAACATGCGATCAGTAATTTCTCCCCCTAAAAGGACCGGAAGCTGTGTGTTTACACACACACACAGCTCCCGAGTCTCGCTCTGTAACGAGCGATCGCGGTTGCCCGGCGGTGATCGCGCCCGCCGGGCATTCTCATCGGCACCAGGGGCGAGCGCCCCTAGTAGCTGCAATGCAAAATTACGTTATATTACGTGATTTTGCGCAGCCGAGCCGACCTGCTGCCGTAAAACTACAGTGGGCGGTCGGCAAGAGGTTAAAGTAGAACTCAAGGCAAAAAACTTGTGATGAGGCTTTGCTCGAAAAATGCCCCAGTGTGAAAGGGGCCTAAGGGGGGGGTTTATTGCCCATGACCACAAATTTAAGGTACATTCTTCACACAGATCATCTCGTCAATGTACTGTAAAGCTGTAGTCGATAATCGTACCGTATATACTCGAGTATAAGCCGAGGCATCTAATTTTACCACAAAAAAAAACGGGAAAACGTATTGACTCATGCCTCACTGTGCCCATGCCTCACTGTGCCCATGCCTCGACTGACGTTTAACATGGGAGTCTAAGGAAGGGGTGCCCGGCTTTGAAAAATTGCTGCTCCCCAGCCAACAAACTTTAAACACGTGTAGAGGAGAAATGTGGCTATATGTGTGCCAAGTACAGGGTCCAGGGGGACCTAGGACCGGCCAGTACCGGGTCCCCAAAGTCACCAGAGAAATTACCACTTAACATGGGAGTCTATGGAAGTGCTGTCCGGTTTGAAAAATTGGTACTCCCCGGCCGTAGGTCCCCCAGGACAACAAACTTTGCATACTTATGGAGGAAGAGTGGGGCTACATGTGTGCCAAGCTTGGGGACCAGGGGACCTACGGTCCGACTGGTACCAGGTCCCCAAATCCGGGAGATCAGGTGCAAAAAGGTGACTTGAGTAGAAGCCATGGGGGGCATTTTCAGCACACAAAAAATGTGCTGAATAACTCGGCTTATACTCGAGTATATACGGTAATTGTCAATAGGAGCTACTGAGCCTGGAAAGGGTTCCTCCATGTTAATGAGGTTGAGAAGGGCTGCCATAGACAAACTTTAAACTTTCAATAGGAAAAACAAAAGCAAAGCCTCAGCATAGCTCTATTTCCATGGAACAGGATAGAACCTCAAGCAGCGGAGCACATGATTTGGGAAGCAGTTGGCGTTACCTAGACCACAATATCCTAAGTGACAGGACCTCAGTCAGCTGAAAGCGCAGAAACCCTATGGGCAAAAGTCAGACAGAAAATTGACTAAATCCCTAAAGCCTGTCATCAAGCAGGATGATCCCAGCAAAGACAACATTAGACATTCTGTACTGCTGTAAATTCCGATATCTTGACAGTGTGACAAAAGGAATACGCACAACAAACCTCAAGAAGAGTCGTATTTCCAGCCGTGCGGCTGCCAAGAACATAACCATTGTTGCCCAAGGGAAGCTCCTCTTCTGGGATCATGCCTTTGAAGGGATTCTAAAAGCTGAAGGTTTTTTTTTACCTTTTTATGCATAAAAGTAAAAAAATGTTGCGTGCAGCTCCCCTTCAGCCCCTTCAGGGGCAAATTTAGACCTTTTGGGCCCCAGAGTTCTTCAGGTTTGGGGGGGTCCTTAAATACAGAGTAGGTTTACATCCTCAATGACCGTCAAACATTTTTAAAATGCATGACACTTCATTCTGAGGCCACGCATGCGCGCACACACACACACAATCATAGTGTGCTATGTGTGGTTTCTGCCAAAGAAATAAGATCTGAATGTGATCAGCCAAAATATGTTTTTAAAAACGATGCAATATATCAGTCCAGAGAATTTTATGAATTAATAGCTGGAAAAAAAAATTACTTCCCCAAAAAAATACAGTAAAGGATTTTTTTTTTATCATTATACATTTTTTTTTCAATTTTATATCTTTTTTTTATACAATTTTGTATAGAGGGAGCCACTTCTGCCAGGGGGGCCCCAGGGCAGCTTCCCCTTTTTGTCTCCTCTTATAAATCTGCCACTGAAGCCTCCTTAAAGTGGATATAAACCCATCCTTTGATGTCACAAAGTAGAGTATAAGATTTCCTATCATCTGTGCCCAGTCTTGCCACACAGAGTTAATCCAGCGCTAAGTAATCCTCTTTTAATGTTCAGTGCAAATTAACAGAATTCCAGGTAAAAACTTGCCAAATTATAAAGTCCGTTTCTCTGTTTTTGCTTTCAGTCACAGGTTATTTACAAATCTAGCTTGGACATGTTTATCATAACATGAGGTGATCCAAAGTTCATTGTATATTACCAGGATGTGTTATGTGGGGGAGGGGTGAATTTCTCACTTGTTATACCTCATGTTATGATAAACATGTCCAAGCTAGATATGTAAATAACCTCTCACTCAAAGCAAGAAGAGAGAAAACTGACTTTTTATTTAGGCAGGTTTTTATCTGGAAGGCTGTTCATTTTACTGAACATTGAAAGAGGATTACTCAGATCTGGATTAACTGTGTGGCAAGACTGGGCACAGAATATAGGAAATCTTATACTCTACATTGTGACATAAAAAAAAAAAAAATATTTGGGGTTTACATCCACTTTAATACTTACCCAAGCCCGATCTCAATCCAGCAACGTGCACAAGAGCAGCTGCTCTTCCAGCTCTCTCCATCCTCATTGGCTCAGACACAGCAGCAGGAACCGCTGCGGTCAATCACAGCCAGTGAGGAGGGAGCAGGGGCGAGGCAGAGCCCCATTATGTGTTATCAATGGAGACACAAGGTGGGATTCGGGAGCGAGCATGCACCAGTGCCCTATAGCAAGCGGCTTGCTCAGGGGGCACTCAGCAGATGGGGGGGGGGGGGGGTGAAGAGCCGGGAGCACCACCAAAGGACCCAAGAAGAGGAGGATCGGGGCTGCGCTATGCAAAACCATTACACAGGCAGGTAGCACTTTAAAGGGGACATTTTCTTATTTCATTGCTCCAAATCTGGTTTAGAATAATGTGACAATGTTTAAATAACCTTGTATAAAATGACAATCTGCTGATAAGTGGAATAATTGCGTGTTCAACATCTAGAAAAGGGAAAAGCTGTCTGCCCTCTGGTATCTAAGCCACAGACCCATTGTGTCCAATAATTCTGATACGTTTACTTAAGGCCCCTTTCACACTGTGCAGGGACCGCCCTGCCTTTTCTCCGCTCTCCTCTATGGGGGGATCAGATGAACACAAACTGTCATCCGCTGGCTCAGCGGGGATCATCGGTGCGAACCCCGCTGAGCCAGCAGAGGTTCACGGGGCGGATCATGACTGATCCGCCCCTGTGAAAGGGGCCCTAGCACAAGTGGATGAGAGATGTACAGTATCTACTGTCAATACATTCCGAAGGGTTGTATAGACCGGAAAATGTAGCTGGCTTGTGGGATCAGTTTCAGATGCTTTCGGGACCATTCACAGGTCAATGACAGGGGCATCGGACTTGCAGTTGACCTCCTGAGCTAGATCAACCTGCTTTTCCATGTCCATTGACTTGTATGGGGGGGGAGGGGGAACAAAAGAATGTGTACGTGGGCGCAAATGACAGTCATAAGCTCAGGAGAAAAAGAGGAAGGTGTTCCTTCTGTACTCTCAGTAGCTATAGTAGCAATTATATGAGCAACACCGGCCTGGATATATTAAGAGCCGTATTTGCATAAAACCCAAGCAAAGGATTTGACTTGTAAATTATTATTTATGAATGCCAGGAAAAGCTTGCTCGACATTCTCGTAAAATATTAGGTGGCACTTACCATCACTTTCTCTTGTGACGCACCCAATGCCAGATTTAGTATGCCTTAGGTTTTCTTCTAAAGAAAAAAAAAAAGCACAGGAGGGAGGCTCTTTCCCACGTGATCAGCCGTGTCCAATCACGTGGTCCAATCACGGCTGATCACGATGTAAACAGGAAGAGCCATTGATCGGCTCTTCCTCACTTGGGTCTACTATTACTCGCCAATTGAGGAGAGCCGATCAGCAGCTCTCCTGAGGGGGGGGGGTTCGCGCTGTTTATCAGCGCAGCCCCCCCTCGGATGCCCACACTGGACAACCAGGAAGTGCCCCCCCCATATAGTGATAGACAAAAAAAAACAAAACACAATCAATGCCAATCAGTGCCCACAAATGGGGCAACATGGGGACTGACGATGCCCAGCAATGCCATCAGTGCCACCCATAAGTGCCACCTATGAGTGCCCATCAGTGCCACCTATGAGTGCCCATCAGTGCCACCTATGAGTGCCCATCAGTGCCACCTATGAGTGCCCGTAATTGAAGAAGAAAACTTACTTATTTACAAAAACAATTAACAGAAAAAAATAAAAACATTTTTTTTCAAAAATGTCAGTCTTTTTCTTAGTTGTTGCGCAAAAAATAAAACATAAATCGCAGAGGTGATCAAATATCACCAAAAGAAAGCTCTATGTGTGGGAACAAAATGATAAAAATTTCATTTGGGTCCAGTGTAGCATGACCGCGCAATTGTCATTCATATGCTGTGCTGAAAGCTGAAAATTGGCTTGGGCAGGAAAGGTGCATAAGTGCCTGCTATGGAAGTGGTTCAACTGGTTGATATCTCCCGACATTTGACCCGTATGTACTAGGCATTAGGGTAAATGTAGACTGAGCCTCACCTACATCATGCTGGGCTTAGTCTGCTTACCTAGAGTAGTGCAGAGCATCCCAATAGGACATAATAGAGCGATTAAGACTCTGCATTGTGCTCAAGAAAACCTCAAAACACTTGGCTCACTACAGTAACCAAAATGTATTGAATCCTAAAAGCAGCCGCCAGATGCAGGTGGCCTCAAACCTCCATCTACATATCCCAAGCAGAACCACTCAGAAAACCTACAACTATGTATTTTCAAGCATATAGTCAGACACTGATTTATCGCCAAGGGATTAGGTCAGATCAGTACTATTTTCATATGCTGCTCTTTTCCCTTGAAAATAATCATCCTTGTAACTAAACATAACATGGTTCTGTTTCTCACGTTTATATAGCAGTGATGCATTATGGGAATGTGAATGTTAGAGGGCCAGTTTGCTAAAAATTGATATTTGAAATTTTTGGTACACAGAGGACTTTTTTTTTTCTCAATTTTGGATTGGTCTATTTAAAAAAAAAAAAAAAAGTGCAAAACAAAAAAAAACAAAAAAAAAAAAAAAAAAACACACCTTTTGCTCCTGCCAAAAATCTAGCGAGATAGCTGGGAGAATGAAAAAAAAAAAGAAGAAGAGGGAGGAGGACAGGTTATCTCTGTGGACTAAAGGGCCTCAATGCAACGAAAAATAGGTTATGTAACTTTCCTAAAGTGGGCGCAAAGTGCATGTGGCACTCACATTGACTTCTGATGCAAATGCGCCAATTCACAAACGTACTTGTGCCCGGCGCATTATATACGCAGTTTGCACAAGTCGTACGTCCGGCGTGAAGTTATTCTCCATATTTGAGGCGCAACTCATGCAAAGGTTTGGACCAGGGAACGAATGCCGTTGAATTTGACGTAGTTTACGTTGTTTGAGGCGCAGGTTACGTCTCAGTGATTCAAAGCAGTTTAAAGGCACAAGGTTTTAAAAACTTTATGCATTCTATACAACCTTCTGTGAGCAGCAGCCCCCCCTAAGCCCCATCTCTCATCCAGCCTACCTAAGCCCCATCTCTCATCCAGGCTACCTAAGCCCCATCTCACATCCAGGCTTGCCCCATCTCACATCCAGGTAGTTTATCCGTTAAGCCCCATCTCTATGTAAGCCCCATCTCTCATCCAATAGCCCCATCTCTCATCCAGGCATCCAGCCTACCTAAGGCTAAGTAGGTTACAGTCGTAGGCCCCATCTCTCATCCAGCCTACCTAAGCCCCATTCAGACGTATCTTAGCCCCATCTCTCATCCAGCCTACCAGCCCCATCTCTCATCCAGCCTACCTAAGCCCCATCTCTCATCCAGCCTACCTAAGCCCCATCTCTCAAGCCTACCTAAGCCCCATTTCATAGCCTACCTAAACTTTACCTAAGCATCTCATATACTAAGCCCCATCTCTCATCCAGCCTACCTAAGCCCCATCTCTCATCCAGCCTACCTAAGCCCCATCTCTCATCCAGCCTACCTAAGCCCCATCTCTCATCCAGCCTACCTAAGCCCCATCTCTCATCCAGCCTACCTAAGCCCCATCTCTCATCCAGCCTACCTAAGCCCCATCTCTCATCCAGCCTACCTAAGCCCCATCTCTCATCCAGCTACCTAAGCCCCATCTCACAGCCTACCTAAGCCCCATCTCTCATCCAGCCTACCTAAGCCCCATCTCTCATCCAGCCTACCTAAGCCCCATCTCTCATCCAGCTACCTAAGCCCCATCTCTCCAGCTACCTAAGCCCCATCTCTCATCCAGCTACCTAAGCCCCATCTCTCATCCAGCCTACCTAAGCCCCATCTCTCATCCAGCCTACCTAAGCCCCATCTCTCATCCAGCCTACCTAAGCCCCATCTCTCATCCAGCCTACCTAAGCCCCATCTCTCATCCAGCCTACCTAAGCCCCATCTCTCATCCAGCCTACCTAAGCCCCATCTCTCATCCAGCCTACCTAAGCCCCATCTCTATCCAGCGATGTTCACGAAAGCCTTGCCTCTCCGGGGACTCGCACTTCTGATTGGCTATTTGCTCCCATGGCTGTCAATTACAGCCAGTGAGCCAATCAGGAGACAGAGGGGGCAGGGCCAAGCATGGCTTCATGTGTAGGTGGACACACATTGCTGCGGGTGGGGAGTGGGCTTTCTTTGGTGCCCTTCGGAGCAAGCCAGGAGTGCTTGCTGGAAGAGGACCCGAGAAGAGGAAGATCCAGGCTACTCTGTGCAAAACCATTACACAGAGCATGCAAGTATAACTTTAGAGAAAAAAAAAACCAATATCACTTTAAAGTTTTGCCTAGAGACACTTTTTCCCCCCGTTTTGGACAACAAGAGGCAGCATTATTGCTCTGTCTGTCCCCATTAGAAAAAGGAGTTACCCCTTGTTTGTTATGATGACTACTTTCATTAAATCCAAATCCCAAATTGTCCTCAAAAGAAAAAAATGATTATATATATATATATATATATATATATATATATATATATATATATATATATATATATATATATATATATATATACACACACACACACACACACACACACATATACACACATACACATACACATACACACATATATACACATACACACATTACATTTTGACATCTGCTCTAGGTATGGCCAAGAGGGGGATTCCTAACATTTTGGGAGATTTCTAGGGCGGCAGTGAAGACTATTTTCCATAATGGTACACCAACTACAATTAATAAAACTGAACATAAAATGTCTCCAATCTATCCAAAACTATATCAAAAAAAGTTTTGGTTGTACTTACACTTTAACTCCACATATACCGTATACACTCGAGTATAAGTCGACCCGAATACAAGTCGAGGCACATAGGTTTTACCACAAGAAAAATGTGAAAACTTATTGACTCGAGTATAAGCCTAGGGTGTCCATCTGCATGCCTCACTGTGCCCATGCCTAGACTTACATTTAACGTGGGAGCATATAGAAGGGGTGGCCGGCTTTAAAAAAAAAAAAAAAAAAAATCGGTGCTACCCAGCTGTAGGTCCCCCAGACATCAAACTTTGCACACTTGTAGAGTAAGAGTGGCGTTTAACATAAGAGTCTGTGGAAGGGGTGCCTGTTTATGAAGAATTGGTGCTCCCCAGCCGTAGGTTCTCCAGACAACAAACTTTGCACACTTGAAGAGGAGAAATGTGGCTATATGTGTGCCAAGTTTCGGGTCCAGGATACGACCGGCCAGTGTCCCCAAATCACCAGAGAAATGACCATTTAACATGGGAGTCTATAGAAGGGGTGCCCAGGTTTGAAAAATTGGTACTCCCTGGCCGTAGATCCCCCAGACATCAAACTTTGCACACTTGTAGAGTAAGAGTGGCGTTTAACATAAGAGTCTGTGGAAGGGGTGCCTGTTTATGAAGAATTGGTGCTCCCCAGCCGTAGGTTCTCCAGACAACAAACTTTGCACACTTGAAGAGGAGAAATGTGGCTATATGTGTGCCAAGTTTCGGGTCCAGGACCTACGACCGGCCAGTACCGGGTCCCCAAATCACCAGAGAAATGACCATTTAACATGGGAGTCTATAGAAGGGGTGCCCAGTTTTGAAAAATTGGTACTCCCTGGCCGTAGATCCCCAGGACAACAAACTTTGCACACTTATAGAGGAAGAGTGCGGCTATATGTCTGCCAGGTTTGGGGTCCAGACAATGCTGTATCCTGGCCTAGGCCAACAAGGCCCAGGCCTAGGGGCAGCACGGAACGTGTTCCCGTCGGCTTGCACTACACTGTTAGGCAAATTAGTTTAGCGCCCCCATAAATCGTCCGCACTGCTTCCAGTATGTGGGTGGTTGGCATTCTGCAACTGTGTGTGTGTGTGTGTGTGGGGGGGTGGCTACTATTTTTTTTTACCATCTATGTCCCATTGCAGAGATTTTCCTTCACTTCCTGTCCCATAGTCAAACAGGAAGTGAGAGGAAATCTATGCAAATTAAGGGAATCCATTGTCCCCTCCCCCCCAGGCCATTAGAACTAGTGTCCCCACTTGAGAATTTCAGGGTGGGTCTTAAACCGCAAGGGTGTAGCCTTGACAGGAAGGGGTGGGTCATATTTAAAGTGGGGGGTGCACGAGTTTAGTCAGGCCTAGGGTAGCACAAAACTTAAATACACCCCTGGGTCCAGGGGAGCTACGGTCGGCCGGTACCAGGTCCCCAATTCCAGGAGATCAGGCGCACAAAGGTGACTCGAGTATAAGCCGAGGGGGGCATTTTCAGCACAAATGTACTGAGAAACTCGGCTTATACTCGAGTATATACGCTAACTAAAATATGACTTGAGTGCACGGAGGTCTCTGCCATCGCTCGCCAAGACCGGACACAGTTTATTAGTGTAGCACGATCACGAAAATGCCAAAAAAAATGTCCCATTATAATTTCCTGTTTCCTAATATAACCAAATCAAAGTATCTTTCTTTATAGGGGTAGAAAAGGAGTTAAAAAGGTGCGAGTACAACGCTGAAAGAAAAAGGAAACTAGTTACGCTAAGAAGCCATCGAATACAATCCTCAAAGAAAAGAAGTCTAAGGACAGCTTCTCCCATTGTGTTGCGGCACGCGATAACAGAACAGGGCAGCCTTTTACCTGGGTAGAGCTGGTAGGAGCCCGTGTGCCACCTCACCAAATACTTCAAATCCCTCACAGAGAACCAGCCATCAGAATCCATGCCCGCCTCAGCTTTCCATGGCTTCTCCTAATCCAATGGCGCATTGCTCCCGGCAATTAGTGAAACGTTAAAGACAAATTAATGTAATTTTCCGGGAATACCAGCAAGCCTCTGCGGTCAGACAAATTGATTCTCTCTGTCCCTGTGGTATGAAGGAGAAAACTGATAGTACGCTTAACAAAGCCGCATGGGAAGCCTGCTAAATTATTGAATAAAGAAGACCTTTAGCCTGCTGCAGAAACAGGGGCCTTAATTATTCATGTCACAGTGAAACACACCAATAGGCACAGGAGACCTCGGTGACCACGTCTACTTGTAATATTAGTGATGGAGGATGAGCCGGGTTATGGCAATTAGCATAAAAAGAGCATCAGTAATACACAAAAAAGGACAGAATAACGCTTTAAAAATAAAAGGAAAGGAGCAGGGCAATCCGGGGCCTCAGAGCCATCCAAAGAAGCCTTTTTCACAAATTTTCCCTGCATATTAGGCAAACTGCCAGTACAAAGAATAGTCATTACAGATCTCTAGCAACCAATGAGCTCCTTCTTTTCATGTGGTTAAAGCGGAGCTCCAGCCGCGAACATTTTTTTTTTTAAAGTCAGCAGCTACTAACAGTGTAGCTGCTGACTTTAAATAAGGACACTTACCTGTCCTAGGCACCCGCGCTGATGGCCCCCCCGATGCCGGTCCCGCGATCGCTCCGAGTCCCGCGCCGCCATTCACACTATGGGAAACAGGCAGTGAAGCCGTACGGCTTCACTGCCCGTTTCCTACTGTGCCTGCGCGAGTCTCACGCTGGCTTGTGAATGGGCGCGCTGCTCTCTGAGAACACACACAGTTCCCAGAAAGCAGCGCGCCCATTCACAAGGAGAAGGAGAAGAAGAAATCAAACCGCGGAGTGGAAGAGGCAGATTACGGACTTCCGCATAGCAACAGCTATCTCGGGTGAGTATTTTTTTTTTTTTTTCAGGTTTTTTTATTTTTATTTTTTTAAACAACATGGCAAAATGTTGTTTATATAGGTGGAGCTCCGCTTTAAGGCAGAGTACAATATGGAAGGGAGGAACTGACTGGCTGCAACACAAATAACCTCTCAAAAAAAAAACACTCAATAAATGTGTCTATTACTCCGTGGCAGGGGTCTTAAACTGGTGGCCCTCCAGCTGTTGCAGAACTACAAGTCCCACAAGGCATTGCAAGGCTGACAGGTACAAGCATGGCTCCCACAGGCAGAGGGATGATGAAACTTGTAGTTCCGCAACAGCTAGTGGGCCGCCAGTTTGAGACCCCTGCTCTATGGCATTTATGTTTTTATTTCATTTTATTTATATTAAATTCGTAAACTTAAAGGAGTTGTAAAGGTAAACGTTTTTTTACCTTAATAAATCCTATGCATTAAGGTAAAAAAACATTTCACAGCACCCCCCCCCCCCCCCCCCCAGGTCTCCGTTTTACTTACCCTACCGTTCGAAACTCCCGGCGCGTCCACGTCATCCTTTTCGGTTCCCAGCCTGGCCGTTGAGTGTCTAGGCTGGGCGGATTGATAGCAGCGCAGCCATTGGCTGGCGCTGCTGTCAATCAGAGTGGATGATGCGGCGCGCCGGGGGCGGAGCCGAGTGATGTCGGCGGCTATGGCCGCCGCTGTATCACGGGAGCGCGCTCGCAAAAGCTTTCCACCGTGCGAGCGCCCTCGCATGAAGATGGAAAGCTTTTGCGAGGAGGAGCCCAGACAGCCGCCGATGGACCCCAGAAGACAGCTTTCCGGGCCACTCTGTGCAAAACTAACTGCACAGTGGAGGTAAGTATAACATGTTTGTTATTTATTTTTATTTTTTAAACTGACTTTAGTGTCCCTTTAACTGAACCTTAACTGGACCCTGCCAGTGACTACCCCCTGCTTGCTGGCAGTGGCAACAATCTGTGGAATCATCTACCCAGGGGTTTTTTTTTTTTTTTTTACAGCCGAAATATGGGGGAATACAGTTCCGACACCGCTAGCACTGGACGTATGTAATGGCAAAGGGGTGCCGGTGTAGTGTCACATTCCGCTCACTATCACAGAATGCTGCGGAAGTGACATTTTGTCGCCGCCATCTTGCTACACCCCACACTCCTGCACAGTAATGATAGAGTGAGAAGGGGGGCAAGCGGACATCTTGTTACCCACCAGAGTTTTAGATTTCACAGTTATTTTTAACCCAAAACGGAGTTTATATGCTTAAATACAGTATTTGAAAATCCGACGGACTGTTTACATGTTACATTTTAAAAGCAGCAGCAAACCTGCTGACCTTACATGGTTGCTAATGTGACAGAACACCTCTGATTTTCACATTTAACATGTAAACAGTCTGTCGGATTTAAAAACACTATTTTTCAACACAAAATGGAGATTATGTGCTTAAATAAACTGTGAAATCTAAAACTCTGATAGGTGTAACAAGATGTCTGCCTGCCCCCTTCACACTCTATCATTACTGTGCAATGGTGTGGGGTGTAGCAAGATGGCGGCAACGGAACAGAATGTGACAACACACCGGTATATTGGCATATACATGGCGTACTAAACTCTCCGAACAGGACTTTGCCACTGTGTTGTCACTGCATGCGCTCTTGCTCCCAATGTCTATTCTCTGAACCTCCAGGGCGGGATTTCTGCCCCATTGTGAATAATAATGTTGGAAGGAGCCACCGTCAAAACACTTTTACCAACCTTGTCTTCCAGTGCTGTGGTGTCGTAGGCAGCTGGGAGCTTAACGGGGTAGGTAGATGTGTCCAACAATGGCTCCTCCTGTCCCATAGCCCAGTCCTCCCCATTGTGATTGACAGCAACTCCTGGATGGCTTCTGCCCTCTAAGCAGCGAAGAGAAGATGGGACTAAGCTGTCAGGAGAGTGTAGCTAATGGCCCATACACACGATCCGAATATCGGCCGATGGATCGTACGACTTTTTTCGCTTAATAATTGCAAGTAAAATAAAATAGGTTATTAAACTCACGAAAATTCTCGTACGACAGAAAAAAAAAGATCGGAAGTGATGTCACGTGTTGTATTTGTATTGTATTGTCGGACGACGGCTGTACTGACTAAACGAAAATCGTACGATCTGACATCGTTCAAGGAAAATTTTCGCGCATGTCCGATCGAAAAATATCGGATGAACGGTCGTGATCGGCTCTCGAAAGTAGTGTACACACGATCCGAAAATCGTACGATCCATCATCGGACGATCCTTTTCGTACGATATTCGGATCGTGTGTATAGGCCATAAAGCTGGCCCACAGATGGACAGAATTTCGAACAAAATCTTAAGAAAACGGTAATAATAGTAATAAGCCCATGCAGGGAAAAGGCACTATTAAGATGGTTCTTCACCCTGTTTGACTTACTTTTCCTCGGGGCGGGATGTCTACTGTGGGCAGCTGGCTGCTTCCTTGCTGCGCTCTGCGAATGGTCCCGCAGCCTTCCGGTCCCAGATGGTTTTCTGTTTTTTTTTTTTGTGTGGGGAGGGAGGGGGGGGGGGGTGGATGGTTGGAGGAATCCATAAAGTAGAACATTCCCTTGCAGCGGCTCGTTTTCCATTGACATTTTCCCTACCACAGTGATCTTCAGCAAAAGGACAGGGTGCTAGCTGCCACTATAGGGTCTTTTTATAAAAAGATCATAATACACCCCCCCCCCCCCCATCTACCACAGGATAACCAGGTGCAGTCAAGGAAAAACCTCATCTCTGAGCTATCAAATAAAGCAAGTAGAAGGCAGCACACGGTACATCCAAGGCTCGCCAAGGAAGATTAGCGCTCAGGATTTATTGGCACATTTAACAGCAGGAGAATGATACGACGTGCCTTTATTTCATTGCGGAATATTAAGGTTCAGACAGCAGGCATGTAGATATAATGGAGATGCAAAATTTGCAGTATCTATTTCTATGAAAAAAGCTCCACACACAGAAAATTGTATATATATATATTATATATATATACACATATACACACACACACACACACACACACACACACACACATTATATATACATATATATATATACACACACACACATATACACACATATATACACACACACACACACACACACATATATATATATATATATAATAGTGTATGTATATACACAACACATATATATTACACCCATACACACACAAGCCGTATCTAGAGAAGGCCAGTTTGTCCCAGGTCCTGGATTTGATAGAGAAATATGGGGGTCCATGCTGCCCTAACCTGCAGTAGACCCATATTTTGCTCATCTAGGGAGGCAATTAAAAAGTAATCCGATATTAACCCCTCTCTAGAGACCTCTGGCTCCAGTACACCTAATGCCTGGTACACACGGGCCAAATATAAATATCGTTCAGTCCGTGTGTACAGAAGCTGGCCAAATGTCTTTTTTTGTAGAATGGGCATGCCAGTAAAACATGATAGTCATCCGATCAGAACTAGCAAACAATGGTGTATAAGCCAGGCCTTTTTCCATTCATTAACCCCTCTGGACAAGCGTGTGTAGCAGAAGGCGACTTCCAGAAATGGAAAACGCGGTTTCGTTTAGCCATAACTTCCAGTGAAGCTCTGAACCTGGACAGATTCCAAGCGCAGTTGTCCATGATGAAATGTAATCTCTAATACACAGTGGATATTCCCAGCCATGAATTAGCAGGAAAACCAGGCCCTATTTTTAAATGACAGTATCGAGGAATCTCCAGTAAATTAGAAAAAGAAAAACACTGCTAACTCTCAAACCGCCACAAAGTAGATTTATCACATTCATGTCCAGAGCACGATATCCAAACAGTCACAAAGTAGACTAGGACAAGTCCCTAGACAGTCCTAATTTGTCACGATGATTGGCCTAAGTATGTGAGCAACTTCACTATACACCAAGGGTCTCCCCATGCAGGATAACGTATGAAGACAAATAAGCTTTATTGCTCATATTAGCTGATGAGATTATTATAAGATTATTCCACGATACCCTGAAATAACCCCGGGAGACATATCACCAGGCAGAGCAGTGTCCTGGAAATGCTGGCAGGGGCTTAAATCTAAGGTGAGCATTTCATAATGAGCTAGTATGCTATGCATACTAGCTCATTATGCCTTTGTATTGCAGTTTTTTTTGTAGTGGGTTTACAACTATAAGATCTGTGTGTAGCAGTCCCACCAGCACCCCCTAATACTTACCCAAGCCCCATCTCTCTCCAGCAATGTCCATGAGTGTCTAAGCCGTCCGGGACTCTACTCATTGGCTGAGACAGCACTGGTGCCATTGGCGGACTTTGACACCCGCGGGAGCCAATCAGGGGAAAGAGGGGGTGGGGCCGGGTCTGAATGTACACGGAGCTGTGACTCCGCTCGGGTGCCCCCTTAGCAAGCAGCTTGCTGTGGGGGCACTCGGCAGGAGGGAGGGGCCAGGAGCAGTAAAGAGGGACCCGAGAAGAAGAACTGGGCTGCTCTGTGCAAATCCACTGCAACAGAGCAGGCAAGGATAACATGTTTAATATTCTGAACAATGGAGGACGAAGGCTTGGGAGGGGCATTTTTGGGTGTTTGGTATGGTGCTTCCTGTAGAGGTCGGAGTTGATCATCTCATGTAACTGACCTGGAAGCTGCTTTAGGAAAAACCCATGGGCAGAAAATTTACTTTGTATGCCACTTTGAGAAAGGTGCGTAGCATCTCCAAAATAATGGTTTTGAGGTCTGTGGGCTGAATCTGCTGTTTTTGCTATTAAGACCTCAGTAAAGATTTGGGGTATTTACCTCTTGGTGTGTTGGCCATTTTTGTTTCTCAGAAATTTTACTTGCCTCATTTTTTTATAATTAATTTTTGAGACACAAGTACCTTTGTCCACTTCATGTATTTCAATGGGGGGTCCAATGAATTTGAATGGCAACGCACCGAACATTGTAGACAATGCAGGTATTAATAGGTGTGATGCAGTCCTACGGCAGGCCATACATGGGTCGAATTTCGAAAGATTTTTCTTTCTAAAAACCTAAGAATTTTCAATTTGTATTTTGCACCATTAGTGGGCTGCAGCAACAGCCGATTTTCGTGTGGCCATCGAATTGAGTTATAGTACATCTTGGAAAGGTTTTGAAAAATTACAGATTTTCAAACCAATGATGGGAGAATCGTGCGAGAAATAGAATTGAAAAAGAAATGCGCATGTGCAAGAAAATAAAAATTCTCCGAAAAGAAAAGAAGATTCCCAGCCACGAAAATTCTTTTCTGTAGCGACACGAGGTGAAATTGAAGGCTTGGTTGGTCGAATTTCAATGGTGGCACCATCGGATCACAAATTCTTTCGAAATTCGACCCGTGTATGGACAGCCTTAATGTTTGTTCTACCGTGTAATCATTTGTTTTCATATTGTCAGAATTGGGTATGACCAGGACTGTATTCTCCAGAATGGGAAGCTGGGTTAGGAACAAGACAGAAGCAAAGTCTAAGGCCACGTACACACGATCAGTCCGCCCGACAAGAACGGTCCGAAGGACCGTTTTCATTGGTTCACCGATGAAGCGGACTGATGGACTGATGTGCCTACACACCATCATTTAAATAACCGATCGTGTCAGAACGCGGTGATGTAAAACACAACGACTTGCTGAAAAAAATGAAGTTCAATGCTTCCAAGCTTGCGTCGACTTGATTCTGAGCATGCGTGGATTTTTAACCGATGCTTTTGCATACTAATGATCGGTTTTGACCCATCAGTTAGCCGTCCATCGGTTAAATTTTAAAGCAAGCCATCTGTTTTTCGACCGAAGGATAACGAACCGATGGGGCCTACACGCGATCGGTTTTGGACCGATGAAAACCGAACCTCAGTCCGTTTTCATCGGTTTAAACCGATCGTGTGTACGCGGCCTAACATGTCGGAGAACCTAAGAAATGGGGGGGGGGGGGGTTGGGGAGACGTCAAACAGTACAAATGGAAAGTCTGAACTAAACAATAAAGAGAGTTAAGTAATGCTCTCGATGGATTATCCAACCAAGGGGGTTTAGTATTAGGTTTATTTCTCCTAAGTGATGGGTTTAAAATGCCATGAATGGTGGGGTGGCCAAGACAATGGACACCTCTCCTATCTAGCTGTAAGAGGCTCTTATTAAAAAGACATTTAACTTGCGTAAAAAAAAATTAATTAATTTTTGTTCTCATCGCACAAGCAATTTCATTCAGGCACTAATTATTAAAAAAAAAAAAAAAAAAGATCCCGACTGTTTTCTGAACTTTCATGTTCCAGGAATTTTTTATTGGTTATGAATTTTATGGAACATCAACAGAACAGAGCCGTTCACCGAAGGACAATAGTAACCTTGTTTAAAGAGCAGTAATGTGGTTGATGGCTACCAAGCGAGGGCTTGGATCAGAATAGAAACCAACTGCCGTCTCTTTTTAGACTTTAGATTTAAATCCGTCAGGAAAGAATAATGAAAGGATGACATTTCCAACTTATTTCAGAAGTTGGAAGTGTTATCCTGATTCTTCCTTTAATACTTGGGAGGGCCTCCAACCATGAAGAGGGAAAAGGATAGTGATGGGTGTGGCTTATTTAATAACTCAGAAATGCACACCAGAAGTTTTTTTTTTACTCCAATGTCCCATGGACACACAGGATAACAATGTGTTTCTACAGGCAAAGGCCCAGATTCATAAAGCAATTACGCCTGTCTAACTGGTGTTAGACAGGAGTAATTTCAAATTTTGCGCGCCGTATCACTAGTTTGAATCCTCAAACCATGATACGGCGGCTTCGGGCTTCGATCCGAGAGGCTTACGTCTTCGTAAGCCTTCGGATCTACGCTGCGATATTTTTGCGGCCGCTGGGAGGAGTTCGCGTCGTTTTCATGCGTCGGGATATGCAAATGTGTTTTTACGGCGATCCATGAAGATACGAGCGGTCTTCGCAATCGCTTACGTCTGTTTTTTTTTTTTACGTACTGTTAGACCAGCTTTTTGCTGGTCTAACGGTGCGTAGCCCATGTTAAGTATGGCCGTCGTTCCCGCGTCGAATTAAATTTTTTTTTTTTGCGCAACTCGTTCGGGAATAGAAATGTCCGTAAACGACGCTACTCAAACAACGAATGACGTAACAACGTGATTTCGCGCAATGCACGGCGGGAAATTTGCGAACGGAGCATGTGCAGTTCGATCGCCGCGGGAACGCGCCTATTTTAAATTCTTCACGCCCCCTACTCGTCTAGATGGATTGCGACGGGAGAAATACACTACGCCGCCATCGTTTACTGGACAAAATCTACCTGGATTCCACGTAGAGCCAGGTAAAAAATGGCGGCGTAGTGTATTTCTGATACGCTACGAGAATCCAATTCTCTCTGAATCTGGGCCAAAATGCTTAACTCCCCTAGAAGAAGTTATTTTATTTATTTTTTTAAGCCCAGTGTGCGTTTTTTCCCTGGCTTTTGCATGCATGTTTTTGTTCAGCGTTTTAGAGCTTTGGCATTTTTTTTAATTAGCCAATAGAGAAAAATATTTGGTTTCATCATTTGTTGCCATTTTTTTCAGCTTATTCATCTGCCTTTATTTATTTATAGTATTTTTTGTAAGGTTAATGGTTTCTGTTTCGAAGCTTTGAGCTACAAAATGCTGAGGTGGGAATAGGTTAATGATTTAAAGGTTATGGTTAGGGGTAAATTTACTTAATTTTTTTGGTCAGGGTTTAGGATTGGGGGTTAATATTAGTGTTAGGGGTTAATATTCGGGGTTATTGGGTTTAAAGGGGTTGTATGGGTTTATTTTTACCTTCTTTTTTTTTTTAAACAAACATGTTATACTCGTAAGGAATAGCGGTGGTTTCTTCCTTTTCTCTTCCTTTTGATATGGCACTCCATGCGCTTCCTCTTGCTCTCCACAAGATGCCGATATTTATTTTTCCCTTGAATAGGCTTTACCTTCTGCTCCATTATAGCTGACACCGATGTGTCAGACGCTGTCCAACTTTCCAATACTTTGGTCCCATTTGTCCTTAATTAAGATGGCGCTACAGGACTATAATAGGGCATGCGTGATGATGCGAGTCCAGCAGCCAATCCCAGACGACGTCGGTGGTGACGAAACGAGTAGGCGTGGCTTGCAGACTCTGTCATCACGCTCTCGACGAAGGAGCATGGAGCCTATACCACAGGAGAGATAGGATAAGCCGTCGCTTCTCCATTAGATGTATCGTAAACCGCAATCAGATGTCATTGGAATCGTAAGTGCATAGAACTTTTTCCTATTAAACTCAGCTTTACGGTATTACGCTATGGTCCTCTTCTCTTTCATTTCCTGACCATCCAAACTATAGGCACCACTTCACACAGCATACAGAGGGTCTAGAGCAGGGATCCTCAAACTACGGCCCTCCAGATGTTGTAGAACTACACATCCCATGAGGCATTGTAACACACTGACATTCACAGACATGACTAGGCATGATGGGAATTGTAGTTCCTGAACAACTGGAGGGCCGTAGTTTGAAGACCCATGGTCTAGAGGGAGACCTAAAATCCTCAGGTGCACTGAGATCACTGTAATGGTGATCACATTGACAGGGTAAGGAGACTACATTACCACATTTGGGTGTCTTCCTGGTGGATACATTTCCCTCTATCCTCTTTTGGTGTCCATTCGGATTTGCCTTCAAGGAATTTTCCATCCTGCAAGGACTTATCTTTATTTATATTTCTTTGGATGTCACATTTACACAGTGGGACTTTTATATTCACTTGAATGTTTGTCACATTAATCTATTCCTTTATCAGTAAGAGAATGGTTTCTCATTTCACCATTCAATATTGTACATTTAAGATCTATTAATTTAGATCCTTCTCAATTGTCTTTTTAGCGCTGTACTATTTTTTACACATGTCATACTTGCCTCCACTGAGCAGTTAGTTTTGCATAGAGTGGCCTTGATCGTCCTCTTCTGGGGTCCCACGGCGACTCTCAATGAGGTTACCTTGCGGGCACGCTCCCGTGTGATACACTTGGCGGCTATGGCCGACGAGTGTAAGACTCGGCCCCACCCCCCGGCGCGCCATTGATTTGATTGACAGCAGCGGGAGACCATGGCTGCGCTGCTATCAATCTAACCAATGAACAGCCAAAGAGCCGTTTGGAAAGCGACACAGGAACGAGCCCACAGAAGCGTTGAGGCGCAAAGAGTTCAAGGTGTTTTTTTCACCTTAATGCATAGGATGCATTAAGGTGAAAAAAACATGAAGGTTTACAACCACTTTAAGAATTCATTTTTTCTTTTTATGTACTTATTTTTCACTTAAATTATTGCTTTTGAGCAGAAAAACGATTTACAACTTGTGACAAAACACACTAAAAACACTCAAATCAAGCTTTTCATTGCATTTCTATGGAACAAAAAATAAAGCACCAATCTGCCTAATTCGAGCTACAAAAAAAAAAAAAAAGAACTTTGAGCTTTAGGCATGTAGTGGAGGTGTAAACCATCTCCATAGACTATTTGTTTCTCCCCTAGAGTTTCGAAGCTTTGAGCTACAAAATGCTGAGGTGGGAATGGGGACTTAGGAGTACCGAATATACAGCACAATGTACAAAACATGGAGCACTAAAATATACATAACAAATAAAGTGTTTTTGATCTAGGAAATTGATTCAGGTGTTTAATTTTGTCCTGCAAGCCAAAGGATTTGTTTTTTGTTTTGTATAGAGTACTTTTTTTTGGTGTCCTATTGGGGAGATTACTGGTTGCTTCCAATCCCATAAGCCAGTGTTTCCCAACTCCAGTCCTCAAGGCACACCAACAGGTCAGGTTTTCAGGATTTCCATTATTTTGCACAGGTGATTAAATCAGTTTCACTGCCTTAGTAATTTCCACAGCTGTTTCAATTGAGGGAAATCCTGAAAACATGACCTGTTGGTGTGCCTTGAGGACTGGAGTTGGGAAACACTGCCATAAGCAACATAAGAAGCAAAAAAAATGTTCTGATGTGCTGGAAATTTGTCAAAAGGAACACTGAAATTTCCAATCTATGCCGAGTCTGGCAAGATCTAAACATGTTGGATTTCTCATCATTTCCAGTCCTTGTGACATTGGGTTACTAGACAAACAGCAAGGATGAACTCCCCTAGTGGGGACACAGACAGTAGTATAAAGTGGAAAGGGGTTCTAATCCTTCCCCTCTTAAAGTAGAAGTCCAGCCTAACACTAAAATCGCTACATCAATAGACATCCATGATCCAACACTAAGCTACCTAACCCTGTAAAGAAGAAAAATCGGTATACATACCTTTTAAGAAGCCGATCCCACCCTGAGCTGACAGCTGTGGCTTTGCTATGGAGATGGGTGCAACTTACAACGCAACTTAAAGTTGCCTCCAGGACAGGAGACTATGGCTGTGGCCAATCACAGAATAATCAGCTCTGTGGGAGGGAGGGGTTTCCCTGGGAAACCATTTTATTTTCCTGTAAAGTTGCTTCAGTTAAGATGGAGATCCAACTTTGGAGGCGACTTCCATTGAAATCTATGGGTACAAGTTGCCTTGTAGTAGTACAGGAACCTTTTCTGAAGTCGGAGCAACTTCAGTAGTGTGTATTAAGACGGCTCTCATTCACTTCAATGGAATTTCTTCTGTCCAGCGACTGGAGAGCAACTTGAGGTCTGACAAGTCGGATCCCAAGTCGCTGTAGTGTGAAGCGGCACTTAGTGTAAGATCATGGATGTCTGTAGATGTAGCAATTTCAGTGTTAGGCTGGACTTCTCCTTTAATTATTTAAAACGTTAACAAAAATCTATTGGATTTAGACACTTGAATTCTGCTTTGCCCATTTCACATCGTCTTGTGATTGGTAGTCATATCATGATTGCCTCAATGTTGTTTATTTTAGTACTCATTTAGTCCCGCTTTTGTGCTCACAGCCTTTTCCCTGATCCCTGACCGGAAGTCATAATGTTTTAAAGACCCACTGCACTTTGATGCAGCCGACAGCCCTTCTGTACCATAGTTTTACTTGCACAGTGCCCTAGCAACCCTAAACCCCAGAAGGCTCAGTATGCAAATACAAAATCTCTGGCTTGGAAAGTTGGCGCTCTGCCCACCAGGCCGTAATGCTGGATTGATAGACCTGCTCATTCCACTGAAGCATCTAAAGAGTGCTGCTGGAGATGAACATATGTCCCTGATTTCAGGGCTCCCCAGGCACCCTTCAAGGGGAATAAAAATACATTTCTAAAAATGTGCTTTAACCATTTGAGTACCAGCCTGTAATACTCCAATACCAGGCCATTTTTCATTTTCAGCACTGATATATTTGGACTGACAATTACCCCTGCCATACAACACTGTGTCAAAATGTTCTATCCTTTTCCTTTTGGCTGTATTTATATTAACTAAAAATTCATTTAAAATAAAAATACTATATAAAAATAAATACATTTGGGAACCAAACAAAAAACTATTTGTTTTCCCTACCTTGCGTTAAAATAAAGTCAAAATAGAATGAAGACCCCTGAAATAACCCTTTTTTTGGAAAGTAGACATCTCAAAGTGAACTTTTTTGCTACAAGTTTTGGGACATTAAAAAAAACATGGAGAATTGGAACAGTGCATTAGATACATAAAATGTAAAGGTCATAGAGGGGAAGGAGATGGTAAATGGTAAATGTACTGGACTCGTAGTGGCAGAATGGAGCAGAAGGGGTTAATGTTCACATGGACAGGATAAGGCCAGTGAAAGGGTTAACACATGTCACATGGAGACATTATGGAGCTAGTATGTGAGAGAAGAGAGGGCCTTGAAACTATTAATAAAAAACATCTCTGTGGTCCTTAACTAGAATGAATGAATGAATGGGTGAATGAAAGTATGATGAAGCTGCTGGTCCTTTCCTTCTGCTTCCATTCTCAGTTACTACCATCTTTTTCTCCTGTTGTAGGGGGAAGCACAACAATAAAAAACAAAAAAGAAAATAGACTGCTGCACACCCTTAGAGAGTTAACTACAAAAATTTATTAGAATAAGTATCAAAAAAGAACACATGTATGTCAGGTATAAAAACTCAGGTCCACTATGATATGGTAGACCAACCCAGGGAACTAGGTGGGCATCCCATTTTTCTCTCTTTGGTTGTTGTAGGGGGAAGGGGAGGGAGTAGCACTGTAAACAGTACCATGTGATCATAGTGATGATGACCAATCACATTGTACCCAGCCCCTTGGATCGGCTTGGTACAGTGCCCATGTATACAGAGCTGTCTATAGACAGTTTGGCACACAGCAGTACCCGGGTGGATCAGCCGTCTGACAGCTATTTTTCTAGTAAAAGAATGCTGGGTAAAAAAAAAAAAAAATAAAGTCAGCTGATCTGCCATAAAAAAAAAAAAAAACATACAGTGGTAGAAAAGTGGTTAAGCATTTGCTGCATAACACGGCCTGTACAGGGCTTGTCATTTGTTCAGTTTCCAGTTAATGAACGCCTACAAGTGCCACCAGCCATTGCGGCTGATGGCTTGTAGCTTTCAATGAGCTGCGAGGGCAGTCGTGAGCGCCCTTGAAGTCCATTGATCTTCCCACTCTTAGGTAACTGCCGGCCCGTACCAGGTACAAGCAGACAGCTTGTCTGCTTGTACCTGCTGGACATTGCATCATGATCTGCTAATCATTGGCACAATGCTCTGCATGCTCCTTTGGAATTTTTTTTTTTTTTTTTTAATGCACAATTCATTTACAAAAAAAAAAAAAAAAAAGTGTGCACTAATTTTTTTGATTTACCAAAAGCAAAAAAAAAAAAAAAGGGTGAAAAGAAAAATGTGTTGGCCTTTTTATATCCTTCTTCAGTCCCGGGACCGTCCAAATGTGTTAGATGTGTAAATATATGTGCTATTAACCAGATGTCTATACTGCTCTGAAATCACAGCCACCTTTTCAAAATTTCCACTTCTATCAAAAAAAGATCAGCTAATTCTCCAGCCTTAATTTTGAAGACATGCTGATTAAAACTGATTATGAAGAGGGAAAGAAAAAAAAAAATGTAAAAAACGCAATCATGGAACCAACCCATAAAATGTATAAATTACCAATTTCATGTGCAGGGTTGCGCACATCTGCAAGTACTTATATTTAAGTAAATTTATGTGACATCTCCAAATCATTAGAGAAAAAAAATAAAATAAAAAATAATAAATATTGCAGCTAATTGTATGAAAAATGTAAAAAAAAAGAAAAAGAAAAAAAAAAAAAAGGGGGGGGGGTATGTTGTCTCCATCTATCATTTGTTGTCTGTGCAATATTGAAACAAAGCAAATATCTACTTTGAGTGATCACAAAATGTAATTTCCACCGGTCATTACACATAATGCAAAAGCAACTTTCTGTACCCTAAAGCAACCAAGACTTAAAGTCTTACTAAACCCAGGACTCTGCATTCACTAGATCTGGTCTCCCACAGTACACAGAAATGCACATTATTTTAGTAAATATAAACTGCTAAATACCTTTTCTCATCAGCAGTCTTGTGACTTCTATCACTGTCTGGCTGAGCACTGGTTAAAGCTTGTAGGAGGAGTCTTGACTTCTTGACTGTCTAATGAGGCTGCATGACCCTTGACCCTCTGTCTGAACAGTGCTGATCACATGTATCCTCTCAAAAAACAAAAGCAAAAATGCTCTTGCAATACACACCAAACTGAGCATGTGCTCTGTAATCTCAGCGGATAGATTGGGGAGGATCAGAGAAGACAAAACTCTCCAGCAACACACACCAAACCAAGCATGTGCAGAGTGACTCCAAAGGCTCTGTATTATCAGGAGATAAATTGGGGACAGTGGAAGAAGGGGAGGATCAGAGAAGACCCGATCGAACAGCCTTTTTACACAATGCGGAGGATTAACCCTTCAAGTTCCACAGTGAGTATAACGAGCATGCTTTACAGACTTTTACTGTTGTGGGTTTAGTAACACTATAATTGATAGCAGACTGGTTAAAGGCTCTTTTTTTTTAACATGTTATATACTGCACGATTCTGGCTAAAAATTAGAATGTTGATTTTTTTTTTTGCTTAGACTAAAGATCACAAGTCTCTCTCTCGCATTTTTCCAAAAACAAAAATTGGGCTAACTTTACTGTTTAATTTTTTTTTTTTTTAATTTATTAACCACTTAAGCCCCGGACCAAAATGCAGCTAAAGGACCAGGCCCCTTTTTGCAAATTGACACTGCGTTGCAAATTTCCACAGTAAACAATGCTAATTAAATGCATTTTCTGACAATTGCGCGGTCGTGCGACGTGGCTCCCAAACAAAATTGGCGTCCTTTTTTTCCCCACAAATGGAGCTTTCTTTTGGTGGTATTTGATCACCTCTGCAGTTTTTATTTTGTGCGCTATTAACAAGAATAGAGCGACAATTTTGAAAAAAAAAATGCAATGTTTTTTACTTTTTGCTATAATAAAATATCCCCCAAAATAAATATATATATAAAAAAAAAAATTCCCCTCAGATTAGGCCCATACGTATTCTTCTACCTATTTTTGGTTAAAAAAAAAAACAACAAAAAAACGCAATAAGCGTTCATCGGTTGGTTTGCGCAAAATTTTATTACAAAATAGGGAATAGTTTTATTGCATTTTTTTATTGCATTTTTATTTTTTTACTACTAATGGCAGCAATCAGTGATTTTTTTCGTGACTGCGACATTATGGCGGACACTTCGGATTTTGACACATTTTTGGGACAATTGTCATTTTCACAGCAAAAAATGCATTTAATTAGCATTGTTTACTGTGGAAATGACAGTTGCAGTTTGGGAGTTAACCACAAGGGGTGCTGTAGGGATTATGTGTTCCCTGTGTGTGTTTACAAGTGTAGGGGGGTGTGGCTGTAGGTGTGACGCCATCGATCGCGTCCCCCCAATAAAAAGATAATGCGATTGATGATGCTGCTGCCACAGTGAAGCACGGGGAAGCCTGTGTTTACACACGGCTCTCCCTGTTCTTCAGCTCCAAAGACCGATCGCCGCACTCCAGCGGCGATCGGGTCCGCGAGTCCCGTGGTCCCGGAGCTTCGGACCGGGTCACGGGAGCGCGCCCGTGACCCACGGCTGGGTAGTAGTACAGGACGTACATGTGCCAAGCCGTGCCATTCTGCCGATGTATATGTGCAGGAGGCGGTCCTTAAGTGGTTAAAAAGTGTATTTAAAAAATAAAAAATTGCAACAACCACCATTTTATTCTCTAGGGTCTCTGCAAAAAAAAAAAATATCATGTTTGGGTGTTCTAAGCAATTTTCTAGTAGAAAATAATGTTTTTTACTTATAAGCAACAAATATCAGGAAAGGTTTGGCCTTTAAATGGTTAAACTTCCTTCAGGGCAGAGTTCTTTCCTTTGATACAAGAACGAAAAGATACTTTGGGCCAGATTCACGTATTCCAGAGCATCTTTGCTCTGGAGTAACGCTTCTGATTTGCGTTGCGCTGCCGAAATTTTAGGAGCAAGTGCTGTCATTCACGAAGCACTTGCTCCTAAAGTTGCGGCAGCGCATCGTGACAAATGAGCCCGGCGGAATTCAAATGTCGCCGGGTACGGGGCGTGTAGTATGCTAACTACGCGCGATCCCGCGCGCCAACGTACTGCGCATGCGTGCGAGTGTCAAAACATCCCCGTGCGCATGCTCGCAAAATCTGTGAATGGAGACGTCAATGACCGTCACATTCCCATTCATGACCGTTTTACGCAAGCGAGGGGGCGTTTTTTTTTTTTTTTTTCCGACGCGATTGACGATCGTCTATAGCCCCTCGGCGGAAGCAGTAGGAATCCCACTCCCAACCCCATGTAGGTATATCTATGCGCCGCGTATCCCGTCCGGAAACGTCGTATCGTCATTGCGTCGCGCCGGATTTCGATCGTGAATTGCCGATTTCCGCTCATTAACATATTTTTTGAGCGGAAATCGGCGGCGGGAACGCCCCCGGCGCCATTTTTAAGTTGAAGTAACGATGCGATGGCGAAACTCAGTTACGCTGCTCGCATCGGAACTTCAACCCGGCGTTTCTTGTTTTCTGGTTACAGAAAACAGAAACGCCGGCTCAAAGCCACAGTTAGGCTGGCGGATCACTCGATCCGCCAGCGTAACCTTTCCTGAATCTGGCCCTTTGTTTCTACTTATTCAGAGTGTAGTTGTACTAAAACTTGGCAGACTGCCTGGATTTTGTTTTTCCAGCTGTGAGAACTCTGCACTTGTTTGAAAGATTGTGAAAAAGATCACGATTTAGATTCTTAACGAATTGTGCAGGTCTAGGTCATACTTCTCTCTTCTGTGCAGTTGGTTTAACATAGAGTAGCCCAGATCCTCTCCTCTTCTCGGGTCCCTCTTCGCTGCTCCTGGGCCCCCCGTCAATTGCCCCCACAGTAAGCAGCTTGTTATGGGGGCACCCGAGCCAAGTCACAGCTCTCTGTAGCCATTCAGACATGGAGCCCCGGGCTCGACCCCTCTCTCTTCTGATTGGCTAACTGAATTTGATTGACGGCTGTGGGAGCCAATGGCGCCGCTGTTTCTCAGCCAATCAGGAGGAGAGTCCCAGATGGCTAAGGTAAGGTAATTAGGGGAGGCTGCCACACAGATTTTTCTTTTTTTTAATCTTCATGCATAGAATACATTAAAGTGGATGTAAAACCAAAACATTTTTTTTTTTTTGCTGTCACAATGTAGAGTATAAGATTTTCTATCATCTGTGCCCAGTCTTGCCACACACAGTTAACCCAGCTCTGAGCAATCCTCCTATTGTTCTGTTTTATTTCACTGACTTCCAGATAAAAACCTGTCTAATTAAAAAGTCCTTTCCGCCCCCTTGCTTCGAGTGACAGGTTATTTACATATCTCTCCTGGATGTTATCATAATATGAGGTGATCCACAGTTCATAGACAAGTGACCAGGATGTGTTATGTGGGTAGAGAGAGAGAAATCCACCCCTCCCCCCACATAACACATCCTGGTCACTTGTCTATGAACTGTGGATCACCTCATATTATGATAACATCCAGGAGAGATATGTAAATAACCGGTCACTCGAAGCAAGGGGGCAGAAAGGACTTTTTAATTAGACAGGTTTTTATCTGGAAGTCTGTTTTATTTCACTGAACAATAAGAGGATTGCTCAGAGCTGGATTAACTCTGTGTGGCAAGACTGGGCACAGATCATAGGAAATCTTATTTACATCTACTTTAAGATAAAAAAAAACACCTTCAGACTTTACTATGGAGAAGGGTGACCCCAGGCAGCTCTAAGTGAGGTATGATCCCAATTTTGATTATTCAGAAACGACCCACAAACCATCGTTATTGGGTTGTTGTTGAACTGCATGAAATCCCCAGCGAGATCCTCAGAAGGCAGATGTACTCATTATCGCCCAGCAAGACTTTTTAATTTGCTAGAAAACCTTCACGTTCGCAAGTCCCAATCAGTCATTCTTCTATGAAGAACGATGTTCTATTGCCCAATAAGGAAACCCAAAAAGGAGTTCAGCTGGTCATACAGAGTAAAATGTTTTTGTTCCGGCTCATCGATTCCCCTCATCCTGACGGAAGAATCTCCCGTCAGCTTTTGTATTATCAAACCATAGAAGTGCCAGAGGTGAAACGGTCCAACAAGAAGATTTTAATTATTTCTAAAAAAGAAAAGTCATAAAAACAGCCAGAAAAATGGACAAATTACTTTTCAGATCTCCCAATATAGAAACAACTTGACAGCAGTTGCTGAGCAGCCATTGACTATTGTTTTGTGACAACCTACTACAGGTACTCTCAGTCCCGCAGGTATGGACAAAGCATACTTAGATAGGTCCAAGTTGGACCTATACAAACCATACCTGGAGTTCAGCTTTAAAGTGCTTGTAAACCCTTACAGACCACTTTAACCTACAGATAAGCCTAGATTAAGGCTTACCTGTAGGTGCGACAAATATCTCCTAAACCTACATACACAAGTCCCGCCCACATATGAAAACGGTGTTGAAACCACACGTGAGGTGTCACCGCAAATGTTAGCGCGAGAGCAAAAATTCTAGCCCTAGCCGTCCTCTAACTCAAAACATGCAACCTGTATAAAAAAAAAAAAAAAAAAAACAACACACACACACACAACTGTAAAGCATCGACTATGGGGATTTTTAAGTACAGAAGTTTGGCACCATTCCACGAGCATGTGCAATTTTAATGTGTGACATGTTAGGTATCCATTTACTCGGCGCAACTTTATCTTTCACATTATGCAAAAAAGTGGGCTAACTTTACCGTTTTGTTTTTTTAAAGCGCAAAACTTTTTTTTTCCCCAAACGCGGTTGAAAAATTGCTGCTCAAATACCGTGGAGATAAAACGTTGCAATGACCGCCATTGTATTCTCTAGGGTCTCTGCTAATAATAATAATATATATATATATAAATATGTTGTTTGAGGGTTCCATGTAATTTTCTAGCAAAATAATGATGATTTTTACATGTAGGAGCGAAGTGTCAGATTTGTCCTGGTGGGCAAGTGGTTAAAGAGGTGGTTCACCCTAAATATAATCTCTCCCATGTGATCCAGCATACTGGCGTCAGCGCCAGTATGCTGTTTTTTTTTTTTTTAAATCCCCCACTTAGTGTGTAATCTTAAATTTTAATTTCTTTCCCCCGTGGTGGATGGCGCCAGTATAGCGCGTCACATCTTACGAAAATACCCGATTTAGGACTCGGGTAATCTCGGCGAAATGCGGAGCCTGCGCACAGACCTAGGAGCCGACTGCGCAGGCGCCGTATTTCTCAGAGTCCTACAGCTATGGCGCGTCACGCCCTCCGAAAAAAGCCGGAATAGGACTCGGAGAAATACGGCGCCTGCGCAGTCAGCTCCTAGGTCTGTGCGCAGACGCCGCATTGCGCCAATACCCGAGTCCTAAATCGGGTATTTTCGTAAGATGTGACGGGCTGTATAGGCGCCATCCACCGCGGGGGAAAGAAATTAAAGATTATACAGTAAGTGGGGGATTTAAAAAAAAAAAAAAAACAGCATACTGGCGCTGACACCATTATGCTGGATCACACGAGAAAGACTATATTTAGGGTGAACCTCCGCTTTAAGGACTCCGAGTTCAGATAAGAAGTTAAATTTGGGCTTCCAACATACAGCTACCTGCTTTCTTAAAGTATTGGGTATATCATCCTTCTTTTACACTTAAAAGCATAATAAATAAGGCAATGAGCAAAGTACAATATACATCGTGTCCTCATTGACATTCAACTTGTATTGCTGAAACAATAACCCCACAAAGTGGAGTACACACACACACAAAAAAATAAAAAATGCATAGTTAGTAGGACTGAAGGACAGTTTTGGGGAAATAAACAGCAACCAATTAGAAATGATCTTTCTGAGATCTAATTTAAAGTACAAATACGATTGGTTGCTCCATGGTTGCTACTTTACCCTTCTGTACCGCATTGTTATGCTTGGCACTGAGACACTGGGGAACCCCATGCCTTGTGCCATCGATACAACAAGAGCAGAAGAAGACGGCACTCTCTGGGTTAATCTGCCTACGAATAGCACCCACAGCTGTAAAGACCAGATTACCATGAAACAATTACTGCCAAACAATAGACAGCGATGCAAGATGTTCCAGTCTCCCTCATTGAGGTTTGACGAGCCGCATGTCCTTGCATGTGGACGCTCCTGCTGGAGGGTATGAAAGACAAGGCACAAGGTTTCTTTGTGAGAATTAATATGCAAACTTTCACTGTAAAGGATCCCCATGTAACCAAGCAACACCTGCCAACCAGCGCGTTTCAGCTTGCCCTATGCAAACTACGGAAGAGTTTTTAACCAGTGGCAGCTGCATGCCACACAACTATCAGCGCTCGGCAGAAACAAATGTAATGTCAGCAAGAAAATTAACACAGTACCAACTTGTTTTGCTAATCTGATAAACCAATTAAAAGATAGAGAAATTCCGTACATAATACAGAATAAATAATAATCATCGATGCACACTTGTTCTGCTTTTGTACCACCCACCGGGCACAAAGAACACTTCCCGAGTTGGCAGAGGCATAAAATGGACAATACTAAACAAGGCCAATTACTTATTGCCCGTCCTATCAACTGCACCAAAAAAAAAAAAAAAGGCACAAATGCATAAAAATGTACACAACATGAAAATTGGCAAAATGCACATTATACATTTTTAAGGCATACAAAGATTAGAAATATTTACTTTAATGTAAAAAAATAAAAAAAATCTACATTTATACATATAATAAAGGGCAGTCTTACCTCCATCGGAGACTGTAGCAGCCTGCGGAAAAGAAGAGAGAGACATGAGTGTATAGAAACATTACAATATCTACTTCAAAATTAAAAAAACAAAAAAACAAAAAAATAAAAAAATAAACAAAAACAAAAAAAAGGAGGAATATCCGTCAAGCTCAGAATGCACAAAATATTCTGAAAGCGCTCTTCCAAACATATCAATCTCAAGTGCAGCTGGCTCCACCCTCCCACCAGAAAACGCAGAAGCTCCTCCTTAGATAATCAGAATTTCAATCCCATCAGTCACACGCAGATAGTTGAAAAAAATAAAAAATGATAATATGCTGGTTTTGCATAAAAACACTAATCAGCATCGGGATAAAAATACTCCACCATCATTTGCATAGACATATATGCTAAAGAGGGAACATTCTTTTTAGAAGATCAAGTAAACCAAAATGATACAACTACGTCTCTTGAATCAGGATACGGGAGTCATTTACCTGCTTTGAAAGGTGTGAGGATATCTGAGGTCACAGAGGCATCTCACAGGATTCTTGTGACCTCCAAATCTTTTTGGAGTGTAAATGAGATAAACTGTGATCTGTATTGTATCAGGGACCCATTTGTAGCATGTATGCTGCAGCATATTCTCTTGTAGAATTGGGTCCCGAGTTAGTTCTCACCAAAGTCAATATCTGCATGAAGTTTAGTACCTCTGGATGCCATAATTTTCCTCCCATATCTAAAAAACCTAGCTAGTATGATAGGCTTGCCACCCAGTCAGGACAGAGGAAGCAAGCAAGGGGGGGGGGGGGGGGGCAGGGGAAGAAAGAAGGCAAGCAAATGGGGGGGTGGGGGCGAGGGGTATACAAAAAAGGAGAAAAAGAGGGGAGGGCGGGAAGGAGGTAAGCAAGGGGAGAAAGGGGAGCGCATGCTAGAGATGGAGAGAAAGAGGAATGAGTGCTAGAGATGGGGGCTGGGGGGGGGGAGAGAAGGCAAGCAAATGGGGGGGGGGGAGAAAGAAGGCAATCAAATGGGGGAGAAAGAAGGCAAGCAAAGGGGGGGGGGAAGAAAGAGAAGGCAAGCAAATGGGGGGGAGGTGAGGGGTATACAAAAAAGGAGAAAAAGAGGGGAGGGCGGGAAGGAGGTAAGCAAGGGGAGCGCATGCTAGAGATGGAGAGAAAGGGGAATGAGTGCTAGAGATGGGGGCGGGGGGGGGGAGAGAAGGCAAGCAAATGGGGGGGGGGGAGAAAGAGAAGGCAATCAAATGGGGGAGAAAGAAGGCAAGCAAAGGGGGGGGGGAAGAAAGAAAGGCAAGCAAATGGGGGGGGAGGCGAGGGGTATAAAAAAGGCAGAAGGGAAAAAAAAAAAAAAAAAAGAAGGAGTAAAAGAGGGGAGGCCGGGAAAGAGGTAAGGAAGGGGAGAAAGGGGAGCGCATGCTAGAGATGGAGAGAAAGGGGAATGAGTGCTAGAAATGGGGGGGGGAGAGAAGGCAAGCAAATAGGGGGGGGAGAAAGAGAAGGCAAGCAAATGGGGGGGGGGAGAAAGAGAAGGCAAGCAAATGGGGGGGGGGAGAAAGAGAAGGCAAGCAAATGGGGGGGGGGGAGAAAGAGAAGGCAAGCAAATGGGGGGGGGGAGAAAGAGAAGGCAAGCAAATAGGGGGGGGAGAGAAAGAAGGCAAGCAAATGGGGGGGGGAGAGAAAGAAGGCAAGCAAATGGGGGTGGGGGAAGAGAAGGCAAGCAAATGGGGGTGGGGGAAGAGAAGGCAAGCAAATGGGGGTGGGGGAAGAGAAGGCAAGCAAATGGGGGGGGGAGAAAGAGAAGGCAAGCAAATGGTGGGGGGGGAAAGAGAAGGCAAGCAAATGGTGGGGGGGAGAAAGAGAAGGCAAGCAAATGGTGGGGGGGAGAAAGAAGGCAAGCAAATGGGGGGGGGAGAAAGAGAAGGCAAGCAAATGGGGGGGGGGGGAGAAAGAGAAGGCAAGCAAATGGGGGAGGGGAAGAGAAGGTAAGCGGGGGGGGGGGGGAGGCAAGGCAAGGGGTATAAAAGAGGCGGAAGGGGAAAGGAGAAAAAAGAGGGGAGGGCAGGAAAGAGGTATACAAGGGGAGAAAGGGGAGCGCATGCTAGAGTTGGAGAGAAAGGGGAATGAGCGTGTGTGAGAGATAATATGGCAGAGAGATTAAACTGTTTGGTCATTCAGGGCTTGGGACCGATGTGAATGCCCTGTGTAAAGATCTGTGGAAAGGTATATTCAACTATAATAATGAGAAATAATTAGAAAACAATTATTATACAGCACAAATCTCTGACTGGAGGAGTCGGGACAGGTTTTCCCATATTGGTAATAAATTGCAGGAGTATTGATCAGTCTCCTGATTGTATCCGATCGTATATAGTGCACCATCTCGTCTAAATGTTTCACAGTTGTGGAATGAGATCAGGAGAATTTTAATTGTCCGACAGTCACACCAATTGAAATTTGGTCAGTCCTTGATAAACTAGCGGAATTTTGATCAGTGTAGGGCCAGCTTTTTGGAGGCATTCAATAATTGATTTTGTATGGCAATGTTCCTTTAAGCCTTGGCATAGAGATGCCGCTGATGGCTCCCTCTAGTGCATTAACTACAAATCTATATCTAGAACGCCATCAACCAAAATACAAAAAGAGAGGGGCAAGTAAAACGATTGGAGCAAGATACAAAATTACTGAAGAGTAAACAATGCAATAGGAAGCCCAAATTCTCTGATGTTGCGGTTAAAGAAATCTCTCTGTCCAAGAATACAGGTTGACTAGGTATCATGCTGCATCTCCAGCTTTAACCGCTTGCTGACCAGCTGCCGTCATACTGTAGCAGGTCGTCGCAATCTTGCGAGAAGTCATAGCTGTACGTCGGTCCCATTAAGCTGGATAGCAGGTGCGTGCCTGCTGCACATAAAGGGTGCCGATGCTCGTGGCCAGTGGTCCGATGATCGTGGGCACGAGAGGCAGAACAGGGACGTGTGTGATATATATACATATATAAAAAATATATTTTCACACATACACACATCGCAGTTCTGTGAGAAAAGAGAGATTGAGAGTTCCGATCTGTCATCTCTTAGGCTGCATTCACACCTAGGCGTTTTGTCGCCCGATGCTGTAGCAGCCTGAGCTACACTGGAGGGGCGAATTACCATTGTCGGCTATGGAGATGGTTCACATCTCTACGCCGAACGCAGAAACGCCGTACGCCTGAACCTTGAAACAAGTCCCGGACCCTTTTTTTCAGGCGTATTAGGCATTCGGGCTTAGCCGACAATGTTAAAATCACCCCTCCAGCGAAAAACAAGGAGCGACTTGTCGCCGCAAATCGCGGGGACAAAACGCCGATTTCATGTCGCCGCAATACGCCGGCTCCCGCCTTCGCTCAGGTGTGAATGCAGCCTTATAGTCAGTTCCATCCCCCACAGTTAGAACACACATTTAGGGAACACAGTTAACCCCTTCCCTGCCAGTGACATTTACACAGTAATCAGTGCATTTTTATAGCACCAATCGCTGTATAAATGCCAATGGTCCCAAAAATGTCCGATATATCCGCCATAATGTCACAGTCTTGATAAAAAAAAAAAAAAAAAAAAAAAAAAAAAAAACAGAGATCGCCGCCATTACTAGCCATAAACCTATTCCCTATTTTGTAGACGCTATAACTTTTGCGTAAATCAATACACCCATTTTGCGATTTTTATTACCAAAAATATGTAGAATACATAATCGGCCTAAACTGAGGAGAGAACAAAAACGTTAAAAAAAAAAAAAAAAAAAAATGGGGACAAAATGTAGTTTTTTTTTTCAAAATTGGTGATCTTTGTTTATAGTCCAAAAAATAAAAAACACAGCGTTGATCAAATACCACCAAAAGAAAGCTTTATTTGTAGGGAAAAATAAAAAATAAATTACATTTAGGTACAATGGCGCACAACTACGCAATTGTCAGTTATAGCAATGGAGTACCGTATCGTAAAACATGGCTCGGTCATTGAGCAGCCAATTCTTCATGAAGTCTGAATAATGGGTCCAGAATATGCAGATCACGTCACTGAATGCATAGATTAGGCGGGGACTTCATAAAGACACACAGTCAGGCAATAGTGGAGTTTGTGAGCGGACACGACGGACTTCCAGGGTCCATTGCAGTGTGAATAGGATGCATAGAAGAAAACAGTTTATGGCGTGTCCCATCAGTTCCTCCAGTGCGGTACAATGCTCCATGATCAGGACCTCACTAGCACCTTATTTATACACAGATGATCTTTAAATTAACATTTTGTCGTGCCAAGAGGCTGTTTTTTAAGCAGCCATAGGAATGGTCAAGCAATCTAAACATAATTGGAGGGATAATCATTTGTCTGTGGGTCTAGAAGTCCGTTTACATCTTCAAGGTTGTTCTGAGCCGACAGCGGATGACAAATGTTCTCAGAACAAACACTCTGACGGGAAACTCACCCCTTATCACATAAAGAAGTGTGGCATTGGGCTATTCTGGGACACGTTTACCTTCCAGATTAGGAACTCCAGCATGGAAGGAAAGCCTCATTCCACAGTGCGAGGACAATGTTTGTCTCCAGGATCAGAGCCACACTACAATTTCATTGTGTCACTATCTCCGCAAATACCAGCAGGCAAACAACATCAATTCTCTGCTCTTCCCGGCTTGGAATTGGGTAATGTGCCATTCTCTGACAACATTCCTGTGAAATCATTAACTGGGCACAGGTTTGCATAGAGAGGCACAGATATCTAGGGACATTGGCCCGGATTCACAAAGCACTTACACCGACGTAGTGCAAATGTGCGCCAGACCCACAAAACCAACATACGTCTAAAAACAGGTCATCCTACCCCGACGTATCTTGATTACACTGGCGTAGCGTGGGCGCAAATATGGTTTGGACGCATGTTGCTTCTCCCATTGATTAGGCATTCAAATATGCAAATGAGGGAAATACGGCAAATCACGAACGTACGTGCGCCCGACGCAGGCTATGAATGAATGAAAAACATATAGCGCAGCACATGCGAACTTAATCGCCTCTGGCCGCTTGTTGTTCCTGTCTCCTTTGGTGTCAAAAGAGATGAGTCTTGATCTTTCTCCTGAACGCCAAGTGGTTCTCCTCCAACCGAATGCTGGTTGGTAAAGCGTTCCATAGTCTGGGACCTTGGACCGCGAATCTTCCTTCTCCTTTGGACTTTTAGTTGGCTTTCGGGATCTGGAGTAGATTTTGACTGGTGGATCGCAGAACGCGATTGGGGTTATGAGCTTTTATTTTTTCGCATAGATAGTGGGGAGCATTGCCATGGAAACATCTATGCGTTAGACAGAGTGCTTTAAAAGCAATTCTGTCTTTTACTGGCAACCAATGAAGGGTTTCTTAGTGAAGGGTTCTCAGTGAAGGCGAGATTGATTCCCAGGGTTTTTTCCCAGTCACAAGTCTGAACGACTTGTAGACGAGCGATTTGGTACTTGGGGAGTCCGAGGTAAAGGGCATTTGCATAGTCCAGTCTGGAGTTTACAATTGCTCCCACCACGACCGCTATGTCTTCTTTGGGAATAAAAGGAGTAAGTCTGCGTAGTAGGCGCAGCAGATGGTGAGATCCGCTGACTACTGACCCTATTTGTGCATCCATTGTCATGTAGGAGTCGAAGATGACCGAGACTTTTGACTTTGGCGCTAGGGGTGATGATTTTGCCCAGAATGGGCGGGGGGGGTCCATGTTGTTGCCAGTTGATTCATATGCTTGGCGTGAAACAGGAGAAGTTCTGTTTTCGCTCCGTTGAGTTTAAGATAACTCTTTGTCATCCAGTCCTCTATCAAAGAGAGACATGTCTCTAGATTGACGTGGTGATCCTTTTTATTGCAAATGCGGAAATACAGTTGCGTGTCGTCTGCATATGAATGATAGAGCAGTTTTTGGCTGCCAATGACTTCAAAAAGAGGATGAAGGTAGATGTTGAATAACACCGGCTATGCGATGTTTGCGTAAATTGTACGTCCAGCGTAAAGTTATTCCCCATAGATGAGGCGCAACCCAGAAATAGACATGCAAAGGTCTGCCCCAGATAACACAGGCCGGCGTATTGGGCATACGTTACGTTCACGGCGTACGTAGTGATCCAGCGTGGCTTAGGCAGTTGTGCCGGCGTGGTTGTGAGCATGCGCATAAGGGTGCCGTTTCATGCGTCCATGTCACGGCGCATGCGCAGTTCATGATACGCGGGGCGTAAAGCACTGCACCATGCTCGGACTATCATTTGCATGGATCACGCCCACTTCCACTGGCCTGCGCCTTCGAAATTACGCTATGCTGGCACATCTTGGTGAGCGATGGCTTGCTGAATGCAGTGATTTCCTCTCCGCGCTGCGCCGACGTAGCTTACTGTGTGTGCGCTACGCCGGCGTAAATTTGCACCCACTCTCTGAATCCGGGCCTATGTCTTTGGGTTTAAAAGCAAACAGAAATCCTGTAGGGCCCTTTCAGATGGGTTGTCCAATCAGGTCTGCCTGTCAGTTTTTAAGTGGACCTAATTGGACCCTCCAGTCTCCCTATGGAGCCGTGGATGTCTAACGCCCGCGCCATCTGATCCTGCTCACAAATAGACAGCTGTGGTCCTACTTTCCATCTGGCGGATTGGATGGAAAATGGACATGCGGTTCGTTTCCATCCAATTTCCCCATGAGAGCGGCACCATGTCCGTTCTGCATAGAGGAGCGAACACAGACCTGTCATCCTCCTGCTCAACAGGGATCAGCAGAGCAATCCCCCGCTGAGCAAGTGGACACCGCTACACAAAAGGCGCCCGTGTGAAAGGGGTCTTAATGAGCGCTAAAATTCAATTTTCAATTATCAGGAAGTTTGACCTTTTCAGAGTCAGCAAAGAATGCAATTAAAAAAACAAAAAACATAGCCAAGGGCTGCCACCTGCTGATTTTAGGACGATTGGTTGAAAGTTGGGGATGACTAAAGACGGCTATAGATGGAGATTTTCTATTCTGCAGCCAGTAGGACAGAGATGATTGCCAGTGGTTATAGCTGCTGGCGATAATTGCATGAAAAATACGACATGCTGGTTGTACCCAAGTCAAATGCTGGATCGATTTGGGTACAATCAGCCTGCCCATAGATGGTTCAAATATCTAACAGTCTATGGTGGGCTTATGGAAACCTTTCAACTCTGCACACATTCCTTGCCAAATTACAATCAAATTTGGTGAAATATGGAAAAAAAAAAGTTTTTTCCATATTTCACCAAATTTGATTGTAATTTGGCAAGGAATGTGTGCAGAGTTGAAAGGTTTCCATAAGCCTGCCATAGACTGTTAGGCGGCGTACACACGACCAAGGTTCTCGCTAGAAACCTGCGAGAACCTCGCTGGAAGCTGCATTCCAGCGAGAACCTCGGTCGTGTGTACGCTCCTGGATTGCCCCGCCCGTCGGGAATCCCGTCGAGCGAATAGAGAGCAGGCTCTCTATTTGCTCGACGGCCCGCCTGGATAATGGCTGGTTGCCATTCCCGACGGGCGGGTCGCCGATTTCGACGGCCGGCCGAGAGCCTCGATGGGCGGAACGATGTGTTCCGCCCGTCGAGGTTCTCTGCCGTGTGTACGCGGCTTTAGATATAGACACGATACACATGATCAGATCTTTCCGACAGCAGTCCTACTGACATGTTTTACCGCTCCGACTGACCTGTTTTACCGGATAATCTGACCGTCCGTACGCTACATCGGACAATTTTTGTCGTAATTTCCACAGACAAATGTACGCCGTGCATGCTCTCAAACTTTCCAACAACAAATACATTACGTCTGATCATCCGATCGTGTATACACAAGTCCATCGAACTAAAATCCAAAGTACAAACACGCATGTTCGGAACCAATGCTAATCAAACAATAGCAGAAGTTGCCCAAAGGATGTCAGTTAGAAGCTGAAAAACCACGTGGTCTGGTGAATGTTGGCTGAAAATGTTCTGCCATGTATATGCCGAACAAGTTCACAGACATCGCCCTTTGGACCAAAATCCACGGAAAAGTCAGATGGAAGTCCGATTGTGTCTATGGGGCTTTAGGAACACTCCCTTTGGAAGATTTGGGAGCCCACTCTTCCACAAAGCAAGACCAATTACTAAAATCTTAGTATCTTGATTGCCATTAAAGTCATTTTCAGGGTTACAATCCTACAGCATTTATTAAAAACAAATATTAAAACGTGTATTCAAAATAAAATACCTTGCACCACAAGGCTACATATGCCCATTCATACATTTCTGTCTTGTACGGTCATGTCTACATAACAGAACAGGATTGATGGTGCAATCATTAAGACTCTCGCACATGAGTCACAGTTTACAGTAGTAAATAAATCCCAGACAGCAAATTATGATGATTCACACTAGCAGGTAAAGACCGAGGTCTAATTACAACTTTACATGCCGCCAGCAGCTGATATTATCATGAAAAATACGGTACTTCCTTGGCAGGTATGTTATCCAAGACGACACAACCAGCATCTGTTGCCCACTGTGGACCATTTGCCACACCGAGTCGATAAACAAAATGGTCCTCCTATTGCCGGTGAAAGACAAACCTACATTACACCAGGATCACCATCTGCTTTTGTGGCTGGTGCAAATGTTCCCGTAAAATGCAGAACAACTTTAAGCTTCAATCATTCTCGTCCATCAGTGCCAACGTGTGTAACACACCGTGCATGTGAGCCACAGTGCAATGCCATTTATTATTAAAGGCACCCGAACGCACATTTATGCTGTAAATGCCTCAGCTGTGCACCACAAAGTAGCGATGTAAAAATGTGTGGGCTGTGCTGCCACGGCCATCTATAGTGTAGGTGGATATTTTGTTGCACCAAGACTCGTAAAGCGGACCTTCATGCCGAAATGCCCCATTGAAGTCCTCCCCTAATATTTTTTAGCATACCTTTTTTTCTGGATCTATGACCCACCCAGCCTCCAACTTTACCCAGGTGACAATGATGTCAGCCTACACCAGCATCCACCTGAGATATATACACATCTTATATCCCAAGAGGCATCAGCTTAGGCAAATAGCGCCAAGGGAGGAAGGACCCAGCAGGGAGTCATCAGGGGTACAGCTGTAAGAACCAGAAACAGACATCCAGCGCCCAATGACTTTAGAGAGGAAGATGGTGGCGCAGTAACTGGGGTAGAGTGTGGAGCAGTGGGTGACAACAGATCAACGCTGGCATCACTGGGCATGAGTTTTTTTTTATTATGGACAACCCCAGCATAAAAAAGGTAACATAGTTGGTAAGGTTGAAGACAAAAGTCCATCCAGTTCAACCTGTGTTTGTGTAGAAAATAATAAATTTCCCACATCCCCTTAAATTGTGTACGTTAAGATTCACGTCCAAGAGTCTTTTAAGAAAGTATCAATACTTCCTGCCGACACCACCAATTGTGGAAGAGATTTCAACATCCGTATCGCCTGACAGTGAAAAATCTCCTATGCAGCTCAAGGTTAAAACGCTTCTCTTCCAGTCTCATCGTGTGGCACCGTGTCTTCTTACACTCCCTGGGAGTGAAAAGTTAAATACTTATGCTGGGATCCCCATTGAGATATTTGTACATTGCAATCATATCTCATCCCAAGCATCTCTTCTCCGGGGAGAATACATTTTGCGTTCCTCATAATTAAGGTCATTCAGTGCCCATATTAATTTAGTTGACCTTCTCTTGAGCTTCTCCCCCTAAAGAGTAACTAACATTCATATTTTTAATACCACCCCCCCCCCCCCCAGGGCATTACCTTACATTGACCAGTATTGAACCTAATTTGCCATGTAGTAGCCCACTCCATTAATTTATTCGGTTCACTCTTGTAAAGTTTGTATATCCTGCTGTGTTATCGCCCAACATATTTTTGTGTCCTCGGCAAACACAGAGATCAAGGTACTTATCCCATCCTCCATATCAATTATAAATAAATGAAACCAAATTGGTCCTAGAACAGAGCCCTGGGGTACTCCACTAGCCACTCTAGACCATTCTGAGTATACGTTCTTCATCACAACCCTTTGGACACGCCCTCGTTGCCAGTTGTCTATCCACGTACATACCCTATGGTCCATGCCTACAGACCTCAGCTTGTAGATTAAGCGTTTGTGAGGAACTGTTTCAAATGCTTTCGCAAAATCCAGAATATATTACATCCACCAGGCATACGTTTGTCCAGATGGCGGCTCACTTCCTCGTAGAATGTTAATAGGTTGGTTTGGCAAGAGCAACCTTTCGTAAACCCGTGCCGATTACTGCCAATAATACCATTTTCCATCTGCAAATTTTTTTTTTTAAGTGTATTTTTGTGCGTGAACTCGAGAGAGAGGAGCCGGACTGCAGGTGTTGGGAGTAGGCAGACCCTCCCCCCGGAGGCAATCGCCATCCTTCTCCATGCCCCTGGTGGCAATGGCGGGTGTGAAGGGGGGCCTCCCACTCACCCCGCCCTACCTGCTCCTCTTGGGAGCCCAACTGGGGCCCAACGGGACCCCAATGGGGCAGAGGGACTCCCCTATGAGGGAGGGAGTGAGGGGGCCTAGCCCACCCAGCCAGCCCCGTAGGTCCTTCGCCTCTCTTTTTTTAAGAGACCGCATGGCCAAAGTGCATGTGTTTTAAACCAATTTTGTGTGCGTGCAAGTGTGGTGGTTTTTGTGGGGGGGGGGGGGGGTGGGCGTACTAAGCACAGGCGTACCTTGCATAGCACACCCACCGGGAGCCGGGCTGAGACCACCAAACTCAATTCACATGTAGCCGAGACCGGGATCCGAACCCTTGGCTGCAGAGGTGAATGGCTTGTCAGCGCAGTGCCAATCACGTTGAGCCACCACAGCTCCCTCTGCAAATTCTTGAATATGGTCCCTTATCCCCTCAAATAGTTTGCAAACTACCAACGTTAGACTGACAGGCCTATAGTTCCTAGGAATAGATATCTGCCCTTTTTTAAATATTGGTACCATGTGGGCTTTCTGCCAATCAGCTGGTACCAATCCTGATAGTAAGCTGTCCGTGAAGAGAAGGAATAGTGGTCTGGTTTTTAACCGGACTGCGTTTCTTAAGGACACTTGGGTGTAAGCCATCCGGTCCCGGTGATTTATATCAAGCTTTTCTAATCCTTTCTGGGCTGTGGGACAGGGACACCCCCCGCGACAGGAAAGGAGGCAGGCGCAAAACAGGCGGGACAAGGCAGAGTGAAAGGTGGACCGGAGGAGGTGGCAGGTAAGTGTTCTCGGGCCAGGAGACGGTGCAGAGAAGCGACTGCTTTGGGAGAGCTAAGAAGGAGGAGCGGAACGGTGGAAAAAAAAAAGAAGTTTAAAGTAGGTGGGTGAAGTCTTCTTTAAAAAACAGTAATGGGCTGACCCAAGGCATTGCATTAGAATAGAGTGCTATGCAAATAATGCTTCATGCCTGTCCAGTGCGGTACCGCTTAAAAAAGTTAACATGAATTACTTTTCTTGCTTATGTACACTATTAGGACAGAAGATTTATTTTCAATGGGATAACATACAAAAAAACGACATACAAGGTCAATTGCCATTTAAAAAGAGAAGTATGGGAAAAAAAATTGGGGGGGGGGGGGCAGGAGGAGAAATCATACTTACCTCACTGGATGCAGCATCCCCCGCCAGCTCTAAGACGGCTAACTGAGCGATCAAAAAATGCTGATCGTGCAGCTCTCCCTGAGCAGAGAGCTGGAGGCCGAGCCGAGTGCCAAGCCAGGCTTGTGGGCGGATCCTGACCATATGGTGGCGATCTTTCCTGAGCCTGGACTGGCTCTGTGACCTCAGCTGACGGCGACCATCAGCCCTCTGAAAACAGGTCACAGGAGTGTAGAATGAACTGCTCCCCTGTGATCCACAGAAGTACGGCCAAACAAACTTTGGCTGTACTTCTCCTTTAATGTTGCCTATCCAGATTTACAGTAACCACGGTTTGTCCATGCATTACCGCAACACGTGTGAAGTCAACCTAACCAAAAAAAAAATCATTAAAAAATTGGGTCTCATGCCAGTTACTACATAATTGACCCCACAAATTAATCACAGATCTAGCCTACACCCGCAGGTTGGGAGCACGGCTCCGGATACTTTCTTCAATCTCCATTTCATCCTATTTTTGAATTTGTCTTCTCAATCAGAGGCAGAAATCACCTTTTGTCTTCTCAGCAGCTGCTTTCACTGTTGTATTTCCTGCCACAGCTGACAGCTCTACATAAAACACCACACTCATAGAAGTCATTAAATCATTACAGCTTGGAGAGCTCATTTGTCATACCATCAATGCCTTGAATTAGTCAGACGTCCTCTGAAGTGGCCAAATGGTGACAGAAAGGAACTGACGGCCTATGTTAAGTTTCCACAACAACCTCAAGTTACCCCGGCTATTGCAGGTAAATTGTCACACCTATGGTGACAAATGGTTCAACAATCCATAAAAAAAGGGTGTAATGACATGCTTGATCCACTAAGCAACAAAAAGAAAAAGTGTAAATCAATGGAATGGAAAAGACCATCTCTATGGTCAGTCAGATCCTGGATGAGCAATACATAATACATCACATGGAAATTAGCCGTCAATGGGATTCTCACTTCCCCTCACCAAGCCGAGGTCAGGGGGTATTGTCTGGATGGATGACTCCTATGGGACCAATACAGAAGGTCTTAACTGTTGCGGTATATTTGAGGTTATAGTGATTGCCTGCAACAGCCATAACTTTTACTTTCAGGGTTCATTCACACTTTACAAATCCATTGTGCTGCGTTACATTGTGTGTTGGTTTAAGAAAGCCAATCAATTTACACAACGGATTAAAAAAAAAAAAAAAAAAAAAAAAAGAAAAGAAGCTTACTGCCGCTATAATACCCAAATTAATTAGAACCCATCTATGCTATGTTTGTACATATACAATATATTGTTTTGTAACCTGAATGTGCTGCTATATTATCCTTATATGAATTGTAACATATTTATGACACATGTATATAAAATTATGGCACATATTTATTGATTTAGGCTCCATGCACACTGACGCTGATAAAAGCTATAAAAAATGCCAGTAGCTTTGCAGGGAGCCTTGCAAAGTTTTTTAGCGTTTTTGCAATAGCTTTAACCACTTCAGGCCCGCGCTACCGTCGGATGACAGCAACAGCGCGGGCCTGAATATCCAACATGCCGTCATTTGACGGCATGTCCTTCAGGCGTTCCCAGCGCGCGCTGTAGAGCGCGCTGCGGGGAAACCCTGTGTTGTCCGTGTCCCTTGGACACGGCCAATCACAGATCGTCTGGCGAACGAATAAGCAGAGTGGCCGGATTGCGATATCTGTGGGCGAAGCCCTTGAGAGAGGAGATCATCTCTCAGCCGTTTTTCTCTGAGAGGAGGACGGTTGAGGTGTTCCTTCCTACATAGGGGCGGACCCCACCCAGTACCACCCTCCTCCCCCCCCACAGTTATTAACACACACCTAGGATACACATTTAACCCCCTTCCTCACCCCCTAGTGTTAACCCCTTCAATGCCAGTCACATTTATACTGTAATTAGTGCATATTTATAGCACTGATCGCAGTATAAATGTGAATGGCGCCAAAAATGTGTCAAAAGTGTCCGATGTGTCCGCCATAACGTCGCAGTACCAATAAAAATCGCAGATCGCCGCCATTTCTAGTAAAAAAAATTATTCTCTCCCCTATTTTGTAAGCGCTATAACTTTTGCGCAAACCAGTCGCTTATTGCGTTTTTTTTTTTTTTTTTTTTACCAAAAATATGTAGAAGAATACGTATCGCCCTAAACTGAGAAAAAAAAAGTGTTTTTTTTTTAATTGGGATATTTATTATAGCAACAAGTAAAAAATATTGTATTTTTCTTCAAAATTGTCGCTCTTTTTTGTTTATAGCGCAAAAAATAAAAAACCGCACAGGCGATCAAATACCACCAAAAGAAAGCTCTACTTGTGGGGAAAAAAGGACGTTAAAGCGGATCTCCCATGCAAATACGTTTTTTTTTTTTTTGGGTAGTTAAATAGCTAATTGCAGGGCTTAAATAAACTCACGAATCTCCTCTCCAACGTCCGCTCCTCTCTCTTTCTGTGTGGAATATACATTTATATTCCTCTGTGTCCGCCGTTGCCATTTTTACTGCGGGCATTTCAATCACGGGCAGGGACTTCCTGGTTGCGGTGATGCTGTTGTCCCAGCATCCACCTCTCGATCTCGCGCATGCGCACACGCAGCGGAGAGCAGCGGCGTCAGCGTCTGTGTTGCAACAACAACGGAAGGTGTCGTCCCCGAAATCGCGCGATGTTTGCTATAACAGAATCTGATCACAAGGGAGCTATGACGACACAAGCTCCCAGAGCACATTGCGTGGTCCTGAAAAAGATGAAATGCCCGAGAAAAACCCGAAGTGTGCAGACCAGAAGGAGGATGAATATATATGGTACTGTAAATATTTGACAAACAAAAATATCCGTTTGTGCAATGTTTTATAGCAGCAGTAATCTTAAGATTATGTTAAAATTAGGGTGGAGCTCCTCTTTAATTTTGTTTGGGAGCCACATCGCACGACCGCGCAATTGTCAGTTAAAGCGACGCAGTGCCGGAAGATGAAATTTTACCTGGGCAGGAGGGGGGTGTAAGTGCCCAGTATGCAAGTGGTTAATCAGCGTTTTTCAGTGTAGCTTTTATCAGCTTTTTTTTTTATGGGAAAAAACGCGAAAAAACGCTGGCGCTTTTGGGCGTTTTACGTTTTTTCGTCTTATTCCCCGCCAAAAAACAGCACTTTGAACGCAAATTTTGGGCGTTCAGAAAAAAGCCAATAAACTCCAAAGCTCATTAACACTGTAAAAAGGCCAGGTATGCATGGGCACATAGGCTAACAGAGTTCAGTTTATGGGCTTTAAAAAAAAAAGCCAAAACGCCAATAAACTGCTCAAAAACGCTGGCGCCAGTGTTTCACGTTTTTTATCTATAAAAAAATAAAAGAACTGATAAAAGTTACACTGAAAAGGCTGATTAAAGCTATTGCAAAAACGCTAAAAAACGTTGCAAGGCTCCCTGCAAAGCGCTACTGGCGTTTTTTTATAGCTTTTATCAGCTTCAGTGTGCATGGAGCCTAAGCTTTTTGATAATACACATGTCAAGATACAATTTCTATGTAGTTGTTCATTACTGATCTCAAAGTCCCAAATCTCTACATGAAATGTACTTTATCAGCGTATAACACACACCCCAAGTTTAGGTGGGAAGTTTAAAGCGGATGGCCCACAAAAATGTTTTTTTTAAAAGCCAGCGTACGCTCGTCTCTCTGCTGCTCCTCCCTCCATCCACGGTGAGGGAACCAGGAAGTGAAGCGCTGCAGCTTCACTGCCCGGTTCCCTACGGCGCATGCGCGAGTCGCGCTGCGCCCGCCGATTGGCTAACGGGCCGGAAGTGGGTGAAGATACCTGTCTTTAGACAGGTATCTGCACCCCCCTCCCCCCTGAAAGGTGTCAAATGTGACAACGGAGGGGGGGGGGGGGGTTCCGATCAGCGGATCTTCACTTTAGTGTGGAGATTCTCTTTAAGAAAAAAAAAAAAAAAAAAACACACATACATTTTAAATGCCCAAGATTGCAGAATGATCAGTGTCCAGCCGCAGCCTTGGCCCCCAACAGTGTCCAGCCGCAGCCTTGGCCCCCAACAGTGTCCAGCCGCAGCCTTGGCCCCCAACAGTGTCCAGCCGCAGCCTTGGCCCCCAACAGTGTCCAGCCGCAGGCCTTGGCCCCCAACAGTGTCCAGCCGCAGCCTTGGCCCCCACAGTGTCCAGCCGCAGCCTTGGCCCCCAACAGTGTCCAGCCGCAGCCTTGGCCCCCAACAGTGTCCAGCCGCAGCCTTGGCCCCCAACAGTGTCCAGCCGCAGCCTTGGCCCCCAACAGTGTCCAGCCGCAGCCTTGGCCCCCAACAGTGTCCAGCCGCAGCCTTGGCCCCCAACAGTGTCCAGCCGCAGCCTTGGCCCCCAACAGTGTCCAGCCGCAGCCTTGGCCCCCAACAGTGTCCAGCCGCAGCCTTGGCCCCCAACAGTGTCCAGCCGCAGCCTTGGCCCCCAACAGTGTCCAGCCGCAGCCTTGGCCCCAACAGTGTCCAGCCGCAGCCTTGGCCCCAACAGTGTCCAGCCGCAGCCTTGGCCCCAACAGTGTCCAGCCGCAGCGGCAACGAGCGCTGCCGAGATGGACAGAGGCGGATGTCCCTGTGTACTTGGCTCTTCTCGCAATCCCGCCCCTTGGCCGGCTCCTATGATGGACACAACACTGGTCCAATGGCAGGATGTGAATGCTAGGAGGCGGGATTGGGCGTGACTGCGAGTGGAGCCGAGTACACAGTACACTCGGCTCTGTCTATTTTGGCGGTGCTCGTTCCCTCCGAGGCAGCCGATTTTCCCCTTAATTTAAAAGGGGGGGGGGGGGGAGTGTGTGTTATATGCTGATAAATACTGTACATGTACCGATAAGATAACAGAGGAGACTTCAGGGACTGCTGAAAAAAACAAACAAAAAAAGAAAAGCCCTACTGGTCCTAAACGGCCATTTACCAGTTCATGAGGCCTTACACTGCTATGCTGGCCTTCAGTATGTGTTATTCCAACTCTACAAGACAACGGACAAGACAACCAACTAGATTTCACAGATATTATTGATAACCACGATCGCCAATCAGTTAAACAAATACAGTCACACCCTTCAAGGTAAAGTTTTCCCATTCGGGACAGTTTGGAAAATATATCTGGTGAGATCTCAATGGCATGGATATGCTGCCAATGATTTGTGCCCCTTTAGATAATGGGACAATTTATCTGTATGGGTGGGCACTGCAGCGTACATTGGACACCCTAGGAATGTACGTGCCATACACAAGTTTTTTTTATTCGAAATACGTAAATCTATGGTACATTTAACCTCCATAGATAAACAAATACCAGCTTAGGGACAACGTACGAAACGATCCAAGAGTTATAAAAGACTTGTAATCTCAACACACATCAAAGCCCCTCACCTTCTGATCACAGCAATCAAAAGTCTCTTTTCTCCAAATTCCTTGTCTCCGCCGCAGCATGTCATAGAAATAGTGCTTCTTCCTCCCGGGCGCTGCCATAACTCAGGAGGGGCGGCTCAGAACCGCACTCTGCCTGCACACGCTATGGAATTCTGCAGATCTGCTCCATTACTCACTGCATGGACAAGTACAGAATTGTCATCTCCCTGACTAGTATATATTTCAAAAACTAAAATGTATTGCCCGTTGTAGACACAGGTAGTAAAAAAATAAATAAAAAAAAATAAAAAAGCCATTTGGAAAATGAGGGAAAAGTACAAAAAAAAAAAATCAAAAGATTAATATTAACCTCCCTGGCGGTATGATTCTTTCAGATTTTAGGTGCTGAAAGCGGTACTATTATTTTCAAGGAATTTGGGCGTTTTATACTGTAGGCCTGTAATTCTTAGGAATAACTCACTTAAATCTCACCAAACAAGAGTCTAGTAGGCATCTCGGGTATGACATTTTTTTAAAAACAAAATTACAAATTAGAATATAATAAATTATAACACTTAATATAATTATAATAAAAATTATTCAATAATGTAATCAACTCAAAATCACTAAAAATTTGCTCAGTTGCAGAATTGTCACTGTCAATTTTTTTTTTTTAGGACTGATTTTTCCCACAAATCGCTATCGCTCAATTCTGCAAGTGATTATAATTTATTATCGCTGTTTTCTAGCTCGTCTAAAACCATTTTTGACATTAAGGGACACTTTTGGTTGCTATGGACAATCTACAGTTTCCAGGCAGAAAGAACAGTTTTTATTATATAAAAGTACATGCAGTACACTGGGCAGACCACTAGGGACAAGGGGGGTGTGTATTTTTTACATACAGTACTGTAATCTACAAGATTACAGTATACTGTATGTAATGTGTTTGTTTACTTTTTTGAATTTGGCGCCGATCTCCGCCCCCGTGCGTCGTAACGTCTCAGGGAACGGAGATCGGAGGCACACCTGTGAATCGAGCGATTACCTGCTGGCTCACACACCATTACACTACTAGCCTGACCCGTTGATACAAGGCAGGATATATCCATGCTTTCATGTTGTTTCCACCAAATTCTGACCCCATCATCTGAATAAATCGCAGCTTAAATCTAGACTCAGACCAGGCAACGATTTTACAATCTTCTATTGGTAAATTTTGGAGAACCGAATGCAAGTTATAGCCTCAGTTTCCTGTTCTTAGCTGAGAGGAGTGGCACCGGGTGTGGTCTTCTGCTGTTGTAGCCCATCTGCTTCAAGGGTTATCGTGTTATGCCTTCAGAGGCGGTATTCTGCACACCTTGGTTGTAACGAGTGGTTATTTGGAGTTACTGTTGCCTTTCTGTTCTCTCAAACCATTTTTGTCCACAAAACCACCGCTCACTGGACATTTTCTCTTTCAGACCAGTCTCTGTAAACCCTAGGGTGAGGAAACAGACGAGGAGGACGTGCTTTCTCGGTGTAGAGGGGGCAAGGTATGGAATGATTTACCGTTGGTCCTAAAAACCACCACCAATTTGCTAAGCTTCAGGAAGAGTTTGAAGACCATGCTTTTCCAGAAGTGTTATGGGGGCTTATAGGTCACTGCATCCTGGCCAGTAAGGGAGCTAGATTAAAGGGGTTGTAAAGGATTTTTTTTCCCCTAGTTTCCTTTACCTTAGTGCAGTCCTCCTTCACTTACCTCATCCTTCCATTTTGTTTTTAAATGTCCTTATTTCTTTTGAGAAATCCTCACTTCCTGTTCTTCTGTCTGTAACTTCACACAGTAATGCAACACTTTCTCCCTGGTGTGGAGAATGCCTCTTGAGGGGGCAAGCAGGCAAGTCAGGACACACTCTACTATGCAGATAGAGAAAGGAGCTGTGTATTAGTCGGCGTGCTGACACTCCTGCTCGCCCCTTCCCCCCCCCTCAAGAGACTTTCTGCACACCAGGGAGAAAGGCTTGCATTACTGTGTGGAGTTACAGACAGAAGAACAGGAAGTGAGGATTTCTCAGAAGAAATAAGGAGATTTAACAGCAAAATCGATGGATGCGGTAAGTGAAGGAGGACTGCACTAAGGTAAAGGAAGCTATTTAGGGGAAAAAATGTTTTTCCTTCACAACCCCTTTAAGAAGATCGGAATCTCCCTGCTCATTATAGTCATACGCATCGAGCCCCATGGGTAAGACTGCGTTTATAATCATTTTTTAATAATAATAAACAAGTTCAGGAGGTGCATACTCGGTAGCCAGCTGCTCCGAATCCTGAAAATAAACAAGCGGGCTTCAGATGCACAAAACCTTGATGGGCTCTGCCTGGTTCCAAGATCAGGTATGATTTTATTGGTTTAGTAGAAAGTAGAAGGAACACATCAATAACATTATTCAAATCTTAAAAGTTGAAGTTCTAACAATCACGGGGGAGACGTTAAAAAAAAAAAAAATTGATCATGGGGACTGGAGCTCCACTTTAAGGCATCACAGAGCTAAGGGAACCGAAAAACTGACCCATAGTCTATAAGACCATAGCAGAAAGTAGTGGGTAAAGGATCGCTAAAGGAAATTTTTTTTTTTAGCTAAATGTCCTTATTGTTCGTTTTTGCTTTGAAGTTGCTGTAATCCTGCTCTGTTCTCCACACTTCCTGCTTGTCTGTTTCCTTATAACCACAGTGCTGGGAGCTTTCTCACGGTGGTCTAAGCGGTCATTACTGTGTGTCCAAAACTTCCCAGAACCAATTAGATTCATTTTCAAAACAAAACACTGCCCTGGATTTGTTTGTTTTTGTTTTGTGTGTCTCTTTACTTCACAGAATCATGAAGCCAGTTCAAAAGTAAAACTAACCTGCAGGCACATTATATGATTTTTATCTATTTTTAATCATTTTGAAAAGGAATCAGTTAACTTTTATGTCTCTATACCCTGTAAAAAGTCATTTCCTTTAGTGACCCTTTAAGCCTTGCTCACAGGGTACAGAAAAGTATTAAACACCATGGTTTGTAAAGCTGGCGACACATGGATGGAAATTTGTCTTGTTCAGCAGGTGTGTAGCCCAAACCAGCATTTAATCAGTGTGCATGCAGCCAATAACCTGCAGAGCTGATCAGTGTATTCTGACAGTGGGGCAGTCTCTGCTGTCAGAATACAGACACAGCAGGAAAGATTTCCCCATCCACCTCAAATGTGTGGATGGGGAAACAGCACATTTTTTTCCCCATTCAGCAGGCTCCCACCCAAAAGGAGTAATGTATGGCTAGCTTAAATCTTTTGGGTTGATAGAGGTGAAGAGGTGTTAGGACTAAAATCTTGTATGTTGGTGCTTTAAATTTCCCCAAATCATTCACATTGACAACAATACACATGGATCGAAATTTGAGCACTCCAGCAGGGACTGGTCGAATTGTGTAGGGGTAGGCTGGATGTACACAAGTCGATCAATCGATTTGTGTACAACCAGCCCATCAGATTTTTTTTTTTATATTTAGAAGACCATGGCTCAGATAGTGTGGAGGGGATGGAGGAAATCGGTGCTTTTTTTGTTCAACCTGCTTGCTAGACGAACCCCCCTCCCCCCCAAAAAAACACCACATGTGTAACGTATGGCCTACATAATCCCAGGACAAGTCTCAAAATACAAAATAACATAGCCTTGAGCTTATTTGTTCTGACACCCTACTGGCTTCCATTGTACTGACAATTTGTGCTCATTAGACAGGCGTTTGACCACATGCTGCTTTACCTAAAACAAAAGCAAAGACAAAGTCCGCCCCATTACACAATAATGTTAGCATAGGCAACATTGTATTTGTTTGTAGGAAGACAAGGTATAGATAAATGTAGGGCTTGAGCTTCATCCTGCTTTGATTCTCTACTCTGCTATATAGAAGAAACCCCTGAGGCCCAATACTAGCGGGATTTAAAAAATAGGCTGCCCCACTTAAGACCTATAATGGTGGGACTTTCTTTCCTGCAACCACAGGTGGCGAGAAAATAAAATAAAAAAAAAAAAAGCTTGATTTTCCCATAAACAGTCAGTGTCTATGGGGGAATTCTTCCCACTGGACCCATCGTGTTCTACCTGGGGGGAGGAGGGGAGAACACTGAAAATCTGACATATAAAAAAAATGTGTGTTGCACTAGAAAATAAAAAATTAAATGTATTAAACAAAAACAGTGACTCCACGAGTAACCAAAGGAGTGAACAGTTATCTTGAGCGTTCAATCACCTACAGAATCCTGCACCTTGTGAATAAACCACCACCAATCTAAGAATGTGCTCTTACTAGAGAGCATGGACCACCAATGGGTCAACAATTATGGATATAGATCAAATTTATCCAAGTAATAAAACACATTTGTAATTAAAAAAAAAAATGGTACAAAAAAAATTAATAGAGAGCAGCATAAAACAAATGCGATATTTGACACTGGGTTATATACACGAATGCATCAATATCTGGTTGGATGGATATATTAGTAATTCTCAGGGTGTTTATCAGATATTTTGGTTCCAATTTTGCCCTTCGTGTGCTTCATCCTAGACGCTCACAAATATAGTTCCTGCCAAAAAAATTGGTGGAAAAGGTGACTATGAAGAGCAGGAGATTTTGCTTTAGGAAGGTAAAAAAAGTCCAGCAAAGAGACACGGTTACATTTTTCTTAAGTCGCATGTGTTCGTTAAAATGGAAGTAAACCCTCCATTAGAATTTTCACCTACAGGCAAGCCTTAATCTAGGCTTACCTGTAGGCGTTTGCAATATCTCCTAAACCTACACGGTTTAGGAGATATTTGCCAAAAAGGATGCACCGTTGTCAACGGCGCACTGAGAATGCCGGTTTTCTGAATGGAGAATGCCGAATTCTGTGCGAAGTGATGTCATCGCCGCTGCGGCCAATCACAGCGCCGGAGCGGCGATACCCAGAAGTATCCTCCGCGAGCGATGGCTGCGGCTGGAGGGGAAGAGGACAGCTTCAATCTAAGGCAGTGTTTCTCAACTCCAGTCCTCAAGGTCCCCCAACAGGTCAGGTTTTCAGGATTTCCATTATTTTGCACAGGTGATTTGATCAGTTTCACTGCCTTAGTAATTCCCACAGCCTTTTCATCTGAGGGAAATCCTGAAAACATGACCTGTTGGGGGGGCTTGAGGACTGGAGTTGAGAAACACTGATCTGAGCTAAGTAATGCATAATAAGCTAGTATGCTTGACATACTAGCTCAGTATGCCTTAGTCTTGCAGGTTTTTATTTTAAGTCTAAAAATGCATTTTAACAGAAACAAAAAAAAGTCAACATTAAGTCAGTTGAAGATTTAGTGTTGGGCAACATTTATAGCCGTCTTGGCCTGCAAGTGACCCATTGGCCACGGGCTGGACACCTCTGCTATAGAGGGAAGGAAAAGCAATACACTAAGCTAAAGATGGTCTTGTTTATTACAGGTATTTATATAGCGCCATAAACTTACGCAGCGCTTTACATACAGTAAGATATATATATATATTTTTATTATTATTAGTCACATCAGTCCCTGCCTTCAAGAAGCTTACACAGTCTAAGGTCCCCAACTCACATACTAGGGCCAATGTAGACCCTACACCAGGGATATGCAATTAGCGGACCTCCAGCTGTTGCAGAACTACAATTTCCATGAGGCATAGCAAGACTCACAGCTACAAGCATGGCATTCTGAGGCAGAGGCATGATGGGACTTGTAGTTTTGTAACAGCTGGCGGTCCGCTAATTGCATATCCCTGCCCTACACCTATACCTGACTGTATACAAAAATCAAGCAAAATGCTTAGGTAGGGATTCTACAGATTAAGCCTGGTACACACTATTCGTTTTTTTTTTTTGTTCGGGAAAAAAAGAGCCACTGTACGAACTATGCAATGTTAGTACAGCGATCTTCCCCGCTGAGCCATTGTGTTCTGACAAGGGGACTTCCCGCCCCCGACTTCCCCCCAGAACACACCTGTCAGTGCCCTCAGTCAGCAGACATTTTTGTCATGCCCCTTCAACAGAAGCCAGCTGAACGAATGGACTGGCTGCCATACTATTAAACCGGCTGGTGCACCCCATATATAGTTTTGATAGACCTAAAAGATTGTGCAATCAGATTGCAAAGTAGATGGCACGCCTTAAAGATCAGGCAATCGATAATCATGTCAAACCTTGCCCCTACCCTGTGCCCATTTGCCGGCAAATGTTGCCACAACTACAAAATATCAACAACCAAGACAGTTTGTACAGCAAAATGTTAGTCACTTGTATGCCTGTATTTGTCATCTCCTGTGTGATCCAAAAGTTTGGGTTCATCAATATGGAAAACAAATATCAACAAAAATTAAATAACCAGACAAGAGCCACAGACCATCTGGGCCAACTGGGCCCATTCCTTTTGAATAGCTGCACCAAAAGGGGTCCATCTGTTTAGCAGTCAGACTGCAGAGGTCATATCAGTGACAACAGGCAATTATGACCAGTGCGAGACTAAATAGGAGGTAAGCAAGACAGTTCCTCCGTATAATACACACTCATTTATATTCAAGAAATGGCCAAGCGGATTTGATTTAATGGCCAATAATGATTTGTTACCTGCTAATGAACCTTCCTTTCAGAAAGATCTGTAGCATTTGGCTAGCAGTGGATTTAAAAGACATTTACCTTTATAAAAAGATAACCAACTACCAATCGCAATTAGCACCGTCCCAAGTCACATCCTGCCATGCTTCAGATACCCCGGGATCTTCTCTTCCATATTAAGCTGGTCATGCAGTAGTACGTTTTAGAACCAACATTCTTACGACTCTTTACAAGTCATCAATAGAGTGGATGACTTGACAAGCGTTAGAAAAGTGCAGTGAAGGAAAAAAGTATTTGATCCCCTGCTTATTTTGTATGTTTGCCCACTGACAAAGAAATTATCAGTCTATAATTTTAATAGTAGGTTTAACAGCGAGAGAAGAACAAAAATATCCAGAAAAACGTGTTTCAAAAAAAGTTATAAAGTCATTGATCCCTTCCCAAAACATGACTTGGTACTTGGTGGCAAAACCCTTGTTGGCAATCACAGAGGTCAGAGGTTTGTGGTTGGCCACCAGGTTTGCACACATCTCAGGAGGGATTTTGTCCCAATCCTCTGCAGATCCTCCAAGGCTTCGAGGCTGACGTTTGGCAAATCGAACCTTCAGCTCCCTTTACATATTTTCTATGGGGTTAAGGTCTGGAGACTGGCTAGACCACTCCAGGACCTTAATGTGCTTCTTGAGCCACTCATTTGTGGCCTTGGCCATGTGTTTTGGGTCACTCATGCTGGAATACCCATCCACGACCCATTTTCAATACCCTGCATACCGAGTGAGTAACTTGTATAGCGCTACCAATGCTAACTAAATCACCTCAAGGCGCTGTATCCAATGTAGTCTTTCAGAAACGCTTCAGAATAGATGGGTCTCTTTTGAAGGCCTGATGGTTTTCTTCCATGCGGATGTCTGTAGGTAAAGCATTCCATAGCCGTTGTCCTTGGACTGTGAATCTTCATTCTCCTTTAGATTTGTAGCGGCTTTGGGGATGCAGAGGAGGTTCTAGTTAGTGGATCTTAGGGCCCGATTTGGGGTGTAGCGTTTTATTTCCTTGCGCACATTTGTGGGTGAGGCAGAGGGTCCTGAATGTCACCCGATCCTTTACAGCTGCCAAGCAGTGACTGCACAGGACAGGATGCAGTCAATGATTGTCTGATAATTTTGAGCCCAGCTTAGTCGATTTTGACAAGGAGCTTACAGAGCTACCTGTGGCGCAAATGTAGAACGATTCAGTAGGAATCATCTGAAATTTGATAAGTCTATGGGGGGGGGGGAGCCTTTATCTATTACGAGTGAATAATCAGAATCGGTTTTCTTCACTTCTACAAGATAAACCTGCAGGATCATGCAAATTAAGCTGACTGAAAGTTGGGAACCAGCGGGAGGCTTTGTTGAGAACTCCAGGAAAAACACAAACTACTTTTGCATGCAATGTGTAGTAGGAAAGTTAATGATTCACATCAGGTCTCAGCTTACCAGACACCCAAGGGCTTGCATGCAAAACAAGGATTTCTGGGTTTTAAAGGAAAAAAGTATAACCCTGCAGGTTATGGGGAGGTGAGCCAAAAGGAACCAAAAAGCACCCCCTGAACGAGTGTTGTGTGAAAATCTTAGTAAATAAGGTATCTGCTTGTCTTACTCATTTCATTACAAATTCTATGGGCGTTACTCAGTTTATAATGGTGAAAATCAGTCCTTCATGTTTATGTGACCAATCCGCACATCCAGAACCACAGTTTTACAAAACTGAACAGATACATCCTAGTATTTTAGAGCCATCCATTTCAAACTGCATACAGATGTTGCTCATCATTGGTGCAATGCCTTCTATCAATAGGGTTTAGAGACCAATGAGCCCTTATAACATGGCAGGTTATGGTAAGGTGGGCCAAAAAGCACCAACAAAAACATTCACTGAACTAAATCCTTCTTAGAATATGTATCATATGTTAAAGCAACACTAAACGAATTGTTAAAAAAAAAAAAACGCTACTCTGTCAGTAAAAGTCTATGGGTCAGATCTGTTTTAACGAACGTCAACAGACTGGATGGCCACGCATTACAGCATGACCTCACAAAAGACTTGCCTTCATGATGGTTGAGGGTCTTATTACTATGAAAAAAAAAAAAAAAAATATAAAGACAAGTGGGCTGTTTTATGGAAATGCCTGCGATGAGCTTATTTGCAGGGCTATCTGGTATGTCAGTGCCCCCACAGAGACCAGCATTCCTGGGGGCACTCGTGCAGATGCATTCTCAAGTCCTGCTGCTGCATCCATTGACACTGACAGGACTCGGTCCCGACCCCAGCTCCCATGTCACTGGCTTTCATTGACAGCAATGGGAGCCAATGCTCCTTCTGCCATCTAGCCCAGGGGTGCCCAACCAGTGACCCAGGGGCCACGTAGTCCACAGAGCCCTCTGATGTGGCCTGCAGCCTCCTGCTCTGGGATAGAATACGGTTATTAAAAGGTACGTTTATTACTAAAATAACAGTGTATATATGGGCATATCTGATCTGCAGTGGTTACTGGGCTGTTTTCAAAACTGATCTGCAGGTGCAGAGCAGTGCACCTGCGGTTTACCTGCACTGAGCCATAGGCCCATTTCCCACGGTCAGTCCGACCCAATTAGACCCTCCATTCACCTCTAAGGAGTAGCAGATATAAATGGACTTGTTTCCGTTTACAAATGCCTACCATCCACCGCTTTGCCCATTGTGACCCGCGACCGGTTACCAAGTCGCTTAGGTGACCCTTGCTCTTCAAAAGGTTGGGCACCCCTGATCTAGCCAATGAGGACCCAAGACAGCAGCTGGAGCTGCTGTGCTCGTCCCCGTCGCTGGAAAGATCAGATTCAGGTAAGTAAAAGGGAGACTCTGGGGAGGGGGGGAGACTACAAAAGGTTTTTTACACTAATGCATTGAAAAGTAAGGTTACTGTTGGCTTTCCCCTCATCTGAAGGAAATTTGACATTTCCGAAAACATCAATACTGTATATCTAAGCCAACCACGACCAGACTGAACTGGTACACAGATATCCAACTGGGTATGGTAACTGTACATGAGGATCCATTGTCCCCAGCAGGATTGGTAATCTAATCTCTGATAACAAAGCCCAAACTAACCAGATTTGGTTATGGTCTATGGGCAGCAGAGAACAGGCTGAATATTAATCAAGGAATCACCCAAAAACCTAGGAGGGTTCTTTGCCACAGGGCGTGTCTGCTCCGTTCAGCAGGAGATCCAGGAGAAGTTGATCACCTTCAAAAAACAGTAGAACAAGATGGCTGGTGCTACAATATCTTTTGTCCGTTTTAATCTTTTTATTAAGATCTCAAATAGTAATAGGACATTATAGGGTAGCAAAAACAAGTACAACAACAGAATTCTCATCTTAGTGTAAAAACAATGGTGACAACAACATCAGTGAAGAATGAGGGGGATCTATCCTGAAGCCATGGAAAGTCCATAGATGGGTATGAGGAACTACTTCAAAATGATCACCCACCAAGAGTCCCATATAGCATTACATATTTAACTATATTCCAAGAAAAGGCAAGACCACAAATAGGCCTTACTTCAGGGGAGTATTGCAAGTCCACCAGCTGGGCAAGTGATAACCATAATAATATAAAGATTAATGTTAACCAATATAGGCACCAAACCATGGCCTTAAATATCTATCAGGTAAACAAAGATTAAAAAAAAGCAAAGTATCAAATAACGAGGCAAATAAAAAAGGTAAAAAAAAAAAAAAAAAAAGGGGGAAAAGTATAATAGCGAGACCATGTATGTTCAATTGTTTGTCCGTTTTTGAATAGCAAACCTCTGTTGGGTCTCTATTAGGCTCCTTTCACACAGAGCGGACCGTTTTTCGGTCCGCTCCGTGTGTCCGTTGGCTCAGCGGGGGATCCCCGCTGAGCTGTCAGGCGGACAGGGCGGTCCCCGCACACACTGTCTCTCCGCCACTCTCCCCTATGGGGAATCGGATGGAAACGGACCGTCTGTCCGTTTGCATCCGATCCGTTTGGCCGGACGGAAGAAAAATAGGACATTCTTCCGTCCGAAAAAACGGATGCGGATCTTGCGAACGTTAGCGGATGCATCATCCGCTAACGGATCCGCTCCCATAGGGGTTCATTACAAGTCCGTAAACGGACTTGTAATGAACGAACGAGCAGAGCTGACGTGTGAAAGGACCCTTAGGATCAGGTTATCTCCAACTTTTTCCCCCAGACCTGGATAGACTGGGAGGTAGGCCAATGCACACAAAGTTAGGTCCATATATATTTGGACACAGATATTTGGACACAGACAAAAATCCTTTAGTTTTTTTTCACAGGTATTTAGCAAAACATATTCAAGCTATAGTTATACATGGATATGGGTTGAACGTGCACACTCCCGGGTTTAATTTAATGTACATCCAAAGCGGAGGAAGGGTTTTTGTCTTCAGATTTACCAAATCCATGTAGTACAAGGGCCTTCCTGATTGCATACAAATTGAAACTCTTAAGGTTTGACCTCATATTAGATGGTTTTGGTAAATCTGAAGACAAAAATCTACAGATAATCTGATGGTGTGTATGGGGCTTAAGAGTTTCAATTTGTATGTGATCAGGCAGGCCCTTGCACTACATGGTTTTGGCAAATCTGAAGACAAAATTCTGCATAAAATCCGATTGTGTGTATGGGACGTAATCTGCTCAATTTGCTGGCAAAATAACGAAGGAGTAGCCCACACCTGGCCATGAAACGGCTTGTGATTCAATTGTCCAGTAATTGGACAATTGAATCACAAGCCCTTTGTGGCCAGGTGTGGGCTACTCCGTTATTTTGCCAGCAAATTAAGCAGATTCAATTGGACAATTGAATCACAAGCCGTTTCGTGACCTTATATTATATGGTTTTGGTAAATCTGAAGACAAAAATCTGCAGAAAATCTGATGGTGTGTATGGAGCTTAAGGGCCTTTTCACACGGTGCGGACCGTTTTTCGGTCCGCTCTGTGTGTGTCCGTCGGCTCAGCGGGGGGACCCGCTCAGCTGTCGGCGGACAGGGCGGTCCCCGCACACTGTGCAGGGACCGCCCTGTCTCTCCTCCGCTATCCCTGTGCTATGGAAAATCGGATGGAAACGGACCGTCTGTCCGTTTGCATCCGATCCAATCCACGGACGGAAGAAAAATAGGGTTTTCTTCCGTCCAATCCCAGGCGGACGCGGGATAGTAGGCGGACGTTAGCGGATGCATCACTCCGCTAACGGATCCGCTCCCATAGGGCCCCATTCTAAGTCCGTTTACGGACTTAGAAAAAGCGGACCGTTCGTCCGCACGTGTGAAAGGGCCCTAAGAGTTTCAATTTGTATGCGATCAGGCAGGCCCTTGCACTACATGGTTTTGGCAAATCTGAAGACAAAAATCTGCAGAAAATCTGATGGTGTGTATGGGGCTTAAAAGGTCTTGAGTTGATGCTTAAGCCCCGCACAGATGCTATACGAAATTAGGAAGTAAAATTTTGTCCAACCAACGATCTGCCGATTTTCTGATCGTTAGTATGGTGCTTGCGACAGCCAATTACGGTTTTTCACCCCCCCCCCCCCAAAAAAAAATGTCATATGTCTACGTCCAATTTTGGTATCAGTGCGGTTTTTGCCCGAATAAAAGAAATCGTAATAGCAAGTCTACGCATGCTCAGAAAGAATAAATACAAAACTATTCAACACATTAAGTCACTTCTGAAGTTGTACTCAGTCATACGAGAATTTTCGTGTGGCGAGTAACCTCTTCACTTTCGACATGAAACAAACAAACAAACAAAAAAAACAAAAAAACGGATGAACTGTCGCCCGAAAAGCGACAGGTGTCCAATCACGGGTCGTTTTTTTAGCAGTCTGACAAAACGCTTTCACTTGATTATTTGCAAATTAATGTTTTTGACCAAATCTTTCACAAATCCCTAAAAGCAATCTGCTGGCTCCTCCAAAAAAAAAAAAAAAAAGTGTCCCCAGGGTTCCCAAACACAGACAAAGGGGTCAATTCACAAAGCTTTATTTTCAGATTGCGAGTGTTATTTTAACGATTTTGCACGTTATTGAAGCTAGTTCAATTCACTAAACGATTTAACGCTCTGAAAAATCATCAAATAACGTTTCCCTACACAGAAACGATATTTTAAGGTGTGGATCCTTATTAAAGAGTCAAATCGTTATTTTAAAGATTCAAATCGTTATTTTAAAGATTCAAATCGTTATTTTAAAGATTCAAATCGTTATTTTAAAGATTCAAATCGTTATTTTAAAGATTCAAATCGTTAAATATGTACAGAAGTGCAATTCACAAAGATTTTTTGGACAGTTATCAATCGTTAAGCAATCGTTAAATTAACACCTCCCTCAGGGTGGCGTTATGACATTTCCCAGGCGATATTTTGTTGTTAGAGGAAGCTTTTGGCGATTTTTGTAGTGTAGTGTTGGGCAAGCTAGAACCGTGCTCTATTTGAACTTAAAATTATCCAGAGGTGAAGAAGAACACGTTAGAATGTTGTTCAGATTTATAAATGTGTATTCCGTTCACATACTATTTTGGATGACTTTTCTGAAACCCAGGTGATAGCTAAATTCCGATTATCATCTCCCATGATTTATTCTCTGTATGAGGAAATACACATGGCTTTAGAAAAGCACACACTAGAAGTTTTGCACATCACATGCTCAATCTCCATGTGTATTGCTTGTGTCTCTCTCTCTCTCTCTCTGTCTCTGCTCTTTTCCACATGCAGCTGTTCTCCTCCCCTTCTGCTCCCAGAATGCATCTCTCCAGCATTATTTAACGATCTTAAGAGTTATTTTAACGTCCCGAATCTTAATAATAACGTCTGAGTAGTTAGAATAACGTTTGGATAAAGAGTCAGTTGAAAACCATAACGACTATGTTAAATAACGATTATAGCTTTCGTGAATACCATGTTTGCTAGCGTTAAATAAGGAGTGCTAATTTAACACCTGAAGAAAACCAATAACGTTTCTCTTTGTGAATTGACCCCAAAGAATATTGTTTCAGATGGGAAAACTACTGAAATAGCAGATGAAGTTGTCTGATCATTTATTGATAGCTACCCATGCCAAGAGAATGAAGGAACAGATCATTCGTCAATAGCCTGTTATTTAATTGCAAGCCAAGCAGTGTCGATGGAAAGTAAACAGCTAAGGCTGTAGGTATAATAAGCCAACTAATGCATGGATACTTGTACGATGGAATAACTTCTGAATTCACAAATACCAGCCATATATGGGTCAAAATTCTGCCAGTTCAGCAGGGACCAGGTGAATTTCCATCCATGTATATGCTAGCTGGTTGTACATCAGTCGATCCAGCAATTTGTGTACAAGCAGCCTGTCGGGTTTTACTTGAACGATCGGTGCCACCGGCTATAGCCAGCAATGCTGATCATTTTATTCTGCTGGAGGGGAAGGCTCCGTGCCAGCAGAATAGCTCAGTGGGAGCGATATCCCAATCTACCATTAATGTGGGAATTTGTTAATTTTTTTTTTTTGGGTCCATCCGCTTGTTAAAAATATTTTTTTATATTATATATACACACACACATACACACACACATATACATACACACACATACACACATAACATTTATTATTATTATTATTAATAAAATCGTGTATGGCATATTGAAGCTTCCCCAAAATAAATATTCCATTTAGGTTGCATTCACACCTGAGCGTTTTGTCACCTGAAGCGCGACGTTCAAAAACGCTAGAGGGGAAAAAAAAAAAAACATTCTCTATGGAGATGGTTCACATCTCCACTCCAAATCGCCGAACGCCTGAAGCTCAAACAAGTCCCGGACCCTTTTTTGTCGCGCAAATTGGGCGGCTTGGGCGTTTTACATTGGTGACAATGACCTGTACAAAATCACGGTAAAAAACGCTGCCAATCGCAACGCTCAGGTGTGAATACAGCCTTAGAATCCCTAAACAATCTACAGCTCACCACACCCATATAGCTTTTCTTACAAAGACCGACCACAGCCAATTCTTCCACAACTACATGTCTGTACAGCTAAAAGTACTCTCCCCGTCATGTCAAACCTTACCTCGAAGCAAAGGCATGGACGCATTTTAAGCTGAATTTTCATTTTCTTCCAGCAGGTGATTTGGACGTCGGGTATCAGATCAACGCTGAACACAAATGGGATAGTCTTGCCTGAGCAATGATAGGATCCCGGTTACGATAAGAGAAGACAACGATTTCCTATATCCCGGCCAACTAGTGTGCACTCTTCTCTGAGCCAATCTCTGTAAGCAACACAAAATCTGTACTGTACACGGTAATATATAACCGTGATGATGTAATTACCCAGTCACCTGTCTTCTCAAGTCTTCGCAAGTACAGCAACAGCTACCATGTCAAGGGCCGAGTCATGTATACAAATATATACAATGTTTATGATGACTGAATGTCCAGTACCATACCTTGAATTCTCCAGGTGTTAATTGCCAGATGTACAGTCCTGTAACATGTTAAGTAACCAGGAAAGCATGCAATGTAACACCAACATGAGTACAAAAACAAAAAGTTAAGTGCTGGACCAACACCAAGGCAACCGGTAAACTGTTAGCACCATCCACACTTTTGCAAATGGGAAGAAATTCTGGACAGCCGCACTCCAAAAAAAGTTTTTGCCTTTATTCAAAAAATGGATTCAGAATACACGCTACAGCAAATCAGAACGGACAGAAGACTGACGCGTTTCACACCAACAATGCTTAGTCCACACTCTTGCCCATGTAGCACACAGTGACCAGCTGCTTCCTTCATCACCTCTACCACCAAAACCCCCAGTGTTGGCCGTTTATGCGGATCTGTGTCATTACTCTGTTATGTGACAGTGTTCAAATGTAGCAATTGGCTGCTAGACCTAAGCACTGCCACGTGGAAGGTGGTCACAAGCTTTCGCATACTCAAACACTGCAAATGGTTCCCAAATGCAATGGAGGAAGGAGGAGCAGCAAGGGACTGGGGGATCCTTGACAACAATACTGTCACATTGCACTGAATAAGTGCAATGACTTTTAAAAAAGAAAGAATTAAATTCACTGCATTATGCCTGGTACCCACAAAAAAAAAAAAAGAGCGAGAAGAAGTTCCTCCGTTGCAGTGTTTTCAGAGCAGAGATATACTTACCTATCCACTGATCCACCGAGCACAAGACCGGTCCCCAGCCCTCCTGCCCCATTAAGGGCTTGTGAATGGACAATCTCGATGTCGTCACACTCATACACCAGATTTGGATATGAGGGTCCACCCCTGGACATGGAGGATCGGGCAAGTATAGCCTTTCGGTACGCCCCACGGTTTAGGACACATTTACAAAAGAGACAAGTACTGATGTCTAGGGAGCAGGCGCACTTTAGAAATGGCGATCATGCCGTTTGTAAAGGAGGTCATGCCGTGACTGGCGGCTCCTGCGCGCATGTGGCCAGTCACAATGCCCGAGTTTGCGGCCCTGTAAAGAAGAGGGGTGAAGAGTGGACGCTTCCTATACAGGGGACAGCTTTGACATTAGGGGTGCAACGGATCACGGTTGATCCGTGATCCGAACGGGTCACCCCCTACGGATCGGATTGCTATGCGATCCGCGGACTACCGCCGCGGGCATAGCATTAGGAAAGGCTGCGGCTTCGGCCTAGCTCCGGAGCCGCGGCCATCTTGGCTCACCCGGCGGCGCCCCCCCCTCTGTTTACACCCACAGAGGAGAAGGAGACCGCGCTCAAGGGACACACACGCCGCTATCTGATCTGAGGTCTGCACGGGGGGGGGGGGGGGGGGTCACTGTGTGCCTGTATTACTTGGGGGGGGGTCACCTTTTTTTCTTTTTTTGCTGATCCGAATAATGATCGATCCGTGACTGCCGATCCGAGGAACGATCCGAACCGTGAGTTTTTTGATCCGTTGCACCCCTAGTTGACATTGTAGGCTTCGTTTTCAGGCAAGTGACACATAATGGGCTACTATATGATGCATAATAGCCCATTATGCTTTACCTTTGCAGGGAAATAAACAGGAAGTCAAACCCATCAGGGTTTACTTCCTCTTCAACACTTCTAATTAGTTTCTGTAACAGCAAATCTTCAGTTTATTTCAGTTAATCTATGCATTCCAAAAGAGATTGAAATTTACTGGCACGGCCACGTTTTTAGCTGGCATTTAACAAAGGTTACTAAATTACATTTTTAGGTGCAAATTTCAGTATTTAGGCTACAAACAAGTACGCTAGGCAAATAGCAATGTGATTTTGGTAGATATTAAAGGTAAAAAAAAAAAAAAACATTTTTGATATAATAAGGGGCAAATTATTTAGTCACATCACCACCTGGCTCCATCCCCCACCCTCTGTGGTGCCACCATCCCCCTCTGCGGTGCCACCAACACCCCCTGCCTCCAATCTCCATGCGCAGTTCCAAGCCGAACCGATCTCGGCTATTTTTCCTGGCACAGTACCGCAACCACAGACATTTAAGAACGGGTTAAAAAAGTGCCCTTTTTACGAACGGTCCGTAAAAATACGGACGGTTGGCAACACTGCCTGAATATTTCCTTCCTATCACATCCGAGCAGCCCATGTCACAATGGAGTCACATGTGGGCGTATGCACAGTGGTAAATGACAGCCCACCCCCTTCCTCCTCCTCTATGCCCACTAACTAGCTAAACACAATGGGGTGGGATATTACATCTTGGTTGATGGAGGCTTCACCTCCCTCTCATATGCTAAGGCACCGGCTGGAGGTGCTGTGACTGGCAGAAATCTGCCCACAACAAAAATAAAAGATTTGGTTTCATTTTTACACGACAATTTAAAACAGTTTATTGATATTAGTTTTACCCTATATCCCAAAGGCTGTTTTTTTTTGTTTGTCAGTTTTAACATGTGACCAGAGGACTAGAAGTTCCTACTGCCACTGTTTCCCTGTTTGGAAAAGACCTTGGTTTTTTGTTTGTTAATATAATTACAGTGCCATATCCACATACAGAAAAAGAAGGGACAATGTAAACAAAACCCTGTGTGTTTAGTGTCTCTTTACGTTAACAAATTAGCTGGTAATTATAATTTTAGTTTGTAATACCAGGTGAATCCAAACACCAAAGATCTGCAACACATGACCCAAGAACAAGATGTCCTCCATGTTTATACATGACAATTTTTTTTGTATAATTCTAGGCGTATACGGTAATAAAAAAGGTCAAAAGTTAAAAAGGGGTTGAAAAGGTACAATTTTTTTTCCCCTAAATACCTTTAACCTTAGTGCAGTCCTCCTTAACTTACCTCATCCTTCCATTTTGCTTTTAAATGTCCTTATTTCTTCTGAGAAATCCTCACTTCCTCTTCTTCTGTCTAACTCCACACAGTAATGTGAGACTTTCTCCCTGGTGTGGAGTGTCGTGCTTGCCCTCTCTCTTGGACTACAGGAGAGTCAGGACGCCCTCTATGTTGCAGATAGAGAAAGTAGCTGTCTGTTAGTGGGCGTCCTGAGTCTCCTGTAGTCCAAGGGAGGGGGCGAGCACAACACTCCACACCAGGGAGAAAGCCTCGCATTACGGTGTGGAGTTACAGACAGAAGAACAGGAAGTGAGGATTTCTCAGAAGAAATAAGGACATTTAAAAGCAAAATGGAAGGATGAGGTAAGTGAAGGAGGACTGCACTAAGGTAAAGTTAGCTATTTAGGAAAAATAAATTGTACCTTTACAACCCCTTTTAGGACTGAGTAACATTAAATGGATTACCTGTCTACAATAGAAATCATTCAAAGCTATTACATCACTTTCACCATATACATCATGACAGCATGTCCTACGGCGCACTACAAAGACTGCGCACACGGTCCGGGAACAAATCAGCTCCCAAATGACAAGCCGGAACCTGTCTTACCACAAAGTGAAATAAATAAAATTCCGAAGATAAAAAGGAAGCACGAGTTCTCTACACTTTAATGGGTAATAGGAAGTGTGTGAAGATATTTATCGTTTGGTGTTTTAGGTACATATAAATAGGCGTTCCTTTACACACTCACATGTAGAAGTGATCTATGAAAACTGAAGTGGTTACCAGTTAAATTGCAGGATTTATTTTGGAAATAAGGGTCAAAGTTTCCAATTACTGGCAAGATAAACCTTCATTTCTTGCTATGGGCAGACATCTCCAATCCTTTATATGCCTGGTCAATGGTTGTGTGCTGGGTCCCTAGATATGAGAGTGCTAGCCAATCAGGCGACTGTCATCCCCGTCTACAAGTAGCTTAGACTCACACCACACTGGCCAATCAGAAATGGTTTAAGATAAACAGATTGGAAAAAACTCAAACCTGGCTGCCGCTATTCACACTGGATGTTGAGCCCTGATTCAGGAGGATCTGGTGTTAGGGGAGGACGCAGGTGCATCATCCGGCCAGTAGAGGTCACTGCAGCTGGAAGGTGCACCTAGGAGGGAGAAGAAAGCCCAAAACACAAGAAGTCTGCATTCCAAACATTTGTCCCTGGGCACTGTCCTAAACGTTAGTCCCCCCAGGTACTCTGTCCAGCCGCAGCAGCTGTCAGCCTCCCATACAGCTTAACAGGCTGCCAGCTGGACAGTGCAAAAACGTCAGAGCCTCCTGCATCAGTCTGTATGGGGCCTTAGGAGGGCCATTCCTACAATGTTTGCAACCGTCAGTCTAGAGGTGGTCCGTGTACTTCCCTCCTGAAGAGAGATTACAAGCACAACACCAATACCTTTCATAAACAGTAATACCACTGTACTATCGCTTGGACTTCAATGAAGAGTCATTTCAAGACATTCCAATAAAGTAGAAGTATAAAAAAACAAAAAACAAAACAACAACAACAACAACAACAAAACACCAACACCAACCACACACCAAAAAAGGAAGAGGAAACCGTGCATTTTGTTGCGACAACACAGGACACTGCCCCTACGCATTCTAGTAAGTGGGCTTAAAGTAAACCAGTCAGAAAGACAATACTGAATACACACACAGTCTGTCAAAAGTATTGGGACACCTGCCTTTAATGCTTTGTGCACTGGTGTGCAGTCATGTTGGAACAGGAAGGTGCCATCCCCAAACCGTTCGGAGCATGCAATTGCCCAAAATGTCTTGGTATACTGATGTCTTATGAGTTCCTTTCACTGGAAGCCCAACCCCTGAAAAACAACCATAACCCCCTCCACCAAATGGTTTGGACCAGTGCACAAAGCAAGGTCCATTAAGACATGGATGAGCGAGTTTGGGGTGGAGGAACTTGACTGACCTGCACAGAGTCCTGACCTCAACGCGATAGAACACCTTTGGGCTGAATTATAGCAGAGACTGTGAGCCAAGCCGCCTTGTCAAACATCAGTGCCTGACCTCACAAATGCACTTCTGGAAGAATGGTCAAACATTCCCATAGAGACACTCCTAAACCTTGTGGACAGCCTTCCCAGAAGAGTTGAAGCTACAAAAGGTGGGCCAACTCAATATTGAACCCTACAGACTAAGACTGGGATGCCATTAAAGTTCATGTGCGTCTACAGGTAGGCGTCCCAATACTTTTGTCAATATAGTCTATAAAAAGGAGATTATCTTTTGTGAAAAACGCTTTTGACCTTTCCCCTTTAAAGTCCAGCTTGGTTCCGCCTTCCAATCTCTTTTTCACCAATGAGGCCATCACAATAGAGGACTAATCAGGAGGCTAAAAGAGGTTGAGCCAAGCATGACTGTAGGCACACCGGTGAATAATTGGTAATGATTTAGACACATAAGGAAGCAGAAACAATGAATCGTTCGGATCGACAATGCTCCAGGTTTGTGCAATCAACTACATGCAACTGCATGTCAGTGCTTTCTAGCAATCAATCGCAGGCGCCTTCATCAGGCCAGGAGACAGCAGCGGACATCATCCGTGTTCAGCCACAGGAATGTCATCTGCCCGTATCTCTGGGTCTACTGATTATCTAATATGTGGTTGTTACTGAACAAAATACCTTTATCAAAAGGGTCCAGCTTCGTCACAGGATTCGTTTCAGATAAAAATGTGAAAAGATCATAAAATAGTCCATTAGATTCCAGTCCTACAAACTGATTATTCAGACAAAATTGGTGCAAGATGTCTTCAGACTTATCTTACTCTGTGTGTAGCAAAGTGTTATTCTTATGCCATGGAATGTGCCATGACGGGCACACAAGCAGCATGCAGAATGCCCGTCCATGGTCTTCCTTTCCTACTAAAGCTTACTACCATTTATCTGGGAATGTGACAACTCTATACTATACACACGCACACCTTGATCGGCGTGCACCCATACTATATACACCCCTTGATCGGCGTGCACCCATACTATATACACCCCTTGATCGGCGTGCACCCATACTATATACACCCCTTGATCGGCGTGCACCCATACTATATACACACACCATGATCGGCGCGCATGACGCCATACTATATATATACTACTATACAGACCATGCACCCCTACTATACAGACCCGGCACCCCTACTATTTACACCCCGCGCACCCCTACTATTTATACCCCTACACACACCATGATCGGCGCGCACCCCTACTATACAGACCCCTTGATGGGCGCGCACCCCTACTATACAGACCCCTTGATGGGCGCGCACCCCTACTACACCCTACAGACCCTGATGATGGGCGCGCTTGATGGGACCCCTACCCCTATTTACAGACCCCTTGATGGGCGCGCACCCTACTACACTATTTGCGGCGCACCCCTTGATGGGAGCGCACCCCTACTATTAACCCCTTGATGGGCGCGCACCCCTACTATTTACACCCCTTGATGGGAGCGCACCCACCTATTTACCCCTATTTACACCCCTTGATGGGAGCGCACCCCTACTATTTATACCCCTTGATGCGGCACCCCTACTATTTACACCCGCGCACCCACCTATTTACCCCTATTTACACCCCTTGATGGGAGCGCACCCCTACTATTAACCCCTTGATGGGCGCGCACCCCTACTATTTACACCCCTTGATGGGAGCGCACCACCTACTATTTACACCCCTTGATGGGAGCGCACCCCTACTATTTATACCCCTTGATGGGCGCGCACCCTACTACACTATTTACACCCCTTGATGGGAGCGCACCCCTACTATTAACTCCCCTTGATGGGCGGCGCTTGATGGGAGCGCACCCTACTACACTTGATACCCCTTATACACCCCTTGATGCGCGCACCCCTACTATTTACACCCCTTGATGGGAGCGCACCACCTACTATTTACCCCTTTGGGAGCGCACCCCTACACTCCCCTTGATGGGCGCGCACTCTTACTATTTACACCCCATGGGCGCCACCTTACTATTTACACCCCTTGATGGGAGCGCACCCCTACTATTTACTCCCCTTGATGGGCGCGCACCCCTACTATTTACACCCCTTGATGGCGCGCGCACTCTTACTATTTACACCCCATGGGCGCCACCTTACTATTTACACCCCTTGATGGGCGCGCACCCCTACTATTAACATGGGCGCCACCTTACTATTTACACCCCTTGATGGGCGCGCACCCCTACTATTTACACCCCTTGATGGGCGCGCACCCCTACTATTTACACCCTTGATGGGAGCGCACCCCTTGATGGGCGCGCACCCCTATTTACACCCCTTGATGGGCGCGCACCCCTACTATTTACACCCCTTGATGGGAGCGCACCCCTGGGCGCGCACTATTTACACCCCTTGATGGGCACGCACCCCTACTATTTACACCCCTTGATGGGCGCACCCCTACTATTTACACCCCGCGCACCCCTACTACATGATTACTATTTACACCTCTTGATGGGCACGCACCCCTACTATTTACACCCCTTGATGGGGCACGCACCCCTACTATTTACACCCTTGATGGGCTTGATGGGCGCACCCCTACTATTTACACCCCTTGATGGCGCACCCCTACTATTTACACCCCTTGATGGGTGCGCACCCCTACTATTTACACCCCTTGATGGGCGCGCACCCCTACTATTTACACCCCTTGATGGGCGCGCACCCCTACTATTTACACCCCTTGATGGGCGCGCACCCCTACTATTTACACCCCTTGATGGGCGCGCACCCCTACTATTTACACCCCTTGATGGGTGCGCACCCCTACTATTTACACCCCTTGATGGGAGCGCACCCCTACTATTTACACCCCTTGATGGGAGCGCACCCCTACTATTAACACACCTTGATGGGCGCGCACCCCTACTATTTACACACCTTGATGGGCGCGCACCCCTACTATTTACACCCCTTGATGGGCGCGCACCCCTATTTACACCCCTTGATGGGCGCGCACCCCTACTATATACACCCCTTGATTGGTGAAGGAGAAAGGAAGGAGGAAGCAATCCTTGTCCAAAATGATACAAACATTTGTAACAGGAGAAAAACGTCCAGTCTATCAGAGTACACTGACTGACACAATGTATATAAATGTATAGCGTGTTAAAACGTTTTATAGCTTCTCTATAGATCGCTTGCAACCTACAATCATCAGATGTGTAAACCGCACACAAAATAAACCCAAACAGTCTGAGATCAGACGACAAATCTGTAGAGTCAGTGGGATACTTTGTCTAGCCCTCCTGTATTGAACTGTACTGTAGTTGTCCCCCCTATACATTGTAAAGCGATGCGTAAACTATCGGCGCTATATAAATCGTGCATAATAATAATAATCAGTAAAAAGATCAGATCGCAATGGAGATCACTTTTACAGCACCCATGTCCTATTCAAGTTTTCTCCATCTCTATCGGCAGGTAGATGCATAGGTGTTTATTATTATTCAGGATTTATTCAGCTCCAACAGTTTACGCAGCGCTTTACAACATGGGGGCAAGGCAGTACAGTTACGATACAGGAGGGATTAGAGGGCTTACAATCTATAGGAGGGGGTGTCAAGTGGGTGTGTCCCGATTGGGTCTTCAAAAACAGAGACGGACGCACACCTTTCCCATTTGTTTTGCGGCCCGGGTGGCGGTGGATGGAAAGTGACGCACATTTGTTTACATCTTCCCGCCCCCCCGAGATATACTGCGATCCGTATAAAAAGATGGACAGACTGAATCCTCATCTGAAAAGGGCCAATCAACACAGCAGCATGGTTTTGGAGAGAGGAGAAAACCTGCACAGGGAGAAAACATGCAAACTCCATGCAGCTAGTGGGATATAAACCGAGGACGCCGGTGCTGCCAAGCACTGTTGCAAAGTGCTGCGCAAACTGTTGGTGCTGTATAATATGTGCTTTCTCTATAGATTCCATTCCATACAAAGTGTCTTTCTCCTGTGAAGTCTCTGGTAACGGTCTGCGCCCCCCGGCATACAAGCAGTAAATGTCACGGAGTGTACGGCCGGCTCCCCTCTGAGGGGTCACATTGTAAAATAAAAGTGCAGAACTCAGACAAAGCAAACAATCCCTGGCACAGATCAGCGCCCCATGCTGCTCCGGCATCAACACCGGCTGCACCTTCCCTGCATCTCACTAATGAAGGATCCCACCCAGACACACAATTACATTATCAGTCTGCACACAGATGGGGGGGGGGGGGGGGACTACAACAAAGACAACACCCCCCCCCCCCCCCCCCCAGTCTATGGGGCCATCAGATGTATCACCAAGCACACAGCCCAGATCACTCCCTCTACATCCTGGGAAGATTATTATTAATGATTTATATTGTGCCAACAGTTTGCACAGCGCTTCACAACATGAGAGCAGACAGTACAGTTACTATACAGAAGGAATCAGTGTCCCCTGATCATCAGAGCTTACACTCCATGCACGCTGTCATGCCATTTATTCAATGATGAGCTGCTGGTTGTCAAAGTGTCCAAACAAACTTGTTTGGCCAACACACATTGAGGGGGATTTAGGCTCCTTTCACACCGGGTGTGGGAGGTGCGCTGGCGCTATAGCGGCGGTACTATTAGCGCCGCTATACAGACGTTTTTTACCACGATATTCGGCCGCTAGCGGTGCGGTTTTAACTCCTATCGGCTGAGAAAGAGTTAATACCGCCAGCATTGCGCCTCTGCAGAGGCGCATTCCCGGCGGTATTACCGCGGTTTCCCATTGATTTCAATGGGAAGGAGCGGCGGAGGAGCGGTAAACACACCGCTCCAAAGATGCGGCTAGCAGGACTTTTGGAGCGCTCACACTGAAGACTGCAGGGCAGGATTTTTTCCAGGCGGTATTTATGCGCTACTTTTAGCGCTAAACCGCCTGAAAAGCGTGTCAGTGTGAAAAGGGCCTTATAAAAACTGAAACAGACTGGATACGTGCGTGGCAACCAATCAGCTTCTAGTTTTAATCTTCAAATCAGAAGTGAGCAAGCTGAAGAGAGAAAGCTGATTGGATGCCATGCACAGCTCCAGTTTTGATAATAAGAACTAGCGAGCCCCGAGCGACTGCGCCGCTGGAAATCACGATTCCCCATCGTATCCTGTAGTGCCCGATCACACCTGACTGTCATGCTGTTTGTCACCCAAAGCTGGGGGGGGGGGGGGGGTGTAAAAATATGCAGTTCGTACATGGTTTTGCTACCTGTTACCCCCCACCCCCCATCCTTAACCACTTTAGCCCGGACCATTGCTGGTAAAGGACCTGGCCACTTTTTGCAATTCAGCACTGCGTCGTTTTAACTGACAATTGTGCGGTTGTGCGGCGTGGCTCCCAAACAAAATTGGCGTCCTTTTTTCCCCACAAATAGAGCTTTCTTTTGGTGGTATTTGATCACCTCTGCGGTTTTTAGATTTTGCGCTATAAACAAAAATAGAGCAGCAATTTTTTTGCTGTAATAAATATCCCCCCCAAAAAAAAAAAAAAAAAAAATTATATATATCTCATAGGCCGATACAAATTCATATACATATTTTTCGTAAAAAAAAAATCGCAATAAGCGTTTATTGATTGTTTGCGCAAAAGTTATAGCGTTTACAAAATAGGGGATAGTTTTATGGCATTATTATATTTTTTTACTAGTAATGGATGAGCAATTTTTTATCGGTACTGCGACATTATGGCAGAAACTTCGGCGCGCGCCCCTATTGGCTGAACGGCGAGATGACGTATAGCTAAGTGATCTGGCCCAGCCGAGCCGACCTGCCGCCGTATAACTGCGGGGGCAGGTCAGCAAGTAGTTAAAGGGGTTGTAAAGGTACACGTTTTTTTACCTTAATGCATCCTATGCATTAAGGTAAAAAAAACATCTCACAGCACCGCCCCCCCCCCCCGAGCCCCTGTTGTACTTACCTGACCGTTCGAATCTCCCGGGCGCGTCCACGTCGTCCTCTTCGGTTCCCAGCCTGGCCGTTGATTGGCTAGGCTGGGCGGATTGATAGCAGCGCAGCCATTGGCTAGCGCTGCTGTCAATCAGAGCGGATGATGCTATGGCCGCCGCTGTATCACGGGAGCACGCTCGCAAAAGCTTTCCTCCATGCGAGCGCCCTCGCATGAAGAGGGAAAGCTTTTGCGAGGAGGAGCCCAGACAGCCGCCGAGGGACCCCAGAAGACAGCTTTCCGGGCCACTCTGTGCAAAACGAACAGCACAGTGGAGGCAAGTATAACATGTTTGTTATTTTTTTTAAACAAAAGCCCTGACTTTAGTGTCCCTTTAAGCTGCAATGAGTTTACACGTCACGCGCCTGCAGGGAAGTTTTCCCCGACATGTAGAGATTGGCAGGGGCCAATCAGGTGAATTCTACACATTGGAGCACATGGGAAAGCAGAGCAATCGCCCTGCAACTACAAAGTTGCAAGCCGTTGTGGGGAGTTTGGAGGAATCCCATCACATCCTCACCACCTGCCAGTAACCTCTGAAGTGCGACCCAAATGCAGATCAGGCTTCAGAGGAAAGGGAGATTTGATGCACCTCTACGGGTGTTAGAGTTGGCACCTCTTCCCTTTAAACCCGAACACATGAATTATACGGGTTCTGTGTCTGATTAAGGTGGTGATTAAACTCACTTGGTGCCTCATCTGCATTAAATTAGCCCCAGAACCTGTGTAATCCATATGTGGGGATGAGGTGGTAACTCTCTAGATGGTGCCCATACACTACATGAAAAATCGTAACAAAATCTGTCATTTGGACAGTTGGTTTGTTTATTGGGCACAAATCGGTTATGAAGTTTTTTTTGAGCAAAAAAAAAGTTTGGCCAATTTCTGCAGAACGAATGATAAATTGGAAGGTTAATGGTGTTTCTCCTCCGAACTGTCTGCACTGGGCGTGTGTGACAAGACAAACGGAAAACAGATTTATCGATCAAAATTCGGTCGTTAAATGATGGCAAAATCGTTCGCTCCCGCGGCTGATTGTTCGTTATTTAAAAAGAAGTTTGAAATCTTTTTCTATATAGTGTATGGCCAGAATCAGTCTGCCCCAAGCCTGGCACACACCGCTAGCTTTATTTCATTCCACCCGCAGGTTTAACAAACAAAAAACTAACAGCTCTGCTCGGAGCCGCTGTACTAACAATCTGATGTTGGTACATCAATTTCCCCTGCCGAGCTGTTGTGTTCCGACATGGGTAAGGGGACGCCAAAGCCCCTCCCAGAACGCTCCACCATTGGCTGAGATTGCTGATCGGCAGACATTTCTTCGGTCACGACCCTTCGACAGATTCCGGTCGTTATTGAACCAGCCGACATTCGCCCCCCTGTGTACTTGGCTTCAGGGACAGAGCCGGTCCCTATAGACCAGGGATCCTCAAACTACGGCCCTCCAGCTGTTGTGGAACTACACATCCCATGAGGCATTGTAAAACTCTGACATTCACAGACATGACTAAGCATGATGGGAATTGTAGTTCCTGAACAACTGGAGGGCCGTAGTTTGAAGACCCATATAGACTTCAATAGGAGCACCTGAAAATGCCCAATTCCTGGCTCCTCCTCCTAGTGCCTAGCATTCCATTGGCGAAAACAAAACCGATCGGATAGATGAGGTAGGTCCTCACATTACATAGTTGTGCTAGATGTAAAGTTGATTGTACAGAGATTGTAAGGTGCGTGGGGAGCCTTATAGAGGCCATACACTCTGTACATCGATTATCCAATCGTTGTAGGATTTGATGAAAACGATTGAATTTGCAATCAGATGAATAGTCATAACTTCTCTTCCGATCGATTTAGAAAGATATTGATCAGATTCAATCATAGGGAGTGGATTGGTGGGGAAGGTTTGCATCGATTGGAAGCGCTGAGACGGATCGATCAGATCATGGATTGGATTGGTTATATTAGGAGTTTTATGGTGGAAAACGTATGATTGCGTCTCCCCTGAATGAAAAACTTGTATAGCGCAGCACATGCAAACTTAATCGCCTCTGGATCGATGGTGTGATCGTGTCTCCCCTATGGATCAATGGTGTGATCACGTCCCCTATGGATCGATTGCGTCCCCAATGGATCGATCGTGTGTCCCCTATGGATCGCGTCCCCTGTGGATTGATTGGGGACTACAGATCGATGATTCCTATTGGGAGAGATGCATAGGACATTGATGATGATGGACGTGTGTATGGTCCCCATAGGAGAGGAGGACCAATCCAGGAGAAGGAATACCAAGACTGGCACCCTGTGATTGGCTGAGCAGTGATTGTCCCTGGAAATGACAGCTGGGACTCCTGTACAGCCAATCACATCGTCCATCCTCTATAAAGGGACAAAGGAGTTGTGGTCTCCGCACAGAGTGAAGTTGGGGGGTCACTCACCGATAGCTGGCTGGTATTGGGGGAGTCCTCTGTGGCCACCAGGAATTCCTCTATAAAGGTCTCTTTCATGGTGAAGTCCTCCCCCCCGTCCGCTCTCCGGAGGAAGCCGATCCGACATCAGCTCATACACAGCACTGCAGCCTCAGCGCGCTCTACCTCTGTCTGTGTGTCTCCAGGACACGCCCACCGAACCGCCTACTTCATCATTTAGGACAATTAGGCGCAGACAGCCAGGGGTGGGCAGCTTGCATTTCCCCGCCCACGGCACGCCTACAGACCCGCCCCCCTCCAGCAGCCAGGACAATCAGGTTGTGGGTTCCCCCAGTCTATCCTTTGTGTGCGATCACCTCCGATCTGTACAGAGACCATACACAGGACCGACACTACATATCCTCCATTATACACACACAGAGAAGGGAGGTCCTCCTATCACATAGATCGGGTACATCTCAGGCTGATTGTAAAGAGAAGGGCTCACCATACACACAATACAACCTGATCGTACAATCTGTGTGATAGGAGAGCCTCCCTCATCTATACAATCAGGCAGGTCCCTGCACTATATGGTTGTTGGTAGATGGAAAGGAGATTGTACAATCAGATTGTAATGTGTGTGCTGAGCTCTAAGTGGACCTCACTCTCTTTTTTCCATTGAAGTTCAGTTCACATATATGCAGTGTAGGAGACAGCGAATCCCATGCGCTTCCTGCACCGCATTGAAATCACACGGCGTTCAGGCAAACCGCAGCTGGTGTCATGGTAACGACACCCCAAAACAGTTCACAAACCGCAGTGCGATTGACACTCATGTAATCGGATTCCAACAATGGGGCACAGTGCCTCCCCATGACACCAACAATGGGGCACAGTGCCCCCCCCAATGACACCAACAATGGGGCACAGTGCCTCCCCATGACACCAACATTAGGGCACAGTGCCTCCCCATGACACCAACAATGGGGCACGGTGCCTCCCCATGACACCAACATTGGGGCACAGTGCCTCCCCATGACACCAACAATGGAGCACAGTGCCTCCCAATGACACCAACCACGATGGGGACCAATGATGGGATACACTTCCTCCCAACAACACCAATGATGGGGCACAATTCCTCTCACTGACACCAAAGATGGGGCATTGGTTACTCCCACTGATACCAAAACATTTTCCACTCCTGATGTCCACAGTCCGGCCCCCCTACAGTCTGAAGGACAGTAAGCTGGCCCTCTGTACAGAAAGTTTGGAGACCCCTGCTGGAGAAGTTGGAAATCATTGTAGTAGGCACTTCTAATACAAATGATTTCCCGGAGCTTCCAGGTCCCGTGCATTTGAAACACAGGAGGTCAGCCACACAGGTAGTCAGCCACACAGCATGGGCGCCATTCACAGAAGGCTTTGTATCTTCTCAATGAATGCAAAGCATTGTCTGGTCATAGGTGTGCGCACAGGGTTTGCCAGGTGTGCCCAGGCACACCCTAATCACCCTGTACAGAACAGATCCCCCTCCTGACCTGGCTCACATTCCCCCCACAGCACTGCCAGCTTCTCTCCTCTCCCACCGGTTGTTACTGTGGATGTTTTAGGATGAGTGGAGGAAGGGGCCAGTAAATATGCCATTTACTGGCCCCTTCCCTTTCTAAATGAACATTGTGAGTGATTGGTAGAGTGTGTTTGAGCTTTGGGGTGCACACCCTAATGCCAAAGGCTGCGCACACCTATGGACATGGTGGAAAGTGTGACTAAACCGTCCAATCGGAGGACACCTTGCACCCATTGAGTAAATGCAAAGCAATTTCTGAATGGTGCTTGTGAACTCTAGTGGAGATCACTGTAGTAGGGGTGAATATTTCTCCAAGAGAACCTGTCTTCTCTATATCGCCTTTCTATGCCCGGCACACTGCTCCTAACTTCCATGGGGTCTCGATGTCGATGCCTTACATGCACCAGACAATGTTTTATGCGATGAGGAGGAAGGGTTTTCGCTCTCAAACCGAAGTTCCAAAGAATACACGCCTAGGAGGCACACAGGTGCAGGCTCTGCATGAGATCAAGAGGCATAAGAACAGACCTGGACGGCCGCACTCCGATACAACACCTTTATTGGTGGTTAACCACTTAAGACCCGGACCAAAATGCAGGTAAAGGACCTTGCCCCTTTTTGCGATTCGGCACTCTTCGCTGCTCGCTAAAACTGACAATTGCGGTCGGTGCGTGCGACGTGGCTCCCCAAACAAAATTGGCGTCCTTTTTTCTCACAAATAGAGCTTTTTTTTGGTGGTATTTGATCACCTCTGCGGTTTTTATTTTTTTGCGCTAATAAACAAAAATAGAGCGACAATTTAAAAAAAAAATGCAATATTTTTTACTTTTTGCTATAATAAAAATCCCCCAAAAAATATATAAAAAAACTTTTTTTTTCCTCAGTTTAGGCCGATACGTATTCTTCTACGTATTTTTGGTAAAAAAAAAATCGCAATAAGCGTTTATCGGTTGGTTTTCGCAAAATTTATAGCGTTTACAAAATAAGGAATAGTTTTATTGCATTTTTATAAAAAAAATTTTTTTTTACTACTAATAGCGGCGATCAGCGATTTTTTTCGTGACTGCGACAATATGGCGGACACTTCGGACAATTTTGACACATTTTTGGGACAATTGTAATTTTCACAGTAAAAAATGCATTTAAATTTGCATTGTTTACTGTGGAAATGACAGTTGCAGTTTGGGAGTTAACCACAGGTGGCGCTGTAGGGGATGTGTGCCTATGTGGTTTGTTTACTAGTGTAGGGGGGTGTGGCTGTAGGTGTGACGTCATCGATCGCGTCCCCCTATTACAGGGATGACGCGATCGATGCTACAGCCACAGAGAAGCACGGGGAAGCGTGTACACACGGCTCTCCCCGTTCTTCCGCTCCAGGGACGGATCGCCGCACTGCAGCGGTGATCGCGTCCGCGAATCCCGCGGTTCCTTGTCCCTTGGACGGCTGGGTACTAAAATCAACGTATATATACGTTGATGTGCCCAGCCGTGCCATTCTGCCGACGTAAATGTGCAGTAGGCGGTCCTTAAGTGGTTAAAGTACAGAAAAACCGTCAGTGCATACTGTACAGAAGGGGGGGACAAACAGCTTACGCGTTTTACACCGTAGATTGGTGCTTAATCATGATTAAGCACCAGGGGCGGACTGACAACTCATGGGGCCCCCGGGCAATAGGAGATTGTGGGGCCCCCGGGCAATAGGAGGTTATGGGGCTCCCGGGCAATAGATTATGGGGCCACACAGTATACACACACACAGTATATACACACAGACACACAATATACACACACAATATACATACACAGTATACACACACACACACACACAAACTGAAAAGGTACTGGAGAGGCGGGGCAGCTATAATCTTGGGATTTTTTTTAAAAACACTGATTTTGTCATATTGTTCCTGGTTTTACTGAGGCTGGCAATCCTGATGGGGCCCCCTAGTGGCATGGGGCCATCGTGCAGTGCCCAAGAGCCCGAATAGTCAATCCGCCCCTGTTAAGCACCAATCTACGGTGTGAAACGCATAAGCTGTTTCCCCCCCCCCCCCTCCTTCTGTACAGTATGGACTGACAGTTTTTCTGGATTTAACTAGCAATAAAAGTGTTGTATCGGAGTGCGGCCGTCCAGGTCTATTCTTTTGCCTTTTATGTGATGAGGGTTGAAGTGCGTCAGCTGACTTTGCTCTCACAGGTCTTCCTGAGCTATGGAAGGAGCAGTGATTCGCAAATTGGTATGGTCCATGTGAAACATGGTGCCTGCTCTTCAGGAATAGAGGTCTTTATAGGCATTTTCCACAAGTTTATTTTAAGCATTACACGCTGTAAACATTTTACTGTATGAAGGTGCCGGTGCTCTAATGATCTGGTAAATGCAGCCTATTGTTCTATGTTATTGGCCATGTTAGGCTATAAAACATCAGTCAGGCATGTCAAAGTCACATGAAACATCAATGGACAGGTGAGTAGAAAGGAAGCCTGGTGTCCAATTAGATACAAGTTGGAAGGCGAGTTAGAAGGCGTTTATTAACCACTTGGGAGCAGCAGAACGGGGAAATGCCTATGTAAACAAGGCATTTCCCTGTTCTGCCTGGTGACAGGACATTGATCTACTGCTCCCTGTCATCGGGAGCAGTGATCACTGTCGTGTCACTTGTAGCCCATCCCCCCACAGTTAGAATCACTCCTTAGGACACACTTAACCCCTTCCTTGCCCCCTAGTGGTTAACCTCTTCCCTGCCAGTGTCATTTACACAGTAATCAGTGCATTTTTATAGCACTGATTGCTGTATAAATAGTGTCAAAAGTGTCTGATGTGTCCGCCACAATATCGCAGTCACGATTTAAAAAAAAAACAGCTGATCTTCTTTATTACTAGTAAAAAAATAAATAAATAATGCCATAAAACTATCCCCTATTTTGTAGGATTTTTTTTTTACCAAAAAAATGTAGAAGAATACACATCGGCCTAAACTGAGGAAAAAAAATGTGTTTTTTTCATATATTTTTGGGGGATATTTATTATAGCAAAAAGTAAACAATATTGCTTTTTTTCAAAATTGTCGCCCTTTTTGCGCAAAAAAATAAAAAAACGCAGAGGTGATCAAATACCACCAAAAGAAAGCTTTATTCATGGGGAAAAAAAAGAACGTAAATTTGGTTTTGGTTCAATGTCGCACAACCGCGCAATTGTCAGTTAAAGCGACGCAGTGCCGAATCGCAAAAAGTGGCCCGGTCATTGGGCAGCCAATTCTTCCGGGGCTGAAGTGGTTAAAAATAGCAACAAGCACATTGAGCCAAAACATTTTGGTTGAACAGGGATGACCCCTTCTTTAGGGCTTTTCACTCGAAACGCGTTGGCTCGATGTACTTGTTTCTATTTTCAAACAAACACCTTCTAAATCACCTTCCAACTTGTATCTTATTGGACACCGGGCGTTCCCTTCTACTCGCCTTTCCAAATCTACGTCCAAACTTTCTAAAGAAAGGGCCTGTTTACTGTCCTTCAGACTTTAGGGGGCGGATGGGGTTGGACTGTCCCCAGTGGGAATAAATAATGCCTGTAGTTGGTGTCAGCGGCAGGAAATATGCCCCATTGTTGGCATCAGTGGCAGGAATAATGCCCTGTAGTTGGCGTCAGTTGAAGGAAATATGCCCTATTGTTGGCGTCAGTGGCAGGAATTATGCCCCATTGTTGGCATCAGTGGCAGGAATTATGCCCCATTGTTGGCGTCAGTGGCAGGAATTATGCCCCATTGTTGGCGTCAGTGGCAGGAATTATGCCCCATTGTTGGCGTCAGTGGCAGGAATTATGCCCCATTGTTGGCGTCAGTGGCAGGAATTATGCACCATTGTTGGCGTCAGTGGCAGGAATTATGCACCATTGTTGGCGTCAGTGGCAGGAATTATGCACCATTGTTGGCGTCAGTGGCAGGAATTATGCCCCATTGTTGGCGTCAGTGGCAGGAATTATGCCCCATTGTTGGCGTCAGTGGCAGGAATTATGCCCCATTGTTGGCGTCAGTGGCAGGAATTACGCCCCATTGTTGGCGTCAGTGGCAGGAATTACGCCCCATTGTTGGCGTCAGTGGCAGGAATTACGCCCCATTGTTGGCGTCAGTTGAAGGAATTATGCCCCATTGTTGGCGTCAGTGGCAGGAATAATGCCCCATTGTTGGCGTCAGTGGCAGGAATTATGCCCCATTCTTGGCGTCAGTGGCAGGAATTATGCCCCATTCTTGGCGTCAGTGGCAGGAATTATGCCCCATTGTTGGTGTCAGTGGCAGGAATTATGCCCCATTGTTGGCATCAGTGGCAGGAATTATGTCCCATTGTTGGCGTCAGTTGAAGGAAATATGCCCTATTGTTGGCGTCAGTGGCAGGAATTATGGCCCATTGTTGGCGTCAGTGGCAGGAATTATGCCCCATTGTTGGCGTCAGTGGCAGGAATTATGCCCCATTGTTGGCGTCAGTGGCAGGAATTATGCCCCATTGTTGGCGTCAGTGGCAGGAATTATGCCCCATTGTTGGCGTCAGTGGCAGGAATTATGCCCCATTGTTGGCGTCAGTGGCAAGAATTATGCCCCATTGTTGGCGTCAGTGGCAGGAATTATGACTCAAGGATAAAGGCACTCAAAGGGCCGCAGTTTGGAAACAACTGGAGTAAAAGAACGCCATAGAGATGGCCATTTGGACAGAAAATCTGACCTCTGGCCACATTTTTCCTTCAGCATTACATGTGTAAGCATGCCCACCCATTCCATGCCCCTTCCCTGCCTCCGCACTGATCTACCTCCTTAGGCTCAAGCTGAAATTGGCCGTCAGGGTCACTTGGCATCTGGATTGAAAGAAGTGAAAATGTAGAATTTGGCAGCCTTACTAACACCAGAGGCTATACAGACATACACACAGGGTACCGAGACCCCAGGTTTCGTTAGAGATTTGGTTCCCTTTTCCAGCATTCCTGAACATACCTGTGATTGACCCAATTGGCATGAGTCACGGATCAATTATTGCCCCTCATATGTAGCTTACATAAGGGCTGATTGCTGCTTCTTACAATACAGAAAGCCAGCTGTGCGTAGGAGAAGAAATGTTCCTTCTATGGTCTTATAAAGTAAAAAAGAGAAATTACAGATAATTATATAGCAATCTATCTATACATCTATATATAAAAGTGAGAGAAACTTGTTTACGCAGAATGTAATACAAGGCATATCTTAAAGTTTAACTCCAGGGAAAAAAATCTTGAATCCCAAACTATCTACCTGTATACTGCTTGTTTACTGTATATACTGTTTATGGATGGCTGTTGTAGTATACAAATTGATAACTTGCAGCAAGACGCCGCCTCCTTCACACGCAGCTCTGGATTTCCAGAGATTTATGCAGCTAGGACAGTAAAGGGCTCCGGGGGCATACCTGCCCCTCCTCTCGCTTTCACAAAAAGCTTTGTATTTCTTTCACAGAATACAAGGGGTTCTCTGAATAGAGGAGAAGTGCTCATGTCACACTACCTGTCCCTCCTCTCCCCTCTTCTTCTTTTCAACCCCCCCCCCCCCATGTACTGGAGATGAAGCGTTATGGACATGTTTGTAGTCCATATCAATGGAGCATCCTGAGGCGACAACCATGGCTCTCACCCTAGATCAGAGGCGGATCTAGACTTTGTGAGGCCTTAGGCAAAATTTAGACATGAGACCCCACTCCGCCTATCCAGGCACACAGGAGGGCTGCACGGCCGGGCACTCACTTTCTCTCTGGGCGGTCGGCCAGGCTGCAGCAGGAGCTGGGATGGGATCCATCCATCGGAGCTCCTCCTTCCCCTTCACAGACAATCATAGAGCAGCTGGATAGTTTCCGCCACTTGACCTGAATAGGCAGCTGGCCAGACGCGGAGAGGCCAGAAGAGCGGCTTGGGCTGAAGGAGCCCACATGGACTTGCGGCCCCCGCCCGATGCACCTTTTACAGAAACCCCCTGGAGCCAGTTGGTCAGTCTGCATTGGTGATCGAGCACAGGCAAATTAGGCGGCCTGTAAATGCAAGGCCTTAGGCAACCGCCTAATTAGAGAGCCACCTATGCCCTAGATACAGTGGAGGAGTAACGTAGCCACCCAGGGACAGAAAGTGCATTGTTTGTAGAATGAGTGAGTTAAAAATAAAGCAAAAGAAGGTTGTTAAAAAAAAAAAAATAGAAGAAAACATAAGAAGCCACCACACCAAGGACTAAGAAGTTACTATACGCTCCATTTTTGGTTTTGGGTTTAGATAAACATTAATGTGTTACTTAAGGCAATTTTTTTTATATATTTTTTATTTATTATTAACATGTTATATTATACTTACCTGCTCTGTGCAGTGGTATTGCTCAGAGCGGTCCCGATCCTCCTCTTCTGGGGCCCCCGGCGGTGATCTTGGCTCCTCCTCTTCTTTATGGGACTACCAGAGACAGTCACTGGATATAGGGAGAGTGTAGTCCACCCACACGCTCGACCTGTGTGTCTACTTAGGCCTGCCCCCTACTTCCTCCTCACTGCATTTGATTGACAGCAAGAAGAGCCAATGGCTCCTGCTGCTGTGTGAAGATAAAGTAAGGGAAGAATAGATGCAGCCGTGCACAGCGCTGATCTCTTCTACTGTCTCTCCCCCTTCACATAGGGAAGGGAAAGGGGGGAAATGGGGAGAAGGGAGGGGGGAAATGGGGAGAGAGAAGAGAAGGGGGAGGGGGAAAGGGGAAGAAGGGGTGGAAGGGGGGATTCTACATTTCTCGGGTCCCTCTTTGCTGGTCCTGGTCCTTCCCTCCTATCGAGTGCCCTACAGTC